>JAYESA010000019.1:114366562-114972642 GCA_036927795.1 Iris macrosiphon | reverse complement strand
TTGGTAAAACTGGTTATGGATGCATGATTCAAACAGAAATAAGGGTGATTCTAATCGAAATATGTGGTAAGATGGACGTAGGATGGGGAAAACAGGTACAGATGGGTGAAGCTAATCGAAATATGGTGTATAATATGCGTAGACTGGTGAAAGCGAGTATAGATGCGTAACTCCGACCGAAATAAGGTAAAAAGTGGTCTAGATTTGTGAAAATGAGTATCGAAAAGTGGTTCTAACCGAAATAAGATTTCAAATACTCGTAGAACGGTAAAAACGAGTATAAATGAGTGATTCTAACCGAAATTGGGTATAGAAGTGGCCTACATCAGTGGAAACGAGTATCTAAAGGAGATTCTTACCGAAATAACGTATCAAATGCCCGTAGAATGGTGGAAAAGAGTATAAATGGATGATTCTAACCGAAATATGCCTTAGAATGAGCGTACAAGGATAAAAAAGAGAGTATATATATGGGGGGTGATTCTAACAGAAATGTAGAGTTGTGAAAACGAGTATAGATGGTCGATTCCAATTAAAATATGGTGTAGAACGAGCGTAGATTGGTGAAACAGAGTATTGATGCACGATTATAACCGAAATAAGGCACACAAAAAAAGTGGCCTAGATTAGTGTAAACGAGTATATAAATACGAACATAGCCGAAATAAGGTATCAAATGCTCATAAACTGGCAAAAGCGAGCACATATGAGTGAATCTAACGTAGGCCGGTGAGAGTGTAGATGCTTAACGCTAACTGAATAAGGTACACAAGTTGCCTAGATTAGCAGAAACGAGCATATAGATACGTTTCTAACCGAAATAAAGTATCCAATGCTCGTAGACTGGTGAAAATATGTATAAATCAGTAATTCTTACCGAAATATGGTTTAGAATGAGCGTACAATGATAAAAACAAGTATAGATGGGTGATTCTAACTGAAATATAGCATAAAACGGGCGTTGGTTTAAGAAAATAGTACAGAAGGGTGATTCAACCGGAATATGGTGTAAAATGGACGCAAAATGGTGAAAACAGGTTCGAATTTTTTATTGTAACCGAAATATGGTGTAGAATGGGCGTAGATTGGTGAAACCAAGTAAGGATGCACGATTCTAATCGAAATAATTTAAAAAGTGGCATAGATTTATGGAAACGCATATAGAAATGTGATTCTAACCGCAATAATGTTTTAAATGCTTGTAGAATGGTGAAAACGAGTATAAACGAGCGATTCTAACCAAAATAACGATAGAGGTATCCTAAATTAGTGAAAACGAGTATAAATGAATGATTCTGACCGAAACATTGTGTATAATAAGCGTACAAAGATGAAAATGAGCATAGATGGGGTGATTCTTAGTAAAAATAGGCGAAGAATGATAAAAACGGGTATAGATGGGTGATTCTAACCGAAACATGGTATACAAACAGGCTTAGTATGGTGAAAAGAGTATATATGTGTGATTCTAATCGAAATACGGTTTAGAATGGGCTTATATTGGGGGAAACCAAGTAAAGATGCTTGATTCTAATCGAAATAAGATAAAAAATTGGCCTATATTTGTGGAAACGGGTATAGAAATATGATTTAAACCGAAATAAGTTTCAAATTCTCGTAGAATGGTGAAAACGAGTATAGATGAGTGGTCCTAGCCGAAATATGGTTTATAAGTGGCCTAGATTGGTGGAAACGAGTACGTAAAAGTGACTCTTACCGAAACAAGGTATCAAATGCTCGTAGGATGGTGGAAACAGTTATAAATGAATGGTTCTAACCAAAATGTGGTTTAGAATGAGAGTACAATGATGAAAACGAGTATAGATGGGAGATATGGTACAAAACGGTCGTTGAATGGTGAAAACGGGTATAGATGGATGATTTTAATCGAAATATAATATAGAATGGGCGCAGATTGGTGAAACTGGTTATGAATGCATGATTCAAACTGAAATAAGGGTGATTCTAATCGAAATATGGGGTAAGATGGACGTAGGATGGTGAAAACGGGTACAGATGGGTGAAGCCAATCGAAATATGGTGTAGGATGTGCATAGACTGGTGAAAGCGAGTATAGATGCGTAACTCCGACCGAAATAAGGTAAAAAGTGGTCTAGATTTGTGGAAACGAGTATCGAAAAGTGGTTCTAACCGAAATAAGGTTTCAAATACTCGTTGAACGGTAAAAACGAGTATAAATGAGTGATTCCAACCGAAATTGGGTATAGAAGTGGCCTACATCAGTGGAAACAAGTATCTAAAGGAGATTCTTACCGAAATAACGTATCAAATGCCCGCAGAATGGTGGAAAAGAGTATAAATGGATGATTCTAACCGAAATATGCCTTAGAATGAGTGTACAAGGATAAAAAAGAGTATATATATGGGGGTGATTCTAACCGAAATGTAGAGTTGTGAAAACGAGTATAGATGGTCGATTCCAATTGAAATATGGTGTAGAACGAGCGTAGATTGGTGAAACAGAGTATTGATGCATGATTATAACCGAAATAAGGTACACACAAAAAAGTGGCCTAGATTAGTGTAAACGAGTATATAAATACGAATATAGCCGAAATAAGGTATCAAATGCTCATAAACTCGCAAAAGCGAGCACATATGAGTGAATCTAACATTTGCCGATAAAACCGAGTGTAGATGCTTAATGCTAACTGAATAAGGTACGCAAGTTGCCTAGATTAGCAGAAACGAGCATATAGATACGATTCTAATCGAAATAAAATATCCAATGCTCGTAGACTGGTGAAAATATGTATAAATAAGTGATTCTTACCGAAATATGGTTTAGAATGAGCGTACAATGATGAAAACAAGTATAAATAGGTGATTCTAACCGAAATATAGCATAAAACGGGCGTTGTTTTAAGAAAACGAGTACATAAGGGTGATTCTACCGGAATATGGTATAAAATGGATACAGAATGGTGAAAACAGGTTCGAATTTTTTATTATAACTGAAATATGGTGTAGAATGGGCGTAGATTGGTGAAACCGAGTAAAGATGCAGATTCTAATCGAAATAATTTAAAAAGTGGCATAGATTTGTGGAAACACGTATAGAAATGTGATTCTAACCGCAGTAAGGTTTTAAATTCTTGTAGAATGGTGAAAATGAGTATAAACGAGCGATTCTAACCAAAATAACGATAGAGGTGTCCTTGATTAGTGAAAATGAGTATAAATGAGTGATTCTGACCGAAACATTGTGTATAATAAGCGTACAAAGATAAAAACGAGCATAGATAGGGTGATTCTTAGTAAAAACAGGCGAAGAATGATAAAAACGGGTATAGATGGGTGATTCTAACCGAAACATGGTATACAAACAGGCTTAGTATGGTGAAAAAGAGTATATATGTGTGATTCTAATCGAAATACGGTTTAGAATGTGCTTATATTGGGGGAAACCAAGTAAAGATGCTTGATTCTAATCGAAATAAGATAAAAAAAGTGGCCTATATTTGTGGAAACGGGTATAGAAATATGATTTAAACCGAAATAAGTTTCAAATGCTCGTAGAATGGTGAAAACGAGTATAGATGAGTGGTCCTAGCCGAAATATGGTTTAGAAGTGGCCTAGATTGGTGGAAACGAGTACGTAAAAGTGACTCTTACAGAAATAAGGTATCAAATGCTCGTAAGATGGTGGAAACAGTTATAAATAAATGGTTCTAACCAAAATGTGGTTTAGAGTGAGAGTACAATGATGAAAATGAGTATAGATGGGAGATATGGTACAAAACGGTTGTTGAATGGTAAAAACGAGTATAGATGGATGATTTTAATTGAAATATAATATAGAATGGGCGCAGATTGGTGAAACTGGTTATGGATGCATGATTCAAACCGAAATAAGGGTGATTCTAATCGAAATATGGGGTAAGATGGACGTAGGATGGTGAAAACGGGTACAGATGGGTGAAGCCAATCGAAATATGGTGTAGGATGTGCGTAGACTGGTGAAAGCGAGTATAGATGCGTAACTCCGACCGAAATAAGGTAAAAAGTGGTTTAGATTTATGGAAACGAGTATCGAAAAGTGGTTCTAACCAAAATAAGGTTTCAAATACTCGTTGAACAGTAAAAACGAGTATAAATGAGTGATTCCAACCGAAATTGGGTATAGAAGTGGCCTACATCAGTGGAAACAAGTATCTAAAGGAGATTCTTACCGAAATAACGTATCAAATGCCCACAGAATGGTGGAAAAGAGTATAAATGGATGATTCTAACCAAAATATGCCTTAGAATGAGCGTACAAGGATAAAAAAAGAGTATATATATCGGGGTGATTCTAACCGAAATGTAGAGTTGTGAAAACGAGTATAGATGGTCGATTCCAATTAAAATATGGTGTAGAACGAGCGTAGATTGGTGAAACAGAGTATTAATGCACGATTATAACCGAAATAAGGTACACACAAAAAAGTGGCCTAGATTAGTGTAAACGAGTATATAAATACGAATATAGCCGAAATAAGGTATCAAATGCTCATAAACTGGCAAAAGCGAGCACATATGAGTGAATCTAACATTTGCCGGTAAAACCGAGTGTTGATGCTTAACGCTAACTGAATAAGGTACGCAAGTTGCCTAGATTAGCAGAAACGAGCATATAGATACGATTCTAACCGAAATAAAATATCCAATGCTCGTAGACTGGTGAAAATATGTATAAATAAGTGATTCTTACCGAAATATGGTTTAGAATGAGCGTACAATGATGAAAACAAGTATAAATGGGTGATTCTAACCGAAATATAGCATAAAACGGGCATTGTTTTAAGAAAACGAGTACATAAGGGTGATTCTACCGGAATATGGTGTAAAATGGATACAGAATGGTTAAAACAGGTTCGAATTTTTTATTATAACTGAAATATGGTGTAGAATGGGCGTAGATTGGTGAAACCGAGTAAAGATGCAGATTCTAAACGAAATAATTTAAAAAGTGGCATAGATTTGTGGAAACGCGTATAGAAATATGATTCTAACCGCAGTAAGATTTTAAATGCTTGTAGAATGGTGAAAACGAGTATAAACGAGCGATTCTAACCAAAATAACGATAGAGGTGTCCTAGATTAGTGAAAATGAGTATAAATGAGTGATTCTGACCGAAACATTGTGTATAATAAGCGTACAAAGATGAAAACGAGCATAGATGGGGTGATTCTTAGTAAAAATAGGCGAAAAATGATAAAAACGGGTATAGATGGGTGATTTTAACCGAAATATGGTATACAAACAGGCTTAGTATAGTGAAAAAGAGTATATATGTGTGATTCTAATCGAAATACGATTTAGAATTGGCTTATATTGGGGGAAACCAAGTAAAGATGCTTGCTTGATTCTAATCGAAATAAGGTAAAAAAGTGGCCTATATTTGTGGAAACGGGTATAGAAATATGATTTAAACCGAAATAAGTTTCAAATGCTCGTAGAATGGTAAAAACGAGTATAGATGAGTGGTCCTAGCCGAAATATGGTTCAGAAGTGGCCTAGATTGGTGGAAACGAGTACGTAAAAGTGACTCTTACCAAAATAAGGTATCAAATGCTCGTAGGATGGTGGAAACGGTTATAAATGAATGGTTCTAACCAAAATGTGGTTTAGAGTGAGAGTACAATGATGAAAACGAGTATAGATGGGAGATATGGTACAAAACGGTCGTTGAATGGTGAAAACGGGTATAGATGGATTATTTTAATCAAAATATAATATAGAATGGGTGCAGATTGGTAAAACTGGTTATGGATGCATGATTCAAACCGAAATAAGGGTGATTCTAATCGAAATATGGGGTAAGATGGACGTAGGATGGTGAAAACGGGTACAGATGGGTGAAGCCAATCGAAATATGGTGTAGGATGTGCGTAGACTGGTGAAAGCGAGTATAGATGCATAACTCCGACCGAAATAAGGTAAAAAGTGGTCTAGATTTGTGGAAACGAGTATCGAAAAGTGGTTCTAACCGAAATAAGGTTTCAAATACTCGTAGAATGGTAAAAACGAGTATAAATGAGTGATTCTAACCGAAATTGGGTATAAAAGTGGCCTATATTAGTGGAAACAAGTATCTAAAGGAGATTCTTACCGAAATAACGTATTAAATGCCCGCAGAATGGTGGAAAAGAGTATAAATGGATGATTCTAACCGAAATATGTCTTAGAATGAGCGTACAAGGATAAAAAAGAGAGTATATATATGGGGGTGATTCTAACCGAAATGTAGAGTTGTGAAAACGAGTATAGATGGTCGATTCCAATTGAAATATGGTGTAGAACGAGCGTAGATTGGTGAAACAGAGTATTGATGCACGATTATAACCGAAATAAGGCACACACAAAAAAGTGGCCTAGATTAGTGTAAACGAGTATATAATTACGAATATAGCCGAAATAAGGTATCAAATGCTCATAAACTGGCAAAAGCGAGCACATATGAGTGAATCTAACGTAGGCCAGTAAAACCGAGTGTAGATGCTTAACGCTAACTGAATAAGGTACGCAAGTTGCCTAGATTAGCAGAAACGAGCATATAGATACGATTCTAACCGAAATAAAGTATCCAATGCTCGTAGACTGGTTAAAATATGTATGAATAAGTGATTCTTACCGAAATATGGTTTAGAATGAGCGTACAATAATGAAAAAAAGTATAGATGGGTGATTCTAACCGAAATATAGCATAAAACGGGCGTTGTTTTAAGAAAACGAGTACAGAAGGTTGATTCTACCAGAATATGGTGTAAAATGGACGCAGAATGGTGAAAACAGGTTCGAATTTTTTATTGTAACCGAAATATAGTGTAGAATGGACGTAGATTGGTGAAACCGAGTAAAGATGCAGATTCTAATAGAAATAATTTAAAAAGTGGCATAGATTTATGGAAACGCGTATAGAAATGTGATTCTAACCGCAATAAGGTTTTAAATGCTTGTAGAATGGTGAAAACGAGTATAAACGAGCGATTCCAACCAAAATAATGATAGAGGTGTCCTAGATTAGTGAAAATGAGTATAAATGAGTGATTCTGACCGAAACATTGTGTATAATAAGCGTCCAAAGATGAAAACGAGCATAGATGGAGTGATTCTTAGTAAAAACAGGCGAAGAATGATAAAAACGGGTATAGATGGGTGATTCTAACCGAAACATGGTATACAAACAGGCTATATGGTGAAAAAGAGTATATATGTGTGATTCTAATCGAAATACGGTTTAGAATGGGCTTATATTGGGGGAAACCAAGTAAAGATGCTTGCTTGATTCTAATCGAAATAAGGTAAAAAAGTGGCCTATATTTGTGGAAACGGGTATAGAAATATGATTTAAACCGAAATAAGTTTCAAATGCTCGTAGAATGGTAAAAACGGGTATAGATGAGTGGTCCTAGCCGAAATATGGTTTAGAAGTGGCCTAGATTGGTGGAAACGTGTATCTAAAAGTGACTCTTACCGAAATAAGGTATCAAATACTCGTAGGATGGTGGAAACAGTTATAAATTAATTGTTCTAACCAAAATATGGTTTAGAGTGAGAGTACAATGATGAAAATGAGTATATATGGGAGATATGGTACAAAACGGTCGTTGAATGGTGAAACGGGTATAGATGGATTATTTTAATCAAAATATAATATAGAGTGGGCGCAGATTGGTGAAACTGGTTATGGATGCATGATTCAAACCGAAATAAGGGTGATTCTAATCGAAATATGGGGTAAGATGGACGTAGGATGGTGAAAATGGGTACAGATGGGTGAAGCCAATCGAAATATGGTGTAGGATGTGCGTAGACTGGTGAAAGCGAGTATAGATGCGTAACTCCGACCGAAATAAGGTAAAAAAATGGTCTAGATTTGTGGAAACGAGTATCGAAAAGTGGTTCTAACCGAAATAAGGTTTTAAATACTCGTAGAACGGTAAAAACGAGTATAAATGAGTGATTCTAACCGAAATTGGGTATAGAAGTGGCCTACATCAGTGGAAAGGAGTACCTAAAGGTGATTCTTACCGAAATAACGTATCAAATGCCCGCAGAATGGTGGAAAAGAGTATAAATGGATGATTCTAACCGAAATATGCCTTAGAATGAGCGTTCAAGGATAAAAAAGAGTATATATATGGGGGTGATTCTAACCGAAATGTAGAGTTGTGAAAACGAGTATAGATAGTCGATTCCAATTGAAATATGGTGTAGAACGATTATAGATTGGTGAAACAGAGTATTGATGCACGATTATAACCGAAATAAGGCATACAAAAAAGTGGCCTAGATTAGTGTAAACGAGTATATAAATACAAATATAACCGAAATAAGGTATCAAATGCTCATAAACTGGCAAAAGCGAGCACATATGAGTGAATCTAACGTAGGCCGGTGAAACCGAGTGTAGATGCTTAACGCTAACTGAATAAGGTACGCAAGTTGCCTAGATTAGCAGAAACGAACATATAGATACGATTCTAATCGAAATAAAGTATCCAATGCTCGTAGACTGGTGAAAATATATATAAATAAGTGATTCTTAACGAAATATAGTTTAGAATGAGCGTACAATGATGAAAAAAAGTCTAGATGGGTGATTCTAACCGAAATATAGCATAAAATGGGCGTTGGTTTAAGAAAACAAGTACAGAAGGGTGATTCTACCGGAATATGGTGTAAAATAGATGCAGAATGGTGAAAACAGGTTCAAATTTTTTATTGTAACCGAAATATGGTGTAGAATGGGCGTAGATTGGTGAAACCGAGTAAGGATGCACGATTCTAATCGAAATAATTTAAAAAGTAGCATAGATTTGTGGAAACGCGTATAGAAATGTGATTCTAACCGCAATAAGGTTTTAAATGCTTGTAGAATGGTGAAAACGAGTATAAACGAGCGATTCTAACCAAAATAACGATAGAGGTGTCCTAGATTAGTGAAAACGAGTATAAATGAGTGATTCTGACCGAAACATTGTGTATAATAAGCGTACAAAGATGAAAACGAGCATAGATGGGGTGATTCTTAGTAAAAACAGGCGAAGAATGATAAAAACGAGTATAGATGGGTGATTCTAACCGAAACATGGTATACAAACAGGCTTAGTATGGTGAAAAAGAGTATATATGTGTGATTTTAATCAAAATACGATTTAGAATGGGCTTATATTGGGGGAAACCAAGTAAAGATGCTTGATTCTAATCGAAATAGGGTAAAAAAGTGGCCTATATTTGTGGAAACGGGTATAGAAATATGATTTAAATCGAAATAAGTTTCAAATGCTCGTAGAATGGTGAAAACGAGTATAGATGAGTGGTCCTAGCCGAAATATGGTTTAGAAGTGGCCTAGATTGGTAGAAACGAGTACGTAAAAGTGACTCTTACCGAAATAAGGTATCAAATGCTCGTAGGCTGGTGGAAACGATTATAAATGAATGGTTCTAACCAAAATATGGTTTAGAGTGAGAGTATAATGATGAAAACGAGTATAGATGGGAGATATGGTATAAAACGGTCGTTGAATGGTGAAAACGGGTATAGATGGTTGATTTTAATCGAAATATAATATAGAATGGGCGCAGATTGGTGAAACTGGTTATGAATGCATGATTCAAACCAAAATAAGGGTGATTCTAATCGAAATATGGGATAAGATGGACGTAGGATGGTGAAAACGGGTACAAATGGGTGAAGCCAATCGAAATGTGGTGTAGGATGTGCGTAGACTGGTGAAAGCGAGTATAGATGCGTAACTCCGACCGAAATAAGGTAAAAAGTGGTCTAGATTTGTGGAAATGAGTATCGAAAAGTGGTTCTAACCGAAATAAGGTTTCAAATACTCGTAGAACGGTAAAAACGAGTATAAATGAGTGATTCTAACCGAAATTGGGTATAGAAGTGGCCTACATCAGTGGAAACGAGTATCTAAAGGAGATTCTTACCGAAATAACTTATCAAATGCCCGCAGAATGGTGGAAAAGAGTATAAAAGGATGATTCTAACCGAAATATGCCTTAGAATGAGCGTACAAGGATAAAAAAGAGAGTATATATATGGGGGTGATTCTAACCGAAATGTAGAGTTGTGAAAACGAGTATAGATGGTTGATTCCAATTGAAATATGGTGTAGAACGATTGTAGATTGGTGAAATAGAGTATTGATGCACGATTATAACCGAAATAAAGCACACACAAAAAGTGGCCTAGATTAGTGTAAACGAGTATATAAATACGAATATAGCCGAAATAAGATATCAAATGCTCATAAACTGGCAAAAGCGAGCACATATGAGTGAATCTAACGTAGGCCGGTGAAACCAAGTGTAGATGCTTAACGCTAACTGAATAAGGTATGCAAGTTGCCTAGATTAGCAGAAACGAGCATATAGATACGATTCTAACCGAAATAAAGTATCCAATGCTCGTAGACTGGTGAAAATATGTATAAATAAGTGATTCTTACCGAAATATGGTTTAGAATGAGCGTACAATGATGAAAAAAAGTATAGATGGGTGATTCTAACCGAAATATAGCATAAAACGGGCGTTGGTTTAAGAAAACGAGTACAGAAGGGTGATTCTACCGGAATATGGTATAAAATAGATGCAAAATGGTGAAAACAGGTTCGAATTTTTTATTATAACCGAAATATTATGTAGAATGGGCGTAGATTGGTGAAACCGAGTAAGGATGCACCATTCTAATCGAAATAATTTAAAAAGTGGCATAGATTTGTGGAAACGCATATAGAAATGTGATTCTAACCGCAATAAGGTTTTAAATGCTTGTAGAATGGTGAAAACGAGTATAAACGAGCGATTCTAACCAAAATAACGATAGAGGTGTCCTAGATTAGAGAAAACGAGTATAAATGAGTGATTCTGACCGAAACATTGTGTATAATAAGCGTACAAAGATGAAAACGAGCATAGATGGGGTGATTCTTAGTAAAAACAGGCGAAGAATGATAAAAATGGGTATAGATGGATGATTCTAACCGAAACATGGTATACAAACAGGCTTAGTATGGTGAAAAAGAGTATATATGTGTGATTCTAATCAAAATACGGTTTAGAATGGGCTTATATTGGGGGAAACCAAGTAAAGATGATTGATTCTAATCGAAATAAGGTAAAAAAGTAGCCTATATTTGTGGAAAAGGGTATAAAAGTATGATTTAAATCGAAATAAGTTTCAAATGCTCGTAGAATGGTGAAAATGAGTATAGATGAGTGGTCCTAGCCGAAATATGGTTTAGAAGTGGCCTAGATTGGTGGAAACGAGTACGTAAAAGTGACTCTTACCGAAATAAGGTATCAAATGCTCGTAGGCTGGTGGAAACGGTTATAAATGAATGGTTCTAACCAAAATATGGTTTAAAGTGAGAGTACAATGATGAAAACAAGTATAGATGGGAGATATGGTACAAAACGGTCGTTGAATGGTAAAAACGGGTATAGATGGTTGATTTTAATCAAAATATAATGTAGAATGGGCGCAGATTGGTGAAACTGGTTATGGATGCATGATTCAAACCGAAATAAGGGTGATTCTAATCAAAATATGGGGTAAGATGGACGTAGGATGGTGAAAACGGGTACGATAGGTGAAGCCAATCGAAATGTGGTGTAGGATGTGCGTAAACTGGTGAAAGCGAGTATAGATGCGTAACTCTGACCGAAATAAGGTAAAAAGTGGTCTAGATTTGTGGAAACGAGTATCGAAAAGTGGTTCTAACCGAAATAAGGTTTCAAATACTCGTAGAACGGTAAAAACGAGTATAAATGAGTGATTCTAACCGAAATTGGGTATAAAAGTGGCCTACATCAGTGGAAACGAGTATCTAAAGGAGATTCTTACCGAAATAACGTATCAAATGCCCGCAGAATGGTGGAAAAGAGTATAAATGGATGATTCTAACCGAAATATGCCTTAGAATGAGCATACAAGGATAAAAAAAGAGTATATATATGGGGGTGATTCTAACCGAAATGTAGAGTTGTGAAAACGAGTATAGATGGTCGATTCCAATTGAAATATGGTGTAGAACGATTGTAGATTGTTAAAACAGAGTATTGATGCATGATTATAACCGAAATAAGGCACACAAAAAAAGTGGCCTAGATTAGTGTAAACGAGTATATAAATACGAATATAGCCGAAATAAGGTATCAAATGCTCATAAACTGGCAAAAGCGAGCACATATGAGTGAATCTAACGTAGGCCGGTGAAACCGAGTGTAGATGCAATACAGATGTGGGGATTGTAGATACATTCAAAATTAATGGAGAAGATCAAGGCAGCACAGTATGAGGATATATCTCTGAGGAGCATCAGAGCTCAGGTGAGAGAAGGATTGGAGGATAATTTCACAATTTCTGAGGATGGATCTTTGCGGCATGGAGTTAGATTGTGTGTGCCTAGTGGGGAGCTGCGTGAGGAGGTATTACAGGAACCGCATCGCCCTCAGTATTCCATACATCTAGGTGCCAACAAGATATATCGGGATATGTGAGAGAGTGTGTGGTGGTATGGCATAAAGAGGGAAGTGGCACAGTTTGTATCCAGATGCTTAGTATGCCAGCAGGTGAAAGCCGAGAGGCAGAGGACAGGAGGTTTACTTCATCCAATACCCATTCTAGAGTGGAAGTGGAAACACATTACTATGGATTTTGTGTCCGAACTTCCACGATCTCCAGGAGAGAAAGACGCGATTTGGGTCATCGTTGATAAGTTGACCAAGTCGGCCCATTTTTTGCCTTTCAAGGTGGGTTTGTCTACGGAGAAGCTGGCAGAGATGTATGTGAGGCAGATTATTAGGATACATGGAGTTTCCGTCAGCATAGTCTCGGATCGGGATAGTCGTTTCACTTCTCATTTCTAGAGGAGTTTGCAGGAGAGTTTGGGCACTCAGCTCAAGTTCAGTACTACATATCATCCCCAGATAGATGGGCAGTCAGAGAGGACTATTCAGACTCTCGAGGATATGTTGTTCACTTATGTACTAGATTTTGGGGGTTCTTGGGAGGTCCATCTCTATTTGGTAGAGTTTGCTTACAACAATAATTACAAGGCTAGTATAGAGATGTCACCTTTTGAAGCTCTGTACGGTCGGAGATATCGTACTCCCTTGTCATGGAACAATATTAGAAAGGGAGTTTTTCTTGGGCCAGAGATGGTTGTAGATGCAGCGGAGAAGGTTCAGTTGATCAGAGACAGACTTCGTGTGGCACAGAACAGACAGCGACATTGGGCCGATAGCCACCGAAGACCTTTGGAGTTTGAGGTATAGTTTAGAATTTTGTGTTGTGCTTGTTATTGGTTGTTTGTTATAGATTAAGTTCTTAAGGTTGTGTTTTGTTCTAGGTGGGTGGTTTGGTGTTTCTTAGGATTTCTCTGACACGAGGCACGATTCGCTTCGGTGGAGGCGCGAAGCTTAGTCCACGATTCATCGGACCTTTCATTATTCTAGAAAGGGTCGGTACAGTTGCTTATAGACTGGCCTTGCTACCTGCATTGGAGGGAGTGCACAACGTGTTTCACGTGTCACAATTGAGATGGTACATGGCAGATCCTAGTCATATATTGGATCATTCGGAGATAGAGGTGGGCCCTACTCTTAGCTATCCAGAGTAGCCAGTTGAGATTCTGGATCAGAGAAAGAAGGTGCTGAGGAACCAGACTATTCCTTTGGTATGCGTCGCATGGAGGCATCACTCTCCGGAGGAGTCTACCTGGGAGATAGAGGATGAAATGCGAGAGCGTTATCCATATTTATTTGTGCCTTGAGGTACGTTCTTTTATAATTACTTCTGTTCTTTAGTTCTATTCATTTGCTATGTTCTATTATTTTCTGGGGGTAGTTTTCGTCTTTGAATTTTGAGGACAAAATTATTTTGAGGAGGGTAGACTTGTCACAACCATATTTTCTAGGAAAGGGTATTTTAGTAATTTCATAATTAATTAAATATTGTGCTTGATAAATAATTATTTTTGTATTATTTAATTGTTGTTAGATGTTAGTTATTTATTTTGGACTTGTGTTAGTGGACCTAACTAGTTTAGTTTAGACTCATGGACCAACATGTATTAATTGTTAGAATTGAGCCCATTTAGAAAGCCCATTGATTAGGAGAATAATTAATTTAAGTAAACCATTAGACTAGAAGCTTCCCTCCTTAATTATTTCTTCATGAGAGGCCCCAAGGGGTATAATGGACATTACATAGTGACTTGAGGAAGGGGTAAGGGGCCGGACTATTAAAGAAGGGGAAAATATTTCTCTCTCCTCTTTTCATTTGCAAACTAGATCTAAAATTTTCCTCAACCAAATTCCTTCATTCCCATATCATTTTTCTATCAAATTTTATCCTAATTTCTTCCCAAATCACCATTGGAGACTAGTGGAGCAAGGATCTAGAAGGAGGAAGCAAGGATCTACAAGTTGGAGGCCAATTTCATACATTTGGAGGTTGCTTTGGGAATCCATCTTCCAATAGGTATAATTTATTTTTTTCCTTTAAATTAAGTTCTAAATCTGAGATTTAAATATGAGAAATTAACCCATATGCATAGGCTACCCATAAGATTTGGTTTTGTGTTCATAGGAGGCCTATTGAGAAAGTTATGGTGCTTTTTGTGTCAATTTTGGGGGAATTCCGAGATTGACATTGGTTGTGTACGTCAATTGGTCCTATAGATCAATTTGGCATATACTTGTGTGTTTGGGGCTAGTGTTGTGTCCATAATTGGGTACGTGTAGGTCGTTTCCCAATAATTTGGTGATACATGTTAATTTGGGGGATTTTCCTCCGTACGAGACTTTGAGTATATCATATTTTGACACGGACACGTAGATTTGTGTTTGACTCTTCGTATTGTTCATAAATAATATATTAGACTTGCTCGTATCCTTCAGAGTATATTTGGATGTGTGGTGGACTCGTATCGCAAGCGTATCCTAAATATAGCGGAATACGGGTGTGACACACTCCATGTGTTGTGCAATTAAATTTCTAAATATATTTCTCTTGTGTTCTTAGTCATTATGATGTGTAATTATATGTATGTATATATATATATTGTTGTGTATATATATTTATGTATTGATGTGTCATAGATCTATGTATCTATTTTACCTATGTGTATATATATATATTTATGTAGCTATTATTCTACATATGTAAGAGCTATTTAATATTGTAGTATATATATATATATTATAGTATATATTATAGTATATATATATATATATATATATATATATATATATATATATATATATGTTGTTATATATATATACTTATATGATATATGTATACATATTATTGTATGATTATATATACGTATACGTATATGTGTTGTTATATATATGATGCTATATATATATGTATGTTATGTCATATGTAGTTATTATGTACATATATATGTATGTGGAAGAGTATGTGTGTATATATATTATTAGTTGTGTTATAGTATATATATATATATATATATATATATATATATATAT
This sequence comes from Iris macrosiphon, assembly GCA_036927795.1. NCBI lineage: Eukaryota > Viridiplantae > Streptophyta > Magnoliopsida > Asparagales > Iridaceae > Iris > Iris macrosiphon. The sequence goes on along the minus strand of JAYESA010000019.1, from coordinate 114,957,115 downwards.
ATATATATATATATATATATATATATATATATATATTTGTATATATATAAGAGATGGGAATTTGCAGCAGCAGCTTTAGTAACTGTTATTTGTCACGAAAACAGCAGCAGCAACATAGCACAGCAGTCGTAGCAGCTATAGCGACAGCATCATCGAAAATAGCACCAGCAGCCGCAACTGCAATAGCAACAGTAGCAGCAGTAGCGACGACAACAACAACAACAACAACAACAACGACAACAGTGCAGCAACAGCAACAACAGCAGGATTTTGTCGCAAAATTAGCAGTATCAGCAGCTATAGCGACGGTCAACAGGGGTCTTTAGCAACAGATTTGCGATTTTGAATAGTTATTATATATTTAATTATAATAGTTATATATGTATATATATGGTATTAATATATATGTAAATATGTTCCTAATTGCTAATTGTATTTTGTATACTATAGTTATAATATTTAGTTGTTAGCATATATTTATTATTGGGTAGTTAGTATAAACATGGTATTGGATATTACCTTGAGATACCAAGGTAAGTATCAAGGTATTTTAGGATACCCAAGGTATTGGGTTTGGGTATCAAAATTATGGTTGTGTTGTGATACCAAGTTGATTCGAAACCAAGGTATCCATTTAATATTATAATTAGGATTTTATATATATATTAATATTGTTTGACATATATATATGTGATGCTTTACCTATTGTTTTACGTATCCTGAGATACGGTATCCTAGTATCATAAGATATAGCTTTTATGACCCAGACTCTAGTATTTGAAACCAATATCTTTGAGATAGACTCTTGCAACCTAGAAATAGGTAGTTTGACATATTTGACCATATTTGACCATAGTTTGACCATAATTGACCTAAGTTTGACCATTGTTGACCATAGTTTAACTTTTGACTTATATATGGCTTGTTGACCTAGAAGTTGACTAGTTTAACTTATTTTTCTTTCTAAAATATTGTATTGATGTTATATTCCATATCTAGGTCTTCGAGGCACCGTATCAGACATCTGTGAGTTTATTCTTTGGACTTCAGGCGAGTATATTCTCTGATAGTTTTTCATTTATGATATCCTCTATGTTCATTATATCTAGTGTAGATATCCATGTTTCTTGACACGATGGTTATACGAATTAGTATATCCGGATCTCGTCATGAGATGTTATTCCTTAGTATATGGTATATCTTGTGCAAGCCTTGTTTTATTGATTATCTTGTACATGTACATACATTGATTCTCGGGAAGAGTCGCTATCTTCTTATGGAATCTCGTGCCATAGCGTACCATAGTTAGATCTACTATACCAGTCGGGGTTGGGGAGTATGTAGTGTAGATATGTGATCATACCCTCCTTGTATCAAGTCTTGTTCATTGAATAGTGTTAATCATACACCGCACGTATGATTAGCCAAGCCATAAATCTTGTATCATGTTCCCAAGCCGATCACATGTTAAAGCTAGTACTCACACACTTAGTCATTAGTATTCTTATTCATTGTCATATTGCTCATTATTGTATTATTCCAGTATTTCCTTATTGTATATCCCTTGTATCTATTTTGCATCTTGTATATTTACATCTATTTATTGTTACATAGTTTTATCCTTGATTAGAACTGCTGTTATAGATGTACTCTGCTCCTTTCCTGACTGGATATATTTTCCAGATGACACTGAGGACTGGTACCCAACACATTATGGACCTCTGGATGTTGTGGGTTTAGAGTCAGAGACCCTGGCTCAGGAGGGACTTATCCCAACTGAGGCAGATGACCCAAGTTTAGTAGCTTCCTAGTACTCTTGTACTGGATTTGTCTCCAGCTTATTTTATAGTATTCTTTTAGACTCATTGATGTTATTATTTTAGACTCATGAGTTGTATTTGACTATTCTATTATTTATCATATTCATGCTCATTTCCATCTTAGATCTGTGATTGAGTATATTATTATTGTTGGTGGTTCATTATATTGCTAGATAGATTACGCAGACAGCGTTCTACCATCGATTCTACACCGTAGGCTGGGCATTGTTTTCGAATTTTATTCCTACATCGAGTGCGGGTCGTGACACATGTTTTAGTGGTGTCCCATGCAGCAGAGGCAGACATATGTTCTACGTCAGGGCATCGAGAGTGCTCACCAGTTAGCACTAGCTACTGTGGAGAAGGTAGCACTTGTCATCCACGGACCATACCGCTTCATCCTGCCATACACCAGCCGAGGCCGAGTACCATCATTGACTTCAAGAGGATGGAGCCCAAGGACTTCAGGGGCATCGAAGGGATCTTGTACGCCAACGATTGGATTGAGGACGTAGAGAGGGCCCTGCGGCTAGCACAAATTCCAGAGAGCCTACAGGTGGAGGCAGCGGGTAGCCAGATGTTCGACATTATTCTAAATTGGTTCCGTATAGACACGAGGATCATGGTGCCATGACTGACTAGGAAAGCTTTTAAAGAGTTTTTCAAGGAGAAGTTCTTTTCGAATATGGATCTGAGTGATCTAGAGAGCCAGTTTCTAGACCTCGTCCAGGGGAGCATGACCGTGGACGAGTATGCCGCAGAGTTCTACAGATTAGGCAGATTTGTAGAGGGGCAGAATCCTCTAGGGAAGGCTAGAAAGTTTTGAAATGATTTAATTAGGGAGATTAAATCTCTCACTAGAGGACATCACACAACGACATTCGAGGATATCCTGATGGATGCACAAAAGACTGAGGATGACTTAAAGCTCAAATCCAAGTGGATGAGAGACACATCATGAGGAGCTAGCAGTAGTACGGGTCCAGCTAAACGACCTCACTTCCAGTAGCAGAGGACCTTTCAGCCTCAAAGATAGCAGTTTCATGCACCATTTCGAGCACCAGCACAACAGGCATAACAGGCCCCGAGACCGGCATAGCAGGCCCCGCATTGTACTTATTGTGGGAAGGTTGGACATACACGGAAGGTTTGTAGGAAGAGGTTTGGAATGTGTCTATTTTGTGGAGAGCCAGGCCACCAGTTGAGGGAGTGTCTAGTGGCTCCAGTTCGAGCAGGCCAGGGAGTAGCACCGGCACAGAGAGCCCCAACTAGGGCACTTAGGGACAGTAGAGGGGACCTCTTTATAGACTCGGCAGCAGCATTTTGTCCAGCAGCAGCAGAGAGGTACACTCCACGAAGGTGAGCTTTTGCCATGACAGTTGAGGAGGAGGAGCCAGTTGGAGATGTGATATCATGTTCAGTTCTTCTTGATTCTATTCCAGCTTATGTTGTATTTGATTCTGATACTTCCCATAGTTTTATATCTGTATCTTTTGCTCTTAAGTATCGTTTTGAGTCTGAACCTTTGCTAGGACTTGCAAGATCATGACTAGGGGTGCATTATCATGGTCAGTGACATTTGCAAGGATTGGAGAGTTACACTGGGAGGTCGGGAGTTGAGTGCGTGCTTACTCGTATTGACATTTTCGAGCAACGATATTATACTTGGGATGGATTATTTGAGTAGTCACATGCTAGTATAGATTATTGTAGAGACAGAATTTTGTTTCGACCGCCCGGAGAGACAGGGTTTGAGATTGCTAGAGGAGCAGCGAAGCAGAGCAAGGATGCCATCTGTGGAGCCATGGTGGAAGAAAAGGAGTTGCCACATCCTTTGATAGTAGAGTTCATAGATATTTTTATGGAGGAGTTGTCAGGTTTGTTGCCAGACTAAGATATTGAGTTCTCTATAGATTTGGTGCCAGGCGAGAGCCGATATCTCAGCACGTCTATAGAGTCAACAACAGCGAACTGGTAGAGTTGAAAAAGTAGGTGGATGAGTTGCAGGACAAAGGCTTCATTTGATCCAATTCATCACCATGGGGTACTCCGGTATTGTTTATACTGAAGAATTATGGGTCCGTACGCATGTGTATCGACTACAGGGCTCTGAATAATCTCACTAACAAGAATAAATACCTGCTGCAGAGGATAGATGATCTCTTTGATCAGTTGAGTAGAGCAAAGGTATTTTTGAAGATAGACTTGAGGTTGGGTTACCACCAGGTGAAAGTAAAGAAGAAGGACATTTCGAAGATAGCTTTTCGAACTTATTATAGCCAGTTTGAGTTCATAGTGATGCTGTTCGGATTGACCAATGTCCCGACGGTATTCATGAATCTCATGAACAAGGTGTTCTACCAGTATCTTAATAAGATTGTGGTGGTATTCATTGATGATATTCTGGTGTATTCGAAGACCCCAGAGGAGCATGAGGAACACCTGAGGATAGTTCTAGAGACTCTCAGGAAGGATAAGTTTTATGGCAAGCTTTTAATGTATGAGTTATTCCTGGACAAGGTTGAATTCTTTGGTCATGTGATTACAGGTGACAGAATCTTAGTGGACCCGAAGAAGATTTCAGTAGTGGAGTCGTGGGATACTCCAAGTTCAGTAGGTAAGATCAGGAGTTTTCTGGGGCTAGCAGGTTATTACCAGAGGTTTATATATGACTTCTCCAGGATTGTGGAGCCGATGACTAGGCTAACCAGGAAGGATATAGAGTTTGTCTAGATAGAGAAGAGTCAGGCCGCTTTTGAGGAGCTATAGAAGATGTTGATGATAGCTCCAGTGTTGACGTTGCCATCAGGATTAGGTGGATTCACTATTTATAGTGATGCTTGCGGGAAGGGTTTGGGTTATGTCTTTTAGCAGAATAGGAAGGTGTTTGTCTATGCTTCCAGGCAATAACGTCATTATGATAAGAATTATCCTACCCACGATTTGGAGTTTGCAGCAATCATCTTTGCTCTAAAGTTGTAAAAATACTATTTATATGGAAAGCATGTAAAGATCTTCACAGACCACAAGAGCTTGAAGTACGTGTTTACACAGAAAGAGATAAACATGAGACATTGACGGTAGTTGGAATTAATGAAGGACTTCGACATATCATTGTAGTACCATCCAGGGTAGGCCAACGTAGTTGCTGATGACTTGAGCATGTATCCAGTGGCTATATACTTGACTACGGATAGACATTTATTGGTTGATCTTGACAGTTTGGGTATTATGGTACTGGTACCTGGTATCTAGATAAAGATGTGAGGATTGCAGATACAATCAGAGATGATAGACAGTATTTGAGCCACACAGTATGACGATGAGTCTCTGAGAAGCATCAGATCACGGGTTCAGATAGGATTATCCGAGAACTTTACTATTGCTGAGGATGGATCACTTTAATACAATACCAGGTTGTATTTGCCAAGTAAAACGTTGCACGGGAAGGTTCTTTAGGAGGCACATCCATCGCAGTACTCTATACATCAAGTTGTCAACAAGATGTATAGAGATCTGAGGGAGCATGTTTGGTGGTATAGTATGAAATGGAAGGTGGCGTACTTCGTATCCAGATGTTTAGTATGCCAGCAGATAAAGGTAGAGAGGTAGAGGCCAGGTGATTTACTTCAGCCTTTACCCATTCCAGAATGAAAGTGGGAGCATGTTACTATAGATTTTGTTTTGGGGCATCCGCGTTCTATAGGAAGAAATGACACAATTTGGGTCATCGTAGACAGGTTGACCAAATCGACGCACTTTTTGCCATTTAATGTGGGTACATCTTTGGAGAAGCTAGCAGAGATGTATGAACGATATATTATTATATTGCATGGAGTTCCTGTAAGCATTATCTCAGATTAGGATAGTCGCTTCATATCCCACTTCTGAAGGAGTTTGCAAGCTAGCTTATGCACCCAACTCAAGTTAAATACAACATATAACCCCAGACAGACGGGCAGTCAGAGAGGACTATTCTGATTCTCGAGGATATTCTTCTTATTTGTATTTTGGATTTCAGAGGCTCTTGGGAGGATCATCTTTACTTGGTAGAGTTTGCTTACAATAATAGCTACTAGGCCATTATTGAGATATCACTATTCAATATTTTATAAGGATTGAGATGTCGCACTCCTCTATCTTAGGATAATGTTGGTGAGAGAGTCTTGTTGGGACTAGAGATGATTGTTGATGCAACTGAGAAGGTGAAGCTCATTAGAGATAGACTTCGGGTAGCGCAGGATAGACAACGGCATTAGGCCGATAGCCACAGGTGACCTTTGGAGTTTAAGGTTGGCCATCTGGTGTTCTTGCAGATTTCTTCGACGTGGGACATGATTCACTTTGGTGGAGGCAGAAAGCTTAGTCATCGGTACATCAGACCTATCGATATTATGGCGAGGATCGGTGTAGTGGCCTATAGACTAGACTTATCGCCTGTACTGGAGGGTGTTCATGATGTATTCTATGTGTCACAGCTAAGATGGTACATAGAAGATCCTAGTCACGTATTGGATCACTCGAAGATATAGGTGGGTCCAACTCTCAGCTACCCATAGTAGCCAGTGGAGATTCTGGATCGCATGGAGATGGTACTGTAGAACCAAACGATTCCCTTGATATGCGTCGCATGGAGATATCACTCTCCGGGAGAGTCTACCTGAGAGAGGGAAGCCGAGATGCGAGAGCGATACCCTTATCTCTTTGAGCCGTGAGGTATCATTCTTTCTTGCTTGTTATGATTGTCAATACATATTGAGCCCAATATTGGATTAGGCCCATTAGACCTATTAGCCCAACATTGGGTATGGACTAGTACCTTAGTGTGGACCTAGAAACTTGTGTATAACTTCAGTTTGACTAAGGTTGACCTATTTTAGCTAGAGTGACCTAGAAATGGCCTAAAAATTATATTTAATGCAATTTAGCTCATTTATAACTTTATTACACCTAAGTGACACGATATTCATATATAGGGTTGTGTGATAACAACTCGGACACCGAGTTATACCATTTTCTCAAGACCACAGACGAGTATATTCTCTGATAGTTTTCTTATTTGATAGCCTATATGTTTCATGTATTTAGTATTGAGATATCTGATTCCTGACAGGGTGATTACACAAATTGGTATACGTAAATCTTGGTCATAAGATGTTATTGATGTGATTACTCAGCGATCGCCGTATCGTGTTCCGTGATTACTCAGTAATTACCGTCATATCTTAGTGATTATATAGACCGTGATCATAGTGCATGATATTATAGACCGTGCAGTATGATATACGTGTTATAATGTGTCATAATTTGGATCCGTGTACTAGTTGGGGGTTGGAGAAGTATTAGTGGATATGTGATCATACCTTATAGCCCATGATTTAGTGTAGCTCATGATTGCTAGCAGATTATGCAACTCACGTGTGATCACGCTAGCTCACCTTTTTATATAGCTCGTGTTAGGCCCAAGCCAATCACATTATCTTACTAATATTTCAAGGCATATTATTTATATTATTTTCTTTATTCTAGTAGAATTATATTCATATTCCTCACCATATTGTTCTCAGTTTATTACCATTATTTACCATGATACTTCTTCTCGTGGTATTTGCTAGTTCAGTTACTTCTATCATTTATTTTCATTGATATTGCTATTTCATAGTTTCTGTCAATTATTGGAACTGCTATTTGGTTATACTTCTCTCCAATACTGACTAGATATATTTTTCAGTTGATTCATTAGAGGACTGGTGTCCTACGCACTATGGGCTACGTGAAGGCGAGCAAGATAAGCTAGCACCCTTAGAGCCTATTGAGATAGTACCAGTAGTCGATGAGACTTAGCTAGTTCTTTATGATATTGTATATGTCAGTTAGACACTTTTGACATATATTATATTTGAGATCATTGAGTCGTGATTAGACTATTGGCTTTAATGTATTGTGACTCTATATTTCTTTCCTTCTATTCCATATCTTGATATATCTTCCTCTAGTTAATTATTATGATTGAGTATTGCTTACCATTATCATATTGTCCTGTATTATATTTGAGATCATTGAGTCGTGATTAGACTATTGAGCTTGTGATATATTGTGACTCTGTATTTCTTTACTTCTATTCCATATCATGCCAGATATTCCTTTAGTTTATTATTGTGATTGAGTATTGTTTACCATTATCTTATTATCCTCCATTGGGAGTTGAGATATCTTAACAGATACATTATATATATTGTGTGAGATATTTAGATAATAATATTGACCTAGACAATGTTCTACCGTCGTTGTTGTGACGTAGGCTGAACGTACCCACGTACTCGTGCCCCAACATTGGGTGTGAATCGTGACACCAAAATTTAAATTATTTTAATTCATTATTAATTGGTATCGACATGCGTATTAGATCGACCATATGCATGCTCAAAGTAAAGGTTAGCGTTGTTGCAAGTTTTAGGATATCGTGGCCTATTTGCGTACGTATAGGAATACTCATATCAGAACTTATATAATTACCTAAATGTATGTATGATAACATGATGTACATGACCATTATAATGTAATAGACATTTGCATGGTATGTCTTTATTTGGCACGCTATCTACGTTGTGTGACTACTTGATTATTGGTACAAATATCGTAATACTAGGCGACGTTGTGCAATGAGCATGTTCTTTTATATTAATTAGATTAGATTGTGAGTATTTAGAACATTTTATAATAGGAAACCTTGGATTCGTGGTACCTTCGGCTGAGGACACCAGGGAGACAGTACCGCAGCAGCAGGCAGCAGGCAAGTATACCTTACCTTTGTTCCAGTATTTGTTCAAGTATACCTTAGATTGTTCCAGTATTACTTTGTATGTACTTATTGTGACCTAGGACCTTTACGATACTTAGCGTCCGAGTCGTATTTGTGTGCCAATTTCCTTACGCAAAATCGGGTATCATTATATTATATTGTCATCGTATCACCTTATAAGTGTAACCCTTGTACTACATACCCTAGGATACTGTACACGACCCTCATGTACATAAGCCTTACTTGAGATATTCGAGGATTCCAATTTTTATGTTAGGACATGACTCGTGATGTGTGATTAGGTGACTTGATTGAATCATCTTTCTTGACTCGAGACATAGTTAATACTTGTCTTGCGTGCTATGGACATGAGATGCGAGATACATGGGGATTAGGGAGAATCTACTGTACCGTTGGGCTACCACACAATACGTGCTACTAATGCTTGCGCTTCGGGCCCTATTCTGCTGCAGGTACCTTGACAGGACATGTACGTACCTACTACTACTATACTACTACTACTACTACTACTACTACTACTACTACTACTACTACGTGCAACTGTTGTTTCTATGAGACCTATAGGCCCCTTGGTTTAACGGACGAGTACGTTCTCAATTGTATTCACTTAGTTGGTTATGATAGGTACCTTGAGCACACCGTTTATTATTTACTGTTACATTGGCTTGAGTATTTATTGTACCTTGTTATGTCCCGTGATGACCTGGATCCGGATTATATACCCATGTACAGAAGATGAGAGCTACCCGAGATTTATGGGACAAGAGCTGACATTGGAGCAGTACTTGTACCAGAGGACGAGGTTGTACCGGAGGACTTCTCTTGAGCACTATGCTATTTATTTATTTATTTATTTATGCTTAGTGTCCTTTAGACATTGGACTTGGCTTAGTGACTATGGGACATATGTACTTGGGTTATTTCTTTTTTCATTATTTTGATGACGGGTTGTTCCTCACAATATTTCTTATACTGCACTTGTTGATGGATAGTTTTATTTTTATTATTCTTGTGACTGGACTATCCCTTATATTGTGATTCTTATTATGGATGAGATTAGATATATAAACTGTGATAGGTATTGTAGACCCTTATTTATATATATTACAGCTTAAGTGTACAGTAACGAGTCTATTAAATTGGGTTTGCCTATTTGAGTTGTGTTGCTGGCCATTGCCACGTGGGTAGTCCTTAGGTATTTTAGGACTGGGGCGTGACACTTAGCTTCCCCTTCGCTCTGAATCTCGTGACTCCTCGCATGGGCGAGACTTTGATAAACATATGGTCGCCTTCTAAGAACTCAAGAAGTCGACGGTAGGTATCAGCGTACTCTTTTACCTACTTTGAGCTATCTTTTGTCATGACCCGTACCCGATGTAAGGGCACGAGTATGTGGGAATGTCTAGCCTACGCCACAACATCGGCGGTAGAATATTATTTCGGTCAACAATACTATCTAAATATCTCACACAATATATATATTGTACATGTCAATATATCTCAACTTCCAAATGGAGGACAATATGATAATATGATAATGGTAAACAATACTCAATCATAATATAAAACTAGAGGAAGATATGGCATGATATGGAATAGAAGAAAAGAAATAAAGAGTCAAATATATCACAAATCTACTAGACTAATCACAACTCAATGATCTTAAATATAATACATGCCAAAAGTGTTTAACTAACATATATAATATCATAAATGAACTAGCTAAGTCTCATCAACTGCTGGTACTATCTCAACAGGCTCTACGGGTACTATCTCAACTGGCTCGCCATCCTGTGGCCCATAATATGTAGGAAACCAGTCCTCTTATGAATTATCTGAAAAATATATCCAGTCAGGATTGGAGCAAAGTACAATCCAATAGCAATTCCAATAATTGACAGAAACTAAAAAATATCAATAGCAATAAAAATAAATGATGGAAGTAACTGAATAAGCAATATCACGAAAAATAGCATCATGGTAAATAATGGCAATAAACTGAGAACAATATGGTGAGAAACATTAATGTAATAAACTGGAATATATAATATAATATAATAAATGTGCCTTAAAATATTAGTAAGAAATATGATCGGCTTGGGCCTAACACGGGCTATAATAAAAGGTGAGCTAGCGTGATCACACGTGAGTTACATGTACTAACTATCATGGGCTATACTAAATCATGGGCTATAAGGTATGATCACATATCCATTAATACTTCCCCAACCCCCGGCTAGTATACGGATCCAAATCACGACACATTATAACACGTATATCATATTGTACGGTCTATAATATCATGCACTATGATCACGATCTATATAATCACTAAGATATCCCGGTAATAACTGATTAATCACTAAGCATGACACGAAGATCACTGAGCCATTACAATAATAGCATCTCATGACCAAGATCCACGTATACCAATCCGTATAACCATCGTGTTAGGAAACAAATATCTTAATACTAAATACATAAAATATAGAGGCTATGAAATAAGTAAACTATCAGAGAATTTACACGCCTGTGGTCCTGACCATATGGTATATCTCGGTATCTGAGTTGCTGTCACACACACCTAAATAGAAATATCATGTTACTTGGTGTAATGAATGATAAATGAGCTAAAATGCACTAAATATGATTTTCTAGGTCCATACTAGTTCATACTAATCCAACTAGGTTAAACTAGATATTTATAGGTTGTATGAGTCTATATCTTGAGTATTGGGTCCATACACTACTTATATAGGAGATACTAGCTATTATAGGATACTAGAGTATCATAACTACTAAGTAATAATACATAGCATATAGGTATATATAGCAATTCAGTTAAGTAACTAGTTAGTCTATCAAGCTGAAACTAGGACTTAGGAAGTCTCAGGGGGGCACCCCTTTGAGGGCAATTTCATGCTAGCTATCCTCTAGCTACTTCTAACTTAGTATTGATTACCTTAATGTTATCCCAAGATAATACCCACACCTTGGTATCAACTAAACTCCATACTTTATTACCTTAGTTATCTTAATACCTTATCATAGTCTATACCTTGATATCATGAATACCTTAGCATCTCAAAACAAAAACTCACTATCTATTACCTAATTGCTATAACATACCATACTCTAATATAAAACTCAACTGATACCCCACAATTCTTGTTACCTTGTTCTCAACTTAGTCTTAAACCTCACTGTCCAACCCTCACTTAATTCCCTCATCTCTAGCACTGATACTAACACATCAATTTATCGACAATACCACACACACTAAAGAACACTCAGTATCAATTTTGGCCTGATTCATAACTCCCAACTCCATCACCAATACCAACTTCTGACCCTTACCTTTGCATATTGCTGCTGCTACTTGTGTTATACCAACTGCTGCTGGCTATACTTGTTGCTGCACTTTTTTCTTATTGCTGATGCTAATGCTGCCTTCATATGCTACTGCTGCTGCTGTTCTGCCTGCATAAGCATTTGCTTGCTGCTGTTGCTGCCTACATAAGCATTTGCTTGCTACTACTGCCCTCTACCACTTGCTACTGCTGCTATAGCTTGACTCTAACCGAGCACCTCCTACACTCACACAACACAAGTACACACACACACTGCTCGCTGTAACCCGAGCACCTTCCAATGTTTACTATCACAGTAAAACACAAAATGAACACAACTCCCCATCTATATATTGTCACCCTCACATTTTTATTTGAGGGTGGTTTGGTAATTAACATGGGTATTTTAAATTTATGATTTATTTGTATTTAATGTGCATGCATGATTAAGTAATTATTGTACTATTTATTAATTGTTAGATATAGATTTATTTTAGACTTGTGTAGTGGACTTAACCAATCTATTAGATGCATGAACCAATATTTTAGATGAGTTTAGATTGAGCCCATGAATTAGGCCCATGGATTAGGAGGTTGTATTAATTAGTGAAACCATTAGACTAGAACCTTTTCTTCCTAATTAATTTCTTCATGAGAGGCCCCAAGGGGTAATTAGGATATTTCATACTAGCTTAGGGAGAGGGCTAGGGCCGGCCACCATAGAGGGAGGAGAGAGAGTGCCTTATTTTATTTTATTCCCAATTCTATTAGATCTAGTTTTCCCTCTTCCAATTTCTTTCATTCCCTCACCATTCCTCCACCAACTTCTTCACAAATTCCTTTCCTATTCTTTATTAGAGGCTTCTAGATCAAGGATCTACAAGAAGGAAGCAAGGGGCAAGAAGGAGGAGGCCAAGATCTATAAGGAGAGGAGCTACTTTCCATTTGGGGACTTTTCATTGGAAATCAATCTCCCAATAGGTACATTTCAGTTTTTCCCTTCTAGTAGACTCTAAATCTGAGATTTAACTATGAGAAACCGACCCACATGGATAGGCTACCCATAGGAATTAGTTTTAGATTCATCGGAGACCTATAGTGGAAGTTATGTGCATTTTGGTGTCAATTTTAGGGAAATTCTGAGATTGGCACATGTGGTATTTGTCAATTGGTCTAATAGATCAAATTGACATATAATTGCTTGTTTGTGACTAGTGTCGTATCCATAATTTGATATGTGTAGGCCGTATCTCGTCAATTTGACGAAACGGGTTAATTTTGGGGGGTTTTCTCCGACACAGGGACTTGTGCATATCATATTGTGACACAGACACGTAGATGATCTAATTATTATATGTATTGTTTATATTTAGTGTATTAGACTTGCTCGTGTCCTCCGGGATGTATTTGGTTGTGTGATGGACCCGTATCGCAAGCGTATCATAGAGTTAGTGCGATACGGGTGCTGTGCACTCCACGTGTTTGGTATTTTGTCCACATTTCTATACGTACATGTGTATATACATATATCTATGTGATATATATATATATATATATATATATATATATATATATATATATATATATATATATATATATATATGAGTGTGTATATGATTAAGTGTATATGTGTGTAAGTGTATATATATATATATATATATATATATATATATATATATATATATATATATATACATATATATATATATATATATATATATATATATATATATATGTATTTGTATTTGTATTTGTATTTGTATTTGTATTTGTATTTGTATTTGTGTTAATATATATATGTATCTATCTATAGGTATATGTGATCATGTATATATATATATATATATATAGAGAGAGAGAGAGAGAGGGAGAGAGAGATTGGTGTATATGTATATACATAGAGGTATGTATATGTGTCTATGTATATGTGTTTGTGTATGTGTGTTGTATGTGTGGAGTTGTTTATGGTATGCTCATTAAGTGAGCAGTGTGACAGTATGAGGGAGCTCGAGGCAGGGAGCGCTGCAGCTCGGGTAAGAGAGCAGTACAACTCAGGATGCACAGTCCTTGAGGTTCAGTACAGCATGGAACAACAGCTTCTGCACTGAGTAGTAGCAGTAACTGCTTCTGCAGGGTGCAATCTAGAAGTAGACAACAAGTTAACTCAGCTGTAGTGCCAGAGAAATAGCAGCCATCTGCAGGGTGTCACTGCAGCTCGAGGTAGTGCTCGAGGAGAGCATAGTAGCAGTGAGCAGGGAACTCAGTAAAGAGAGTGCAGCAGCACAGCAACTCGGGAAGAGGACTGCACAGCTAACTATGCAGACAGCAATGGGGGCTCGGGCTTGCACATAAATTTTAGGAGTATCTGCACAGTGTTGTTTTTACTGTGCAGTATCAGTGTCTTCACAATTCAGGTATCAGTGGGTTTCAATTCAGCTTCAGTATTTCAGCAAGGTATTAATATCAGGGAGGTTAGGTTCAGTTCAAGGTTTTGAGGTATTAGTTAACTTGTTGGTGTCACGACCCGCACCCGATGTAAGGATGCAAGTCGGAAACAACGCCCAACTTATGTCGCAGAATCGGCAGTAGAATGCTATCTAGGTAATCTATCTAGCAATATAATGAACCACCAACAATAACAATATAATCAATCATAGATCTAAGATAGAAACGAGAAGGAATACGATAAAGAATCGAAATAGTCACATACAACTCATGAGTCTAAAATAATACATCAATGAGTCTGAAAGAATGCTAACAAATAACCTGGAGACAAATTCAGTACAAGAAAATACTAAAAATGTACTAATCTGGGGTTATCTGTCTCAGTCGGGATAAGTCCCTCCTGAGCCAGGGTCTTTGACTCTAAGCCCACAATATCCTGAGGTCCATAATGTGTAGGGTACCACTCCTCAGTATCATCTGGGAAAAATATATCCAGTCAGGAAAGGAGCAGAGTACATCTCTAACAACAGTTATAATCAATGATAAAAACTATGTAACAATAAATAGATATGAATATATAATATGCACAATAGATACGAAAGATATACAATAAGGAAATACTTGAATGAATACAATAATGAACAATATGACAATGAATAAAAATACTAATGACCAAGTGTGTGAGTACTAGCTTTAACATGTGATCGGCTTGGGAACATGATACAATATATATGGCCTGGCTAATCATACGTACGGTGTATGATTAATACTATTCAATAACAATACTTGATACAATGGGGGTATGATCACATATCTACACTAAAGTACTCCCCACCCTCGACTGGTATAATAGATCCAACCACGGTATGCTATGGCACGAGATTACCTAAGAAGATAGCGACTCTTCCCGAGAATCGGTGTCTGTACATGTACAAGATAACCAATGATACAATACTTGCACAAGATACACCATATACCAAGGAATAACATCTCATGACGAGATCCGGATATACCAATCCGTATAACCATCGTGTCAAGAGAACATGGATATCTACACTAGATACAATGAACATAGATGATATCATAAATGAGAAACTCTCAGAGAATATACTCGCCTGAAGTCCAAAGAATAGTCTCATAGATGTCTAATATGGTGCCTCGAAGACCTAGATATGGAATACAACATCAATACAAGATTCCGGAAAGAAAATAAGTTAAACTAGTCAACTCTAGGTCAATAAGTCAATTCTAAGTCAAAAGTCAAATTAGGTCAACTCTAAGTCAACTATGGTCAAACTATAGTCAAACTATGGTCAACTATGGTCAACTACCTATTTCTAGGTTGCATAAGTCTAATACAAAAATATTGGGTTCAAATACTAATGTCTAGGTCACAAAAACTATATCTTAAGATATTAGGATAACGTATCTTCGGATACGTAAATCAATAGGTAAAACATTACATATTAATATCAAACAATTATTAATAATATAAAATCCTAATTACAAACATTAAATAGATACATTAGTTTTGAACCAACTTGGTATCACAACACTAAACCATAAATTGATACCCAAACCCAATACCTTAGGTATCCCCAATTACCTTGGTATCTCAAGATAATACCCAAATACTTGTTTATACTAACTTTCCATAAATATATATATATATATATATATATATATATATATATATATATATATATGTATGCTACACTAAAACATAATTAGAAAATTAGGAACATATATATATATATATATATATATATATATATATATATATATATATATATATTAATTACTAGATATATACACACATATATCTATATATATAAATATCTAATAACTACAAAAACTGCCAAACTGTCACTATAAACCGCTGTCCACTGTCGCTGAAACTTCCGATACTGCTGATACTCTGCTGTTTCCATGACGGTTTTCTGCAGCCGTCGCTAACTATTGTCGCTGCTACTGTATGCTATTGCTGTTGCTATTATTTTGTGATGCTGCTGCCGTCGCTATTGCGACTGCTGCTGATATCTGTTATTGCTGCTGCTGCTGTTTGGCGACGCTGCTGCTGTCGCTATTGCGGCTGCTGCTGCTGTTTGTTATTGCTGTTGCTGTTGTGCTGTTTGGTGATGCTGCTGCTGTCGCTAAAGCTCCTGCTCTCCTCTATCTCTAGTATGTATATAACCAATATATATAATATATATATAACCAATAATATATATACTATAATATGCATATAACTACAACTAATAAATTTACATACACACACACTACTCACATACATATATATGTACATAATAACTACATAGTAATATACACATACATAGTAACATATGCATAACAACACACATACGTATACGTACATATAATCATACACAATATATAACATATATTATATAAAGATAAATATAATAGCATATAAATATCTATAACTAATATATATATATATACTTACTATACTATATAAATATACTTACATGTAGAAGAATAGCTATATAACAAATATACACATAAAGTATATACATAGATACATAGATCTAAGACACAATATTACATAAATATATATACACAATAATATATATATATATATATATATATATATATATAATTACACCTCTCCAGGAATAAGAACACAAGAGAAATAGATCTACAATTAAATTGCATAAACACATGGAACGTATCACCCCGTAACCCACTAGATCTAGGATACACATGCGACACGAGTCCACCACACATCCAAACGTACCCCGAAGGACACGAGCAAGTCTAAAATATTATTTATGAACAATACGAAGAGTCAAATACAAATCTACGTGTCCGTGTCAAAATGTGACATTCTCAAAGTCCCGTGTCGGAGGGAAAACCCCCAAATCAACACGTATCACCAAATGCAACCTCCAAATATGATAAAATTGGCCTCCAACTTGTAGATCCTTGCTCCTCTTTGTAGATCCTTGCTTCCACCTTCTAGATCATTGCTCCACTAGCCTCCAATAGTGATTTGGAAAGGAATTGGGATGAGCTTTGGTTGGAAAATGAAGTGGGAATGAAGGAATTTGGTTGAGGGAAATTCTAGATCTAGTTTCCAAATAAAAAGAGGAGAGAGAAACAATTTCTCCCCTCTATATAGGCCGGCCCCCTTTTTCCTTCCTCAAGTCACTATGAATTGTCCAATATAACCCTTGGGGCCTCTCATGAAGAAATAGTTAAGGAGGGAAGCTTCTAGTCTAATGGTTTAATTAATTTAATCCTCTTCCTAACCAATAGGCTTTCTAAATGGGCTAAATTCTAACAATTAATATATGTTGGTCCATGAGTCTAAACTAAACTAGTTATATCCACTAACACAAGTCTAAAAATAAATAAATAATATCTAACAATAATTAAATAATACAATAAATAATTATTTATCATACACAATATTAAATTAAATATGAAATTACTAAAATATCCTTTCCTATAAAATGTGGTAGTGATAAGTCTTTCCTCCTTAAAATAATTTTGTCCTCAAAATTCAAAGACGAAAACTACCCCCAAAAAATAACAGAACATAACAAAAGAACAGAACTAAAGAACAAAACTAACTATGAAAGAACATAACATAATTAGGAAAGAACATACCTCAAAGCACAAAAAAATTTGGATAACGCTCTCGTATTTTATCCTCTCTCTCCCAGGTAGACTCCCCCCGGAGAGTGATGCCTCCATGCGACGCGCACCAAAGGAATAGTCTGGTTTCTCAGCACTTTCTCTCTCCGATCCAGAATCTCAACTGGTTGCTTTGGATAGCTAAGAGTAGGGCCTACCTCTATCTCCGAGTGATCCAATACATGACTAGGATCTGCCACGTACCGCCTCAACTGCGACACATGAAACACGTTATGCACTTCCTCCAATGCAAGTGGAAAGTCTAGTCTATAAGCAACTGCACCGACCCTCTCTAGAATAGTAAAAGGTCCGATGAATCGCGGACTAAGCTTCCCGCCTCCACCGAAGCAAATCATGCCTCGTGTCGAAGAAATCCTCAGAAACACCAAACCACCCACCTATACAAAACACAGCCTTAAGAACTTAATCTATAACAAACAACCAATAACAAGCACAAAATAAAAATCTAAACTATACCTCAAACTCCAAAGGTCTCCGGTGGTTATCGGCCCAATGCCGCTGTCTGTCCTGCGCCACATGAAGTCTGTCTCTAATCAACTGAACCTTCTCCGTTGCATCCACAATCATCTCTGGCCCACGCAAAACTCTCTCTCCAACATCATCCAATGACAAGGGAGTACGATACCTCCGACCGTACAGAGCTTCAAAAGGTGACATCTCTATACTAGCCTGGTAGCTGTTGTTGTAAGCAAACTCTACCAAATAGAGATGGTCCTCCCAAGAACCCCCAAAATCTAGTACACAAGTGCGCAACATATCCTCGAGAGTCTGAATAGTCCTCTCTGATTGCCCATCTATCTGGGGATGATATGTAGTACTGAACTTTGAGCTGAGTGCCTAAACTCTCCTGCAAACTCCTCCAGAAATGAGAAGTGAAATGACTATCCCGATCCGAGACTATGCTGACGGGAACTCCATGTATCCTGACGATCTGTCTCACATACATCTCTGCCAGCTTCTCCGTAGACTAACCCACCTTAAAAGGCAAAAAGTGGGCCGACTTGGTCAACCTATCAACGATGACCCAAATAGCGTCTTTTCCTCCTGGAAATCGTGAAAGTCCGGACATAAAATCCATAGTAATGTGCTCATACTTCCACTTTAAAATAGGTAATGGCTGAAGTAAATCTCCTGGCCTTTGCCTCTCGGCTTTCACCTGCTGGCACACTAAGCATCTGGATACAAACTGTGCCACTTTCCTCTTTATGCCATACCACCACACACTCTCTCGCATATCTTGATACATCTTGTTGGCACCTGGATGCATGGAATACTGAGAGCAATGTGCTTCCTGCAGTACCTCCTCACGCAGCTCCCCACTAGGCATACACAATCTAACTCCATGCCTCAAAGATACATCCTCAGCAATGGTGAAATTATCCTCCAGTCCTGATCTCACTTGAGCTCTGATGCTCCTCAGAGATACATCCTCATACTGTGCTGCCTTGATCCTGTCCATCAAATCTGAATGTATCTACAATCTCCACATCTGTATAGCACAACCAGGAACTATCACCTCAATGCCCAAACTTTTCAAGTCCTCCAGCAAATATCGATCCTGCGTCAAGAACATAGCTATCGGATACCTACTCAAAGCAGCGACAACTACATTAGCTTTCCCAGGATGATATTGCAAAGATATATTAAAATCCTTCATCAGTTTCAACCACCGATGCTACCTCATGTTCAACTCCTTCTGCGTGAAAATGTACTTCAAGCTTTTCTGGTCTATGAAGATCTCCATACGCTCTCCGTACAAATAATGTTTCCACAACTTCAGGACGAAGATGACTGCTGCCAACTCCAAGTCATGGGTAGGATAGTTCTTTCATGGGGACGCAAATATCTGGATGCATAGTCAATCACTTTCCTATTCTACTGAAGAACACAACCCAAACCTTTTACCGATGCATCACTATAAATAGTGAAACCTCCAGACCCTGATGGCAATGTCAAAATAGGAGCAGGCGTCAACCTCTTCTTCAATTCCTTAAAAGCAGCCTGGCAATCCTCCGTCAAAACAAACTCTACATCCTTCCTGGTGAGTCTGGTCATCAGCTTGGCAATTCTCAAAAAATCTACATAAACTTTCTGTAGTAGCCTGCCAATCCCAATAAACTCCTGATCTCTGCTATTGAACTCGGGGTCTTCTAAGATTCTACTGTTGCGATCTTCTTCGGATCCACTGAAATACCATCACCAGTCACAACATGCCCCAAGAATTCTACCTTGTCAGGAAAAACTCATACTTGGACAACTTCCCATACAGCTTCTCCTTCCTCAGCACATCCAACACAATCCTCAAATGCTCCTCATGCTCCTCCGGTGTCTTCGAGTATATGAGTATGTCGTCGATGAACGCCACCACAAACTTTTTAAGGTACTGATGGAACATATTGTTCATCAAGTTCATAAATACCACCGGTGCATTAGTCAACCCAAACGGCATCACCATAAACTCGTATTGACCATACCGAGTTCTAAAAGCAGTCTTCGGTATGTCCACCGGCTTCACCTTCACCTAGTGGTAGCCTGATCTCAAATCTATCTTAGAAAATACCTTGGCACCACTCAACTGATCGAACAGATCATCAATCCATGGCAAAGGGTACTTATTCTTGATAGTGAGATTATTCAATGCCCTGTAATCAATGCACATGCGTACCGATCCATCCTTCTTTGGTACAAACAATACCGGGGCTCCCCATGGTGAAGAACTCGATATGATAAATCCCTTATCCTGTAATTCGTCCACCTGCTTCTTTATCTCGACCAGGTCGTTGTTGTTTACTCTATAGACATATTGCAAAATTGGTTCTGCACTTGGCACCAAGTCTATAAAAAATATAATATCTCGATCTGGCGGCAATCCTGGCAATTACTCAGGAAACATATCCAAGAATTTTTGCTATCAACGGATGCGGCAATTCTTTGTCTTCCACCATAGCTCCACAAATAATACCTTCTCCCTACTCTACAGCTCCTCTAGCAAACTCGAACTCTGGCTCTCCCAGCGTACCAAACAAAATTCTACCTCCTTAACAATCTATGCTAGCACGGTGCCTACTCAACCAATCCATCCCGTGTACAATATCGTAGCTCAGAAGTGGCATTACAAGTAGACACGCACTCAACTCCCGGCCTCCCAGAGTAACTCTCTGATCCTTGCAAATATCATTAACCAGGAAGCACCACTATCAAACAAAGCTAAAGCTGGAATGGAATCAATATAGGACATGATGTAAGACACTCAAGGAAAGGATAGTTTAAGAGATCAAGTATCAATATCAAGGAAGAATAGTTGAATCAAAAGAATTTTTCTAGATGTGATTGAGTATTCTCAGCCTATAGCCTACATCCTATATCCTGTCGCAGGCTCGCAATAGTACAACTAAATTATCGCACTACCACAATATCACATAACTTGCGAAGCTAGACCTGCATGGGCCACCACTAAAAATGTGTCACGATCAGCACCCGATGTAAGGATGCAAGTCAGAAACAACGTCCAGCCTACACCGCAGAATCGGCGGTAGAACATGTCTGGATAATCTATCTAGCAATATAATGAACCACCAACAATAACAATATACTCAATCACAGATCTAAGATAGAAACGAGCACGGATATGATAAAGAATCGAAATAGTCACATACAACTCACGAGTCTAAAATAATACATCAATGAGTCTGAAAGAATGCTAACAAATAAGCTGGAGACAAATCCAGTACAAGAAAATACTAAGAATGTACTAATCTTGGGTCATCTGTCTCAGTCGGGATAAGTCCCTCCTAAGCCAGGGTCTCTGACTCTAAGCCCACAACATCCTGAGGTCCATAATGTGTAGGGTACCACTCCTCAGTGTCATCTGAGAAAAATATATCCAGTCAGGAAAGGAGCGGAGTATATCTCTAACAATAGTTCTAATCAATGATAAAACTATGTAATAGTAAATAGATATAAATATACAAGATGCACAATAGATACGAGAGATATACAATAAAAAAATACTGGAATGAATACAATAATGAACAATATGACAATGAACAAGAATATTAATGACTAAGTGTGTGAGTACTAGCTTTAATATGTGATCGGCTTGGGAACATGATACAATATATATGGCCTGGCTAATCATACGTACGGTGTATGATTAACACTATTCAATAATAATACTTGATACAATAAGGGTATGATCACATATCTACACTAAAGTACTCCCCACTCTCGACTGGTATAATAGATCCAACCACGGTATGCTATGGCACGAGATTCCCCAAAAAGATAGCGACTCTTCCCGAGAATCAGTATATGTATATGTACAAGATACCAATGATACAATACTTGCACAAAATATACCATATACCAAGGAATAATATCTCATGATGAGATCCGGATATACCAATCCGTGTAACCATCGTGTCAAGAGAATATGGATATCTACACTAGATACAATGAACATAGAGGATATCATAAATAAGAAACTATCAGAGAATGCACTCGCCTGAAGTCCAAAGAATAGTCTCACTGATGTCTGATACGGTGCCTCGAAGACCTAGATATGGAATACAACATCAGTACAAGGTTCTAAAAAAATAAGTTAAATTAGTCAACTTCTAGGTCAACAAGTCAATTCTAAGTCAAAAGTCAAACTAGGTCAACTCTAAGTCAACTATGGTCAAACTATAGTCAAACTATGGTCAACTATGGTCAACTACCAATTTCTAGTTTGCATAAGTCTAATACAAAAATATTGGGTTCAAATACTAAAGTCTAGGTCACAAAAACCATATCTTGAGATACTAGGATACCATATCTCCGGATACGTAAATCAATAGGTAAAATATTACCTATTAATATCATACAATTATTAATAATATAAAATTATAATTATAAACATTAAATAGATACCTTAGTTTTGAACCAAATTGGTATCACAACACTAAACCATAAATTGATACCCAAACCCAATACCTTGGGTATCCCCAATTACCTTGGTATCTTAAGGTAATACCTAAATACTTGTTTATACTAACTACCCGTAAATATATATATGCTACACTAATTATTATACATATAGTATAATAAAACACAATTAGAAAATTAGGAACATATATACATATATATTAATTACTAGATATATACACATATATATCTATATATATAAATATTTAATAACTATAAAAATTGCCAAACTGCCACTATAAACCGCTGCCCACTGTCGCTGAAACTTTTGATACTGCTGATACTCTGCTGTTTTCGCGACGATTTTCTGCAGCCGTCGCTACTTGTTGTCGCTTCTACTGTATGTTATTGCTATAACTGCTATTTTGCGACGTTGCTGCCGTCGCTATTGCAGCTGTCGTTGTTGTCTGTTATTTCTGCTGCTGCTGTTTGGCGACGTTGCTGCTGTCGCTTTAGCGGCTGCTGCTGCTTATTATTGTTGTTGCTGCTGTGCTGTTTGGTGACGCTGCTGTTGTCGCTAAAGCTCTTGCTCTCCTTTATCTTTAGTATATATATAACTAATATATATATATATATATATATATATATATATATATATATATATATATATATATATATATATATATATATTATATAACCAATAATATATATACTATAATATGCATATAACTACAACTAATAAATATACATACACACACACACACACACACTTCTCACATACATATATATGTACATAATAACTACATAGTAATATACACATACATAGTAACATATGCATAACAACACACATATGTATACGTACATATAATCATACACAATATATAACATATATTATATAAATATAAATATAATAACATATAATTATCTATTATTAATATACATATCTATACATACTACACTATATAAATATACTTACATGTAAAAGAATACCTACATAACAAATATACACATATAGTATATACATAGATACATAGATCTAAGAAACAATATTACATAAATATATATACACAATAATATATATATATATATATATATATATATATATATATATATATATATGTATGTATGTATAATTACACCTCTTCCTGAATAAGAACACAAGAGAAATAGATCTACAATTAAATTGTACAAACACATGGAATGTATCATCCCGTATCCCACTAGATCTAGGATACGCATGCGACACGAGTCCACCACACATCCAAACATACCCCGAAGGACACGAGCAAGTCTAAAATATTATTTATGAACAATACAAAGAGTCAAATACAAATCTACGTATCCGTGTCAAAATATGATTCTCAAATTTTCGTGTCGGAGGGAAAACCCCCAAATCAACACGTATCACCAAATTATTGGGATACGACCTACACGTACCCAATTATGGACACGACACTAGCCCCAAACACACAAATATATGCCAAATTGATCTATAGGACCAATTGACACACAACAATTGTTAATCTCGAAATTCTCCCAAAATTGACACAAAAAGTACCATAACTTTCACAATAGGCCTCCTATGAACACAAAATCAAATTCTATGGGTAGCCTATGCATATGAGTTAATTTCTCATGGTTAAATCTTA
The DNA here is from genome assembly GCA_036927795.1 of Iris macrosiphon. Taxonomy (NCBI): domain Eukaryota; kingdom Viridiplantae; phylum Streptophyta; class Magnoliopsida; order Asparagales; family Iridaceae; genus Iris; species Iris macrosiphon. Next base: position 114,932,445 of record JAYESA010000019.1, on the reverse strand, counting down.
GATTTAGAACCTAAATTAAGGAAAAAAACTGAATTGTACCTATTGGGAGATGGATTCTCAATGCAACCTCCAAATATGATAAAATTGGCCTCCAACTTGTAGATCCTTGCCCCTCTTTATAGATCCTTGCTTCCTCCTTCTAGATCCTTGTCCCACTAGACTCCAATGGTGATTTGGGAAGGAATTTAGATAAAATTTGGTAGAGAAATAAAGTAGGAATGAAAGAATTTGGTTGAGGAAAATTCTAGATCTAGCTTCCAAATGAAAAGAGGAGAGGGAAACAATTTCTCTCCCTCTATATAGGCCGGACCCTTTTTCCTTCCTCAAGTCACTATAAATTATCCAATATACCCCTTGGGGCCTCTCATGAAAAAATAATTAAGGAGGGAAGCTTCTAGTCTAATGGTTTAATTAATTTAATCCTCCTCCTAACCAATGGTCTTTCTAAATGGGCTAAATTCTAACAATTAATACATGTTGGTCCATGAGTCTAAACTAAACTAGTTAGGTCCACTAACACAAGTCCAAAATAAATAACTAAAATCTAACAACAATTAAATAATACAACAAATAATTTTTATCATGCACAATATTTAATTAAATATGAAAAATACTAAAATATCCTTTCCTAGAAAATGTGGTAGTGACAGTTGGATTGGTAGTGGTTTAGTGACTTAGATGAGTTTGTGTATTAGTTAGTAGTTAGTGTTAAGGTTAGCTAGTGGTTTGCAAATAGTTAGTGGTTATAGCTAGTTAGTATCTATGTATATTAGTTTAGGTATATAATATATATATATGTTAGTATGCTAATAAATAGTTAGCTACATATATAAATATATATTTGTATTAGTTGATATTGTATAGTAGTTAGTTATGTATACTATTGGTATTATATGTTAGTAGTTTAGATACATTATAAAGTTAGTATCAGTTTGGGGTTTTATATGGTGTATTAGCTATATATTAGAGTTGGTATTACCTCGGGATACCAAAGTAATACCAAGGTTTTGGGTCAATACCTAAGGTATTGAGTTTGAGTATCGAGATAGGTGTGATACGTATTGGTACAAGGCCAAAGTATCATATTTTTATTGATTTGTTATAATATTATAGTTACTGACTTGTATATATATCCAAACACTATTTTTTCTATAATTAAACTTGCATATCTTAGGATATGGCTTTTTGAGTGTCTTGTAGTATCCTAGTTTAGTTAGTATAGTTAGTTTCATAGTGTATCAACTTAGTGACCTAGTGTTAGACTCTTGCAACCTAAATTTAATTGGTTTGACTTAGAAATGGCTTATTGACTTAGAATTATATTATTTTAACTTATTTCCATTTTTGAACCTAGTATTGATGCAACATACCATATATAGGTCTGTGTGACACCAGCTTGGGCATCGAGAGAGACACCTTACTTAGGACTTCAGGCGAGTACATTTTTTTGATAGTTTTAATTCATAATAATGTATATATGCATGTTCTAGAATTGTATACTTGATTCTAACATAGTAATTTTACGGACTTGTACTACATGGATTCCGTCAGGAGATGTTATCCCCTACCATATTCAGCGGGTACTCGTGTACATATATTTCATCGTGTATATTGGGTATTGATTTATATTTTATATTCACACACTGCTCGTGTTCAGTGTGCTTATTCGTGTACACCCACTGCTCGTGTTCAGTGGTTATATTTCATATTCGTTGCGTGTCGTGATTGGATCCATTGGTATTAGTTGGGGATGGGAGAGTAGGAGTTGATTATGTGATCAAAGCCCCATTATTACATAGTGTATATTCTGGTTACATACCTCACTTGTAATTGTCTTACCTGATCATGTTCACCCAATTCGGTCACATAATAAACTTGTATTCTGAGGCACATTTGTTAGATTATAGTTATTTTATCATATTTTTGATATTCATATTATTGGTCTATATTCTCATACATTACTTGTATATCTATTGTTCATTCATTCATATGTTTAGTGATATTATATTTTATTCCTATTATCTATTTTATATGCTCGATTATGTTATTGAAACTGCTTTCAGAGATATGTACTTTGCTCCAATCCTGACTGAATATATTTTTCCAGATGACTGACTTATAAAGAAGTATCCAACATTCTACGGGCCGTAGGACGACTTACCTATAGAGGATACTACTATAGACCAGGAGGACTTAGTTGCAGAGCCCGAGGAGGTTTAGTTATTTGAGTTGGAATGTATTAGAATTTTCTATTTATTGAGATGCACAGTTTGTATTATTATTTTAGATTATGGATTGTATCTTATTCTTTTTTTCCTGTCACAACCCGCACCCGATATAGGGGCACGAGTACGTGGGTACGTCCATCCTACGCTGCAACATCGACGGAAGAACGCTGTCTAGGTCACAATACTAGCTAATCAGTCTCACACGAATATCCAACTCCATAAGAAGACACAGATATCATAATATAATATGGATATACTCAATCACAAAAGCTAAAGCACGATAAGATATCGAAAAAATAAATGAAATACAACACAAGTCTAAATAACAAGAATAGTCTAACCTGCAATCAATAACATCCATATCTCCAAGTATGCTGGAAATAAGTCCTCTAAGTCATAGTCTGGAAAAATATTTTCAGTCAGGATGGAGCAAAGTACAAGCACTAACAGCAGTTCCATGTATATTGACAAAAACTACAATACAGTGTAAAGAAATACAGGATGGATATAAATACTGGCAATAAGAAATACTGGTATGTATGAAATACTGGTATGTATGAAATACTGGAAATAGAAGTACTAGAGCATATGTCATCATCAATGGTGCAACTAGCAATGAACAGAAATACATGTGCATGCTAGAACAATAAACTGGAATCGAAGTGAATACTAGAACAATAACTAGAACATAGAGAAATGCTAGATCAATAAACTAGAGATACATGTATAGACTATCTAGCTAAGTGTGTGAAACATCAGCATATCATGTGATCGGCTTGGGACTGATCAGGCTTGCTATGTATGATTAGTTATGATTCATGTAAGGTCAGGCTAACCATCCAGATAGCTATGATGCGAGCAATAGTCAGGCTAATCATACATAACAGGCTATGAGGCATATAATGGTCAGACTGCACTGACGTGAGGTATGGGTGAGCTATGATTCATGTAGAGTTGGGTATGATCATATAATCTATTAATATTTCCATGTCCTCAGCTAGCACGATGGATCCCAATCATGACTCCTCGTGACCGGTCTCGATGATGCCAACTCGTATATACATAGTGTCAAAATCATGTATACTATACAACTAGAATCATAGAGATAATCAACATAATAAAAACTGTCAGAGAATGTACTCGCCTGTGGTCCTGCTGCTGGCAATACCAATATCCTGTTTCCGAAGTCTTGTCTGAATAATCCAACAGTCTTATAGACATATCATATAATACAATATAGCATCAGTTGATACACTAATACACAATCAACATAAATACACTGAACTCAGGGGCTACGCTAGGTATGACACTAGTCAACTAACAGGGCCAAGTATGCGTCTAACTGTACGGGTGTTATGCTTTCAAATGCTGTGTATAATCAGACAGTCAAGCACTAACATATGTCTCGATAGTACGTCAGTGTACACAAGGCAGACACTCATAATCACTCAGGGTCACATGGTCAAGTGTAATACGGGATATCCATGAATTACACTAATGGTCATACGCAACTATGTATATATATATATATATATATATATATATATATATATATATATATATATTACAGTCATACCTACTACTAGTAATTAATTACTTATATATATATCCATATATTCATATATTTATATATATATATATATATATATATATATATATATATATATATATATATCAATTTGATTATAATACACATACGCGTACGTATACGCATACGAGTCACTGGGTTCACCGATACGGATCTGAAACCAACCAACTAAACCTGTCATGAAGCAATACTAATCCCTAATACTATTCACACATGCACACACATAAAATTATGAAGGAAGAGGGGACAGGTACGAACCTTGGCGGGCACGCACGGGGTTGACGATGACTACGATGACGACGATGTTGATGATGACGACGATGACGATGGTGACGACGATGACGACGATGACGATGTTGATGATGACTACGATGATGATGGTGATGATGATGACGACGATGACGATAATGTTGATGATAAAGGTGATGATGATGGTGATGATTATGATGATGAAGGTGATGATTGGTGATGATGATGATGAAGGTGATGATGATGATGATGATGAACAGGGTCGAGGCTTGCTGCTGGACTCCGGCGGCTCAGGCGAGGAGAACGGTGGATGGGTGGTCGAGTTTCAGGCGTCGATGGGAGGAGATGGGTGGTCGGGTTATAGGCGGTTCTATTGTCGTTCAGGCGAGGGTCAGCGGGGGAGAACGACGGGGTTGTGTCGTAGAGGAGATCGGAGAAGAGAGGGAGAGGGTGGTGCTGTCGGCTGTTTAGTCGCTGTGGTCGACGGAGAGGCAGTTCAAGCGAGAAGGATGAGAGTCGTCGAGGAGGGTGAGGCATGGTGGTGCAGGGAGTCGAGGCTCAAGCGAGGTCGGGTCTGCGAGCAGGGATGAGGAGAACGTTGGGTCGTCTGGCCCGACAGGAAGATGGGATGATGACAGCAGTGGGTTGGCGGTGATGACCGGTGCTGTCGGGTGGAGGAGAAGTCGACGAGGGTGGCGTTGTCTAGCCGGGGCTCGTTGGATGAACGGGGACTCGGGGTCGTATGGAGATCCAGGTGGTCGGGGAAGTTCACCGGAGATGGGAGGCTGTTGCAGTTGACCGGGGACGTCGGCTAGAAAAGAAGATAATGGAGGACAAGAAGGAGGTCGGGTGGCTTGTTGCCCGGCGGTGGGGAATGGCCGGAGTTGGCCGGGGAAGAGGAGGGTGAAGGTGATGGAAAAATAGTTTAGGGTTTATGTAGGTTGAAGAAGGAGGATGGTAATGGTGATGTAAATTAAATGATGGACGAGTTTTGCATGTGAGAGGAGAGGTTGATGGTGACATCCTAGGGATTGGGGCCGGCCAAGTACATCTTAGGATGGGGTTGGCATTGGAAAAGGTTTAGGATGTATATATATATATATATATATATATATATATATATATATATAATGGTGTGTGTGGTAAGGATGGCTCCATTTTAAATGGATGGCCTAGATTAAACATGAAAGTAAATGTCAAACCAAAAGGAGGAGAGAGAGTTGAACGGTCAAAGGGAGGGGTTGTTTTCTTCATTGGTCTTGACCAATAGGATGGTGACACATTATTGCACTTTTGCAATAAAGTCCCCAATAATTAAAAATTGCATAGAAAGTGGAAATTGGGATTAAATAAGGGAAAACACCATATTTGGTGTGATGTATTGGCTAAAAATGGTGTATGGTGTTTAGTATGAAGCTTGAGGGTATGAATGGGGGTTTGGTTTGGCGTTGGGTGTAGTTTTGGGTCAAGTTGGATCCTTACACTAATTTAATTAAAATTAATATAATTGGTGTTCTAAAATTAATTGGAAGTACATGGGACTAAAATTAGGTGGGACAAAAGTATCATGGACGTAGAAGACTCAGAGTAGAATATTATCATAATTTGGGTTGCACAAAATTGATCGAGATTGTGTCTCCAATTTCGATTGGAACGCACAAAGATACAAAGTCAAATTTATTTAGAATTAAAAATAAACATCCGCGACGAATATTGTGCGACTAAAAAGAAGCACAAGAGAGTATATTTATGAGTTACACAAAGGTCAGAATGGAAGACGGGCATGTCTAGGACAAGGGTGTAAAATTTGTTGGAAGGCAAAAGCTAGTGTACCTCTCCTAATATCGAAGCAACGGTAAGGCACAACAATTAAATAAAATCAATTTAATAAATTATAATACCAAAATAATTAATCCTGAATTATTACAAACTTAAATCATAACCCTATATTTGGTCAGGGGTTCATCTAGTGGGCTTCTAGGTCTAGTCTACTAACTCATACATTAAGAAAACTATATATAATATATATATATATATACACATATCATGCAATTATTTAAAATAAATATACACAATACTTATAATAATTAAAAAGACAAAAATACCCCTATTTCAGAATATGGTAGTGACAAGTCTACCCTCCTTAGAAAAATTTCGTCCTCGAAATTTAAGATCCTCAATAGTTATATTTATTTATTTATTTTACCATCAAAATTTAAATTTATCACCAAATAATCATGAAGTAAATCCATATTGTTATTATAAAAAATCTTCAAAATATTATATTCCTAAAAATCTTCAAATTTAAAATCAAATTCTATTCTTATCACAATCTCCTTCAAAATTTTAAGTTAATAACTAAATACTCAAAAATTATAATATCCAATCCTCCAATTGAAATCCAATCAATGCATATTTATAAAATTTAAAATCTCATCTGAAAAGTTTGAATTCAAATACTAATCCATTAATCATCTTACTCCTCTAATTTTAAGTCCAATCGATGCGTATTTATAAAATTTTAATCCTTATCCCAAAAATTTGAATTAAAACACTAATCCATTAGTAATCTTATTCCTCGATTCTTTTTTTTTTACACAATACTCAAACACCGTAATACTTACGAATCTTTAAATACAACATTCAAAATATAAGTTTTAAAATTTATATCTTGCAGCCAAATAAATATAATGGTAATCTCCTTAAATTTCTCAAAATTTTAATGACAAATTCAATCATATCATAATCTTCATAAAATCAATGATTTAACAAAATCGTCAATTCTGCCATATTAAATTCTCAACTCTTTATTTAAATTAATGTTTATCCTCAAAATTTAAGGCACATTGTCTCTCGCTGTCCAGTCATAACTTCTTCATTAATCTCCACTACGGTCAAACCCCCAATAATCAAGGTCTAAAAAAAAATTCTACCTACAGTCATACAACATGCAATCTAGAGAAACACATGTATGCTTATGGTCCCTTTTGTCATGGTATAGCAGTCTCTGTTAGGGTGTACTATAACTACATTCTAGTAAGAAAATTATTGATAAAAAGCTATGGTACTAAAAATTAATCAAACAATCAAACAGACAAAAAAGGAACAGAAGAAAAAGAACAGAACATAGCCTTCTAACACAACCATGGTTTAATAATGCATCCAAAGTTTGATACCCCTATCCTTTGGTACCACTGTTTCTACTACAAGCACACCCACTGCTAACTCACTTACCTACTGTAATTGTTTATAATAATTGTTCTTATCACTCAAGTGCATGCCAAGTGCAACACAACACACTAAGTACTGCTCCCTCTAATACAACTCTAGATGGACACCCAAATCAGTTTGTAGTGCCATCTCAGGCATGCTCAAGCCAACAAATCCTTATACATGTACTTCATCCACTCATATACTATTATATATTTCTTACCCGCCATAAAATTTTATCCTCAAAATAAAATCCTCAAAATTTAACTTCTCGAAAAATTTAAAATAAAATGCATATACTTTCCTCAAAAGTCAAATATTCAAATATTGAAATAAAATTTTTAATCACTTCCAAAAATCTTTATAGCTTTGACTATGTTTATTGAATTAAATTTAAATCCTCAAAAAGTTTAATAACATAAAATCTTAACTCCTCAAAATTCTTAAAAATTGAAATCTATTTTCAATCTTCAATTTATAAATTTAAATCCATATCTATCTAAGTATACATATAAATACTCACAGTCTCTAACACTCAAGGTACACACAAATACACCAATTGTCTATACTCCTCAACTGTGTACAGAATATTGTACTGTCTGGATTACTTGCACTATTACTTCCAATAATTTTCTATCCATATTAACTGATACACCAATCTAATATTATCACATAAGGTACTTACTGTTATTAGTACATTTCTCAACTAATCCTTGATATAGAAACATTAACACTCTTGGTATGGTAATACTAGCTTCATCATTAGATTATCTCATCACACTCACTAGAACTCATGATCACTTGCACTTTCTATAATACTCATGCTTCGCTTCACTCTCAAGGGTAGGCATATGGTTCCATATCTCGATTGATGTATAAGTATCTCCCTTTAACCTTTTACAGACTGATATACTAATCAGTGATACACTTCATACCCTTTCATGACCAATCTTGATATTTCTCAACCCATGGCACAGGCATTAATGCCCTGTATGCATATACATTTCTTTACTCCTGACACACCCGGGTATCAACCATCAAATTGAATATCATGCTCCATTAATTTTTAATACAATTTTCTCGATACTTAATTATTTAGATGGATCACCCAACTACATGAATTTACGACTATCCAGGACTGGCATGCTGACTCTGATACTAACTTCTGGAACCCTCACTGATACTATTTACTCCTCCTTCTACCTATAGTACCAATACTAACTATACTGACACCTATCATAGAACTATTACTACAAGGTACTACGCTATGGGTTAACTCCAGATTGATGCCTACTGCTCACATGTCCAACCAATAAACACTTACAGACTCATAAGCCATACTCCCAACAGTTAAGACTGATACTCAAGACACAAACCTAATTGCAAGTCACCAAATATCACACTAACAAGGATCCTTAAAGAAATAAAGCTCAAAAAGGAACTGGAATGAGGATTGAAGGTATCTCTACTGCTAGCAAAGAAAATGATAGAACAAGGTCCTATAATAACAGAAGTGGATAAGTATTGAGATGATACTTTAAGAACCAATTTAAGATACAACCTGATAATCATACACGTCTGTCCAAAATTATTACACTCAGAATTCTCGCCACACCAGTAAGCATAGCTGCGATAAACGATAGGTTCCATAACTAAGGTATGCAACTCTATAATCACGTCATCTAGAATCCTCGCCATGCCAACCGGTATGGCTGTGAGAAACTCTAAATTCATAACTAAGATATGTACATCCGAAGTTAGGTTCCTACATTTTCGCTACGACAGCTAATGTGGCCGCGATAAACTTTAGGCTCCATAACCAAAGAAGACATTTTACCTTTTTTACTGTCCTCATCAACATATGTCATCAGATGATACCATAAATTTTAGTCTGTAAAGTTTATCTCGATATGAAATCAAACTCAACAACAATACCAAGAATTAAATTTAACAACTGATCAACAAGAATCAAGTTCAATAAGTGAGAACGGACGAAAACAAGGGAAATATTTAAATTGGAAATTATAATAAGATACTCAAGGGTCATCCGAGGAATCTCTCAAATAATTTGTGATTGAGTATCCTCTCTCATCCTAGTATCCTATGTCCTATCCTATCACAGGCATACAGTAGTACAACAAAGACATCGTACTACCACGACATCGGACAACTTGCGAAGCCTGACCTGCATGGGCCACCACTAAAAATGTGTCATGACCCCCACCCGATATAGGGACACGAGTACGTGGGTACGTCCAGCCTACGCCGCAGCATCTGCGGTAGAATGCTGTCTAGGTCACAATACTAGCTAATCAGTCTCACACGAATATCCAACTCCATAAGGAGACACAGATATCACAATATAATATGGAAATACTCAATCATAAAAGCTAAAGCACGATAAGATATCAAAGAAATAAATAAAATACAACACAAGTCTAAATAACAAGAATAGTCTAACCTGCAATCAATAACATCCATATCTCCAAGTATGCTGGAAACAAGTCCTCTAAGTCGTAGTCTGGAAAAATATTTCCAGTCAGTATGGAGCGAAGTACAAGAACTAACAGCAGTTCCATGTATATTGACAAAAACTATAATACAGTGTAAAGAAATACATTATGGATATAAATACTAGCAATAAGAAATACTGCTATGTATGAAATACTAGAAATAGAAGTACTGGAGCATATGCCATCATCAATGGTGCAACTAGCAATGAACAAAAATACATGTGCATGCTAGAACAATAAACTTGAATATAAGTGAATACTAGAACAATAACTAGAACATAGAGAAATGCTAGATCAATAAACTAGAGATAGATGTATAGACTATCTAGCTAAGTGTGTGAAACATCAGCATATCATGTGATCAGCTTGGGACTGATCAGGCTTGCTATGTATGATTAGTTATGATTCATGTAAGGTCAGGCTAACCATCCAGATAGCTATAATACGAGCAATAGTTAGGCTAATCATACATAACAGGCTATGAAGCATGTAATGGTCAGACTGCAACGACGTGAGGTGTGGGTGAGCTATGATTCATGTAGAGTTGGATATTATCACATAATCTACTAATATTTCCCCTTCCCCAGCTAGAACAATGGATCCCAATCACGACTCCTCGTGACCGGTCTCGATGATGCCAACTCGTGTATACATAGTGTCAAAATCATGTACGCTATACAACTAGAATCATATAGATAATCAACATAATAAAAATTGTCAGAGAATGTACTCGCCTGTGGTCCTGCTGCTGGCAATACCAATATCCTGTTTTCGAAGTCTTATCTGAATTATCCAACAGTTCTATAGACATATCATATAATATAATATAGCATCAGTTGACACACTAACACACAATCAACATAAATATACTGAACTCAGGGTCTAAGCTAGGTATAATACTGGTCAACTAACAGGGCCAAGTGTGCGTCTAACTGTACGTGTGTTATGTCTTCAAATGCTGTGCATAATCAGACATCAAGCACTAACATATATCTCGCCAGTACGTCAGTGTATACAAGGCAGACACTCACAATCACTCAGGGTCACATGGTCAAGTGTAATACGGGATATCCATGAATTACACTTATGGTCATACGCAACTACGTATATATATATATATATATATATATATATATATATATATATATATATATATATATATATATATATAATAGTCATACCTACTACTAGCAATTAATTACTTATATATATCTATATATTCACATATATATATATATATATATATTCACACATATATATATATATATATATATATATATATATATATATATATATATATATATATATATATATATATATATATATATATATATATATATATATATATATATATATATATATCAATTTGATTATAATACACATACGCGTACGTATATGCATATGAGTCACTGGGTTCACCGATATGGGTCTGAAACCAACCAACTAAACCTGTCATAAAGCAATACTAATCCCTAACACTATTTACACATGCATACACATAAAATCACGAAGGAAGAGGGGACAGGTATGAACCTTGGCGGGCACACACGGGGTTGACGATGACTACGATGATGATGATGTTGATGATGACGACGATGACGATGGTGACGATGATGACGACGATGACGATGGTGACGATGACGATGATGATGATGGTGACGACGAAGTTGATAATGAAGGTGATGATGATGATGATGAAGGTGATGATGATGATGAAGGTGATGATGAAGGTGATGATGATGATGATGAACAGGGTCGAGGCTTGCTACTGGACTCCGGCGGCTCAGGCGAGCAGAGCGGTGGATGGGTGGTCGGGTTTCAGGCATCGACGGAAGGAGATGGGTGGTCGGGTTGTAGGCGGTTCCGTTGTCGTTCAGGCGGGGGTCATCGGGGGAGAACGACGGGGTTGTGTCATGGAGAAGATCAGAGAAGAGAGGGAGAGGGTGGTGCAGTCGGCTGTTTGGCCGATGTGGTCGACAGATAGGCAGTTTAGGTGAGGAGGATAAGAGTTGTCGAGGAGGGTGAGGCATGGTGGTACGGGGAGTCGAGGCTCAGGCGAGGTCGGGTCTGCGAGCAGGGATGAGGAGAACGTCGGGTCGTCTGGCCTGGCGGGAAGACGGGATGATGACAGCAGTGGGTTGGCGGTGATGACCGGTGTTGTCGTGTGGAGGAAAAGTCAACGAGGGTGGCATTGTCTGGCCGGGGCTCGTTGGGTGAACGGGGACTCGGGGTCGTGTGGAGATCCAGGCGGTCGGGAAAGTTCACCGAAGATGGGAGGCTGCTGCTGTTGACCGGGAACGTCGGCTCAGAAAGAAGATGATGGAGGACGAGGAGGAGGTCGGGTGGCTTGCTGCCCGACGATGGGGAATGGCCGGAGTTGGCCGGGGAAGAGGATGGTGAGGGTGATGGAAAAATAGTTTAGGGTTTATGTAGGTTGAAGGAGGAGGATGGTAATGGTGATGTAAATTAAATGATGGAGGAGTTTTGCATGGGGGGGGGGGAAGGTTGATGGTGACATCCTAGGGATTAGGGCCGGCTAAGTACATCATAGGATGGGGTTGGCATTGGAAGAGGGTTAGGATGATATATATATATATATATATATATATATATATATATATATATATATAATAGTGTGTGTGGTGAGGATGTCTCCATTTTAAATGGATGGCCTAGATTAAACATTAAGGGAAATATCAAACCAAAAGGAGGAGAGAGAGTTGAACGGTCAAAGGGAGGGTTTTTTTTCTTCATTGGTCTTGACCAATATGATGGTGACACATCATTGCACTTTTGCAATAAAGTCCCCAACAATTGAAAAATTGTACAGAAAGTGGAAATTGGGATTAAGTGAGGGAAAACACCATGTTTGGTGTGATGTATTGGCTAAAAATGGTGTGTGGTATTTAGTATAAAGCTTGAGGGTGTGAATGGGGGTTTGATTTGGTATTGGGTGTAGTTTTGGGTCAAGTTGAGTCCTTACACTAATTTAATTAAAATTAATGTAATCGGTGTTCTAAAATTAATTGGAAGTACATAGGACTAAAATTAGGTGGAACACAAGTGTCATGGACGTAGAAGACTCAGTAGAATATTGTCATAATTTGGGTTGCACAAAACCGATCGAGATTGTGTCTCCAATTTCGATTGGAACGCACAAAGATACAAAGTCAAATTTATTTAGAATTAAAAATAAACGTCCGCGACGAATATTGTGTGACTAAAAAAAAGCACAAGAAAGTATATTTATGAGTTACATAAAGGTCAGAATGGAATATGGGCATGTCTAGGACAAGGGTGTAAAATTTGTTGGAAGGCAAAAGCTAGTGTAGCGCTCCCAATATCGAAGCAACGGTAAGGCACAACAATTAAATGAAATCACTATAATAAATTATAATACCCAAATAATTAATCTCAAATTAATACAAACTTAAATTATAACCCTATATTTGGTCAGGGGTTCATCTAGTGGGCTTCTAGGTCTAGTCTACTAACTCATACATTAAGAACACTATATATAATATATATATAAATACAAATATTATGCAATTATTTAAAATAAATATAAACAATATTTATAATAATAATTAAAAAGACAAAAATACCCCTATTTCAGAATATAGTTGTGACATTCCATGTTCCATTCGTGTATTATCTTTCTTAGTTTGTTTTGTGATTGAGATTAGTTATTCATGTGAGATACAATATTGTTCCTCCATTCGGAGTTGAGATAATTGACAGGTACCATATTATAATATTGAGATGTTAGATAGTTAGAAATGACCCAGACATCGTTCTACTGTTGATTCTGTGGCGTAGGCTGGGCGTAACCAAGTACTCGTGCCCGAATATCCGGGTGCGGGTCATGACACATTTTTAGTGGTGGCCCATGCATGTCTAGATTCGCAATTAGTACGATTTTATAGTTGTGCTCGTCTAGAGTACTGCTACGAGCCTACTTTAGGAAAATAGGATTTAGGCTGAGAGTTTACTCAATTATAACTAGAAAACATTCCAAAAATCTATTTTGCAAATCCTTATCTATTGAATATTGCTTTACTTTGAATAAAGTTATGTCCTTCTTTGATGATATTATATCGTATTCAATATTGATTCCTTATTTCAATCCATCTTCAGGAAGTCCCTGAAGACACGTTCCCAGCGATCAGGTGTCGCGACAGCACGATCAGTCACTTCATCACCCTTGAGGGCAGCACCCTCAGATGATGGTCCATGACCTATATTTAGGAGGTCAGCTTCACCGGTCCAGATGTGCGTATCGACAGCAGCTTTTGGAGGTACTCCACCTCCAGTACCGAGGACAACGTAGACAGTTTTTGAGGATCTTCCACCCCCACCACTAGTAGTTAATCAGACGCAGATGTTCGCGCTTCCAACAGATGATGGAGGCACAGCAGCGTCAGTCAGAGATTCTACGATAGAGCGTAGAGATTGCTCACCAGATCACGCTTGCAGCAGTTGAGAGAGCTACTACAGTCCAGCCACAGACGGCACCACCTCAGTTTATTTCTTAGCAGCCGAGGTTGGGTACCATCATAGACTTCAAGAGGATGGGATCGAAGGACTTCAGAGGCACAGAGGGGAGTCTCTATGCAGATGATTGGATCGAGGACATCGAGCAAAACCTACGGCTGGCACAGATTCCAGAGATATTGTAGATAGAGGCCAGTGGGGTGTATGATCTTCGATATTGCTTTAACATAGTTCTGGACTGATTCTAGGATTGCAGTACCAGGACTCACTTGGAAAGCCTTCAAAGAGATTTTCAATGAGAAGTTCTTCCCAAACGTGGCTCTTACATCTTTGTAGAGCCAGTTCCAGTACCTTGTCCAGGGAGGTATGTCAGTGGACGAGTATGCGACAGAGTATTGCCGACTAGGTCGCTTCGTGGAGGTACAGAACCCTAGAAGCAGAGCCAAGAAGTTCAGGAAGGGCCTAAACTGGGAGGTTAAATCCTACACGAACGGAGATCCTACCGCCACCTTTGAGAAGATTCTCAGACAGGCGCACAGAGCGGATGATGACTTAGAGCTTGGCTCTAAGAGGCCGAGGGACGCAGGAGGATCCAGCACCAACACAGATTCAGCGAAGAGGCCTTATTTCCAACAGCATAACCAGAGGCCTTACCCGCACCAGAGGTAGCAGTATCACGGGCCAGCTAGAGCGCCGGCACATCAGATGCATAAGATTCAGAGGGCAGCAGTTTCTTGCACTTTTTTTATGAAGCAAGGACACGGATGGGATGCATGCAGGACAATGCTTATTCTGTAGTTTGGAAGATCATCAGTTGAGGGCTTGTCCTAAAATCCTAACTCATCCAGTTCCGGGTGGAGGACAGGCACAAAAAGCACCTGCTAAACCACCAGCGGGCCAGCAGCAGAGAGCTGCACAACGATAGGGGCAAGCTTTTGCCTTGACTGTCGAGGAGGAGGAGCCGGTTGGCGATGTCATCTCAGGTTCAGTTTATCTCGATTCCTTTCCAGCTCATATTTTATTCGATTTTGGTGCTTCTCATAGCTTTATATCTGTATCTTTTGCTTTGAGACATCGTCTTGAGTCTGAACCGTTAGCGAGGACTTGCACGATTACGACCGGGGTGGCATTATCCTGTTCAGTGACATTTACAAGAACCAGAGAGTTTATTTGGGAGGCAGTAAGCTGAGCGTATGTTTACTCGTAATGCCACTTTCGAGCTATGATATATTACTCGGGATGAATTGGTTGAGTAGACATCACGCTAGTATCGATTGTCTTGGAGACAGAGTTTTATTTTGGACGCCAGGAGAGCCAAAGTTCGAGTTTGTCCGAGGAGTAGAGCAGAGCGAGGACAATTTTAGTGGAGCTTTGGTAGAAGAGCAGGAGCCACCATACTCATTAATTGCAGAGTTCATGGATGTCTTTCCAGAGGAGTTGTCAGGGTTGTCACCGGACAGAGATATAGAATTCTCTATAGATTTGGTGCCAGGCACAGAGCCGATATCTTAGCACGTCTATAGAGTAAACAACAACGAACTGGTAGAGTTGAAGAAGCAGGTGGATGAGTTACAAGACAAGGGCTTTATCCGTTCTAGTTCATCACCATGGGGTACTCTAGTACTTTTTATACCAAAGAAGGATGGGTCGGTACGTATGTGTATCGACTACAGGGCACTTAACAACCTCACTATCAAGAACAAATATCCGTTGTCGCAGATTGATGACTTATTTGACCAGTTGAGCAGAGTGAAGGTATTATCAAGGATAGACTTGAGGTCAGGGTACCACCAGGTGAAAGTGAATAGGAAAGAAATCTCGAAGACAACTTTTAGGACTCGTTATGGGCAGTTCGAGTTCTTGGTGATACCGTTTGGGTTGACCAATGCCCCGACGGTGTTCGTGAACCTGATAAACATGTTGTTTCATCAGTACCTAGACCAATTTGTTGTAGTCTTCATTGATGATATTCTGATATATTCGAAGACCCCAGAGGAGCATGAGTAGCACTTGAGGATAGTTCTGGAGACCCTCAGGAAGGAAAAGTTGTATGAAAAGTTATCAAAGTGTGAATTCTTTCTTGATAAGGTTGAATTCCTTAGGCATGTTATTATAGGAGATGGAATCTCGGTGGACCCGAAGAAGATTTCAGCAGTTGAGTCATAATCTACCCCGAGTTCACTAGCAGAGATCAGGAGTTTTCTTGGATTGGCAGGCTAGTACCGGAGGTTTGTTCAGGACTTTTCTAGACTTGCAGAGCTGATGACTAGACTAACCAGGAAGGACATAGAATTTGTTTGGACTGAGAATTGTCAGTCAGCATTTAAGGAGCTGAAGAGGAGATTGACTACAGCGCCAATCTTGACATTGCCATCAGGAGCAGGAGGATTTTCCATTTACAGTGATGCATCAAAAAAGGGTTTGGGTTGTGTGTTACAGCAGCATGGGAAGGTAATTGCCTATACTTCCAGAAAATTATGCCCACATAAGAAAAACTACCCTACCCATGACTTGGAGTTGGCAGCAGTTATCTTTGCTCTCAAATTGTGGAAATACTACTTATATGGAGAGAGAGTGGAGATCTTCACAGGCTATAAGAACTTGAAGTATGTGTTTACCCAAAAAGAGCTCAATATGAGGCAGCGATGATGGTTGGAGATGATGAAAGACTTTGATATTTCCTTACAGTACCATCCAGGGAAGGCCAACATAGTCGCGGATGCTTTGAGAAGGTATCCCGTGGCTATGTGCTTGACAAGAGACAAACATTTATTGATCTTGAGAGTATGGGCATTGAGGTACTAGTTCTTGGAGTGCAGCACAGATGTAGGAACTTCAGGTACAGTCAGAACTGATAGACCGGGTCAAAGCCGGACAGTATGAGGATGAGTCTCTGAGGAGCATCAGAGCACAGGTCCAAATCAGGTTGACAGAGGACTTCATCATCGCAGATGATGGATCATTACGATACGGTACCAGATTATATCTACCGAGAGGATCATTGCGCAATAAGATTCTACAGGAGGCACATCATTCTCAGTACTCTATGCATCCAGGTGCCAATATGATGTATAGAGACATGAGGGAGCATGTATGGTAGTATGGCATAAAATGGGAGGTAGCTAGCTTCGTGTCCAGATGCTTAGTTTGCCAGCAGGTAAAGGTGGAGAGACAGAGGCCAGGTGAATTGCTTCAACCTTTACCCATTCCAGAGTGGAAATGGAAACATGTGACTATGGATTTTGTATCGAAACTTTCGCGTTCTCCCAGAGGTAAAGATGCAATTTGGGTCATCATGGACAGGTTGACCAAATCAGCCCACTTTCTGCCATTCAAAGTGGGTACATCTACGAAGAAGCTCGCGGAGATGTATGTGCACCAGATTATCAGATTGTACGGTGTTCCAGTGAGCATAGTCTCGTACCGGGATAGTCGCTTCACATCCCACTTCTGGAGGAGTTTGCAGGCTAGCTTGGGCACTCAGCTAAAGTTCAGTACCGTATATCACCCTCAGACTGACGGACAATCGGAGAGGACTATTCAGACTCTCGAGGATATGCTATGCACCTGTGTTTTGGATCTTAGAGGTTCTTAGGAGGATCACCTTTACTTGGTAGAGTTTTCATACAATAACAGCTACCAAGCCAGCATTAAGATGTTACCATTCGAGGCATTGTATGGACGGAGATGTCGCACTCTGTTATCCTGGGATGATGTTGGTGACAGAGCTTTATTGGAACCAGAGATGGTAGTGGATGCAGCCGAGAAGGTGAAGCTTATCAAGTATAGACTTCGAGTGGCGCAGGACATGCAGGGGCATTGGGCCAATAGCCACCAGAGACCTTTGGAGTTTGAGGTATAACTTTTATTTATTTTGCTTGTGTTTGATTGTTGTTTGTTAGAGTGCTAAGGTTGTGTTTTGTGCTAGGTTGGTGGTCTGGTTTTCTTGAGGATTTCTTCGACACGTGGCATGATTCATTTCGGTGGAGGCGGGAAGCTTAGTCCGCGATTCATCGGACCTTTCAGTATTCTTGAGAGGGTCGGTGCAGTTGCATACAGACTAGACTTACCACCTACTTTAGAGGGAGTACAACGTGTTTCACGTGTCACAGCTGAGATGGTACGTGACAGATCCCAGTCATGTGTTTGATTACTCGGAGATAGAGGTGGGCCCTACTCTTAGCTATCGAGAGCAGCCAGTGGAGATTCTGGATCGGAGAGAGAAGGTGTTGAGGAACCAGACGATTCTTTTAGTGCATGTCGCGTGGAGGCATCACTCGCCAGGAGATAGTACCTGGGAGCGAGATACCGAGATGCACGAGCGATATCCATATCTGTTCGAGCCGTGAGGTATAATTCTTTCTTGTATTGTATTGTTTGCTTTTGGTAGTTAGTTTCTTCCTTAATTTCAAGGACAAAATTTTTCTAAGGTGGGTAGGATTGTCACCCTCACATTTTCATTTGAGGGTAGTTTAGTAATTGACATAGGTATTTTAAATTTAGGATTTATTTGTATTTAATTATTGTGCATGCATGATTAATTAATTATTGTACCATTTATTGATTGTTAGTTATAGATTTATTTTAGACTTGTGTAGTAGACCTAACATATTTATAAGATGCATGAACTAACATTTTAGATGAGTTTAGATTGAGCCCATGAATTAGGGCCATGGATTAGGTGGTTGTATTAATTAGTGAAACCATTAGACTAGAACATTCTCTTCCTAATTAATTTCTTCATGAGAGGCCCCAAGGGGTAATTAGGACATTTTATACTAGTTTGGGGAGAGGGCTAGGGCTAGCCACCATAGAGGGAGGAGAGAGAGAGTGCCTCATTTTATTTCATTTCCAATTCCATTAGATCTAGTTTTCCCTCTTCCAATTTCCTTCATTCCCTCACCATTCCTCCACCAATTTCTTCACAAATTCTTTTCCTATTTTTCATTGGAGGCTTCTACATCAAGGATCTATAAGAAAGAAGCAAGGAGCAAGAAGGAGGAGGTCAAGATCTACAAGGAGAGGAGCTACTTCTATTTGGAAACTTTATATTGGAAAACCATCTCCTAATAGATATATTTCAGTTTTTCCCCTTCTAGTAGACTCTAAATCTGAGATTTAACCATGAGAAACTAACCCATATGCATAAGCTATCCATAGAAATTGGTTTTAGATTCATCGGAGACCTACGGTAGAAATTATGTGCATTTTGGTATCAATTTTAGGGAAACTTCGAGATTGGCACATGTGGTGTTTGTCAATTGGTCTAATAGATCAAATTGACATATGATTGCTTCTTTGTGACTAGTATCGTATCCATAATTGGATACATGTAGGCCATATCTTGTCAATTTGACAAAACAGATTAATTTTGGAAGTTTTTCTCCGACACGGGAACTTGTGCATATCATATTATGACACGGACACGTAGATGATCTAATTATTATACTTATTGTTCATATTTAGTGAATTAAACTTGCTCGTGTCCTCCGAGATATATTTGATTGTGTGTTGGAGCCGTATCGTAAGCGTATCATAGAGTTAGTGTGATACGAGTGCGATGCACTCCACGTATTTGGTATTTTGTCCACATTTCTATACGTACATGTGTATATACATATATCTATGTGATATATATATATATATATGTGTATGTGTGTGTGTGTGTGTGTGTGTGTGTGTGTGTGTGTGTGTGTATGTGTATTTGTGTTAATATGTATATGCATGTGTGTGTTTCTGATTATGTGTGAGTGTATATATATATAAATTGGTGTATATATATATACATAGATGTATGTATATATGTTTATGTATATGTTTTTGTGTATGTGTGTTGTATGTGTGGAGTTGTCTGTGGCATGCTCATTGAGTAAGCAGTGTGATAGTGTGAGGGAGTTCGAGGCAGGGAGAGCTGCAGCTCGGGCAAGAGAGTAGTGCAACTCAGGATGCACAGTTCCGGAGGTTCATTGTAGCATGGAGCAACAGCTACTGCACTGAGCAGTAGTAGTAACAGCTTCTGCAGGGTGCAGTCTAGAAGTAGATAGCAAGTTAACTCAGCTGTAGTGCAAGAGAAATAACAGCCATATACAGGGTGTTACTACAACTCGAGCCAGTGCTCGATGAGAGCACAGTAGTAGTGAGCAGAGAACTCATTGAAGAGAGTGCAGCAGCACAACAACTCGGGCAGAGGACTGCACAACTAACTGTGCAAACAACAAAGGGGGCTCGGGCTTGCACAAAAATTTTAGGAGTATCTGCACAGTGTTGTTTTTACTGTGCAGTATCAGTGTCTTCACAGTTCAGGTATCAGTGGGTTTCAGTTCAGCTTCAGTGTTTCAGCAAGGTATTATTATTAGGGAGGTTAGGTTCAGTTCAGGGTATTGAGGTATTGGTTAAGTAGTTGGATTGGTAGTGGTTTAATGACTTAGATGAGTTTGTGTATTAGTTAGTAGTTAGTATTAAGGTTAGGTAGTGGTTTGGAAATAGTTAGTTGTTATAGCTAGTTAGTATATATGTATATTAGTGTAGGTATATATATGTTAGTTTGCTAATAAATAGCTAGCTACATATATAAATATATATTTGTATTAGTTGATATTGTATAGTAGTTAGTTATGTATACTATTGGTATTATATATTAGTAGTTTAGATACATTATATAGTTAGTATTAGTTTGGGGTTTTATATGGTGTATTAGCTATATGTTAGAGTTGGTATTACCTCGGGATACCAAGGTAATACCAAGGTTTTGGGTCATATTTTTATTGATTTGTTATAGTATTATAGTTATTGACTTGTATATATATCCAAAATACTATTTTTTTTCTATAATTAAACTTGCGTATCTTAGGATACGACTTTTTGAGTGTCTTGTAGTATCCTAGTTTAGTTAGTATAGTTAGTTTCATAGTGTATCAACTTAGAAACCTAATGTTAGACTCTTACTACCTAGATTTAATTGATTTTACTTAGAAATGGCTTATTGACTTAGAATTGCATCATTTTAACTTATTTCTATTTTCGAACCTAGTATTGATGAAACATACCATATATAGGTCTGTGTGATACTAGCTTGGGCAACGAAAGATACACCTTGCTTAGGACTTCAGGCGAGTATATTTCTTTGATAGTTTTCAATTCATAATAGTGTATATATGCATGTTCTAAAATTGTATACTTGATTTTGACACAATAATTTCATGAACTTGTACTACATGGATCCCGTTTGGAGATATTATCCCCTACCATGTTCAGCGGATACTCGTGTACATGTATTTTATCGTGTATATTGGGTATTGATTTATATTTTGTGTTCACACACTGCTCGTGTTCAGTGTGCTTATTCGTGTACACCCACTGCTTGTGTTCAGTGGTTATATTTCGTGTTCATAGGGTGTCGTGATTGGATCCATTGGTATTAGTTGGGGATGGGAGAGTAGGAGTTGATTATATGATCAAAGCCCCATTGTTACATCGTGTACATTCTGGTTACATACCTCAGTTGTAATCATCTTACTTGATTATGTTCGCCCAACCTGATCACATAATAAACTTGTATTCTGAGGCATATTAGTTAGATTGCAGTTATTTTATCATATTGTTGATATTTATATTGTTGGTCTATATTCTCGTACATTACCTGTATATCTATTGTTCATTCATTCATATGTTTAGTAATTTTGTATTTCATTCCTATTATCTATTTTATATGCTCGATTATGTTATTGAAACTGCTTTCAGAGGTATGTACTTTGCTCTAATCCTAACTGGATATATTTTTCCAGATGACTGGCTTATAGAGAAGTGTCCCACATTCTATGGGCCACAGGACGACGTACCTATAGAGAATACTCCTATAGACTAAGAGGACTTAGTTTCAGAGCCCGAGGAGGTCTAGTTATTTGAGTTGGCATGTATTAGACTATTCTATTTATTGAGATGCACAGTTTGTATTATTATTTCAGATTGTGGATTGTATCTTATTCTTTTCTTCACTATTCCATTCGTGCATTATCTTCCTTAGTTTGTTTTGTAATTGGGATTAGTTATTCATATGAGATACCATATTACTCCTCCGCTCGAAGTTGAGATGATTGACAGGTACCATATTATATTGTTGAGATACTTGATAGTTCAAAATGACCCAGATAGTGTTCTACCACCGATTCTGCGGCGTAGGCTGGGCGTAACCACTTACTCGTGCCCGAATATTTGGGTGCGGGTCGTGACATATATAGATACCTTTATATATACATCAATATATATATATATATATATATATATATATATATATATATATATATATATATATATAAACAATTAAACCTACAATTGCAACCACACTATCCAATAGCCAATTCAACAAACACCTGTAGTGCATCCTTAGGATACTCATGATACGTACCCAACCCAAGTGTCAAAACCAATAATACATTACAAATACCTATAATATATATCAAGTACACTTATAAACAACTAATACAACTAGTTAACTTGTAGTAGTGGTCCTTATATCTCGTATTAACAATCGAAAGATGTTTGAGAAAAAAATCCTTCAATTTGAATGAATTAAAGTATGGTCTTATTCGAAATGCCTCATGATCACGTTTATAGAGCTAGGTGGAGGCTTTGTACCTTGTGGAACTCCTTTCCATTCACTCTTTTCTAAGACTAGATTCGCTCGATACAATACTGACATAGGGAATGAGATTTTATCTTCTTACTGCAAAAAGAATTTGAAGGAAATTAAAAAAATCACCCAAAATGAACCCTGTATAACACTGTATTGCAAAATACTATGATACTCTCTACTCGTGTCCAATTGTAGATACGTACCTAATCCCACAATCCTGATCTAAGTCTAATTAGATCTAATTTGTCTCATGACACATACTTGTTGTGTAAATCTCGAAATTCCCCCTAATTGGGCATAAATTGTCACTCTTACTTTTTTAACTAGGGGTAGTTTGGTAATATGGTATGGGTAAATAATTTTAGAAATAAATATTAATATTAGGGTGATGATTGTATTAATTATTTAATTATTATTGGGCTATAAATTATTTGTGACTTGTATTAATTATTTTTGTTAGGAGTCTAGTCTAATAGTTAGACTTGTCACTTGTAAGCCCAATTAGATTGTCATGACAACTAGTGAGCCCAACTTGGACCCAAGTTCATTAGACCATTCTCATTAATTACTTAGGGAGAATTAGCTTATTAGAATTAGTTAGAAGCTTTCCAAAATAGCCCTTTCCTAATTCTATTCATAATTGGATGGAGAGGGACAATTTGGACCAAGCACATGACTTGGGAAAGGGGGAAGGGGGCCGACCACTATTAGAGGAGGCTAACCTCTCTTTCTCCTCTCATTAGAAGAGCTTTAGAGCTTGGAGAAGCAAGGGGAACAAGAAGGAGGAGCATTGGTGGAGAAATCGTGTCTACTTTGGTTTTCATTGAGAATCCATCTCCCAATTGGTAATTTTTGAAATTTCTTTCTCTTCTAGCTTTCAAATCATGCATTTGACCATTATGAATGACCCATGGCATAAGGCTACATATAGGAACAACTTTTAGGCTAATTGGTTATGAATCGTGAATTTTATGTGATATTTGGTGTACATGTTGGGAGAATTATAAAATTAATACATCAATTGTGTGTCATAAGACCAATTAGATCTAATTAGACTTAAGATCGGGGTTATGGGACTAGGTACGTGTCCACAAATGGATATGTGTAGGCCATATCACGATATTTTGTGATACGGTGTGATACAGAACCCTACTTTGAGCATTTTGTATAATTTCTCCTTAATTCCTATTGTAGCTAGTTCTAATAGTGATAATACTATATATTTGATTTGTAATAATGGTTATCATGGAGAAATTAAGATTTTGGCTTCTTAGTTGAGGGCTATCATGATTTCCTAAGTGAATACTCTTAGTGTTTGATTAATATCTCTAATGTATCATTTAGATATATGTATATTGTAATATAAATATTTATACAAATATAGATAGATATATTTATATGTGGTTGATTTTAGGGACCAGTGTGCATCAGGATTTGAGTGTACCCGTGTCAGTGTTCGTGTGTATCAAGCATTAGTAAGTGTTCTAATACCTCTTCATACCTGGGTATCAGATTTGGGTTGAGTATGTGTCCTGTGGTTTGTTGGATGAGGGGTGAAGGGTCGGGTCTGTAGGGGCATTGGAGTACTTTGGTTAAGTAGTAGTAGAAAGAGGAGAGGGTTAGTTGGTTTGGACAGTACACAGCATGCACCCATGCCTGAGTGCATGTGTAGTAGGTAATTAAGAGGAGTGAGTTCAAATGTGCATGATTATTAAGTGTGGTGGCAGTGGTGTTGAATTAATAAGAGTGATGGAAGAAAGAGTCTGTAGGATAAGTTGTTGTAAACTCATATGATTAGTTATCAGAAATAGGAAAAGGGGAAAGATGTGTTGTTGTGTGCAATTGAGCACAACAACAACATCAAGCAGATAAGTGAAGAAGTTACCTGGACCTGGAAGTGGTATTGGTGTACCTGTGTTACCTGGAGGGAATTCCTTCACCACCAACTATTGAGTAGAAGCAAGTGCACTGATGTGCACTTGCATCAGTGAACCATGCAGTGTGAAGACTGGGTTCTGCTGTAAGCATGAATGTGTATGCCAATTGAACAAGCAGTAACAGCAGATGGAGGACTTGAGCAGGTAAGAAATTGATATGCGTTGGTAAAACTGTGATGTGTACTGATACATGGATGTAATTATGAACTGAATAACAAGTTATAAGATAAATTATATATGTATCAGTTATTAAACCTGGTGCACTAAGCATCCAGTTTTGTGTGTGGCTCGAGCTTAGTGAGTGGAGGTGTGTCGATGTGTGTGCCTAACTATTGTGTACATGGGCAAAATAGAAGTGATGCAGTACAACTATGGGGGCAGCAGCAGCAGTTGCAGTTTTAAGCCATTTCCAGCAGGGAAAAACATTAGCAGGTGTATGCAACAGGCCAAGAAGAGAGTTGAGGGCATGGGCTTAATTTTAGTGCACTACTACACAGGTAAGTATGGATCAATGAGGAGTGGGGTATCCAGGAAACCCATTGTTAATATTGGAACATTAGTAGTAGTAGTTAGTATAGGTATCATTATAAGTTAGGCTATGAGATCAGTTAGTTATAAGTTGGTAGTATTATTGATGTTAGAGTTGTTAAATATTAATAGTATAATTGTTGCCTATAGTCTATCCTATAGGGAAAGCTAGTTATGTATCAATAGCACATAACTGATTTGGTTAGTATAGGTTAATTAATGTACCAGTTAGCTTATAAGGAGGGTTGGTGTATTGGTTGAATTTGTAAACTCATGAGTAAGTGTGAAGTCTGGCATAGGTTGATGCTTGTTGTGTTTGATTAAAAGGAAAGTGTTGGGTAGTTAGTATCAGTACATCTCAGTACCTGATACCAAGGTAATAGAGTATCAGTGTTTGTTCGATATTTGTTACCAATTAGTTAAAGTGGGTTGTTACCAATTAATGTTATCAGTTAGAGTTATTAGTTAGAGTTTAGATATAAGTTAGTTAAGTACGGTATTAGTTAGTGGCCAATATGAGCCTAAAATATTAGTATGAACCTAGTTTAGCTAGAATAACCTAGTCTTGATCTCAAAATCATATTTGTGCATCCTTTTACTCATTTATCGCTTTATTACACCATTTAACTTAAATTTTCCTAAATAGGACTGTGTGACACCAGCTTGGACATCGAGATACACTGATTGCTCAGGACCAGAGGTGAGTACATCTCTCTATTAGTTTTTATTTCATGATAGTGTATATATTGCATGTTCTAGAACTATATACTTGATTCTGACACATTGGTTACACGGTCTGGTATTGTATGGATCCTGTCATGGGATGTTATCCCCTATCGTATTCAGCGGGTACACTTTCACATGTATTTCATCGTGTGTATTGGGTATTGATTTTAGTGTAATTCATGTTCATACACTGCTCGTGTTCAGTGTGCCCATATTCGTATTTAATCCAAACCGATCACATAATGAACTTGTACTCTATGGCATATTAGCTAGTTTCATTTATTTCCACTACTTGTAGATATTCATATTGCCTGTTCTTTATTCCAGTACATTACTTGTTCACTCTAGTTCACTCAATTTCTTATGGTAAGTTATCTTGTATTCTTTTCTATAATCTGTTATATATGCTCAATTATTTATTTGGAACTGATTTCAGAGGTATGTACTTCGCTCCAATCCTGACTGGATATATTTTTCAGATGATTGGCTTGTGGACCAATGTCCCACCTACTATGGCCCGCAGGACGGCATACCATTAAAGGATACTCCTATAGAGCAGGAGGACCTAGTACCAGATGCTGGGGAGGCTTAGACTTATTGTTTAGACTTGTATTAGACTTTTATTGAGGTTTTTGGTATGTATATATATTATCTCGGACTTGTGGATGTATTGTGAATCTTTTTCTCTGTTATTCCATATCGTGCTTTATCTTTCTTAGTTTGATTTCGTGATTGAGTATTGTTTACCATATTGTTCCTTTGTTTGGAGTTGAGAGGACTTTGGCATGTACCATATTTATATTGTGTGAGATATTTAGATAGTATGATTGACCCAGACAGTGTTATACCGTCGATGCTGTGGCGTAGGCTGGGCGTTGTTTACTACTCGTGCAAGATGAGATTAGGCAAGTATTTATTCTGCGAATCAGGGACCACCAGTGAGGGCTTGTCCTAGAGCTCCAACTCGACCAACTTAGGGCGGGGTCTAGGCACAGATAGCAGAGAGGGCATCCTCTACCACCACAACTGCAATAGTTCGCTCAGCACCAACAACAGCAGAGAGGTGCCTAGCGACAGGGGCGAGCTTTCATCTTGACCGTTGAGGAGGAGGAGCGAGTTGGTGACGCTATTTCAGGTTAAGTCTATCTTGATTCTTTTTCAGCTCATGATTTATTTGATTCCGGTGCTTCACATAGTTTTATATTTGTTTATTTTACTTTGAAGCATCATCTTATGACTGAACCGTTGGCGAGGACTTGCAACATCACAACCGGGGTGGCATTATACCAGTCAGTGATGTTTGCGAGGATCGAAGAGTTTTTTTGGGAGGCCGAAAGTTGAGCGTGTATCTACTCGTAATGCCACTTTTGAGCTATGATATAGTACTTAGGATGGATTGGTTAAGTAGGCACCATGCTAGTATCGATTATCGTGGGGACAAAGTTTTATTTTTGGCGCCGGGAGAGCCAGAGTTTGAGTTCGTCAGAGAAGCAGCAGAGCAGAGCGAGGAAGACTTCTGTAAAGCTATGGTGGAAGAGCAGGAGCAGCCATATCCATTGATTGGTGAGTATATGGATATCTTTTTGGAGGATTGCCAGGGTTGCCACCAGACAGAGATGTGGAGTTCTCTATAAACTTAGTGCCAGGCACAGAGCTGATATCACAGCACGTCTATAGGGTAAACAACAACAAACTGGTAGAGTTGAAGAAGCAGGTGGATGAGTTACAGGACAAGGGCTTCATCCACTCTAGTACATCACCATGGGGTACTCCGGTATTATTTGTACCGAAGAAGCATGGGTCAATACGTATGCGTATCGACTACAGGACACTCAACAACCTCACTATCAAGAATAAATATCCATTGTCGTGGATTAACGATTTATTTGATCAGTTGAGCGGAGCGAAGGTATTTTCAAAGATAGACTTGAGGTTGGGGTACCACCAGTTGAAAATGAAGAAGGAAGGTATTCCGAAGACACCTTTCAAAACTCGGTATGGGCAGTTTGAGTTCTTAGTTATGTTGTTTGTGTTAACCAATGCTCTGACGGTATTCATGAACCTGATGAATAAGATATTTCATCAGTACCTAGATTAGTTTGTTGTGGTCTTCATTGATGATATTCTGATATATTCGAAGGCCTCGAAGGAGCATGAGAAACACTTGAGGATAGTTCTGGAGACCCTCAGGAAAGAGAAGATGTATGGTAAGCTTTCGAAGAATAAATTCTTCCTTGATAAGATTAAATTCCTCGGGTATGTGATTACAGGAGACAGAATCTCAGTAGACCCGAAGAAGATAGCAGTAGTTGAGTCATGGTCTATACTGAGTTCATTGGCGGAGATCAGGAGATTTCTTGGATTGGTAGGCTATTATCGAAGATTTTTTCAGGATTTTTCCAAGATTACAGAGCCGATGGCTAACCAGGAAGGACGTGGAGTTTGTCTGGACTAAGGAGTGTCAGAATGCTTTTGAGGAGTTGAAGAAGAGGTTGACTACAGCTCCAATATTGACGTTGTCATCGGGGATAGGAGGATTTTCTATATACAGTGATGCTTCGAGTAAGGGTTTGGGATTTGTGTTGCAGCAGAACAGAAAAGTGATTGCCAATGCATCCAGATAATTACACCCTCATGAGAAGAATTATCCCACCTATGACTTGGACT
This sequence comes from Iris macrosiphon, assembly GCA_036927795.1. Classification (NCBI taxonomy): domain Eukaryota; kingdom Viridiplantae; phylum Streptophyta; class Magnoliopsida; order Asparagales; family Iridaceae; genus Iris; species Iris macrosiphon. The sequence continues at coordinate 114,903,673 of JAYESA010000019.1, read as the reverse complement.
TGGCCCCGATTATTTTTGCTCTTAAGCTGTGGAAGAACGACTTGTATAGGGTGTGAGTGAAGATCTTTACTGATCACAAGAACTTGAAATATGTGTTCACACAAAAGGAGCTCAACATGAGGCAAAGGCTGTGGTTAGAATTGATGAAGAGTTTGATATTTCTTTGCAATACCATCCAGGGAAGGCCAACGTAGTCGCTGATGCCTTTAGCAGTTATCTAGTGGCTATATACTTGATGAGAGACATACACTTGTTGGCCGATCTAGAGCTTAGGTATTGAAGTGTTAGTTCTAGGAGTTGCAGCACAGATATAGGGACTTTAGGTACAGTCAGAGTTGATGGACCGGATCAGAGCCGCACAGTTCGAGGATGAGTCTCTGGAGAGCATCAGAGCACAGGTCCAGATAGGATTGGCAGAGGAATTCGGTATTACAAAGGATGGATCATTGCGGTATGGCACCAGATTGTGTGTGCCATGTGGAGCATTATGCGAGGAGGTTCTTCAGGAGGCGCATCAATCTCAGTACTCTATGCATCCAGGTGCCAAGAAGATGTATAGAGATATGAGAGAGCATGTTTGGTGGTATAGTATGAAGTGGGAGGTGGCTAACTTCGTATCCAGATGTTTGGTATACCAGCAGGTAAAGGCAGAGAGACAGAGGCCAGGTGGATTGCTTCAGCCTTTACCCATTCCAGAGTAGAAGTGGGAGCATTTGATGATGAACTTTATTTTGGGGCTTCCACGTGCTCCAGGAGGGAAAGGTGCGATTTGGATCATCGTGGACAGGTTGACCAAATCGGCCCACTTTCTACCATTCAAAGTGGGTACGACTATGGAGAAGCTCATGGAGATGTATGTGCGTCAGATAGTCAGATCGGGATAGTCGTTTCACCTCCCACTTCTGGAGGAGTTTGCAGGCTAGCTTGGGCACCCAGCTCAAGTTTAGTACTACATATCACCCCCAAACAGATGGGCAGTCAGAGAGGACTATTCAGACTCTTTAGGATATGCTACGCACCTGTGTTTTAGATTTTAGAGGTTCTTAGGAGGATTACCCTCACTTGGTAGATTTTTCTTACAATAACAGCTACCAGGCCAGTATCGAGATATTACCATTTGAGGTATTGTATGGACGGAGATGCCGCACTCTGTTATCATGGGATGTATTGGTGAGAGAGCCTTATTGGGATCAGAGATGGTCGTGGATGCGGCTGAGAAGGTGAAGCTCATCAGGGATAGACTTTGAGTGGCACAGGACAGACAACGACATTGGGCCGATAGCCACCAGACACCATTAGAGTTTGAGGTATAGCTTTTGTTTGTATTGCTTATGATTGCTTGTTTTAGTTAGAGTGCTAAGGTTGTATTTTATGCTAGGTTGGCGATCTGGTATTCTTAAGGATTTATCCGACACGGGGCACGATTCACTTTGGTGGAGGCAAAAATCTTAGTCCACGGTACATCAGACCCTTCGGTGTTCTTAAGAGGGTCAGTGCAGTGGACTATCGACTAGACTTGCCACCTGTATTAGAGGGAGTGCATAATATTTTCTATGTGTTACAGCTGATACAATACGTGGCATATCCTAGCCATGTACTAGATCATTCGGAGATCTAGGTTGGTCCGACTCTGAGCTACCTAGAGCAGCCCGTGGAGATTTTGGATTACAGGAAGAAGGTGCTACAGAACCAGACGATTCCTTTGGTATGCGTCACGTGGAGGCATCACTCGCCAGAAGAGAGTACTTGAGAGCGAGATGCCAAGATGCGCGAGCGATATCCTTATTTGTTTGAGCCGTGAGGTATAATTCTTTCTTGCTTGTGTTGATTGCTATTGGTAGTTAGTTTCTTCTTTAAATTTCAAGGACAAATTTTTTTAAGGTGGGTAGGATTGTCACCCTCACTTTTCCAACTGGGGGTAATTTGGTCATTTAGTATTGATAAATAATTATAGGAATAAATATTAATATTAGGGTGATGAGTGTATTAATTATTTAATTATTATTGAGCTATAAATTATTTATGACTTGTATTAAATATTTTTGTTAGGAGGCTAATCCAATAGTTAGACTTGTCACTTGTAAGCCCAATTAAATTATCATGACAACTAGTGATCACAACTTGGAACCAAACCCATTAGAACATTCTCAATAATTAGTTAGGGAGAATTAGCTTAATTAGAATTAGTTAGAAACTTTCCAAAATATCCCTTCCCTAATTCTATTCATAATTGGATAAAGAGGGACAATTTGGACCATGCACATAACTTGGGAAAGGGGAAAGGGGACAAGCCACTATTAGAGGGGGCTCTCATCTCTCTCTCCTCTCATTTGCATTCATTTTAGATCTAAAAATTAGATCCCCAATTTTTATCATTTCCCTCCATCAATTTCTTCTCTCAATTCACTTACATTCCCTCTCACTTTCACCATTAGAAGAGCTTTAGAGCTTGGAGAAGCAAGGGGCACAAGAAGGAGGAGTATTGGTGGAGAGATCATATCTGGATCGTGTCTACTTTGGTTTTAATTCGGAATCCATCTTCCAATTGATAATTTCTGAATTTTTTTCTTTTCTAGCTTTAAAATCATGCATTTAACTATTAGGAATGACCCCATGGCATAAGGCTACCTATAGAACAAGTTCTAGGCTAATTGGTTATGAATCATAAATTCTATGTGGTGTTTGGTGTGCATGTTGAGAGAATTACGAAATTGACACATCAATTGTGTGTCATGAGACCAATTAGATCTAATTAGACTTAAGATAGGGGTTATGGGACTAGGTACATGTCCACAAATGGATACGTATAGGCCGTATCACGGTATTTTGTGATACGGTGTGATACGGAGCCCTACTTTGAGCATTTTGTATAATTTCTTCTTAATTCCTATTGTCGCTAGTTCTAATAGTGATAATACTATATATTGGATTTGTAGTAATGGTTATCATGGAGAAATTAGGATTTAGGTGAGGGCTATCACAACTTCCTAAGTGAATACTCTTAGTATTTGATTAAATGTCTCTAATGTATCATTTAGATATATGTATATTGCAATATAAGTGTTTATATATATAGATATATATATTTATATGTGTTTGATTTTAGGGATCAGTGTGCATCAGGATTTGAGTGTACCCATGTCAGTGTTCGTGTGTATAAGGTATTAGTAAGTGTGCTAATACCTCTTTATACATGGGTATCAGATTTGGGTTGAGTATGTGTTTTGTGGGGTGTTGGATGAGGGGTGAAGGGTCGGTTCTACAGGGGCATTGGAATCGGGTTAAGTAGTAGTAGCAAAAGGAGAGGGTTAGTTGGTCTGGACAATACACATTATGCACCTATGCCTGAGTGAATGTGCAGTAGGTGATTAGGAGGAGTGAGTTCAAGTATGCATGAGTACTAAGTGTGGTGGCAGTGGTGTTGAATTAGTAAGTGTGATGGGAGGAAAAGTTTGTAGGCTAAGTTGTTGTGAACTCATATATTCAGTTATCAAAAATAGAAAGGGGGAAAGATTTGTTGTTGTGTGCAATTGAGCACAACAGCAACAACAAACAGATAAGTGAAGAAGTTACCTGAACCTGGAAGTGGTATTGGTGTACCTGTGTTATGTGGAGGGAATTCCTTCACCAACAATTATTGAGTAGAAAAAAGTGCACTGATGTGCACTTGCATCAGTAAAACATGCAGTGTGAAGACTGGGTTCTGCTGTAAGCATAAAGGTGTATGCCAATTGAACAAGCAGTAATAACAGATGGAGGAATCAAGCAGGTAAGAAATAGATGTGTGTTGGTAAAAATGTGATGTGTACTGATACATGGTGGTAACTGTGAATTGAATAAAAAGTTATAAGATAAATTGTATGTATATAATTTGTTGAACCTGGTGCACTAAGTATCCAGTTGTGTATGTGGCTCAAGCTTGGTGAGTAGAGGTATGTCGATGTGTGTGCCTAACTATTATGTATAAGGGAAAGATAGAAGTGATGTAGTACAACTATAGGGGCAGCAGCAATAGTTACAGTTTTGAGCCATTGCAAACAGAGAAAAACACTAGCAGGTGTATGCAGCAGGCCAGGGAGAGAGTTGAGGGCATGGGCTCGATTTTAGTGCACTACTACACAGGTAAGTGTGGATCAGTGAGGAGTGGGGTGTACAGGCATCCCATTATTAGTATTGGAATATTAGTAGCAGCAGTTAGTATAGGTATCATTGTAAGTTAGGATATGAGATCAGTTAGTTATAAGTTGGTAGAATTATTGATGTTAGAGTGGTTAGATATGAGAAGTATCATATGTTGTCTATAGTATATCCTATAGGAGGGAAAGTTATTAGCACATAACTGATTTGTTAGTATAGGTTAGTTAATGTACCAGTTAGCTTATAAGGAGGGTTGGTGTATTGGTTGAATGAGTAAACTCATGAGTAAGTGTGAAGTCTGGTATAGGTTGATGCCTATTGTGTTTGAGTATAAGGAAAGTGTTGGTTAGTTAGTATCAGTACATCTTAGTACCTGATACTAAGGTAATAGAGTATCAGTATTTGTTAGATATTTTTTACCAATTAGTTAAAGTGGGTATTTTCCAATTAGTGTTATCAGTTAGAGTTATCAGTTGGAGTTTGGATATAAGTTAGTTAAGTATGGTATTAGTTAATGGCCAATATGAGCCTAAAATATTAGTCTGGACCTAGTTTAGCAAGAATAACCTAGTCTTGACCTCGAAATCATATTCGTGCATCCTTTTACTTATTTATCACTTTATTACACCATTTAACTTGAATTTTATAGGACTGTGTGATACCAGCTTGGGCATCAAGATATACTCATTTCTCAGGACCAGAGACGAGTACATCTCTCTGTTAGTTTTTCTTTTATGATAGCGTATATATTGAATGTTCTAGAACTGTATATTTGATTCTGACACATTGGTTACACGGACTGGTACTGTATGGATCCTGTTATGGGATGTTATCCCCAACAGTGTTCAGTGGGTAGTCCTTCACATGTATTTTATCGTGTGTATTTGGTATTGATTTTAGTGTACTTCGTGTTCACATACTACTCGTGTTCAGTGTGCCCATATTCGTGTTCGTAATGTATCGTGATTAGATCCATTAGTATTGGTTGGGGATGGGGGAATAGGAGTTGGTTATGTGATCAAGCCCAAGTGTATTCGTGTACATGTCGATTACATATCACACGTGTAATCGAGTTACCATATTGTATTTGTGTTCACCAAAACTGATCACATAATAAACTTCTACTCTATGACACATTAGCTAGTTTCATTTATTGCCACTACTTGCAGATATTCAAATTGTCTCTTCTTCATTCCAGTATATTACTTGTTCACTCTCGTTCACTCCATTTCTTATGGTTAGTTATCTTATATTCTTTTCTATTATCTGTTATATATGCTCGATTATGTATTTGGAACTACTTTCAGAGGTATATACTTTACTCCAATCCTGACTGGATATAATTTTTAGATGATTGGCTTATGGACCAGTATCCCACCTACTATGGCCTGCAGGACAATGTACAATTAGAGGATACTCCTTTAGAGTAGGAGGACCTAGTACCAGATGCTGGAAAAGCTTAAACTTATTGTTTAGACTTGTATTAGACTTTTATTGAGATTTTTCGCATGTATATATATTATCTCAAACTTGTGGATGTATTGTGACTCTATTTCTTAGTTATTTCATATCGTGCTTTATCTTCCTTAGTTTGCTTTTGTGACTGAGTATTGTTTACCATATTGTTCCTTTGTTTGGAGTTGAGAGGACATTGGCAGGTACCATATATATATATATATTGTGTGAGATATTTAGATAGTATGGTTGACCCAGACAACGTTCTACCGCCGATGCTGCGGCATAGGCTGAGCATTGCTCACTACTCGTGCCCTTATTACGGGTGTGGGTTGTGAAATAAATCACCATGTAGAAATTATAATACAAGTCATACGAACCTAGTTCTTCATCCTATGGGTAGCCCTAAGCCAAAGAATATTTTTTAATGGTTAAATGCATGAATTATAGTCTAAATTATAGAGCAGATTTAGAATTTACCTATTAGGAGATGAATTTTCAATAAAATGCTCAATGGACACAATTAGGACACAATCTTCTTGTCAATTTATTCTCCTTCAAGTGCTCTATGCAATCCAAGCTCCAATACTTCTTAGATGATGTAATTGAGTGGGAATGAGAGTGAATTACGGTAAATTTGGTGGATGAATGAGTTAATTTAGAGAAGAACACAATTGGGGATATAGAATGAATGAACTAATAAGAGGAGATAGAGTGGGAGTCCCTCTAATGGCCGATCCCCTCTTTCCCCCTACCCAAGCAATATAGAATGTCCATGATATACCTACTAGTTAGTCATAAGGTTTATTTAGGAAGGGCTATATTAGAAAGCTTTTAATTCTTCATGAACTAATCGAATCTCCTTAATTAATTTAAGGTATGGGTCTAATAGGCCTAATCCAATGTTGGGTTCAATATGACGTGCCAAACTAATGGGTCCACTAATGACAAGTCCAAACAAAATAGGCTATCCCACTAAATAATAATTAAATAGCACAGTACAATATAATTAATTAGTAGCATATATATAAATATTTAATTATAAACAATAAATATGCTAAATGACAAAAATACCCTCATCTAGAAATATGATAGTGACAAGTCTACCCTCCTTAGAAAAATTTTGTCTTCAAAATTTAAGGAAGAACTAATACTACAACAGACAATCACAACAAGCAAGAAAGAATGATACCTCATGACTCAAAGAGATTAGGGTGTCGCTCGTGCATCTCAGCTTTCCTCTCCTAGGTAGACTCTCCCGGAGAGTGATTCCTCCACGCGAAGCAAACCAAAGGAATCGTCTGGTTCTGCAATACCTTATCCTTGTGATCCAGAATCTCCATTGGCTGCTCTAGATAGCTGAGAGTGGGACCTATATCGATCTCTGAGTGATCCAATACGTGACTAGGATCTTTCATGTACCATCTCAGCTGTGACACACGGAACACATCATGAACTCCTTCCAGTGCAGGCGGCAAGTCTAGTATGTAGGCCACTGCACCGACCCTCGCAAGAATACCGAAGGGTCCGATGTACCGTAGACTAAGCTTTCCGCCTCCACCAAAGTGAATCGAGTCCCATGTCAGAGAAATCCGCAAGAACACTAGATCGCCAACCTAGAACAAAACAAAGCCTTAATACTCAACCTAAATAAAGCAATCACAAGCAATACAAACAAAATATATACCTCAAACTCTAAAGGTCTCGGTGGCTATCGGCCCAAAGCGACTGTTTGTCCTGCGCCACCCGGAGTCTATCTCTATTGAGCTTCACCTTCTCAGCTGCATCCAAAATCATGTCCCGTCCCAACAAGACTCTCTTACCAATATTATCCCTAGATAGAGGGGTGTGACATCTTCGTCCTTATAAAGCCTCGAATGGTGACATCTCGATAGTGGCCTGGTAGTTGTTATTATAAGAAAACTCTACCAGGTGAATATGATCCTCCCAAGAGCCTCTAAAATCAAAAACACAAGTGTGAAGTATATCCTCAAGAGTCTGAATTGTCCTCTTCGACTGCTGTCTGTCTGGGGGTGATATGCCAATTGGGTCAACCTCTCTACAATGACCCAAATTGCGTCTTTTCCTCTTGGAGAACTCAGAAGCCCCAAAACAAAATTTATAGTGATGTGCTCTCACTTCCACTCTGGAATGGGTAAAGGCTGATGTAAAATACCTGGCTTCTGCCTCTTTGCCATACTAAAGATCTGGATATGAAGCATGCCACCTTCTGCTTCATACCGTACCACTATACATGCTCCCTCAGATCTCTATACATCTTGTTGGCACATGGATGTATAGAATACTGCGATCGATGCACCTTCTGAAGAACCTCCTCGCACAACGTCCCACTTGGCACATACAATCGGATACCGTATCGTAGTGATCCATCCTAAACAATAGTGAAGTCCTCGGATAATCCCATCCGAACCTGTGCTCTGATACTCCTCAGAGACTCATCATCATACTACGTATCTCTGATCATGTCCATTAGCTCAGAATGTATCAGCAATCCCCATATCTGTATCTCGATACCAGGTACTAGGACCGTAATACCTAAGCTCTCAAGATCGGCTAATAAATGTCTGTCCATAGTCTAGTACATAGCCACTGGATACCTGATCAAGGCATCAGCGACTACGTTGGTCTTCCCTGGATGGTACTATAATAATATATCAAAGTCTTTCATCAACTTCAACCACCGCCTCTGTCTCAGGTTTAGCTCTTTCTGGGTAAACATGTAATTCAAGATCTTGTGGTCTGTAAAGATCTTCACACGCTCTCCGTACAAATAGTATTTCTACAGCTTTAGTGCAAAAATGACCGTTGCCAACTCCAAATCGTGGATAGGGTAATTCTTCTCATAAGGACGTAATTGCTTAGAAGTATAGGCAATTACTTTTCCATTCTGCTGTAAGACACAACCCAAACCGTTCCCTGAAGTATCACTATAAATAGTAAATCCACCTAATCCTAATGGCAACATCAATATTGGAGCTATCGTCAACCTCTTCTTTAGCTGCTCAAAAGTGGCCTGACTCTCCTTTTTCAAGATAAACTCCACATCCTTCCTAGTCAGCCTAGTCATCGGCTCCGCAATCATAGAGAAGTCTTATACAAACCTTCGATAATAACCTGCTAGCCCCAGAAAACTCCTGATCTCTGTAACTGAACATGGAGTAGCCCACGACTCTATTTCTGAAATCTTTTTTGGGTCCACTAAGATTCCATCTCCTGTAATCACATGCCCAAGGAATTAAACCTTGTGAAGGAAGAACTCATACTTCTAAAGCTTACCATAAAGCTTCTCCTTCTTGAGAGTCTCTACAACTATCCTCAGATGCTTCTCATTGTCATACCCTGATTCTGCAGAATATATAATCATTCCCCGGGCGTGATGTCGTGTGAGCGTAAGGCACGCCCGCACAAGACCTAGCATAATAATATATATAAACACAATAATAGAGTACGGAAGCTATAGAACACACATTGACCCAAAAAAAAGTTCTTTTTATTGATAATATACATCTTTGTTATAAACTCTTGACTCAAAAGTAAAAGGGTGCCATACAGGCTTACAAGAGGGATGCAAAATAAGATAGTTATTTCATATATTATATCCCATACTATAACTTCAAAAGATAATAGACACCTTCAGGCGAAGCTATCACCTTGCCTATGAGCTGCATAAGATATGTGCACAAGCTCCGGATGATTTGTACAAGCTTTAAAAGGAACGAAGGAGTGCGCCGAGTAATGGATGAGTTGGGGGAAGAAGCTTCAGCTCCTCGCCGCATCGCCTTGGCTTGGGGAACCTACTGCAATGAGGGTCAGTACTTTGAAAAGTACTGGTAAGGGCAAGCTAAACCAACTAACCAATCGACACAATATTCATTCAATGAAGTATCCAACTTAATTATTGTGGTCTATTTATTGGTCTTAGTTCAAGATATAGCATGCAACAGATTTGAAATAAAAGAAATAAATATGCCACCGTTAGGTGACTTTACATGCCCGTCTGAACGGCCTATACAAATCTTACCATGACCTTCCTTGCCCAAAAAACATAGTTATCTTGCATAGTTTAAATATACATAAGGTCACTAGCATCACAAGCCATATTGGACAGTTTTATAGTCTCTGAACAGAGATGGGGTTACAACAAAGGTAGCGAGCCCCGCTGCACGAATATTTTGACCGATTCAAACGACTAACCAAATATTCTGTTTCTGCAAGAACCGAAAGCCTTGTGCACAAGTTGTCCATGACCATACGATATTCAATACTAGGTTATCATACAAGCATTCCAAGACATCAAAATGAGCATAACTACTTAGCATATTGCAAAGGCATAGTCTATTTGTTCAAGCGATCATTTGCATATTGTAAAGGCATATTGCAAAATGCTAAGTAGTTCTAGATTGCAAAGGCATATGCTCATTCAAGACATCAAAATGAGCATAACTACATAGCATATTACAAAGGCATATTGCAAAATGAGCATAACTACTTTGCCAAATATGTACTACCGATTTAAATAGTTCTAGATGAATAAATTCTAGCTACATCTGAAATATAAGATAGATATATGTACAGCAGATAAGCACGCAATAATAAGATTATACGTTGAAATGGTGTAACAAGCATTAGTGTTCCAAGTTTACTTCTTTCAATCTTGACTCAGTATTAATATGGTATCGCTGATAAGGTCGCACAAACGAGTCTGATTGTTAAAGTGAAGACTTGGAAGAAGGTAGATATCAAAAGTATGGCCACTCACTAGTTGGTGAATCGGAGGAGAGAAAGCGGCGATCTTCAAGACTCCACTTGCGTGTCCCCTACATGATCACCTACACACACCAACAGATGATCAATATCTCCTACCTCAATCTCCTAGAGTTCGATATAGAATACGAAGGTCAAACAACGAAGACAATAAAATCTATCAAAATCGTTCAAGAAAAGGCAAGTCATAAAACCAACAAGAAAGCAACCAAGCGCCATCAAAAATGGAAAAAGAAACCATCGCACCGGAAAGGCCCCTCATGACTCTGCCGCCAAGTCCTTACTCGAGGCATGATCCGCTGATTGTGGGACTTGATTATGAAGAAACCAATCCATAACGAGGAAAGGATCTTGATTTAATCTATTCTGATTGAACGATACCAAGTATTTCTTAGTTGCGCTCCCCGAACAGGGGAATGGGGCACAATATCTTAACCAACTAATCAAAAGTTTTGTGCTCGAAACAAAAGAATAGAACCTACCCCTAAGAAAATAATAAGAAAAACTTTTTTTATATCTGATTCAAATTCCCAAGTTGACTCCTCGATCGCATGGTTCTGCCAGAGTACATGCAAGAGCGGGACTGAACAATTTTGGAGCTGCTTATCCTTTCGATCGATGATCTGCATAGGTTCCTCTATATAGGACAAGTCTACTTGTAAACCCAACCGATCAAAATCTACCACGTGACTCAAATCATGCACGTACTTTTGCAGTTGTGACACATGAAAGACATCATGCATGCCTGATAGGCTCGATGGTAGGATAATTTGATATGCAACTACGGCGACTCACCTAAGAATCTCAAACAGACTAACAAATCGAGGACTTAGCTTCCCCTTTACTCCAAATCTCGTAACTCCTCGCATCGATGTGACCTTGAGAAACACGTAATCACCAGCTGTAAATTCAAGGGGTTGTTTGTGGATGTTCGCATAACTCTTCTGTCTACTTTATGCCACCTTAATCTCTCTCTGATCAACTGAACCTTCTGAACGATCTACTTTTCTGGATCCCGACCGAGAATCTATCGCTCGCCAACTTCATCCCAACAGATAGGAGATCTGCACTTTCGCCCATACAAAGCCTCGTACGGAGCTAACTAAATACTAGACTGGTAACTATTACTGTATGCAAATTCTACCAATGGTAGATTGACGTCCCAACTTGACTTTGAGTCGATCGAACAGAGGTGTAGCATATCTTCAAGGACCTGGTTCACCCACTCTGTTTGGCTGTCAATCTAAGGATGGTATGCTAAACTAAACTTCAACTTGGTCCCCATAGCTGACTGAAGGCTTTCCCAGAAACATAATAAAAACTGTCCGTCCCAATCTGAAACAATAGATACAGGCATGTCGTGTAGACGAACTATCTCATCAAGGTATATCTGAGTCAGGCGATCGATGCTTCAAGTAACTTTGATGGAAATAAAGTGCGCTTACTTGGTTAATCGATCGATGATGACTCAGACAGTGTCGTTTCCCCGTTGTGTTTTTGGCAAGCCAACAATAAAGTCCATCGTGATATGGTCATATTTCCACTTCGAGATAGCAAGGTTCTACATCTCTATGTCCGGCCTCTGGTGTTCAGCCTTTACTCTCTGATAAGACAAGCATTATGACATGAAGAGTGCCACATCTTTCTTTATGTCGTGCCACCAGAAGATCGTACGGAGGTCCTGATACATCTTCGTACATAGGCCACATAGTGAGCTTCCGTGAGAATCTTCTTTCTGAGTTCTGTATCGTTGGGCACGTATAGTTTTCCTCTTACCTGCAATGTTCTGCTTTCATCCACAACAAAGTCAGTCCCCTTTCCTGCTAAAATTTGCTCACGTATCTTCAACAAGAATGGGTCATTCGTTTGAGCGGACTTGACATTTTCTATCAGGTTCAGTTTAAGGAGTAACTGAGCTAGTGATCCCGCAATCGGTCTGCCCCGATATCGAATTTGCAACTCAATGCCAATACTATCCAATTTTTTTATAGCCTGTGGCTGACGGATAGAGATCCCGCAAATACTCGACTAAGCGCGTCCGCTACAATATTCCCTTTGCATGGAGTGTAGTTGATCGACAAGTTGTAGTCTTTGACCATTCTAGCCAACGCCTTTGTCGGAGGTTTATGTCCGACTGAGTAAAAATACTTGAGGCTTTGTTGATTAGCAAAAATTTGGCAAGTCGTACCATAAAGTTAGTGTCACCACAACTTCAGTACAAACACGATCGCCGCGAGTTTTAGATCGTGTGTCAGATATTTGCGCTCATGCGACTTCAATTGTCTTGAAGCAAAAGCTATCACCTTACTTTGTAGCATGAGCACAACTCCCAAGCCCTAGCCTGAGGCATCTCTAAATATTTGGAATCCTATATTCTCGTTCGGGATTGCAAGTATCGGAGCAAAGATGAGACGTTACTTTAATTCCTGAAAGGAAGCCTCAGAGTCGGCAGACCACACAAACGAGACTCCTTTCTGAGTGAGGCGAGTCAAGGGCGAAGTATTTTAGAAAAGTCTTTCATAAATCGTCTGTAGTAGCCCGCTAACCCAAGAAAGCTTCAAATTTCACTGACTGATGCATGTTGCTTCCACTCAAAAATTGCTTCAACTTTCTTTAGATCGACTGAGATGCCTCCCACATAAGTGATATACCCGAGAAAAGATACACTGCTTAGCCAAAACTCTCACTTACTAAGTTTTGAGTATAGCTTGTTGTCTCTAAGAGTCTCAAGCACGGTTTGCAAATGCTTCTTATGTTTCTCCTTGGTCCTTAAATACACCAAGATATCATTAATGAATACTACTACAAACTTATCAAGGCACAACCGAAAAACTTGATTCATCAAATCCATGAAGGTGACAGAGGTATTGGTCAATCCAAACGACATAACTAAGAATATAATGTGGCCAAAGCGAGTACGGAAGGCTGACTTCGGCACGTCGTCCGGCTTAATCTTCAATTGGTGGTAGCCCGAACGAAGATTAATTTTAGAGAATACCGATGCTCCTTGTATTCCATTCATCCAAAAGGCAAGAAGATGTACCAAGACATCGAGCGATACTTTTGGTGGAACAAAATGAAGAGGGAAATATCATGTTTCGTATAGAGATGTCTGATATATCATTAACTGAAGACAGAACAACAGAGACCGGTAGGATTATTGTAGCCACTCCCTATTCCAGAGTAGAAGTGGAAACACATTACCAAGGACTTTGTGACCGGTTTACCAAGATCACCAACTGGTCGAGATGCAATTTTGGTGATAGTGGACCGGCTCACGAAAGTGGTATATTTTCTCTCCTTCAGAGTGTGACAGTCTACAGAGCAGTTGGCATATTTGTATATACGACAGATTATGAGACATCATAGAGTGCCAATAAGTATAGTATCAGACCGAGATACAAGGTTCACTTCTAATTTCTAGAGAAGCTTGCATGAGGGATTGGATACAAAGTTAAGATTCAACATAGCTTATCACCCCTAGACAGACGGACAATCAGAGAGAACTATCCAGACTTTGGAGGATATGCTATGAGAATGTACCTTAGACCTTGGTGGATCTTAGGAAAATTACCTTCACTTGGTAGAATTTTCGTGTAATAATAGTTATCAGGCCAGTATTTAGATGGCACCTTTTGAAGCACTATACGGCAGGAAGTGTAGATCACCGTTGGCTTGGGACAACATTAGTGAGCGAAAGATGTTAGGCCCCAAAATGATCATACAGACAGTAGAATTTTTCAGGAAGATCAGAGAGTGACTTTGGGTTGCGCAAGACTGGCATCGTCAATGGACAGATCAGCAATGTAGACCTTTAGAGTTTCGTGTCGGCAACCACGTATTTTTATGGATTTTGCCTACCCATGGAGTCATTAGATTCGGGGTTCACGAAAATCTTAATCTGCGATACATTGGGTCGTTTAACATTCTCGTTCGGGTAGACGATGTGGCTTATCGTCTTGCCCTTCCATCTTCGCTACGTGAGGTACAAGATATATTTCATGTATCTCAGTTGTGTAGGTATGTCCCAAATCTGAGTCATATCCTCGACCATTCTGAATTAGTCATTGGTACTAACTTATCTTACGAGGTACAACCCGTATCCATTCTGGATCGAAGAGAGAAGGTACTCACAAAAAATAGACTATTTCTTTTGTCCGAGTTGCCTGGGAATATCACACTCTTGGAGAATTAACGTGGGAGCACGAGAACGATATTCGGTCTCGGTACCCGCACTTGTTCGATTCAGAGGGTATATTCTACCTTATGCCTTCGTATCTAGATTTCATGATCAGGCGATCACCTATGTTTTGTGATGATAATGCTTGCATGTGTAGTTTTACTAGTAGGATTATATCATGCTTGTCCTGATTTCTCTAGCTTACTTGGATTTGAATTTCGAAGAAAAAAATTTCTAAGGTGGATTGAGATGTCACTTTCCATTCCCGATATGCGTATTTAGAACATATTTTATTTTAGCATGGTTGCATGTGCATGGAGACTATACCCATTCTTTGGTTTAACCTGATTCATGGTTCATTTTATATGTAGGTTCAAGTCATGAGAACCCTTGGTTCAACCCTCAATCCTACCTTATATAACCCAACCTTTTAACCCAACCTTTTATCTCTCTCTCTCTCTCTTCCCTTCTTCATTTCTTCCTCTCTCTTTAGTTTCCTCTCCCCTTTTCCATCGGCAAGTACACCTTGCATGAGAAATGGATAAACCCTCTATATTATTGGATTATTATATTTGTTACATGTTTCTAAGCACTTTTAATACTTGGAGTTTTTGGTTTTTATAGATGGATTTGAGTAGATCTACATTTTTATAAGTTAGAGTTTTCATGGGTGCTATGTGTATTTCATGGTTTTGATCTACTAAAATATGGTATTTTTGAAATTAGTTTTGTGGTTGATAGAGGACTTTATTTTGAGCATTTTGGCTTTCGTTTCACTTGATTCGGAGTTAAAATAAATTTTTATGAAGAAAATAATTTTTAGTTTTTGGAGCTTTTGCCTTGGTCGAACTTGCTGTTGGAGAAAACAAAGTTCACATGCGACCAGCGAGCTATGCTGCTGAGAGTGCCATGCGGCCTGAGAGGGTTATGCGGCATGAACTCTTTGCCGCATACTGACAACATGTGTCCATCTTGTTGGAAGCATGACTGCTTATTTACACAAGTGTCCTTGAACTCCTAGTGTTTTCACTCGTTGAACGAATGAGAAATTTGCTAAGTCCAAAGAGCATATGCGGACGAGTGACTTTTGCAGCAAGAAGAGCATGCAGACACCTTTCTTAGACGCATGACTGTGAACCGTTGGCACTTATTTCTTTGACTTTGTCCTTTCTCTCTAACACATCTTATTGAATTATCACATCAGCCATATCAATCACTTTATTGTCATATCAGTCACATCATTCACTTTATTTTCACATCACTGATACTTCATTTATTGCCCTCCACTTTAATACTTGTCTTAATGAGTAGACTTTAACCCTGAGTATTCGACCCTAACTCCATATACGGCCAAGTGGTTTATCACTACCACATTTCTAGGAAAGTATATTTTGGTAATTTTATAATTAGTTAAATATTGTGCATGTCGTATAATTATTTATTATATTATTTATTTATTATTAGATATTAGTTTATTATTTTGGACTTGTATTAGTGGACCTAACTAGTTTAGTTTAGACTCATGGACCAAAATTTATTATTAGTTAGAATTAAGCCCAATTAGAAGCCGATTCATTAGGAGGATGCTTAATTTAATTAAATCATTAGACTAGAACCTTCCCTCCTTAATTATTTCTTCATGAGAGGCTCCAAAGGGTATATTGGACATTACATAGTAGCTTGAGGGAGGGGCTAAGGGGGCGGCCTATTTAAAAGAGGGGAGAAAGTTTCTCTCTCCTCTTTTTATTTCAAATCTAGATCTAGAATTTCCTTTAACCAAATTCCTTCATTCATACATCATTTTCCTACCAAATTTCTTCCAAATTTCTTCCCAAATCACCATTGGAGGCTAGTAGATCAAGGATCTAGAAGGAGGAAGCAAGGATCTATAAAGAGGAGCAAGAATCTACAAGTTGGAGGCTTATTTTATCAAATTTGGAGGTTGGATTGGGAATCCATCTCCCAATAGGTATAATTCAGTTTTGTCTCTTTAATTATGTTCTAAATAAGAGATTTAACCATGAGAAACTATCCCATATGCAAAGACTATCCATAGGAATTGAAATTAGGTTCATAGGAGGCCTATAGAGAAAGTTATGGTACTTTTTATGTCAATTTTGAAAGAATTCCGAGATTGACACTTGTTGTGTTTGTCAATTGGTCATATAAACTAAATTGACATGTGTTTGATAATGTGTAACTAGTATCATGTCCATAATTGGATACGTGTAGGTCGTATCCCAATAATTTGGTGACACGTATTGATTTGGGGGTTTTCCTCCGACACGGGACTTTGTGCATGTCATATTTTAACACGGACACATAGATATATAATTGACTCTTCGTATTATTCATATATAGTATTTTAGACTTGCTCGTATCCTTTGGGGTATGTTTGGTTGTGTGGTGGACTCGTATCGCAAGCGTATCAAAGATCTAGTGTGATACGGGTGCGATGCACTCCACATGTTTGTTGTGTTGCATTTCTAGTTCCACTCTCCTTTGTTCATAGCTATTGGTAATATATGAATTCATATGTATATGTATATGTATATGTATATGTATATGTATATGTATATGTATATATATATATATATATATATATATATATATATATATATATATATAGTGTTATGTATTTATGTATAGATGTATATATGTATGTTGATGGTTATATACGTATATATGCATGTGTATATATATATATATATATATATATATATATATATATATATATATATATATATATATATATTGATACCTATGTATCTATTAGTATATGGTTATATATGTGTATGAATATGTATATATATATATATATATATATATATATATATATATATATATATATATATATATATATATATCTTCATAGATGTGTATATCTATATGTGTGTAGTTGTGTGTACTCATAGTTGTATCTATATGTGTTTATATGAAGGATGAGAGTTACATATATATATATGCATAGAGGTATTTTGATATATATATATATATATATATATTGATGTACATATAGGAGTAGTTTTGTGTTTGTGTGTTTGTGTGTTGTTGAAGGGGGGGTCGGGGACCTCTAGCAGCAGCCATTGCAGCGAGATGTTCATAGCAGGCAGCGCGTTGCAATGAGGCAGCAGCAGCACCAACTGCAGCAGGGAGCAGTGCACTGCACAGTGCATTAAGGCAGTGGCAGTAAGCCATCATTGTACAGCTTTGTAGTACACCATTCCAGCACTGAACTGCAGCAACAGCGGGCTACATCAACAGCAGTCTTCAGCACTACAGTACCTTGCAGTGCCCGAGCAGCAACATGAATCAAGAACACTGCAGCAGAGATGCACTGCACAATGTAGGAGTATCAGCATCAGTGTGCAGCTCGTGCACAGATCTGCAGGGAGTTATCCAACAGCCAGGTATCAGCATAACAGTAGTAACAGCAGAGTTTTCAGTATATTTGCTGCTAGGTAAGCTATTGGTTAGCTAGTGTATGATTAAGTTCTCTTTTTTTTAGTTAATAGTTAGTGAATAGATAGTTAGTTATCTATATGTAGATACTTGTTGATTAGTTAGTAGTGTCTAGTTTAGTTAGTATCTATTTATCTACATCTCTTATGTGTATCTCTAAGTTTTATATATATATATACATATATATATATATATATATATATATATATATATATATATATATATATATATATATATATATATTAGTATAGCATAGTAGTTAGTATTTAATATTCATATTAGCATATACTAGTAGTTGGTATTAGTATATACTAGAAGTTATATTAGGTAGATATATAGATATTAGTATATAGTTAGTGGGGTAGTTAACTATATGCTAGAGTGATATTACCTTGAGATACCAAGGTAATTGTCAAGGTTTTGGCCGATACTCAAGGTATTGGGTTTGAGTATCAAGATGGGGGTTTAGTGGTGCGATACAGATTTGGTTCAAAGCGAAGGTATATATCCACTTAGAAATTTTAATTAGGATTAGTGTATTTAATATTGATTGGATATGCATATATGCTATTTCCATATCTCTTGTTTGTGTATCCTGAGATACGGTATGTTAGTATTTTCTTAGTATCTTAGATTTAGCTTGGATGACCTAGATTCTTAGTGTATGGACCCAATATTCTAGAGATAGACTCATGCAACCTAGAAATATGTAGTTTGACAGGTTTGACTTAGAGTTGACCTAGTTTGACTATTTTTACTTAGAATTAGCTCTTTGTCCTAGATGTTGACTAGTTTAACTTATTTTTATTCTGAAACCTTGTATTGATATTATATTCCATATCTAGGTCTTTGAGGCACCGTATCGGACATCTGTGATACTATTCACCAGACTTCAGGAGAGTACATTCTCTGATAGTTTCTTATTTATGATATCCTCTATGTTCATTGTATCTAGTGTAGATATCCTTGATTTTTTGAAACGATGGTTACACGGATTGGTATATCCGGATCTCGTCATGAGATGTTATTCCTTGGTATATATATATATGGTGTATCTTGTGCAAGCCTTATTTTTTTATTTTTTGTACATGTACAGACACTGATTCTTGGGGAGACTTGCTACCTTCCTAGAGAATTCTGTACCATAGCGTACCATGGTTGGATCCACTATACCAGTCGGGGGTGGGAAGTATTTTAGTGTAGATATGTGATCATACCCTCTTTGTGCATGTCTTGTTCCTTGTGAGTGTTGGTCATACACCGCACGTATCACTAGCCAGGCCCTTTTACTTGTGCAAGTTCCTTGTACAAGTTCCCAATCCAATCATATGTTAAAGCTAGTACTCACTCACTTAGTCATTAGTATTCTTGTTCTTTGTCATATTGTTTATTCTTGTATTTATTTCTAGTAATTCCTTTATTGTATATATCTTGTATCTATTATTGCATCTTGTATATTCACATCTATTTACTGTTATATAGTTTATATCATTGATTAGAACTGCTGTTAGAGATGTACTCTGCTACTTTTCTGACTGGATATATTTTTTCCAAATGACACTGAGGAGTGGTACCCTACTTATTACGGTCCTTAGGATATTGTGGGCTTAGAGCCAGAGACACTGGCTCAGGAGGGTCTCATCCCGACTGAGACAGATGACCCGGGACTCATAGCTTAGATGTTTAGTTTCTTTTGTACTGGATTTATCTCCAGCTTATTATTTTATTATTTCTCAGACTCATTTGATGTTATTATTATCTCATGAGTTGTATTCGTGACTATTCTATTCTTTTATCATATTTGTGCTATTTCTTCATCTTAGATCTGTGATTGAGTATATTGATATTGTTGGTGGCTTATTATATTATTACCCAAACAGCGTTTTATCGTCGATTCTGTGGCGTAGGCTGGACGTTGTTCCCACTTGCATCCCTATACCGGGTGCGGGTCATGACAGGTTTATGCGACCCTGACTTACCATGCGGCCAAGTGATTCATGTGACCCAAACTTCATATCCGGCCAGGACTTTCCCAGCGGCCGAGAGACATATGCGGCTGAGACTTCATATGCGGCCTAGCAACCCATGCAGCCTTGATTGTTTGATTGAATATTTTCTTATTCTTTTATGTTTTATAATTAGATTAGTGCTTGTTTTATGATTCTAAGGAAGAGTGGATTTAGTAAACCGACCTCGTGCCAGACATGACTATAAGCTAAGATTGGCTATGAACATGGCATGAGTTAAACTGAGATTTTAACTCATGCCATATTCATAACCGACTATGTACATGACATAAGCATTCGTGTTATAATATGATCTTGATTCATGTGACCCAATGTATAATTAGTAATTATTCTCGAATATTGTATTCGTGCTGATATAAATTATTGCTTGAAAGTGTATATGATCGGATGTACGCCAAGGAGCGACATACCGTGTCACGTATTAAGTAATTTATATTTCGGTTGTGCATCGAGAATGCCTCTAAATACCTGAATGCATGATATTATAAATATATATTATTTTCCCAGCACGGGCATGATATGCGAGTCAACTACCAAAGCGTAGCTAGGGCATTGATTAACTTAATATTGTGTACACGCTCAGGTAAATCCATATTGAACTTCCATGGATTCGTATATAGCGCCCGTACTTGTACAAAATATTAAGGAAAATTCTCTTGTGACCACGCCTTGAGATTTCGAACATAATATAGGGATAATTAGGCAACTAAAAGTGGTAGTAACATTTGGAGTAAATAGTATCCCGAGATTATGCCAACAAACCTTTCCTCAAAAATTTATTCTAAGTGCGTTGTGTGATGGCCACCATAGATACTGTATATCATCTGCCTTAGTATACTGCAGTTTCTGACCTATTATAAATAATGTTGAGCCACTGTTTCACTATAGGAATATTAGAACCGCTAATACCGTATTTTTAGCGTAGTGGCCCTACGGGGAACTGGTGCATCATGCAAGTGCCTGTATATTCCTTATTTAGCTCGGTTAGCTCATGTTTGATACTGGCATGATATGAGGATACCTATTATGCATTATTTATGAGATAACCTCAGACTCCACAAAATAGCAAGCCGTACAAGTGATTGGTCGATATAAGAAAATAAAATTGGTTGTGATTGTATTATTAAGTTATTAGCCTAGAGAAATTGACTATCATAGTGTGATGGTTCAACCCTTATCCATGTTTGGTTTTAGGGTTGGTCCTTTGCGCTTGGATATGCCATAGACCTAAGGTACGACACTGAACCTATGTATTATTATATAATTATTTCTCGGATTTTTGTTTCTCTATTTTGTGCTTTCTTTCTGGTACTTGCTATTTGGGGTCTAACCCCACTGGTTTTGTATGCCTAGGTTTTTAGCCAGCACCCAAGGATCTAGCATACTATCCCTAACTTATGGCGTGTACCAGGAACATGGTCGCAGAGGATAATGAGTGGGTTCTTTTCTTCCCTTCTTGTCATTGTATATTTACTTCTTTTGGATGTTTAGCCACCGACACTTGTTAGCCGACACGTCTAGACATTAGTCTCCTTACATTAATATATTAAATCAGGCTGTAGTTGATCACTGTAATGTACTTTTGATACTCTTCCAGCTTCTTATTTTTAACAGTTGGTCTCAGAATATTTTGATAAAGCGTTTGGGACGCCTTATTGCTCTATCATATATACTCTGTGTTTACTGTTTCTTATTTGAATGATTGAGACGTAGAAGTTCTTGACCATAGGAGGCTTGATTGTAGTATGCACCCCTTGTCTTATTACATCCGTGATCATCGTTTGACGTATAATACCTTGTATGGGGTAGTTGGCCATGTTTGTCTCCATATTCCGGTAATGGGACGTGACAAGGTTTTAGTGGTAGCCCATACAGGTCTGTTCTTCAGACTTGTGGGATATCATGGTCATAGGAGTCTCAATCAAACATGATCCTTCTTGAAATTCTGAATTCATCATCTTCAATACTCAGCTTAAAATTTTCCAGATTAATTGCTTCCTTGTTCCTTCAAATCATGTATTTGTGTTACGACCCGTACCCGGTGTAAGGGCACGAATACGTGGGTACGTCCAGCCTATGCCACAATATTGATGGTAGAACATTATCTAGGTTAACAATATTATCTACACATCTCACCCAATACACATAAGGTACCTGTCAAGCTATCTCAACTCCAAATTGTCACGTCCCAGTCCTAAAATATATGGAACTAGGCCACGTGGCAATAGCCAGCTGTCACGTCTCCGAGGATATCCCAATTTAATGGATCCAACGAAGAGTGCTACGCTGTCCTAAATAACTAATATGTCCCATATCAATGAACAACAGGTAAACTAATCTCATCCACAATATAAACAGTAAGAATGTACTAATAAATAAATGCTGGAAGATAAACGCCAGTCTCAAAATATTATAGTACAACTAAGAATGTCTGGTGGGAACAAATCTACTACTATGACGAAATAAAAGTACTAAAATGATAGATAAAAAGATAATGACTAGGGCATCGGCTCTCTAGATAATGATGCACCCAATCCTAGGCAGAAGGCCTAGCAACTGATCACGAAAACTCTTACGGTAGCACCTCTAGCTCCTCAGCTGTAGCGTATCTAGTCTCCTGTCCTGGGCCGTACACTGTGGGGTAATATGTCTCGTCCAAATCTAGAAAGGTACCAGGTCCTCAGAAGGACGTAACAAGATACATAGAAGCATGCCATATATAAATACTGAATAAAATAAATATAATAAAGGGTGTGCTAACCATCTAAGTAAATGCAATATGAAGACAACTTTGGTACGTAGGGGTAGACATAGGCATAACGTCCAACAATTCGAAGAACGTGGTATCTGTAACGTCCATTATTCCGAACAATGAGGTATTTGTAATATATATACGTCCGTATCACTCCGAAGAGCGCGGTGTCTGCAATAAAGGAAGTCATTGGACCCGTGGCTCCTCCGGATACTACGGAATACAATGTGTGTATCCCATATGCCCACTAGTTGTCTTCCCCGCCCAATGTAGATACACTAGTCGAATACTCGACGTGCATACCAAGTATCTATATGCCAGTCTCTACAAATAAAATATCCTGAGTTACGTACTAACCGTTATGCATGTCACAAATACCGATAGCTAGTCGAGTACGCGAACCCACATCCCAATATGAATTTGTCACTGTGAACGTGTAAGAGTGTCAGGTCTTCGGAAGATACCAGAGTATCCTTCCAATGGGGTGAGTCTGCTAGCAACTAGGTCAAGTACACTAATCATCGATGTATCCGTCGACTGCACCCGAGTCAATCTCGGACGCGCACAATTGTATAAAAGAAAGCAACAAGATAACAATACAACATATACATAATTTAAATTAAACAGTAAATATAGCAAGGTATCTTGCCTGGGTCCTGAAGCTGTGAATGCCAATAGCCTGCTCCTGTAGCATCTCCTAGCTGATCTAAAGACCCTAGACATACAATATAATATAACAAATACTGACATCAGACACTAAACAATAAATACACACGACTACGACGCTACTCTTGGATACTGTCGCAAGTTCACGGCTGATCGAATACAACGTCACGTATGTACGTAGCTAGGGTGTACACGTGTTCTGTCCTCGGTTATCGTGTGCCTTGAGACAATAAATTATCAAGTTATGGTGACCAATTATTTTTGATCTGTGCGAATACGTGTCCTTAGTTTCCATGTTCAACATACTTGGTTTATGTCCAGGTGTTCCGGTAAAATACTAGTCCTTGATGACAGGTCTCATGATTTAGGTAATTGCTAGTTATTAAACAAATTCTAAATCTTGTTAATCATCATACCATCATATACCTAGTTAGGGTTAAATAAGTTTGTGTCCAAAACTACAAGTCTCGACACGATGACACAACGATCATATATGGATACGATACGAGGAGGGAAGAGTAAGGTGTTTACCTAGTTGACTGGACGAGGGTCTCCTTGCTGACGGGTCATCCTCCTGCGAGTGGTGGGCTCCGGCGTCGGCCGACGGCAAGACATCGGCGGCAGCGGCAGTACTACAGTAGTCGCAGCAGCGACGGTCTGCAACGGCGGGGACGACGTAGGGACTGTGCCTGGGTGGTGTTCGGGTCGTGGGGGACGTGGGGGTAGGCCTGCCAGCGGCGGTCGGGGGTGCTGGGGAAGGTGGCCGGGGTCGGGTTAGTCAGGTTTGGATGGGAGGTTGATGCGGGTGATGGGGAAAGGATGGTGATTGATGGTGGTGCGGGTGGAGGCGATCGGTTTAGGTGGTGGTGGAGTGCGGGCGGCGGTCGTGGCAGTGGGTGAGGTGGTCGCGGCCTACGGTGGTGGAGGTCTGGCCGGAGAAAGGTGGGCTCGGTTTAATAGAAAGTTTGTTGATGGTGAAGGAGATGGTGGCGATGGTGGATGGGAGTGCTGTGCCGACGGTTGGGGTGGTGGTCCAGCGGTGAGGAGGTGGTCCGGTGGCTGGGGTGGCGGTCTGAGATGGTGACTGGCCGGAAGTAAAGGGAGGGGGTACCTCGGGTTGAAAAAGGGGTCGGCTAGGGTTGAGGGTGGGATGATGAATAGTAAGTTTTTAGGGTTTCTTATGAAGGGAACATATATATTTATATAGGGAGTTGATGGGCTGGCCTCGGGACTTGGGTCTGTCCGACCTTGTTGGGGTCGGGCTGGTCCACGTGAAAGAGTGCATGTGGGCTTGGTTAGGTTCTTTTTGAGGTAAAATTGGCCTCAATTTAATTTGATTAATAATGCGCAAGACGTTCTTTTACACGAATATTGCGTAGTTAAAATGGGACGCAATAATGAGTATCTATGGTTACACAATGGTCAGATAGGTAGTCTGGCATGTCTAGAAGATGTTTGTGATATTGGGTTGAAGGTAACTGCTAGTGTGGCATTCCAATCCTCGTAGCAACGGTGAGGTGTAATAAGACATATGATTGTCGTACATTTATCCTAATTAAATCCAATTCAATCCTAGTCTTCTCGATTTAATTCAAATTAAACCCTAAATTGGTCAGGGGGTTTACAATCTACCCTCCTTAGAGCATTTCGTCCTCGAAATTAAAACATACCCATGGTAAGAACAACAGACTGAATTTAAAATGCTAATACGTACCTAGTCCTTCGAAGAGATGGGGATAGCGCTGTCTAATATCCTTCTCACGTTTCCAGGTCGACTCTCCTGGTGCATGATGCCTCCATACGACACGAACTAGGGGTATTGTCTGACCTCGTAGTACCTTCTCGCTCCTGTCCAGGATCTCAACTGGCTCCTCTTGGTATGATAAACTCGGGCCGACTGTGATCTCTGAATGGTCAAGTACATGACTCAGATCTGGTATGTACCTCCTCAGCTGAGATACATGGAAGATGTCATAGACTCCATCCAAAGTCTGCGGCAAGGCTAACCTGTAAGCAACCTCTCCGATGCGTTCTAACACATCGAATGGTCCGATGTACCTCGGACTCAGCTTCCCTCTGCCTCCAAATCTGATAGTCCCTCGAGTAGGTGAGATTTTAGAATCACGTGATCTCCAACCTGGAACTCTAGGGGTCGTCGGTGCAAATTCGCCCAATGCTTCTGCCTGTCCTGTGCTGCTCGCAGGTGCCCTTGGATCTTCTTCACCTTCTCCACTATAAGAACAACCAAGTCTGGCCCGAGGATTTGTCTCTCGCCTATATCGCTCCAACATACTGGGGAACAATATTTCCTTCCATACAACACTTCATAGGGAGCCATTTGGATGCTCGCTTGATAGCTGTTGTTGTAGGAAAACTCGACCAAGTGCAAGTGGTCCTCCCATGATCCTCCGAAATCAAGCATGCATGCTCTTAACATGTCCTCCAATGTCTGAATGGTGCTCTCTGACTGGCCATCCGTCTGTGGGTGATACGATGTGCTAAACTTTAGGCGGGTACCGAGACTCTCTTGCATACTCCGCCAAAAGTAAGATGTAAACCTCGTATCCCTATCAGACACGATGCTAACTGGCACTCCATGCAGTCGCACAATCTCTCTCATGTACATCTCTGCTAAGACCTCCGTAGATAGTCCAACTCTGAAGGATAAAAAGTGGGCAGACTTGGTGAGTCTATCTACGATTACCCATACTGCATTGCAACCACTAGGACTCCTCAGAAAGCCCATAACAAAGTCCATAGTGATGTGCTCCCATTTCCATTCCGGTATTGAAAGCGGTTGAAGTAATCCTGTAGATCTCTGATGCTCAGCTTTGACTTGCTGACATACCAGGCACTTTGCCACAAAGCGGGCTATCTCTCTCTTTATTCCATGCCACCAGTAGTACTGCCTCAAGTTTCTGTACATCTTCGTGCCTCCTGGATGAATAGAATAGGTAGAACTGTGTGCCTCTATCATCAACTCCTGACAAAGTTCTCCATTTGGAACATAGAGACGATCTCCACATCTCAAGGTTTTGTCTTCATGTATACGCAGTCCTGTCTGTATTACAGCCTCTGTCCTCTGTCTAAGCCTCTGAAATCTGGCATCTGTCGGCAAAGCAGCCTTGATCCTCTCCACTAATGTCGATTGCAACTAAAAACTCGATAATTGTCCGTCTATTCCGGGCATAACAACCTCTATACCCATCTGCTCTAGATCTCTCAATAGGTATTATTGAGTAGTCAAGAAGAATGACATGGGTCTTCTGCTTAATGCGTCAGCTACTACGTTGGCCTTTTCCGGATGGTACTGTAGCTCAATCTCGAAGTCTATCATCACCTTGAGCCAACGTCTCTGTCTCTGGTTAAGGTCCTTCTGGGTGTAGACGTACTTCAGTCTCTTATGATCAGTAAATATCTCTACTCTTTCTCCATATAGATAGTGCCTCCAAAGCTTCAAAGCAATGATCGCTGCTGCAAGCTCCAAGTCGTGGGTGGGATAGTTCTTCTCATGTGTCCTCAATTGCCTAGAGGCATAAGCCACAACCTTTCCATGCTGCATCAAAACACATCCTAATCCTTTCCCGGATGCATCGCTATAGATCACGAATCCTCCGGGTCCAGAAGGTATGGTCAAGATGGGTGTTGTAGTCAGGCGCTTCTTCAGCTCATCGAATGCCTTCTGATACTCCTATGTCAAAGTGAACTCCTGCTCCTTACGGGTCAACCGGGTCATTGGCTCTGCGATCTTCGCGAAGTTCTCCATGAACCTCCAGTAATATCCAGCAAGTCCTAGGAAACTCCTTATTTCTGAGACATTGGTAGGGGTTGGCCATGTCTCCACTGATGAAATCTTCGCCGGATCTACTAAAATGCCATCTCTTGAGATAATGTGTCCAAGAAAAGCGACACAGTCTAGAAGAAACTCATACTTGCTCAGTTTGGCATAAAGCCTCTCTCTCCTCAGCGTCTCTAACACTAGTCTCAAGTGCTCTTCGTGCTCCTCGTGGCTCTTCGAATACACCAAAATATCATCGATGAAGACTACCACAAACTGGTCTAAATATTGGTGGAAGACTCGTTCATCAAGTTCATAAATACAGCAGGTGTATTCGTCAGTCCAAAAGGCATCACTAAGAACTCGTAGTGACCATAACGAGTCCTGAATGCTGTCTTTTGAATGTCTTGTCTTTGTACCTTTACTTGATGATAACCCGATCTCAAGTCGATCTTTGTGAATACCACTGCTCCTGTCAACTGGTTGAATAAATCGTCAATCTGCGGTAGGGGTACTTATTCTTGATAGTCAAAGCATTAAGGGCTCTGTAATCAATGCACATGCGTACTGTTCCATCCTTCTTAGGTACAAACAACACTGGTACTCCCCAGGGTGATGCACTAGGACGGATAAATCCCTTGCTCTGCAACTCCTCTAACTGTAGCTTCAATTCATCTAGCTCCTTCTTTGCCAATCGGTATACATTAGAAGATACCGGTGCTGCTCCGGGTACTAGCTCAATAATGAACTCTATGTCTCTATCTAGCGGTAAGCTTGGCAATTCTTCGAGAAAAAACATCCTCAAATTCTGTAACTATTGGTGGGGGTATCATTTCCATAGCGATATAAGTTCCAACTGTCTGTCCTACTCCTTGCTCGATAGTCCCTCGCATGTACTCGAACTCCGGTTGATCTGGGTTCTAAAAGTGACGCTACCCTTCCGACATTCCAGTACGGCATTATACTGGATTAACCAGTCCATGCCTAACACAACATTAAAATATGGCATAGGTAACACCAAGAATCGTGCTCTCATCTCCCTACCACATACGAGTACCGAACACGTTCGAATAGTGCTGGTAACCGGCACGATACCTCCTCCGGTAAGAATCTTCCAACTCTTAGGTAAGGGGAAAGTTGCTACTCTATGCATTGCTACAAATCTACTAGATATAAATGATAACGTAGCACCAGAATCAAATAATGTCGTCGCAGGTAATAATGCAACTAAAATGGTACCTGTGATTGCTTCCCCTTCTGTTTCCTCCTCAGTAGCTGCTAATGCAAAGGCCTGTCCGTGCCTCTGCCCTCCGGTCTGTTGTTGGGCTCGATCAAACTGTGCCTGCTGTGGGGCCCAAGGTGGTCCCCTCTGAAATCCTCCTGGTGCTGGTGGACGCTGACCTCCTAGTGGGGGTAGTATCCTCGAAACTGGTGCTGCCGGCCTCTGTCCGGCCTGCGGTGCTGCCTCTCTGGGCTATGGGCAGTCTCGGGCAAGGTGTTGACTCGCTCCACATATCATGTATAGTCCTAGCTTCTTTCTGCAATCTCTAATAACGTGTCCCTTCTTGCCACAATAGTGACAAGTCGGAAGCTCTTGCTGTGGGTATGGTGCTGCCCTCTGCTGTGTCTGTGCTCCGGGACGACGGATCGGTCCTCCTGCTCCGGGATGGGCTCTGGCTGGTGTAGTCATGCTGGAACGTCTAGCTTCTCTGACGATGGCCTCCTGGATCCTCGCCTCTGTAAGAACCTCCTCATAAGAAATCCTCGTCTGTGTGGTGGTATACCTTTGTAGCTCAAAAGTGAGACTGTGATAGAATCTCTGGGCTTTCTCGAGATCATTGGGTATCAGGACGGCACCAAATATGCTAAGACGGCTGAACTCCGCATCGTATGCGTCCATAGTCATATGTCATATTCCCTTATTCTATATGTAGGAACTGGGAGTATAGGGCATTTCTGACTGTAGCCGGAAAATACTTCGCATTGAAGTACTCTAAGAACTGTTCCCAAGTCTGGTTCTTGCCTACACTGCGCTCAATGGAATCCCACCAGTGATGGGCGTTGCCTTTTACTTGGGCCCTCACTGCGGTCATCCAAAGGTCTGGATGCAGTTGTGAAGCCTCTAGTAATATCTCCGTGTTGGCGACCCAATCGGAGGTCTGCTCTACGGTCTCGTTGCCCGAGAAAGTATCTGGTCCCATTTGTCGGAACCATCTAACAGTGCCACCTGTCTGGCCTGGTGGAGGTGCTGGTACTGGTGTTGTGACAGGTGTCCTCTCTAGTACTGCCATCAAACTCTATCTCAACGTCTCTGTCTGATGCCACTGTGCTTGCATCATAGTCTGAAAGAACTGTAGCATCTGTGGCTGTCCGTCTAGTTGTGGCATCTGGGGTGGATAAGGTGGAGGTGGTGGTAATGGAACCTCTGGCTTTGCGGTAAGGGTCTCCTCAGATATCGTCCTCTCGGTCTGTGGCATCGGCGTAGCCCCTGAAGTCTGGCCCTCACAATACTGTGTGGAGATCGTCTGGGAAGTCCGTTCCTCGTGCTGTAGTGTAGGATCGCCCTGAGAAGTCTCGTGCCAATGTATCAGCGGGGCCTGTTGAATTACCGGGGCCTGTGGTGATGGTTGCCCTCCAGGTAGTCTCTTTGGGTGGTGTTTGTCTGGCACCACATCACTGGGTGCTCCTCGTCCACTGTGCAAGTTCATCTTGCTGTAAGAGGTAGGACTTCATTAAAAGAGTACGGAAACAAACAAACAGGATGCAGATATATAGAAGTAACACGAAGGAAGTTCAAAAACGTAATTAAAGTGGATGAGACCTAGTAATTTCTATCCTATTGCAGACTCGCTGGACATGTTATCATACCTCAACGATAAAGTCTGACCTGCATGGGCCACCACTAAAACCATGTCATGCCCCAGTCCCAAAATATATAGAACTAGGGCACGTGGCAAAAGCCAGCTGTCACGTCTCCGAGGATATCCCAATTTAATGGATCCAACGAAGAGTGTTACGCTATCCTAAATAACTAACATGTCCCATATCAATGAACAACAGATAAACTAATCTCATCCACAATAAAAAAGCAAGAATGTACTAATAAATAAATGCTGGAAGATAAACTCCAGTCTCAAAATATCATAGTACAACCAAGAATGTCTGGTGGGAACAAATCCACTACTATGATGAAATAAAAGTATTGAAATGATAGATAAAAAGATAATGACTAGGGCATCGGCTCTCTAGATAATGATGCACCCAATCCTTGGCAGAAGGCCTACCAACTGATCACAAAAACTCTGACGGTAGCACCTCTAGCTCCTCAGTTGTAGCGTATCTAGTCTTTTGTCCTGGGCCGTATACTGTGGGGTAATATGCCTCGTCCAAATCTGGAAATATCCCAGGTCCTCAGAGGGACGTAACAAGATACATAAAAGCATAACATATATAAATACTGAATAAAATAAATACAATAAAGGGTGTTAACCATCTAAGTGAATGCAATGTGAAGACAACTTTGGTACGTAGGGGTAGGCGTAGGCATAACGTCCAACACTTCGAAGAGCGTGGTATCTTTAACGTCCATCATTCCGAAGAATGAGGTATCTGCAATATATATACGTCCGTATCACTCCAAAGAGTGCGGTGTCTACAATAAAGGAAGTTATTGGACCCGTGGCTCCTTCGAATACTACAAAATCCAATGTGTATCCCATACGCCTACTAGTTGTCTTTCTCGCCCAATGTAGATACACTAGTCGAATACTCGACGTGCATACCAAGTATCTATATGCCAGTCTCTACAAATAAATATCATGAGTTACATACTAACCGTGATGCATGTCACACACACCGATAGCTAGTCGAGTACGTGGACCCGCATCCCAATATGAGTTTGTCACTGTGAATGTGTAAGAGTGTCAGGTCTTCGGAAGATACCAGAGTATCCTTCCAATGGGGTGAGTCTGCTATCAACTAGGTCAAGTACACTAATCATCGACGTATCCGTCGACTGGACCCGAGTCAATCTCGGACGTGCACAGTTGTATAAAAGAAAGCAACAAGATAACAATACAACATATGCATAATTTAAATTAAACAGTAAATATAGCAAGGTATCTTGCCTGGGTCCTGAAGCTGTGAATGCCAATAGCCTGCTCCTGTAGCATCTCCTGGCTGATATAAAGACCCTAGACATACAATATAATATAACAAATACTGACATCAGATACTAAACAATAAATATACACGACTACGACGCTACTCTTGGATACTGTCGCAAGTTCACGGCCGATCGAATACAACATCACGTATGCACGTAGCTAGGGTGTATACGTATTCTATCCTCGGTTATCGTGTGCCTTGAGATAATAAATTATCGAGTTATGGTTACCAATTATTTCTGATCTGTGCGAATACGTGTCCTTAGTTTCCATGTTCAACATACTTGGTTTATGTCCAGGTGTTCCGGTGAAATACTAGTCCTTGATGACAGGTCTCATGATTTAGGTAATTGCTAGTTATTAAACAAATTCTAAATCTTGTTAATCATCATACCATCATATACCTAGTTAGGGTTAAATGAGTTTGTGTCCAAAACTACAAGTCTCGACACGATGACACAACGATCATATATAGACATAATACGGGTTGTCCTCGGGCGAGTGGTGGGCTCCGGGGTCGGGCGACGTCAAGACAGCGGCGGCAGCGGCAACACTACAGTAGTCGCAGCAGCGGCAGCGACGGTCTGCAGCGGCAAGGACGACGCTCGGACTGTGCCTGGGTGGTGGTCGGGTCGTGGGGGACGTCGGGGTAGGCCTGCCAGGGGCGGTCGGGGGTGCTGGAGACGGTGGCCTGGGTCGGGGCAGTCGGGTTTTGATGGGGGGTTGATGCGGGTGATGGGAAGAGGATGGTGATTGATGGTGGTGCGGGTGGAGGCGATCGGTGTAGGTGGTGGTGGAGTACGGGCGGCGGTCGTGGCAGTGGCTGAGGTGGTGGCGACCTGCGGTGGTGGTGGTCTGGCGGAGAAAGGAGGGCTCAGTTTAATGGAAAGTTTGTTGATGGTGAAGGAGATGGTGGCGATGGTTGATGGGGGTGTTGTACCGACGGTTGGGGTGGTGGTCCAGCGGCGAGGGGGTGGTCCGGTGGCGGCCTGAGGTGGTGACTGGCCGGAAGTAGAGGGAGGGGGTAACTCGGGTTGAAAGAGGGGTCGGCTAGGGTTGAGGGTGGGATGATGAATAGTAAGTTTTTAGGGTTTCTTATGAAGGGAACATATATATTTATATGGGGAGTTGATGGGCTGGCCTCGGGACTTGGGTCTGTCCGGCCTTGTTGGGGTCGGGCTGGTCCACGTGAAAGAGTGCATGTGGGCTTGGTTAGATTCTATCTGAGGTAAAATTGGCCTCAATTTAATTTGATTAATAATGCGCAAGACGTTCTTTTACACGAATATTGCGTAGTTAAAATAGGACGCAATAATGATTATCGATGGTTACAAAATGGTCAGATGGGTAGTCTGGCATGTCTAGAAGATGTTTGTGATATTGGGTTGAAGGTAACTGCTAGTGTGGCATTCCAATCCTCGTAGAAACGGTGAGGTGTAATAAGACATATGATTGTCGTACATTTATCCTAATTAAATCTAACTCAATCCTAGTCTTCTCGATTTAATTCAAATTAAACCCTAAATTGGTCGGGGGGTTTACACAAATAGAGGACAATTTGATAATATAGTAATGATAAACAATACTTAATCGTAATATCAAACTAGAGGATGATAAGACACAATACGGAATAGAAGGAAAGATAATAAGTCACAAATACATCACAAGTCCAAGACTAATCTTAACACAAGACATCAAATAATAATATAATGCCAAAGTCTAACTGACATATAAAATCACATGAATAAACTAGCTATGTCTCATCAACAGCTGGAACTAACTCAACAGGTTCTCCGGGTGATAATGTAAACCCCCTCGACCAAATTTATGTCTACCTGGCTTAGATAGAGAGACTAGGATTAGTTTGAAGCCATTTAGAATTAGAACATAGTATTTTAGATTAATGTACACAATATTAATATCACTTTGTGCACCTTACTGTTGCTTTGATATTTGGAGCGCTACACTAGCATTGCTTCCAAACAAATTTTACACACTTTTCCTCGACATGTCAGCCTTCCATTCTGACATTTGTGTAACTCATAAATACCCTTTCTTGTGCTTCATTTTAGTCGCACAATATTCGTTATAAATATTTATTTTTAAATCCAAATAAATCCAACTTTGCATCCTTGTTCGTTCCAATCGAAATTGGAGACACATCCTCGACCCATTTTGTGCAACCCAAATTATGGCAATATTCTATTCTGAGTCTACAATATCCATGACACTTGTGTCCCACCCAATTTTAATCCCATGCACTTCCAATTAATTAAAGAACACTGTTTACACTAATTTTAATTAAAATTGGTGTAAAGACCCAACCTAACCCAAAACTAGACCCAACACCAACCCAAACTCCCACTCATACCCTCAAGGTTAATACTAAATATCACACACCATTTTAACCCACTATATCACACTAAATATGGTATTTTTCCTCATCCAATCACAAATCTTATTGTTTGTGCAATTTTCTAATTATTAAGGGCTTTTGTGCGAAAAGATAATGAGGTGTCAACCTCCCATTAGAGCCAAGCCATAAAGAAACCCCCTCCCTCATGTGTTGACCGGTTCACTATGAGTTTTCCCTCCATTTGGAGTGTACCACACATAACTTTTTCCCCTACATCATCTACACCCTCCATTCAAAACCAAAGCCATCCTAGCCCTCCATTCCTTCACGTAGAACCTCCCCCCATCCCTAGAAATGCATATAGCCGGCCCTAATCCCAATGCCATCATCCTTCTCTCTCTCTCCTATATAAACACCACCTCTCTCTCTTTATTTTTCTCATTCCTTCACACCCTCACCCTACCCCAACCCTTAAAGCTATTCCTTCCTACTATGGCCACCTCCTACCTCGGTCACCACCCCGCCACCGAAGTCCGACCTTCCTCCTTTGACCTGCCTCCCTCAACCTCGACCAACCCGCCACCACCTGCAGCCGCCTCCGCCTCAGCAACCACGATAGCAGCCATCCCCAACCGACGACTTCTTCTTCCCTGACCTCTTCTTCTTCCCCGACGACTTCTTCCTCCGCCTCGGTAACCACCGCCACCACAACGGCCAACACCACAATCACCAACACCATCATCACCATCACCAGCACCCCATCAGCCTCTCCTCCATTCATCTCCACCACCACAGCGGCCAACACCACCATCACCAACACCATCATCACCAGCACCAACACCCCATCAGCCTCTCCTTCTCCCATCTCCACCACCACAGCGGCCAACACCACCATCACCAACACGATCATCACCATCACTAGTACACCATTATCACCACCCCGACCATCACCATCAACCACCACCACCATGGTGGCCAACTCCACCATCACCACCACCCACGACTACCTCACCTTCCTTCTTCCCCGACTACCGCCAACACCGCCACGGTAACGACCACCACCTTAGCCACCATCATCCCACCACCACCACCTTAGCCACCATCATCCCACCACCATGACCATTACTCTACCATCACATCTCTAATCCTATGACCACCGCCACCAGCAGCTCATCTCCACGACCAAGCCGCTGTCGCTGCCACTGCGAGCTGCTGCCATTGTCGTTGTTGCTGCCACTGTAGCTGCTGTTGCTACTGTATTGGCCGGAGCACCTCTCCCCCCCACCCACCGGAGTCCATCCACCCTCGAGCATCACCCCTCCTAGTCGAGCATACCTAGGTTTGCATTGTACTCCTCTACCTTGATTGTTGCATGGATAAAAGTTAAGTGGTGAACCCTAGTGTAATGTGTATATATGTGCATGTTTTAGAATAGTAGTTAGTGTTAGTAAATACCCCATAGAAAATTTGATTATTTAGTATGGTATATATTTGTGTTGACCTAGGTGTTTAGACTAAACTGACATTGTGCACACTAACCTACTAGCTAGGACTTGTGTTTAGTGTTATACGTTATTTAGAATTGTAACGTATTTTGGTGGTTAATTGTCTCGTTGTACAAGGTATCTGAGGACATGACATACCCGTACATGGAGACCTAGATAGTTACCTATATCAGACGTGCCTTACAAATCTTAGTAAGTAGGATACATAGTATCCCATGTGTTAGATGTACAACTTAGCACCTACACGAATCATAGTTGTGACCATGATTATAACATATGAGAAATGATACCATAGGATGACTTGTAAAATATAGTGGGACTAGTAGACTAAGTGTACCCCTAACCCCTTGATCCTTGACTAGTCAACCTTAGCCAATGTATTTAATTAGAACATTTATTTGGTTTAGTCTCTGCGTAACTCATGACGTTGCGCAAGTTATACTCTTGTGCATGATTAGCATAGTGTAATATAGTGATTGATATTTATTATTATTTATTCATAGGCATCCAAGACGATTCTACCTTGGCTGCGGGTTTCGGATCCTTGCTTGTGCACTTCAGAGTTCCAGGCAAGTATACCTTGGCTTGTTGTACTGTTTAAATTCAGATATTATTTAGTTGCATGTTTATTTGTTTTAATATTATATAACTGTGCACGTCTGAGAAAGACTCGGGTACAGTCAACGAAGGCGTTGACGTTAGGACTTGTGTCTGACCTAGTGTCTAGTGGGCGTACCTAAAGTTGTGAAGTTATCAATATGACTCCCCAGGGCTTGATACGTATCATTGTAAGTCACAGAGTGAGCTCATGTAGGGACGCATGCTTCATGCTTGACTGGCCATCGGTGTGAGCAACACGTATGACGGTATTTATCTTAGTTGTATATTTCTTTAGTGACTTGTATTATAGTAAAAGATGTCCACGTCGTATTCGCGACTTGTACATGGGCATTGGGCGGGAAAGACAATTAGTAAGTGTATAGGACAAATATTTGGCTATGGTAGTTTCAGAGTAAACTACAGGATCGTGAGCCTCAGTGTTACCCGGTTATGGACGTATATGCTTGTCGATACATTCGGCAGAGGTTACTAGCTGTGCGCTATCATGATCGATAATATAGTCAGCATATACTTTTGGCATCCAGTTTAAAGCTAATGCCAGGTACTTAGCCTCTGGCTCGACTCTACGCTTTATACCTTTTACCTACCCAAACGTACCAAGATTGTCTTCAAGTGTATTTCACTTAGCTGGTTAGTTTACCATCGAGTTTACACAGTATTTACTTTATGGCGTGTACTTTTTGTATCTTTTTACGTCCCTCTGAGGACCTGGTTCCCTTCCATGTTATTTGTGCAGCTTGTATGATGCTTGATCTGGTGGAGTATGGACATCATTGCAGGTATCTTTATATTTTTATCTATTACAGTCATGTACTACTTTCCATTTTTGATTCTGCTTCTATAGCCTAGTGTTTATAGGCCAACATTGTTCTTTTAGCTTATTCGAACGGACGTATTATTGGGGTACAGACTGATGATGCGTATCGTTCCTTCTTGAGATTTATTTACCATGGATTAAGATTTAGTTTAGTTGTTGTATGTTTAGAATTAGATTTTTTCTTGATCACTTGACCGTGGGCAGCGTAAGTGCACTTCGTCGGGTCCATTAAATTGAAAAGCCCTATGGAGTCATACCAGCTGGCCATTACCATATGTCTGGTCCGGTATATTTTGGGACTGGGGCATGACATAATATTAGTGGTGGCCCATGCAGGTCAGAGCATATCATTTTGATTACGTTACTGTATTAAACGAGCCTGCAACTTAGGATTAATGTTGAGTAAGATCTCAATCCATAACTGATTTTAAAACTCCTCTTGTATTCGATTGTCGCCCTTGGACTTCATTATTGTATTCGTTCATTTACCATCGACATCATTATTATTGTTTCTTATCTTCCTTATTTCGGAGAGATGGATGCTCGCGCACGGTGATTTTCTCTAGGAGCAGATCCTAGTCAAGACAAAAGAAGGTATGATTGATGTGATATTTTATGAGAAGATGGTTACCCTTAGTAGGATAGGTTGATAAGTTCTTTCTTGTTACTAGAGTTAGTATAGACTGTTGGCATAAGAAATTAGACATAGAAGTAGAGACTTAAAACTAGACCCTACCCTTACTTAAGGTAGGTAATTTGTAAGTATTAGAAGCTAGAAAGATTGTTTGATTCTAAGGCCCTCGAATAATTTGGGGAAGACATAGCTAGATACTAGGGTTAGTTGTAGCCCCATGATAATGATACAAGAAATTAGTTGTAGTCTCATGGTAGTTGTACAAGGAACGACATTATAAACTTGGCAAGACAGAATTTTAGACTCACATCTAAAAGAAGATTATCGGATACTAATAAAAATGGGTATGAAATAGCACTTTAGGTAGCAAACCATAATGGTTAATCCCTAGTTGCCTTTGTGAATTACAGTACCAGACCTAGAAATTTTTTACTCTTTAGATAAAGATGATTATATGACTAGGCTAAAATAGATCGTGGATTGCTAGATTGGTTGTTGATTGACTTGACAACTTAGGTACTAGAGTATAGCTTCTTGAATTAGATTAGATGTACTTGATTTATTTGGCTGCCAGTGTCTATTAGGCTCGTGGTTTTACCTTTGAAGACTTGAGTAGTTGAGCTAGTATCTGAGATAGACAAATGGGTTGAAGGATGAGAGTTTTGATGGATGTTATAGTCTTGAGTTGGATAGTGAATTGTCTATAATGGATAGCAAGTTGTAATAAGATGGAACCCATGTAGCTTAGATGAGGAGTGTAAATAAAATATAGAAGTCCTATAGGAATGATAAGCTAAAATTTTGTGGATTACACATTAACTACTTTAGGCTAGGGATTTAGATTTTTGACTATAGTGTATAAGCTTGTTTGACCAAATCCTTAGTAGTAGGTGGTTATATGGGAACATGTTTTCAATTTACCCTAGCCGGTGGATTCTAAGATTTTAGGATTAGTATTCTTATTATTATTGGTTATATTTTATTTTAGGGTATTTAGAATGATTGAATAGATATTTACTATATAATTTTTATATATTCTTATTACTATGTATTGAGTAGAGACTTATGTTTTATTTTATTATATATACTTCTCCTAGGAATTGTTTGAGTTGAGCTTCTAAACTAGGTATGACTGACTAGTTAGATTAGACTTGTTGCTGCTAATAGCTATTGTAACAAGTT
The DNA here is from genome assembly GCA_036927795.1 of Iris macrosiphon. NCBI lineage: Eukaryota > Viridiplantae > Streptophyta > Magnoliopsida > Asparagales > Iridaceae > Iris > Iris macrosiphon. Next base: position 114,865,150 of record JAYESA010000019.1, on the reverse strand, counting down.
AGAATATAGGATTTCAATATGGATATTATAAGATGATGATGTTATACCTATGAAAGAATATTGAGATATTAACCGTCTTAGTTGCAGAAGAAGGTTATGACAGTGTTTGAGGTACGGATCGAACCAACATCAGGCTCAGGAGTATTCCTAGTATGGCAATAGAGCCCAACAGATAGTGCAAAGGCCAGCTCCACCGGTCCTAGGTATGTCCGTAGCATTGTTCAATAATTTATAGTTTATTATGTGTTTATTTTAACTTCGAGGACAAAATTCTTATAAGTTTGGTAGATTATAAATCCCCTCGACCAAATTTAGGTCAACCTGGCTTAGATAGAGAGACTAGGGTTAGTTTGAAGCCATTTAGAATTAGAACATAGTATTTTAGATTAATGTACACAATATTCGTATCACTATGTGTACCTTACCGTTGCTTCGATATTTGGAGCGCTATACTAGCATTGCTTCCAAACAAATTTCACACACGTTTCCTAGACATGCCAGCCTTCTATTCTGACCTTTGTGTAACTCATAAATACCCTCTCTTATGCTTCATTTTAGTCGCACAATATTCATTACAAGCATTTATTTTTAAATCCAAATAAATCTAACTTTGCATCCTTGTCCGTTCCAATCAAAATTGGAGACACAACCTCGACCTATCTTGTGCAACCCAAGTTATGGCAATATTCTATTCTGAGTCTACTACATCCATGATACTTGTGTCCCATCCAATTTTAATCCCATGCACTACCAATTAATTAAATAACACCATTTACACTAATTTTAATTAAAATTGGTGTAAGGACCCAACCTAACCCAAAACTAGACCCAACACCAACCCAAACCCCCACTCACACCCTCAAGGTTCATACTAAACACCACACACTATTTTAACATACTACATCACACCAAATATGGTATTTTTCCTCATCAAATCCCAAATCTCATTGTTTGTACAATTTTCTAATTGTTAGGGGCTTTTGTGCAAAAATACAATAAGGTGTCCACCTCTCATTGGAGCCAAGAAATGAAGAAACCCCCTCCCTCATATGTTGACCGGTTTACCATGAGTTTTTCCTCCATTTGGAGTGTACTACACACCACTTTTTCTCCTACGTCATCTACACCCTCCATTCAAAACCAAAGCCATCATAGCCCTCAATTCCTTCATGTAGAACCTCCTCCCATCCCTAGAAATGCATGTAGCCGGCCCTAATCCTAATGTCATCATTCTCCTCTCTCTCCTATATAAACACCACCTCTCTCTCTCTCTCTTCATTTTTCTCATTGCTTTACACCCTCACCCTATCCGAACCCTAAAAGCTATTCCTTCCTACTCCGGCCACCTCCCACCCTGGTCACCACCCCGCCACCGCAGTCCGACCTTCCTCCTCCGACCTGCCTCCCTCAACCTCGACCAATGTGCCACCACCACCAGCCGCCTCCGCCTCAGCAAACACGACAACAGCCATCCTCAACCGACGACTTCTTCTTCCCCGACCTCTTTTTCTTCCCCGATGACTTCTTCCTCCGCCTCGGCAACCACCGCCACCACAGCAGCCAACACCACCATCACCATCACCATCACCAACACCACCATCACCAACACCATCATCACTAGCACCAGCACCCCATCAGCCTCTCCTCCGCCCATCTCCACCACCACAGCGGCCAACACCAACATCACTAACACCATCATAACCAACACCATCATCACCAGCACCCTATCAACCTCTCCTCCGCCTATCTCCACCACCACAGCGGCCAAAACCACCATCACCAACACCATCATCACCATCACCAGCACACCATCATCACCGCCCCGACCATCACCATCAACCACCACCACCACGATGGCCAACTCCACCATCACCACCACCCACGACCACCACACCTCCCTTCTTCCCCGGCCACTGCCAACACCGCCATGGTAACCACCACTACCTTAGCCACCATCATTCCACCACTACCACCTTGGCCACCATTATCCTACCACCATCACCATCACTCCACCATCAACACCTCCAACCCTACGGCCACCGCCACCAGCAGCTCATCCCCACGACTAAGCCGTTGTAGCTGCGAATTGCTGCCATTGCCGCTGTTGCTGCCACCGTAGCTGTTGCTGCTACTGTGTTGGCCGGAGCATCTCTTCCCCCCACCCGCCGGAGTCCGGCCACCCTCGAGCATCACCCCTCCTTGTTGAGCATACCTAGGTTTGCATCGTACCCCTCTACCTTGATTGTTGTATGGATAAATGTTAAGTGATGAACCCTAGTGTAATGTGTGCATATTTTAGAATAGTAGTTAGTGTTAGTAAATACCTCATAGAAAATTTGGTTATTTAGTATGGTATATATTTGTGTTGACCTAGGTGTTTAGACTAAACTGACATTGTGCACACTAACCTATTAGCTAGGACTTGTGTTTAGTGTTATACGTTATTTAGAATTGTAACGTATTTAGGTGGTTAATTGTCTCATTGTACACGGTATCTGAGGACATGATGTACCCGTATATGGAGACCTAGATAGTTACATTTATCAGACGTGCCCTGGAAATCTTAGTAAGTAGGATACCTAGTATCTCATGTGTTAGAGGTGCAACTTAGCACCTACACGAATCATAGCTGCGACCGTGATTGTAAGATGTGAGAAATAATACCATAGGATGACTTGTAAAATATAATAGGACTAGTAGACTAAGTGTACCCCTAACCCCTTAATCCTTGACTAGTCAACCTTAGCCAACGTATTTAATTAGAACTTTTATTTGGTTTAGTCTCTGCGTAACTCATGACATTGCGTAAGTTGTACTCTTGTGCATGAGCATAGTATAATGTAGTGATTGATATTAATTGTTATTTATTCATAGGCATCCAAGACGATTCTACCTTGGCTGCGGGTTCCGGATCCTTGCTTGTGCACATCGGAGTTTCAGGCAAGTATACCTTGCCTTGTTGTACTGTTTAAATTCAGATATTATTTAGTTGTATGTTTATTTATTTTAATATTATATAATTATGCGCGTTCGAGAAAGACTCGGGTGCAGTCAACGAAGGCATTGACGTTAGGACTTGTGTCTGACCTAGTGTCTAGTGGACACACCTAAAGTTGTAGAATTATCAATATGACTCCTCAAGACTTGACACGTATCATTGCATGTTACAGAGTGAGCTTATATAGGGACGCATGCTTCATGCTTGATTGGCCATCGGTGTGAGCAGCACGTGTAACGGTATTTATCTTAGTTGTATATTTCTTTAGTGACTTGCATTATAGTACGAGATGTCCATGTCGTATTTGCGACTTGTATATGGCATTGGGCAGGAAAGACAATTAGTAGGCGTATGGGGCAGATATTTGGCTACCGTAGTTTCAGAGTAAACTACAGGGTCGTGAGCCTCAGTATTACCCAGTTATGGGCTATGTGTTACCCGGTTATGGGCTCAGTGTTACCCGGTTATGGGCGTATATGCTTGTCGATACATCCGACAGAGGTTACTAACTGTACGCTATCATGATTGGTGATATAGTCAGCATGTACTCCTGGCATCCTGTTTACAGCTAATGCCAGGTACTTAGCCTATGGCTCGACGCTACGCTTTATACCTTTTACCTACCCATACGTACCAAGGTTGTCTTCAAGTGCATTTCACTTAGCTGGTTAGTTCACCCTCGAGTTTACATAGTATTTGCGTTATGGCATATACATTTTGTATCTTGTTACGTCCCTCTGAGGACCTGGTTCCCTTCCAGGTTATTTTTGCTATTTGCATAATGCTTGATCTAGTAGAGTGTGGACATCATTGTAGGTATCTTTATATTTTTAGCTATTACAGTCATATACTACTTCCCATTTTTGGTTCTAGTTCTATAGCCTAGTGTTTGTAGGCCTATATTATTCTTTTGGCTTATTCGAACGGATGTATTATTGGGTTGCAGACTGATGATACATATCGTTCCTTCTTGAGATTTATTTACCATGGATTGAGATTTAGTTTAGTTGTTGTATCTTTAGAATTAGATTTTTGCTTGATCACTTGACCGTGGACAGCATAAGTGCACTTCGTCGGGTCCATTAAATTGGAAAGCCCTACGGAGTCGTACCATCTGGCCATTGCCACGTGTCTGGTCCCGTATATTTTAGGACTAGGGCGTGACAGATAACCCAACTGGCTTTCCATTCTGTAGCCCGTAGTGCGTACGACACCAGTCCTCTAATGAATCATCTGAAAAATATATCCAGTCAGGATTGGAGAGAAGTACAACCCAAATTGCAGTTCCATTATTGACAGAAACTATAAAATAGTAATAGCAATAAACATAAATGATAGAAGTAACTGAACTAGCATGTATCATTAGAAAGATCATCACGATAAATAATGGCATGAACTGAGAACAATATGGTGAGGAACAATAATATAATAAACTGGTATAGAGGAAAGAATGCACGGTCAGCTAACTATCATGGGTTATACTAAATCACGGGCTATAAGGTATGATCACATATTAACTAATACTTCCTCAACCTCCGACTAGTACATGAATCCAAATCATGACATGTTATAACACGTATATCACACTACACGGTCTATAATATCATGCACTATGATCATGGTCTATATAATCACTAAGATATCATGGTAATTACTGAAATAATCATAAAATATGATACGACGATTACTGAGTAACCACGACAATAATATCTCATGATCAAGATCCATGTATACCAATCCGTGAAACCATCGTGTCAAGAATCAAATATATCAATACTAAATATATTAAACAAAGAGGCTATTAAATAAGAAAACTATCAGAGAATGTACTCGCATGTGGTCCGGAGAAAATAGTATATCACGGTATCCGAGCTGATGTCACACACACCTAAATATGAAGATCATGTTACTTGGTGTAATGAAGTGAGAAATGAGGCAAATGCACTAAAGATGATTTTCTAGGTCCATAATAGGTCTCACTAGTCAAGGTTGTCTTTTGAGTCAAACTTGGCTAACTCTAGGTCTACACTAAAGTATTAGACCCTATGATCTACTAACTAGCTAATACTAATTTATAATAATTATACTATGTCATTACCTATTTTTCTAAGTTAACACTAGTTAGCACATCTATTTTAGAAATAACTTAATAGCTAAACTTGCATTACCTTAGCTATATAACACTATTACCTACTCACCTAACCCAAACCTTCTACCTGTTCCACTTGCTGCACCTTGGCATGTAGCTGGAAACACTCAAACTTGATACGACGCTAAACACCCCCTGATGCTCTCATATATTAGTTGAACACCGAATTCCTCTCCATACCTCTGTTGTTCTTAAATTCCCTCCCCTTGAATTACTTGACCCTTCTCACAACCAACCTTACCACTCATCACTGTACACAAGCATACCCCTACTCTTCACTCAAATAACACTAATAGTTAAATAAACACACACTTAATATATATTATCACCAATTCACAGACACATATACACCTATATGCACTCACTGACACTCACTTGTTAACCTACATGTATGTGTATCAATAACCTACACTGCACCTAACACATAAATCCTTACCACTGATAATAGGCAACACCTGAGCCCCCTTTCATAAATTATCATGATACGACCTATTCGTATCTATTTTTGGACACGTACCTAGTTCCATAATCCGATCTAAGTCAATTAGATCTAATTGGTCTCATAACACAATTGATGTGTCAATCTCATAATTTCTCCTATTTGGACACAAATTGTCATGTAATTTTCACAATACAAGTTATATGGACCTAATTCTTGATTCTATGGGTAACCTTAAGCCAAAAGATGATTTATAATAGTTAAATACATGAATTAGAGTCTTAATTAAGGGTTGAATTCAAAATTTACCTATTGGGAGATAGATTTTCAATGAAAAGCTCAATGAACACAATTAGGACACAATTCTCTTGCCAAATCTTCCTCCTTCAAGTGCTTCTTGTAATACAAGCAGCAATGCTTCTTTGATGATGAAATTGAGTGGGAATGAGTGTGAATTGGTTAAAATTGTGGAGTGATGAGTCAATTTAAAGAAGAACACAATTGGGAATCTAATTAGAATAAACTAATGAATAGGAGAGAGAATGAAGAGCCTTAAATGGTCATCCCCCTCTTCTTTTCCCTTTAAGCAACAACAAATGTCTAATGTACCCCCACTAGTTAGTTATGAGGGATAATTAGGAAGGACTATATTGAAAAGGCTCTAAACTAATATAAATTAAACTAATCTCCTTAACTAAGAGGTTCTAATGGGCTTGGTCTCATGTTGGGCTCAAATAATATTGTCATGACTAACTAATGGGTCCACTAAGACAAGTCCAATAAACATAGGCTAGCCCATTAACAAAAAATTAAATTACACAAGCACAATTTAAATAAATAGCACAATATAAATAAATATTAATTACTAAATAGTAATTATAATAAATGACCAAAATACTCTCATATAGAAATGTGATAGTGACAAATCTACCCTTCTTAGAAAAATTGTCCTCAAAATTTAAGGAAGAACTAACACTACAAGAAACAATCATAGCAAACAAGAAAGAATGATACCTCACGGCTCGAAGAGGTAAGGGTATCGCTCGCGCATCTCGGCTTTCCTCTCCCAAGTAGACTCTCCCGGAGAGTGATGCCTCCATGCGACACGAACTAAGGAAATCGTCTGGTTTTGCAACACCTTCTCTTTGCGATCCAGAATCTCCAATGGCTGCTCTGGGTAGCTGAGAGTGGGACCTACCTCGATCTCTGAGTGATTCAATATATGACTAAGATCTGCAATGTACCATCTCAACTGTGACACATGGAACACATCATGAACTTCTTCCAGTGTAGGTGGCAAGTCTAGTCTGTAGGCCACTGCACCGACCCTCACAAGAACACCCAAGGGTCCGATGTATTATGGACTAAGCTTTCCTTCTCCACCAAAGCCAATCGTGCCCCATATTGGAGAAATGTGAAAGAATACTAGATCGCCAACCTAGAACAAAATAAATCCTTATTACTCAACCTAAAATAAAGCAATCACAAGCAATATAAATAAAATCTATACCTCAACTCCAAAGGTCTCTGGTGGCTATCGGTCCAATGCTACTGTCTGTCCTGTGCCACCCGAAGTCTATCTCTACTGAGCTTTACCTTCTCAGTTGCATCTAAAATTATCTTCTTAATCCTGGAGAAGTCATGTACAAACATCTGATAATAACCTGCTAGTCCTAGAAAACTCCTGATCTCTGCCACTGAACTCATACGTAGGCTAGACGTACCCATTTACTCATGCCCTTATACTGGGTGCGGGTCATGACACATTTTTGTGGTGGCCCATGCAGGTCTAGAAGTCTTCTTAGTAGTAGTACTCAGACTTAGAGTATTACTACTAGCCTGCTATAGGATATAGGACTAAGGATATATTATGAGATTATACTGAATCACTACTAGAAAACACTTTTAATATATTAAAATTGCTATATTTATCATTCAGAATAATTATTTCTTTGGAATATTATTATCCTTCTTTGATGCTATCATATCTTGTGCAATATTGGTTTCTTTGTTGAATCTTTTTTCAGGATGCCTCTGAAGACTCGATCGCAGTGCTCTGGAGCGATTTCAGTGAGGTTCGTTACTTTGTCACCTCTCACCTCAGAGAGAGCCAGTAGCGACTGTTCTATCTTCTTATGCTCAGAGGATTGCTTCACCATTCCATGTGGACATTTCAGCAGTAGCTTTTGGGCGTGCTCCACCACCAGTTTCGAGGACTGTTCCATCAGTCACGGAGGATCTTCCACCACCACCATCCCCCATGACAGTAGATGGGACACATATGTTTGCTGTGTTCGGGAGATGATGGCGATGCAGCAAAGACAAATGGACGCTCCACGTCAGGGAATCGAGAGTGCTCATCCATTAACACTAGCTATTGTGGAGAGGGTAGCACTTGTTCAGCCACAGACCATACTGCTTCATCCTGCACCATACCAGCCAAGGCCGGATACCATCATTGACTTCAAGAGGATGGGGCCCAAGGACTTCAAGGGCATTGAGGGGATATTGTACGTGGACGATTGAATCGAGGATGTTAAGAGATCCCTGAGGCTAGCTCAAATCCCGGAGGGCTTACAGGTGGAGGCAGCGGGCAGCCAAATATTCGATATTGTGCTGACATGGTTCCTCATAAACTCGAGGATCGCAACACCAGGAATGACTTGGGAAGCTTTCAAAGAGCTTTTCAAGGAGAAGTTCTTTCCAAATGTATCTCTGAGTGCTCTAGAGAGCCAGTTACTAAATCTTGTCCAAGAAAATATGACGGTGGACGAGTATGCAGCAGAGTTCTGTAGGCTAGGCAGATTTATAGAGGGACATAATCCTCTAGGAAAGACCCAAAATTTTTGGAAGGGTTTGATCAGGGATATTAAATCTCTCACAAGAGGATACTGCACGATGATATTTGAGGATATCCTGATGGACGCACAGAGGGCAGAGAATGACTTGGAGATCAAATCTAAGAGGATGCGAGATACATCAGGAGGAGTTAGTAGAAGTACGGGTCCAGCCAAACGACCCCACTTTCAGCAACAGAGGACCTTCCAACAGCAGAGACAACAGTTTTATGCACTATTCCAAGCACCAACGCAGCAGACATACCAGGCCCTGAGACCAGCACAGCAGGTCCCACAGTGTACACATTATGGGAAGATTGGACATACACGAGAGGTCTGTAGGAAGAGGCTTGGAGTGTGCCTCTATTGTGAAAAGTCAGGCCACCAGTTGAGAGAGTGTCTAGTGGCTCCGGTTCGAGCATGCCAGGTTGCAGCACCGACATAGAGAGCACCAACGAGACCATCTACGGGACAGCAGAGGGGACCCCCTTTACAAACTCAGCAGCAGCATTTCTTCTATCACCATCAACAATAGAGAGGTACACCATTAGGGCAAGCTTTCGCCATGGCAGTTGCGGAGGGGAGCCTGTAGGAGATTTGATATCGGGTTCAGTTCTTCTTTATTCCATCCATCTTATACATTGTTTGATTCTGGTGCTTCTTATTCTTTGTATCTGTATCTTTTTCTCTTAAGAATCGATTAGAGTCTGAACCTTTGGCTAGGACCTGTAAGATCACGATTGGGGGAGGCATTATCCTAGTCAGTGATGTTTGTAAGGATCAGAGAGTTATACTGGGAGGCCGGGAGTTGAGCGTGTGCTTACTCGTAATGCTGCTTTCGACCGCCAGGAGAGCCAGAGTTTGAGATTGCCAGAGGAGCAGCAGAGCAGAGCGAGGATGCCATCTGTGGAGTCATGATGGAAGAGAAGGAGTTGGCACATCTATTGATATCAGAGTTCATAGATATTTTCTTGGAGGAGTTGCCAGGTTGTCGCCAGACCAAGATGTTGAGTTCTCTATAGATTTGGTGCTAGGCGCACAGCCGATATCTCAGTATGTCTTTAGAGTCAATTAACAATGAACTGGTAGAGTTAAAGAAGCACGTAGATGATTTATAGGACAAATGCTTCATTCAATCCAGTTCATCACCATAGGGTGCTCCGGTATTATTTGTACCGAAGAAGGATAGGTCGATACGCATGTGCATCGACTATAGGGCTCTGAACAACTTCACTATCAAGAATAAATACCCACTGTCGAGGATTGATGATCTCTTCGATCAGTTGAGCGGAGCGAAGGTATTTTCAAAGATAGACTTGAGATCATGTTACCACCGGGTGAAAGTGAAGAAGAAAGATATTCTGAAGACAGCTTTCCGGACTCAGTATGGCCAGTTTGAGTTCATGATGATGCCGTTTGGGTTGACTAATGCCCTGATGGTATTCATGAATCTGATGAACAAGGTGTTCCACTAGTATCTGGAAAGTTTATAGTAGTATTTATTGATAATATTCTGATATATTTTTTAAGACCCTGGAGGAGCATGCGGAGTATTTGAGGATAGTTCTAGAGACTCTCAGAATGGAGAAGCTTTATGGCAAGCTTTCGATGTGTGAGTTCTTCCTTGACAAGGTTGAATTCCTTGGGCATGTGATGTTTGTGTTTATGTATGAGAGTATATATATATATAGTTAAATTCATAGAGTGATAGATGTATATGTGTGGATATATATAGATATATATATATTGATTGAGATACCTTGATATTTATACATAAATGTATACATGTATATAGCAGTTTTATATATATGAGTAGATAATAATACATATGGATAGATTTGTAGAGTTATATACTTGATGGTGTATGTATATATATGTGTAAGTGTGCTATGTGTTGTATGTGTGTTGCGTATATGTGTGTGTATGTGAGAGAGAGAGAGAGAGGGGGAATGCGCATCACAGTGCGCTGCAGCGAACACAGTGCTACAACAGCAGCGAGGCAGTGTGCAACGCCTGCAGCTGTGCGCTGCAGCGAACGCAGCGCTGCAGCAACAGTGAGGCAGTGCGCAGCGACTGTGGCTGCAGTGATGCATCACCGCACAGCGCTGCAGCAACAACGAGACAGCACCGCAGCAGCCTGCAGCAGCAACAAGGCAGTGCGGTACAGAGCAGCAGCAGCAAGGCAGTACGGTGCAGGGCAGCAGCTGCTGCAGCGTGCAGCGGCATTAGCGAAATACTGCAGCGAGTGCGCAGCGCTATAGCAGCAGTCGCATGTGCAACAGCGAGTGCGCAGCTGTGCGAGCACAGCAATGCATAGTATCGGGCGGTATAAGAGATTTTATTTTTTAGTTCCAGTATTGTTTAGTTGGGTTTTGGGTTTTGAAGTATTGGGTATTTGAGATTTTGGGTTAGCAAGGTATCAAGGTAATTGGTTTATAGATAGTTAGCTAGTAGTCTTATTTTGTTGGGTTTTGGGTTTTGGGTTTTAGGTTTTGAGGTATTGGGTATTTGAGGTATTGGGTTAGCAAGGTATCAAGGTAATTGGTTTATAGATAGTTAGCTTGTAGTATTGTTAGTTTGATTTTGGGTTTGGCATGGAGTTTAAGTATTTGTTTTATGGTTATAGTTAGTATATGAATAATTAAGTAGTTAGTATCTATAGTATGTATGTTTGTTATTAGTATATATAACTATTAGTCTAGATAGTTAATAGTAGAATAATGACTATACGAGGATATTAAGTACAATAAAAGAGTACAATTAATCCTATACGAGGATATTAAGTACAATAAAAATGATTCTGGGGAAGTATTGCTATAGGAGTCTGATCTGCGGTCGATCACTTTGTCCCTTGGACCACACGATGATAAAAAAGTGCTGTAGAAGAAGAAGAAGCTTTAAATATTGCAGGAGGGATTGGATTCTCGTTGCCAAAGTCGTCAATCACAACTCTCTGTCTGTGCTCTCTCTCTCTCTCTGATCTCTTGATCTCTACCCTTGATCCTCTTCTCGATCTTCTTGATCTCCACCCTCATCTCCTGTGACTGGAGGTCTCTATTTATAGAGCTCAGTCACAGTAACTGTCCAGTCGACATAGAAGCCAAACTGTGAAGAGAGTTGCACTCTTTACGCGGCGGTTATAATAACTGCTACCCACATCTGAATGATCTCCTGAATCAGCGTATGATGTGTGTCCCATTATGAGGTAACGCGTATAACCGCTCCTCGAAGATCACGGCATGCAAGCCACGTAGGAAACTGCCCCTCGCATAAAGATGGTTGGCATAAAAACCAAATAACTGTCTTGTTGGCGTAAAAGCCAAATAGCTGTCTTATTGGCGTAAAAGCCAAATAGCTGTCTTATTGGTGTAAAAGCCAAATTATGCGTAAAGCTTGATACTACATGACTAATAGATAACCAGCGTAAAACTAGCCAATTATCCTTCCTGACTGAGGTCTTAAGCGTATTCTGGGCTAAATAGCCTTATCACGTACCTTTGCAAATATAGCCTGAGTTGGCGTATTTCGAGGAGATAGCATACGGCGTACTCCTATAGTTAAAAATAGCCTGGTTGGCGTAACATGCAAGGATGGTGATGTGAGCGTATTAGTCATAGTTTTAGCTTTCTCAGTCATTAAAAATAGAATAAAATCTCGTGCATTAAATGCAGAGATCTGCCCCCATCTCGTCCATTAACTGCAGAGATATGCCTCGAGCTCTGTACGAGAGACAGCTTTTGACGTGACGTCTGATTTCGTCTCATCTCGAGCATAAAAACACATCTCTGCCTGTGTAAAATAGACAGCATATTCCTTGAATGCGTAAAAATAACTTATATTAAGGATATGTCACTAAACGACTGCCTGGGCCTCTGTGCAGAATCATCATTACAGCCGTCATCTCGATCGTCGTGCAGTACTTTTGTCAGGAGTCAGGTTCACTGTTCTGTCTGACAGATTCATTCGAGGAATATGAAGAGTTTCTCGTATGACTTTACGTTGTATTAAAAACAAATGTATTTTACGTCGGTGGGAGGTATAGCAACCTTTTACGCCAAAACAGCGTTGAAGCGCTGCTTTACGCGGGCAGCTCTGAAGTCATATTTTATGCCACACAGCGCTAAAGCTCTATTTTACGCGGACTTTATATATGTTGGGGGTTTTACACGTATAATTTTCCAACGTATTTTTATGCTTCTACAAGACCCCCTTCAAAGTTTTCAAATTCCTCGTAATTTGAAATACTTTGAATAAAGCATGAAACGGTCAAATTTGACTCGTTCTGCGAGGCTGATTTTTTGGAGATATTTAGGAAGTTGTTGGGATTTGGTATGTTCTCTTCTGCCTATATAAAGGAAAGCAAGTGAACTTGTTTTTCCACACTTCCTTCACCACGAAGATGGCTGTTGAGATTCATTGAGCTGACCTGAGGAAGAAGAAGATCATGCTCTTCCAACATGTAAGGAGCCATAAAAAGAGGCATCTTCGAGCAAATATCCTCTGCAATGATAGATCATGGAAGGATATCATAGCTTCCTTTGTTCGGGATAATCAGCAATTTTATATGGCGATTCGTCCAGGAGAGAGGAAGGGTCTCATCGGACCACACAGCTTGCTAGCTGTATTTTCTCCTATTATGAAGCTGGACGCAGGTGGGCAGCTTGGCCCTGTCTTCCAGTATTGTGTTGGGTCTGAATCCCTAACACAATTCTAGGCATGGCTGCCATGGCGTATGGAGGGTAGGATTGAATAATTTATACAGGCCCAGTTCTGTATCCTCCCGCCATTGACCTTTTTTTTTGTTCATCGGCCGAAGAAGCCGATGAAGTATCGTAGAAGAAGAACTGAAGATCTTCGTCAAACGAGAACCTAGCGTGATAGATTCCCATCATGATCTTGAATATTAATGAATAATCCTTTGTAAAAAAGGATTTCCATCATATGTAATCATAAAAATGAAAAATCCTTTGTAAACTGGATTTCCATCATATGTAATCATGATTAATAAACTTGTCTTCTCTTACGCATTGATGATTTGTTATATTTGCTGTGAGGAAGTCTGATAATGTGCAGCTTCGACATGTCTGAGTAATTTTTTTACGCTGACTCTAATAAACGCTTATTCGGTCACGTCCCGACTTTTACGCGTAATGGAAGATATATAAAAGCTCTTTAGCATTAAGTTGTCTTGAAGATCCAACTGTCATGCTGTTTTTGGACGAGGAGTCGCATAGAATTCTGAACTGTCATTTCTCTGATACGAAGAATTTCTGTTCAGAATATCATCTTCAAGAATGGCTTTCCGAAAATTCCTCGAAACAGGGCAAGAAATGTCCGCCGAACAGGCCATACTTGAACTTAGATGTAAAGGATTCTGGCTAGACTTCGAATGAACTTCTAATGGCCCAAGAAGAAGAGTCATCTTCAATGCTGACATCTGTGTGTTTCAGGCACTTGGAATATTTTATAGCCAAAAAGGAGCATTTTCTGGGTAAACTCATGTAATTGGTCTTCTCGAGTATAAGACCCAAACTATCAAGATATACGCGTATCCTATCCTGCACAATTTTAAGATATACGAAAAGTCATAGATCCGTAGCATCTATAGCTTCTGAGCGTAAAATCGTAGATCTGTAGCTTCTGAGCGTAAAATTATAGATTTGTAGCTTCTGAGCGTAAAACCGTAGATTTATAGCTTCTGAGCATAAAATCATAGATTTGTAGCTTCTGAGCGTAAAACAGTAGATTTGTAGCCTCTGAGCGTAAAACCATGGATCCTTGCTCTGCGCATAAAATTTGGATCCGTTACGCAGTATGACTGTCCGTCTTCCTTTTCAAATAATAGGCTGACGTGGTCCCAAATTATAACCGACTATTAAAAATCGGATTTGGTCAGGGATTCGAAGAGTTATCTGAACTCTATAAATAGCCCAAGGTCTTGAGAGAAAAAACCTTCATCTGTTTCTGCAAAATCCTTTCTTTCTGAGAACTCTTCGTCTTCGTCTCTTTTCTGAGAACTCTGTGTTTCGCCATGGCACCAAATCAGGCCTCCGTCTCTAAGGGAAAGAAAGCCGCTTCCTCATCTCGCTCCTCTGCTCAAGTACGAGCAACCTCGATTAGGCTGAGCGAGCCCCATTCTGAACGAAGTACTCCGCCATCTAGCTACGCACCGGGCATCACAAGTAAAGACTTCGAGAGAAATAGAGGACCTTCCGCACACGTTGTACATGTATGCTCAATAATACGCCCATATTTCTAATGTGTCAGCGTAAAAACTCCATATTTTCGCAGTCTGGCATAAAAATTCAGACTGTCAAAATTTGGCGTATACTGTAAAATTTGAGTTTTATGCGCTGGATGTAAATTCCAGCGTAAAAACTCAAATTTTGGCAGTCTGGCAAAAAGGTTCAGACTGTTAGGCCTTGGCGTATACTGCCAACCTTGAGTTTTACGCACTGGAAATAGATTCCAGCGTAAGACTCAAGATTTTACAGTCTGGCATAAAAGCTCAGACTGTTAGGCCTTGGCATATACTGCAAGAGTGTAGCGTCTAGCGTAAAACTGACTTATTTTCTTGCTTTTTGCAGTGGACCTATAGATCCCTCCTTTGCCTGAAGTGATGGGCTCTGCTGCTGGGATGCTGAATTCCAATTATCTGGAGGACTTGTCCCATGTGACATTCCCCATCTCTGGAACCGAGTATCCTCAAGAAAGGGGAACTCTGATCTCATCCCAAGGAGAACGAATGTTGCTGAGTATGATCAGTGGGGAGCCCCTAACGTATATAGACGGCACTGAATATAAGAAACCAGGTTTCTTATTTGGGGATGTTATCGATAAATAATTCCAGACTAAGCCCAAGAAGGAAGATTGGGTATTTTCTGCTGAGGGCACGGTCATGTATCTGCCAAGGATGCCTAGAGATTACCCTATCTCAGCGTTCTTCCATGCCACTCATCCCAGGAAGATGATGTGGACTCTGACTCCCGATCTTCACGGCCACCTGGGGAAGATCTTTATAAGAAAGGATTGAATCGAGGAGCCTTTGTGAGCAGTCCTTCAGGCCCTGTTATGCCTTTCAGAGGATTACTGCCGGGCAGCATCCCGAGTGAAGATACTTCACTGATCCAGCCGATTCAAATAGCGACTTTCTGCAATGACTTTATGGGGCAGGGGGGTATACCCCAAGGTTAACCCTCGCACCAGTGGATGGCTTAGCCCCCAGAATCTTCGATGGGCCAGCTTAACTACCTGGGCCCTGAAGCACTTCCAAACGGAGCTGGAAAGTATTAGTTTATTTGCGGCTGTGAGTGCCACTAGTGTTGGGCTGCCTCTCAAAGCTGCCAATGGGAGACACTCCTTATGAAGAGTATGTTTCCACAAACAGGGAGCTGAGGGATACAAACCCTCGGGCAGTGGCAGTGTACCAGGAGCTGATGAGCCACTATCTTGCATGCACCACCTTCTACAAAGAGCCCTCTGATTTGGCCCATATCAACAAATGGGATCCTATCTCTTCTTCCATCAGGCCAGAAATGCCAAGCAGGACAAGGTTGTAGATAGCAGAGATAAACCCTTGAACCTTCGGAGCATGCTTAGTGCCAACACAGTCGATGATCTCATTAAAGATGCGAGGGCTCAAGATTATGTTCTCAACAAAGAGATAGGGGGTTATCCTGCAGGAACCAAAGCCTACAGCTATATGAGGCATTGTCGAAAGCCTCTGTCAAGAGAAGCTCAACTGGCTGGCTTTCTTTCTGTTTGGCTACGCCGATGGGTGGTGCCTGGTATCGCGTCTGCGGATCGCATTTATCGCAACACCTTATGGCCTGCAGTGCATTTGGTGTTTGGAGCAAGATTAGGCATGCTCCCTGCCATGGTGTGCAGGATTCAAGCTAGCCTGAGGGCTATTACTGAGGGACTGCTGGCTGATGATACACAGCGTAAAGGATATCCTAGAGTGGAATTGCCATTCCTATATCTGATGGGATGGTTAATCCTTCACAGCACCAGAGTGATGTCTCCCGGATCGGCCAGTGGTTCGGACAATAACTTCCTGTTGAATTATAGGAATTCTTCTTAGAATGTGACTAGCGTCATAGACTGTCGGCTAGCACTAAATTTTGCCTATAGTTGGAAATTCTTCTGCATCGTTCCCCCGTACATATCAATCAACAGGGGACAAAACTTCAGGATACAGGTCAGAAGAAGACTATTCTTTCTCCTGAAGCCTTTTACTGGTTGGTCTGCATTAGACCTTCCCACCTGTTGTACAAAAGTGAGGACCACTGCTACTTGAAGCCTTATTTGCCTAGCCGGTTCGCCAGGCAATTTGGGTATGACCAGTTGTACGTGGGGAATCCTATCACCAGCTTCAAGTTCAAAGGTGGACTTATTGATGGAGCAAGAGGATGGCGGTATTTCATCATGGGTTGTACCGGAGCAACCTTTGTTGTGCCCGCGACTTCTCTCTCCATGGAGTTGTGCATTCTCCATTCGTATGTGCAGTTTTATGCGTCCATCAATACCTTCCACCATGATTTTGATGTACATGGAAGTTTCAGGATGCCCTCCCATAGGTCCACTGGAAGGGAGGAGATACCGTCTGTTTCCTCGAATGAAGGTGATAAAACCAACGGTGCAGACGACTATTTGCTGATTGTACCGAGAGGCGTAATAGATCCGCCAGCAGTGCCTCTCATAATCTCCAATAAATGAAAGGCTTCCACTCTGAAAGAGCCTTCCTCCTGCAAGAAGAAGCAGACTGTCAGAGGTCCTAAAAAGACTTCCACCAAGGGGGCCTCTAGGAGTGAGCCTATTGTTTCCCGTGTTGGGGTTGATTCTTTGATCAGGGGTCCTTCGCCTTTTAGAGAGGGAACCTCCACAGTTCTAGCTGACGGTGCTGGAGATTCTTTGCTTGTGATTGTTGTCGCTACCGCCGTTACTGGTAGTGCTTCGAGATCGCCTTCGAGGCCGAACATAATAAGAATCAATATACCTTTATCCAGACAAATAATGGGCCTAGCCCCTCCTTCATCTGTAAGTATCTCAAGCGAGATTCCACCTGATGAACCTCGAGTGGATCTGGGTGACGACTGGGATGACTACCCTCAAACATCAGTTGGTGTACCCTCTTCTCCAGATATGACAGCTTGTTTAGCATCATTAAGAAATGATTTAGCTATACAGGCTACAGACGCAACATATATACCATCGGCCATGGGTAAATGTTGTCTTCACGCTTTCTTTAGGAAAATTAACATCAAATTGATATTAACTTTCTCTTATCTTATTTTTAGGCGAAGACATCTCTGGGGAGGGCAGAGTTGACACAACTTCTGATTTTGTTGCGGATCCAGCCAATGAACCGGCGGCGCCTGACGTCGACGATGCATACTTTGAAACTGCCGATCTTTCATCCGCAATATTCTCGGGTGTCATCCCGCCAGTAGCAGTTCAAATAACATCAAAGGAGGATGAACCCATCATCTCGACCGTGCCTCCTTCGTCGAGTACGCCAGCAACTTCAACTGTTGTTGGTGTCTCTTCTTTTATCGTGCCATCTGTTGAAGCAACGACTGTGGCAACATCCTCTACAGTCCTTCCGGATAAGAGATTTATCGATATTGCGGCCACTTCCAGCGTATATTCGATCTTTGCTCCGCTAGTTGAACAATATACTAGCATATTCTACCGCACTTTGAAAGAATTGATATTCCATGGTGCTGGAGAAGAATCTAGGCTTTGATGCTCTGAAGACATCCTCCAAGCTCACTATAGTGCCGATTAGAAATTTCAATGACGCTAAAAGAGCTGATACGCTAGAGCAAATAGTTAATGGTTTAGAATAACCCATTAACGAATATTTGCAACTATCCCGAGGCAACATCGATGACCTGGTTCAAGCTTAGTATGACTCTCTAACTGCAGAACTTGCTCAGCAGATAGAATCTCTAAACAAATCCATCCAGGAACAGCAGCAAAAGATGGATAAAGAGCAAGCAGTATTGGTGGAGAGTATTCCTCAACTGGCCAAGTGCTGCACTGAATGTGAAGGATATGAAGTGAGGGTTCAAGAATTGGAAGCTGAACTTGCTCAGACAAGGGAGAGGCTTCTCAAGGTATCGGTAGCTCGTGATGTATTTAAGAGCCAAGTGAAGACAGCTCAGCAGAACTTGGCACATGCGGGTGTCATCCACGCAAGTTTTGTTGATTCTCTGTCCGAACTATCTCGCTTGAACAAAGACGAGGCAAGGCTGGAGCTGGCTCGCACTAACATGTTAAACTCCAGGAATGAGAGGATGGCTGCTTTGGCGCAACAGATCAGGGATTTATCTGCTCCTCTCCAATGATGTACTTTTTTGTTTCTCCTGTAATTTTTTAGAGATAATAAAGATATATTTTCTGACTTTGTGGATCCATCACTTTAGAATATAAATGATAGGCTAAGATGAAAGTGATATCAGAGGTATCATGAACATGACATACTTTCATTAAGGTTTTGCTGAATGTAAATCTATTCAGAAGTAATATGAATCGGATAGAATATAATCCAACTAAATTTGTATACTAAACACTATCAGAGGTAATATGAACATGATAGGTTTACAAATTAGTTAAGCATATCCATTAAGAGGTCATATGAATCTGATAGAATATGATCCAGCTAACATTTATGCGTGGTATCGTCAGAATAAGATCTTCATCATACTCCGTTAAGCAAAGGAGATCAAGTATAGTACTTCTTCAGGAATTTATCGTTGATAGGAGCCATTGCCAAATTTTTATTAGGCTTGGCTAATCTGTAAGCGCTATTTGCAATCATATAAGGGCCCTCCATTTCTTTATGATTATTTGTGCGAACTTTGGACATAGTACCAGAGGTAATTATGGACGTAGTACAATACTGTGTTCGTTGAGGACATCCCACTAGGGGATCTTTGGTGGACCTATTATTTGTTGCGCACATTGAGTGCAAATAATAAGTTTGAAATAAACCCAATCAGAGAAAATATGGACGTGATAGGTCTTGTGGTTAGTAAAGACATCCTGCTGGAGGATTTTGGTAGACCTATTATTTGTTGCGCACGTTGAGTGCAAATAATAAGTTCGAAACAAGTCCTGACAGATGCTTGTAAAATATGACTCTGTGGGGATAGTGGAGAGACATATTTCAGATGTAATATGAACATGTCCTAACTTTTGTTCGAGAAAACGAGGATAGTTCAGAGGTAATATGGACATAAATATTTCATTTTTATTGCGGGCATCCCACAGGGGTTTTTTGGTGGACCTATTACTTCTTGTGCACGAGAGTGCAAGTAATAAGTTTAAGACAAGCCCTGCCAGACGTAATATGGACGTGGCAATTTTCGTGGACCTAACACCACTGGCGTACTTAGAGTTAGGTACGGGTGTTAAGTTGAGATAACAACCGATATCAGAGGTAATATGGACAGGATAATCGATAGCCAAAACTCGGAAGGTTTTTTCAGAGGTAATATGAACATGACAAACTCAGCCTGAGAGAAATATTATGACAGCAGTTCAGAGGTAATATGAACAGGAACTAGTGTCCGAAAAACTTATTGAAGAGTGATTCGTTGAGTATGGTCTATCCAAACATGAGGATAGATCAAATAATCGCTCCGTTGGGGAGATTGATGGGACGATAGCTCAGAGGTAATATGAACATGGCTAGCGTCTAACGAGATTGGTTTGAATAGTCATTGCGGGAGTGTGCAAGTAGACCTAAGGATTGCTCCGCTGGGGGAAATTTTGAGGATCCATCATCCATTGTGTACCCGGGATTCTTGGATACGAATGATAACTCTTTTCAAAAATTTGTAACGATGGAGAAAATGTTGCACATAGGCACTCGCAGGGGATGCCAAATTGCTGAACATATCTATCCAGAGGTCATATGAACATGATAGAATATGATTCTTGATCTTCAACGATCGAGAAAATATTGCACATAGGAACTTGTTGGGTATGAAGAACCAAGAGTTGATTTGTACATCTAGGTTGTGGACTTATTACACATGGCGTCCCTTAAGTACAGATAATAAGCTGAAATGACTAGCACTATCAGGGGTTATACGAACGTGATAGTAGAAAGTCGAAGAGAAGAACTTGACTCGGAGGTAATATGGACATGGAAAAGTTCTAAAAATATCTTACTCAGAGGTAAGGTGGACGTGGCAAGATATGACTTTGTGGGGGTAAAGAAAAATAGGACAGATGTAGTATTTTTATGGTGATAGATTTACTCTGCCGGAGAAAGTGGAGAGACATAGTTCAGAGGTAATATGGACGTGAACTGATCGATAGCAACAACCTGGGAGGTTTGCTCAGAGGTCACTTGGACATGGCAAACTCAGATGGGGAAAAACATGTTTGGACAACAGTCCGAAAAATTCACCGGGGAGTGATTTGCTGAGTGGGGGTAGACCTGAAGGTTGCTCCGCTGGGGAGATACCGTCTTCTCGTTATAAATGCAAAGTGGTGAATTTGGCGTCAATCAACTCCTGGATTCTCCTTTTTAGCACATAGCATGCCTTCGTGGGATGATGAATGTACCGATGAAAGAGACAATATTCTGGGTCATCGATCTTGCCAGTCCTTTCAGGGTATCTGATGTTGGGTAGCCGAAGCTTGTTTTTCTTTATCAATATATTGAAAATTTCAATGATGTCATCCTCATTGAAGGAGAAAGTGCCCTTTGGCTTTCGGGCTCTCGATACCTGAGTCGTACGGTCCTTAGGGAAGATGGTCATAGTTGCATCATCTTCATACTCAGAGAGAATTCTACCCCCAGCTTTGGATGCCGCTCTATTTAGTCGAGGGAGACTACCCCCAGACATGTCTTTGTCTGGTTCTTCTTCTTCTTTTTGTTTGCCTTTGTCCACAGAAGTTGATTTAGAAGGACTTGCCCCTGGTTTTACAAGATCAGACTCTAGAGGTTTGGAGTTTGCAAGAGATGTGGTAAACCCTAATCCAAAATGAGTTCGTTGACAGTAAAGATCACCATGCAACGATATTCGTCTGCCTTTTCCATAATTGAGGCCTCGCTTCAACTTCAAATCATAACCCATGTTTTGCATAATCTTTAAAGCCTATGGGCTATATCTGTGGATTTATATTTTTCCAATATCAGACTCACGAGATTCTTCTTGTACAATCGATCTATTCCGCATTCAACCGAAGATTATTTGATGCTGATCGTTGCGAGTTGGTAGAACAATAAAGACAGATTATTCATGTAGCTTATATGTCATGACGATATTAGATGTTGACGCTACTTCCCACATGATCTCCCTACGCTTGGCAGTTAGGGGCGCTAAATCTTAATTTTGACCCCTGTCTTTGCATTTCTGGATCAAAAAAATCACGCAAATCAGGGAAATTAACAGAAAAAGAAGAAGAAGGCTTATTCTGTCTTTTTACATCAGTAGGCCTGTGGAGATTGGGAACCATAACCTTTCTCTTCCATATGAGTAGAGCAGTTCAGCCATGTGAGTAGCATACGATCCATCATCTGTTTGAGGATCGCATCTTTCCGTGAAACGAGTCTTCCTTACGCGAACAGACCAATCTTGGCATAATTTGGATTTCTGCCCAGGTTCGAGTAAAACAGGAAAAGTCCTCATAATCTGAAGAGTGGGAACTTTCTTCTCTAGTGGGCGTAAAAGTATAGAGGTTGGGAGGTCTGCCACTTGTTTTCCCCTGATGTGATCCCAGGGTCCATCTGCCTCATCACAGACGGGAGATGTATTTTTACGCGCAAGGCGCGTTCTAGACTTCTGGATTGGCACTGGGGCATTGCCAGAAGTTTTGTCTGCCACGTCACAAACGGGAGACAAAGTTTTACGTGCAGGGCGCGTTCTAGACTTCTGGATTGGCACTGGGGCATTGCCAGAAGTTTTGTCTGCCATGTCACAGACGGGAGACGAAGTTTTACTCGCAAAGCGCATAGGATGTGTTGTCAGAACCTTGTTGATCAGAGAGAGAGAGCTTGCAGGAAGAGTAGAGGATGTCTTGGGCATCCTCACTTTACGCAGCTTCCTGTTGTTCGGGACAGAAAGGGAATGAGAGCTACCCCCTGCACGAAGTTTGTCTTCATAAGCATATTGGTCGAACTGGATGACTAAAGTCTTCTTCATCGATCCAATGGATACAGCATCATGTTGAGCAATTACTTTCTCGTCAGAGGAGAAAGTCGTCCCCAGCAGAGTTACCATCTTTATTTGATGATAAAACAAATAACTGGTTTGTACGAAGCTTTTTCGGTTTACAAACTCAGGCTATTAAACTCTCCTGGTATACAAAACACTATCAGAGGTATTATGAACATGATAGGTTTTGAAAATTTACCTGGCGAGTCACCATTTTGTTTGAGATAAAACAAATAGAGGGTTTATACGAAACCTTTTTGTTTACAAACAAGAAAAGAGTACAATTAATCCTATACGAGGATATTAAGTACAATAAAAATGATTCTGGGGAAGTATTGCTATAGGAGTCTGATCTGCGGTCGATCACTTTGTCCCTTGGACCACACGATGATAAAGAAGTGCTGTAGAAGAAGAAGAAGCTTCAAATATTGCAGGAGGGATTGGATTCTCGTTGCCAAAGTCGTCAATCACTACTCTCTGTCTGTGCTCTCTCTCTCTCTCTCTCTCTCTATGATCTCTTGATCTCTACCCTTGATCCTCTCCTCGATCTTCTTGATCTCCACCCCCATCTTCTGTGACCGAAGGTCTCTATTTTTAGAGCTCAGTCACAGTAACTGTCCAGTCGGCATAGAAGCCAAACTGTGAAGAGAGTTGCACTCTTTACGTGGCGGTTATAATAACTGCTACCCACGTCTGAATGATCTCCTGAATCTGCGTATGATGTGTGTCCTATTATGAGGTAACGCATATAACCGCTCTTCGAAGATCACGGCATGCAAGCCACGTAGGCAACTGTCCCTCACGTAAAGATGGTTGGCATAAAAACCAAATAACTGTCTTGTTGGCGTAAAAGCCAAATAGCTATCTTGTTGGCGTAAAAGTCAAATAGCTGTCTTGTTGGTGTAAAAGCCAAATTATGCGTAAAGTTTGATACTGCATGAATAATAGATAACCAACGTAAAACTAGCCAATTATCCTTCCTGACTGAGGTCTTGAGCGTATTCTGGGCTAAATAGCCTTATCACGTACGTTTGCAAATATAGCCTGAGTTAGCGTATTTCGAGGAGATAGCATACGGCGTACTCCTATAGTTGAAAATAGCCTGGTTGGCATAACATGCAAGGATGGTGATGTGAGCGTATTAGTCACAGTTTTAGCTTTCTTAGTCATTAAAAATAGAACAAAATCTCGTGCATTAAATACAGAGATCTGCCCCCATCTCGTCCATTAACTACAGAGATATGCCTCGGGCTCTGTACGAGAGACAGCTTTTGAAGTGGCGTCTGATTTCGTCTCATCTCGAGCATAAAAACTCATCTCTGCCTGTGTAAAATAGGCATCATATTCCTTGAATGCGTAAAAATGACTTGTATCAAGGATATGTCACTAAACGACTGCCTGGGCCTCTGTGCAGAATCATCATTACAGCCATCCTCTCGATCGTCGTGCAGTACTTTTGTCAGGAGTCAGGTTCACTGTTCTGTCTGATAGATTCATTCGAGGAATACGAAGAGTTCCTCGTATGACTTTACGTTGTATTAAAAAAATGTATTTTACACCGGTGGGAGGTGTAGCAACCTTTTATGCCAAAACAGCGTTGAAGCGCTGCTTTACGCGGGCATCTCTGAAGTCATATTTTATGCCACACAGCGCTGAAGCTCTGTTTTACACGGACTTCATGTTTGTTGGGGGTTTTACGCGTATAATTCCCCAGCGTATTTTCATGCTTCTATAATAACATAATAACTAAACACAAGTCCAAGCTAGTAGGTTAGTGTCCATATAAGACAATTTAGTCTAAACACCTAAGGTCTAAACAATGGTATACCATACTAACAACCAAATTTCTATGAAGTATTTATTAACACCAACTACTATTCTAAAACATGCACACATATAAACACTATTTTAGGGTTCACAAATACTCATAGGTCCATGCAACAACACATAAAGAAAGATAAGGACAGGTGCAAACCAAGGCGTGCTCATGCCCGAGGGGGGTAATGATCGTCCGATGTATGAGGGAGGGCCGGTCTATGGTGGTGCACAGTAGCAGCAGCAGCTACAGTGGTAGCAGCGGGGTGGTGGGTTGCTGGGGGTGGCTGTGGCAAGGGTCGAGTAAGGGTGAGTTGTTGGTGGCCGTGGCCGTGGCGGGGGAGCTGCTGGTGGGGGTGGTCGTAGGGTTGGAGGTGTTGAAGGCGGAGTGATGGTGATGGTGATGGTGGTGGGATAATGATGGCTAAGGTGGTGGTGGTTGTGAGGACGACGGGGTGGTGATGGTGATGGTCGTGTTGGATGTGAAAAGAGAAGGAGGAGAGTGGCGATCGTGGTTGTAGTGGCGGCGGTTAAGGTGGTGGTGATGGCCGTGGTTGCTCGGAGGAGAGGGAGAAGGAAGGTCGTGGGAAGGATGGTAATGGTCGGGATGGTTATTGTGGTGTCGACGGTTGCTGTGACGGTGGTGGGTGGTGTCGAGGAGGTGATGGTGGCGACGGTCGGGTTGATGATAGAAGTGGTGGTGATGATGGTGACAGTGGTTGCTGAGGCGGTGTTGGCTGCTATCGCGGTGGTGGTTGCTGGCTGGAAGAGGGTATAGAAGCATGAAAAATACGCTGGATAGCTATACGCAGCATGTTCATACAGGACAGCGTAAAAAGATGACCTCAGAGCCATCAACTTGCAACAGAGCTTCTCCGCTGAGCACAGCGTAAAATATAATCTCAAGGACCATCCGCGTAGTGCAATGTGACCAGGCCGCTTCAGCGTAAAAGAGGTGCTACATCGCCTTCATGGCGTAAAACCCATCCGCTTTCAATACAGCATTGAAGTGTACGAGAAACGCTTCGTATTCTTCGAAATGAACCTGTCAGATCATGCAATGAACCTGACATCTGGACTCCTGACAAAGAGTACTGTACGATAACCCAAGCGACGGGTATCATGATGGCATGGCAGTGCAACCCAGGCTGTCATTTACTGCCATTTTCTCTGCATAAACCACTTTTACACATACAAAGGAATATGCTGCCTACTTTTACACAATCCGATGTGAGCTGTTTACGCTCTGCAGAAGACAAATAGCCCGCCACGTCAAAAGCTGTACTTCGTACAGGGCTCGAGGCACGTCTCTGCATTTTATGCACAGAGCGGTGACAGTTTCTCAAGGCACGTCTCTGCATTTAAGGCACCGAATACTGACAGATATCCGAGGCACGTCTCTGCACTTGAGGCACAGAAGGGTGGCAGACCTTCAAACCACGCCTTCTCATTTAATGAGCAGGATAATGGCGGATCTCCGTATTTAATGCAGAAGATTTGATTAAATATCACCGAACCGTCGTTTAGTGGCATCCCCTTTACGTAAACTACTCTTACGCATATAAGGGAATATGCTGTCCAGTTTTACACAGGCAGACGTGAGCTTCTTACGCTCCGCGGAAGGCAAATAGACCGCCACATCAGCAGTCACTCTTCGTACAGGATTCGAGGCGCGTATCTGTATTTAATAAGCAGAATGATGGCAAATCGTAAAGACAGGCCTCTGTATTTAATGCACAGGATGGGGGCAGATCTCTGCATTTAATGCAAGAGATTTAATTATATCTCCAAGAGCCATAATTTTGGCTAAAATATCCACATCGTCTCGGCTTCTACGCCTGCTCGGCTTCTATGCTCACTCGGCTTCTACGCCTGCTCGGCTTCTATGCCCACTCGGCTTCTATGCCTGCTCGGCTTCTATGCCCACTCGGCTTCTATGCCTCCTCGGCCTCTATGACCACTCGGCTTCTACTTCTGTTCGGCTTCTATGCCTACTTGGCTTCTATGCCTACTCGGCTTCTATGCCTACTTGGCTTCTATGCCATGGTGACAGTCATTTGGCTTCTACGCCAACCTCTTCTACACAAGGGATAACTACCTACGTGGCTTCTATGTCGTGATCTTCGTAGCAGATATACGCATTCTGTCCCTTAGTTGGACGCGCGTCACATGCTCACTCAAAAGATCATTTATACGCAGGCATTGGTTATTTTAAACCATCGTATAAAAGGGTGCTGTACTTTCCACTACTCGGTTTCTACGCCGACTGTGTGGTCACTGTCACTAAAACTCTATAAATAGAGACCTCTATCAATGAGGAAAAAAAAGTCGACAAATTAGAGGGTCGAAGAAGTTAGGTCTGAAAACTGATCAAGAGATCCAGTACCAGATCCAACGGTCGAGAGAGAGAGAGAGAGAGAGAAGAATCTAGAGCTCAGGCAAAGAGAAGGGATCGACAACTTTGGCATCGGTCATCCACCCTCTTTGGCAACCTTCGAAGCTGCTACCTGTCTTCCACGGTACTTCTTCAACATCATGTGGTCCAAGGGCTAAAGTGATCGACTGCAGATCAGACACCTATAGCAATATTCACCCAGATTAAATAAATTGTACTTAGACATCCTCGTGTAGGATCAAATTTGTACAATCTTGTTTGTAAACATAAAAGAAGGGCGGGTCTTCGCACGAGACCTCATTTTCCTCATTCATCAAATCTTTTCTCGTTTATTATCCTAAACAAGATGGCGACTCTGCTGGGGACATCTTTCTCTTCTGATGAGGAAGTGTCATGACCCGCACCCGGTTTAGGGGCACGAATGCGTGGGTACGTCCAGCCTACGCCGCAGCATCGGCGGTAGAACGCTGTCTAGGTCGAGTACTATCTAACAATCTCACGCTAGTATCCAACTCCATAAGGAGACTCGGATGATACTATAAAATATCAACAACATACTCAATCACAACTACAGCACGATAGGAATTTGAAGAAGTAAAAGAAAACAACACGAGTCTAAAGACAACATAATCATACCTGCAATCATTAACTTCCAATCCCCAAGTGTGTCGGAACCAGTCTACTAAGGTCACAGTCTGGAAAAATATTTTCCAGTCAGGAAGGAGCAAAGTACATCTCTAAATAGCAGTTCTATATAAATGACATAAACTATGTAGCAGTTCTAGATGGAACATACCAGATGCATGTATAGGTACTAGAATGTACAAGAAAAGAAATATACTGGAAATACTGTAAGTAAATGCTGGAAGAAAAACAATATATCAATGAGCAAGAAACCTATGACTAAGTGTGTGAGTACTAGCTTTGACATGTGATCGGCTTGGGACTAGTAAACTCATTACATGGGTTAGTAGGGCTAACCGATGTAACAGTGAGGAGGCATGTAAACTCATTACATGGGTTAGTAGGGCTAACCGATGTAACAGTGAGGAGACATGTAAATGGTCAGGCCGCACCCGACGTGAGATGTGGGGTGTGCTATGGTGCATATAAAGTTGGGTATGATCACATATCTATACTAAAGTACTCCCCAAACCCCCGACTGGTATAGTAGATCCAATCATGGTACGCTATGGCACAGGATTCCCTAGGAAGGTAGCAAATCTCCCCGGGAATCAGTGTCTGTACATGCACAAGATAACAAGGAAACAAGTCTCGTACAAGCTACACCATGAATAAGGAATAACATCTCATGACGAGATCCGTGTATACCAATCCGTGTAACCAATGTGTCGAGAACATGGATATTTACACTAGATACAGTGAACATAGAAGATATCATAAATTAGAAACTAATCAGAGAATGTACTTGCCTTGGGTCCTTAGCTGGTAATGTCAATGTCCTGTCCCAGAGTATCGTCTGGAGGAACCAACAGTCCTAAAAATATTTCAAATACAACATTTGCATCAGATGCTATACTACACACACAATCAAATACCTAACTCAGGGGCTAAGCCTGGCATGATACGGGTCAACTAAGGTCATCTGGTAGGGGTACATATATAAATATACATATCTACTCAGAAAATATAAATACCAATTGAATACGTATATAATACACATTAACTCCCAGGGTATATACCAAAAACGTATATAATATATATATAAGTGCCTCTTAGTAATTGTACAAAATACGTATTTGTGTATATACACTAATAGATGTATGTAATTATATTTTTATACCAAAATACATATTTGTAGATAGATATCAATCAAACATTTTATATATATATATATAACTAATCAAAGAATGTATATAATGCCACCCTCCTCAAGGTGATCCCAAATGAAATAGCAGTTAGTTCCAATGGGTCCGGAGCAGTCCAAATAGCTAGAAACTATATAAAGAAGTCCATGATCGGAGTTCGGTACGAAAATCGAGATAAGGATACCAGGCTAATAAGAGAAAGGGTCGTGGTTCGTTATTAAGGTAACTCCTAAATTTTAATGAAAATCATTTCGAAATTATTTTGAACAGTAATTACAAATAAAAGTTTATTTATAAAATTTAGAATTTAGGTAAAAGCCAATATATTTTTATATCTATAGTAAAAATCGGTTACTAGTCCAATAAACAAATTTTGGACTAATTTCTATTATTGAAACTATATTTTTAATTAACAATATAAACCAGAAATTATTATTTTTGCATAATCAAAACCCTTTTTAATTATTACATAACTAAATTTCACACATAATAATTAACTAAATTCATACATTAAAAACAATAAAACTAATTATATTTCATTTACTAAACTAATTAGAATTTAACTAATTAATTAAGAAATTACTAACTGATTATAACTAACTACTGATTAATAAATTAATACTGATTAATAACTTAATTAGCTGAATAATTATAACTAATATAAATAAACTAATTGATTAATTAACCGACTAATTACACATTAATTAATAAACTAACCTAATTCGTTAAACAGGAGAAAGGGAAAGGGAAAGAGGCTCACGGGGGTTTTCCGGCATCCGGCGTCGGTCGCGGGGAAGTCCGGGTGTGTCATATTCGAGGATACAGTTGTTGCTTGACATGCTGAAAAGTGATAATTTTTGCCAAGTGCTGCAACAAGTGCAAGTTGATTAGAAAGGATACACATGTCCCTGATAGCTCCAGTATTGGAAGGAAGCCGGATTCTATCTATTCGTTTGAAACTAATAAACTAACCTTACTAAGGACTTGCTCGCGGCCCACTCCTGGTGCTTTCCGTGGCCTTTGCTAAAAAAAAATGGCTGCAGCGGAGCCACACCATCGGAAGAAGAGAACAGAGAAGCAGAAGAAAAAGAAGGCGGCAAACCATAAGACTATGCTTGCGGTTTTATTAATAATCATCATTGCCTCTTTTCGAGAGAGAGTGAGAGACTGGCCATTTGTGGCTATTCTGAGGAGAAGAAGAGAAGAAAAAGAAATGGGGGCTACGGTTTGGGGTTTCCTAGATTTTTCTTTTTGGGGATTAGGGCTAGTAATAGGACATTAAATATGGAGAGAGAGGGTGTGGATTTAAAGGTGAGGATGCACCCAATTTAAATGGGTGGTCCAGATTATACATGAATGAATTTTCATGTGGGGATGATGGTGTGACTTAGTTAAATATTATTAGGGCTCCCTCAATGTTTTAAACAAATGGGTGTTGACACCAAAATATAATTTGCAAATTAGCCCCCCTTAATTTTGGGTATTTGCACAGGCACATGAAATGATGAAAATTGGGCGGGCGATTCGGTGTCCGTTGTTTTGTAGGGTCAGGGGGCGCGGTATGTTTGGTACGGCTCAATTTACAGGGCACTGGAATTAAATTGGGATTTCAGAATCGGTTAAAAATAGTATCCTTAATTTAATTAGAAATAAATACAAGTTGTGTTCAAAAATTAATTAGAAGTACACGGGGCCAAAATCAGGTCAGGTCATCAATACCAATATTGAAGAAGACTCAGAACAGAATATTACCCTAATTTGGGCCGCACGAAAAAATAGGTCAAGATTGCCTCCAATTTTCGATTGGAACGCACAACGATACAAAAATAGGAATTTATTAAATAACGTCCGCGACGATTTTTGTGCGGCTAGAAATAATGCACAGAGAGCATAAATATGAGTTACAAAAATAGCAGAATGGAAGGCGGGCATGTCTAGGGCAAGATTGTGAAATTTGTTGGAAGATAAAAGTCAGGATAGCGCTCCAAATATCGAAGCAAAGGCAATGCGCAATAATTAAATAAATTACGGTAATTAATTACAACCTCCAATAAATAAATTCTAAAATAAAACAATTAACCCCAAAATCCCATAATTCGGACAGGTGTTCATCTACTGGGTTTCTAGGTCAGTCTGCTGGCTCAAAACAAGTGAACACTGTATATAATTATATTTTTAATTACACATCTCACATAATTATTTAAATAAATAAGAATAAAAACTTATCATGAAATTATTAAATTGTAACTACCATAATATCAAATATTATAAAAAGTCGAAAATACCCCTGTTTTCAGAATGTGGTAGTGACAAGTCTACCCACCTTAAAAGAATTTCGTCCTCGAAATTTAAAGTCCTCATAGTAGTGTTTATTCATACTCATTATTATTTCCCTAAACTTAAATTTCATCCATGAAATCAGGTTATAATCCACAACGTCTTTTCACAATTTCAAAATTCAATTTTTTTTTTTTTTTTTTTTTTTTTTGCATAACCTGAAAATCCTCGAAATAGAATCAAAGTCCATTTTTATCAAAAATTTCCTCGAAATTTTTAATTAATAATTCAATACTCAGAATTTAATATCCACTCCTCTAATTTGATTTTAATCAATGCACATTTAAATCTCGTCTCAAAAATTTAATTCGAACATTAGTCCATTAATAATTTTATTCCTCAATTTCCTCTTTCCTCAAAATACTTAACAATGCGATACTTAAGGATTCTCCAAATGCAATATCCGAATATAAAATTCTAAAATTCATAACTTGCAATCAAATACATATGCTGATAATTTTCCAAATTTTCCTCAAATTTTAATGATAAATTATATCACAATCAACCTTCCTGAAATTAACAATCATCAATTCTGCCATGTTAAATTTTTAATCCTTTATTTAAATTAGCGTTTATCCTCAAATTTCAATCATATCTCGATCCTTGTAAAACCAATGATCCAGCAATTCTGTTATATCAACTCATGAATGCTTATCCTTGAATTTCTAATCATCTTGTCCCATTTTGTCAAGTCATAACCTTGTCATAGATCCTTGCTATGGTCAAAACCCCAACGATCATGGTCTAAAAAAATTTTTACCCACAGTCATACAACAAACAACTTAGAGGAAATATGCATGGTTATGGTCTGTCTTATCATGGTATTGCATTCTCTGTCAGGGTGTACTACTAACTATATCCTAACAAGAAAAATCACGAATACAACCCACTGTACTAGGGAATCAATCAATCAGAAGACAAAAACAACATGAGAAAAAGAAAGAACCTGCTAACATATTTCTTGTGGTATCTCCCATTTCTAACAAACACTTACTCTAGCATATTCACTAACTAATTTCTATTCCTGTACACTGGTACCCATATCAACTAATCTTAATCCACAAGATCCATGAATATATCCCTATGGCACACACCTGTCTATTTATACCAAAAATCTGATACCGAGAACCTCTAATATTGCCATGGTTCAATAATACATCCAAGTTGATACCTCTATCTCTTTAGTACCATACCCTCTGTCAGTTCTCTTTCCTATTACAATTGTCCATACTATTTATTCTCATCACTCCAGTGCACGCCAAGTGTAACACCATACTAAGTACTGTTTTCTCCAATACAACTCTAGATGGACACCCAAGTCAGTCTGCGGTGCCATCTCAATCCTGCTCAAGTTATCAGATCCTTACACATGTATATCATCTACTCATATATTAATATTCATCTTTCTCATCTACCATAAAATTAATCCTCAAAATAATCATCAAGGTTTAACTTCTCGATCAACTTAAAAATGAATTGTATATACCTCCTCAAAATTAGATACTCAACATCGAAACAAAATTTGATCACTTCTAAAATCGTTGTAGCCTTAACCATGTTTATTGAATTCATATTTGAATCCTCAAAAATTTAATGATACAATCTCAACTCTTCAATAATTCTCAAAGTAAAAATTTATTTCCACTCTTTAATTTATAACTCCATAAATATACATATCAGTGCTCGCGGTCTCTGATACTCAAGGTGCACTCAATGCATCTAGTGTCTATAATCTGTATACTAAAATTGTACTGCCTGAATCACTTGTACCATTATCTCCATTGATCAAAGTTATCATCACCTGTATTTTCTTTCATGATTTCAATTTATGTCAACTGGTATATCATTTAATTATCATCACACAGAGTGCTTACTGTTATTAACGTTATTCTTGACTAATCCTCGATATAGAATTATTAGCACTCTTGGTATTATATCACTAGCTGCATTAATGGATTATCTCATCAAGCTCATTAGAACTCATGATTACATGTATCTACTATAACACTCATGTTTCTTTACTCTCATGGGCATGTACATGGTTCCTCATCTCGATGGTTGTATAGGTATTTCCTTTAATCCTTTAAAGCCTATTAAACTAATCCGTGATACACTTCACCATCTTCCTTACCTATTCCGATATTTCTCTACTCATGACACCTCATTAACTCCTTATGCATATAAATTTCTTTACCTTCAACACGCCCGATATCAATCATCAGATTGGACGTTATGCTCCATTAATCTTCAATACAATTTCCTCGATACTTACTTGTCTACATAGATCACTCAATTACATAATCATGATTATCCAGGACGGGTAAATGGCTCTGATACTA
Source organism: Iris macrosiphon (assembly GCA_036927795.1). Taxonomy (NCBI): domain Eukaryota; kingdom Viridiplantae; phylum Streptophyta; class Magnoliopsida; order Asparagales; family Iridaceae; genus Iris; species Iris macrosiphon. The sequence continues at coordinate 114,831,835 of JAYESA010000019.1, read as the reverse complement.
ACTCTTGAAATATCACTGATACTCTATACTCTCCTTCTACTTATAGTACTATAATGACACTTATCCTAGGACCATTGGTACAAGGTACTATGCTAAGGGCTAACTCTGGATTAAAGCCTACTGCTCACATGTCCAACACTTACAACTCACTAACAACACAGTCAACACTAATACAAAATATAGACAAAATTACAAGCCACTAGTTATCATACTTAACAAGAAATCCTCAAGGAATAGGAGCTCAAAGACTGAATTGAGTACAGAAGGTATCTTTACGGCTAGTAAAGAAAGAAGCGGTGGAACAAAGTCCTGGAATAACAGAAATAGATAAGTCTTGAGATGATATTTTAAGAACCAATTTAAGATACAACCTGATAATCATACACGTCTGTCAGAAATCATGACACACAGAATCCTCGCCACGCCAGTAAGCATAGATGCGATAAACGACAGGTTCCGTAACTAAGGTATGCAACTCTATAATCATGTCATCTAGAATCTTCGCCACGCCAACCGGTATGGCTGCGAGAGACCCTAAGTTTCATAACTACAGTATGTACATCCAAGTCAGGTTCCTACGTTCTCGTCACGACAGCTAATATGGCTGCGATAAACTCTAGGTTCCATAACCAAAGTAGACGTTTTTACCTTTCTCACTGTCCTCATCAATATATGTCATCAGATGATACCGTAAATTTTAGTCCGTAAAATTCATCTCAGTTTGAAATCAACTCAACAACGATACCAGGAATTAAAGTTAACAACTGGTCAACAAGAATCAAACTCAATAATGATACCAAGATTTTAATTTAATAACTGCTCAACAAGAATCAAGTTCAGTAACAACAAGCGAGAGCGGACGGAAACAAGGAAAAGATTTAAATTAAAATTATAATAAGATTCTCAAGGGGTCGTCCCAGGAAATCTCTCAAGAATTTGTGATTGAGTATCCTCTCTCATCCTAGTATCCTATGTCCTATATTCTATAGCAGGTACGCAGTAGTACAACTATGACGTCGCACTACCACGATATCGCACAACTTGCGAAGTCTGACCTGCATGGGCCACCACTAAAAACGTGTCACGACCCGCACCCGGTTTAGGGGCACGAATGCGTGGGTACGTCCAGCCTACGCCGCAGCATCGGCGGTAGAACGCTGTCTAGGTCGAGTACTATCTAACAATCTCACGCTAGTATCCAACTCCATAAGGAGACTCGGATGATACTATAAAATATCAACAACATACTCAATCACAACTACAGCACGACAGGAATTTGAAGAAGTAAAAGAAAACAACACGAGTCTAAAGACAACATAATCATACCTGCAATCATTAACTTCCAATCCCCAAGTGTGTCGGAACCAGTCTACTAAGGTCACAGTCTGGAAAAATATTTTCCAGTCAGGAAGGAGCAAAGTACATCTCTAAATAGAAGTTCTATATAAATGACATAAACTATGTAGCAGTTCTAGATGGAACATACCAGATGCATGTATAGGTACTAGAATGTACAAGAAAAGAAATATACTGGAAATACTGTAAGTAAATGCTGGAAGAAAAACAATATATCAATGAGCAAGAAACCTATGACTAAGTGTGTGAGTACTAGCTTTGACATGTGATCGGCTTGGGACTAGTAAACTCATTACATGGGTTAGTAGGGCTAACCGATGTAACAGTAAGGAGGCATGTAAACTCATTACATGGGTTAGTAGGGCTAACCGATGTAACAGTGAGGAGACATGTAAATGGTCAGGCCGCACCCGACGTGAGATGTGGGGTGTGCTATGGTGCATATAAAGTTGGGTATGATCACATATCTATACTAAAGTACTCCCCAAACCCCCGACTGGTATAGTAGATCCAATCATGGTACGCTATGGCACAGGATTCCCTAGGAAGGTAGCAAATCTCCCCGGGAATCAGTGTCTGTACATGCACAAGATAACAAGGAAACAAGTCTCGTACAAGCTACACCATGAATAAAGAATAACATCTCATGACGAGATCCGTGTATACCAATCCGTGTAACCAATGTGTCGAGAACATGGATATTTACACTAGATACAGTGAACATAGGAGATATCATAAATTAGAAACTAATCAGAGAATGTACTTGCCTTGGGTCCTTAGCTGGTAATGTCAATGTCCTGTCCCAGAGTATCGTCTGGAGGAACCAACAGTCCTAAAAATATTTCAAATACAACATTTGCATCAGATGCTATACTACACACACAATCAAATACCTAACTCAGGGGCTAAGCCTGGCATGATACGGGTCAACTAAGGTCATCTGGTACGGGTACATATATAAATATGCATATCTACTCAGAAAATATAAATACCAATTGAATACGTATATAATACACATTAACTCCCAGGGTATATACCAAAAACGTATATAATATATATATAAGTGCCTCTTAGTAATTGTACAAAATACGTATTTGTGTATATACACTAATAGATGTATGTAATTATATTTTTATACCAAAATACATATTTGTAGATAGATATCAATCAAACATTTTATATATATATATATAACTAATCAAAGAATGTATATAATGCCACCCTCCTCAAGGTGATCCCAAATGAAATAGCAGTTAGTTCCAATGGGTCCGGAGCAGTCCAAATAGCTAGAAACTATATAAAGAAGTCCATGATCGGAGTTCGGTACGAAAATCGAGATAAGGATACCAGGCTAATAAGAGAAAGGGTCGTGGTTCGTTATTAAGGTAACTCCTAAATTTTAATGAAAATCATTTCGAAATTATTTTGAACAGTAATTACAAATAAAAGTTTATTTATAAAATTTAGAATTTAGGTAAAAGCCAATATATTTTTATATCTATAGTAAAAATCGGTTACTAGTCCAATAAAGAAATTTTGGACTAATTTCTATTATTAAAACTATATTTTTAATTAACAATATAAACCAGAAATTATTATTTTTGCATAATCAAAACCCTTTTTAATTATTACATAACTAAATTTCACACATAATAATTAACTAAATTCATACATTAAAAACAATAAAACTAATTATATTTCATTTACTAAACTAATTAGAATTTAACTAATTAATTAAGAAATTACTAACTGATTATAACTAACTACTGATTAATAAATTAATACTGATTAATAACTTAATTAGCTGAATAATTATAACTAATATAAATAAACTAATTGATTAATTAACCGACTAATTACACATTAATTAATAAACTAACCTAATTCGTTAAACAGGAGAAAGGGAAAGGGAAAGAGGCTCACGGGGGTTTTCCGGCATCCGGCGTCGGTCGCGGGGAAGTCCGGGTGTGTCATATTCGAGGATACAGTTGTTGCTTGACATGCTGAAAAGTGATAATTTTTGCCAAGTGCTGCAACAAGTGCAAGTTGATTAGAAAGGATACACATGTCCCTGATAGCTCCAGTATTGGAAGGAAGCCGGATTCTATCTATTCGTTTGAAACTAATAAACTAACCTTACTAAGGACTTGCTCGCGGCCCACTCCTGGTGCTTTCCGTGGCCTTTGCTAAAAAAAAATGGCTGCAGCGGAGCCACACCATCGGAAGAAGAGAACAGAGAAGCAGAAGAAAAAGAAGGCGGCAAACCATAAGCCTATGCTTACGGTTTTATTAATAATCATCATTGCCTCTTTTCGAGAGAGAGTGAGAGACTGGCCATTTGTGGCTATTCTGAGGAGAAGAAGAGAAGAAAAAGAAATGGGGGCTACGGTTTGGGGTTTCCTAGATTTTTCTTTTTGGGGATTAGGGCTAGTAATAGGACATTAAATATGGAGAGAGAGGGTGTGGATTTAAAGGTGAGGATGCACCCAATTTAAATGGGTGGTCCAGATTATACATGAATGAATTTTCATGTGGGGATGATGGTGTGACTTAGTTAAATATTATTAGGGCTCCCTCAATGTTTTAAACAAATGGGTGTTGACACCAAAATACAATTTGCAAATTAGCCCCCCTTAATTTTGGGTATTTGCACAGGCACATGAAATGATGAAAATTGGACGGGCGATTCGGTGTCCGTTGTTTTGTAGGGTCAGGGGGCGCGGTATGTTTGGTACGGCTCAATTTACAGGGCACTGGAATTAAATTAGGATTTCAGAATCGGTTAAAAATAGTATCCTTAATTTAATTAGAAATAAATACAAGTTGTGTTCAAAAATTAATTAGAAGTACACGGGGCCAAAATCAGGTCAGGTCATCAATACTAATATTGAAGAAGACTCAGAACAGAATATTACCCTAATTTGGGCCGCACGAAAAAATAGGTCAAGATTGCCTCCAATTTTCGATTGGAACGCACAACGATACAAAAATAGGAATTTATTAAATAACGTCCGCGACGATTTTTGTGCGGCTAGAAATAATGCACAGAGAGCATAAATATGAGTTGCAAAAATAGCAGAATGGAAGGCGGGCATGTCTAGGGCAAGATTGTGAAATTTGTTGGAAGATAAAAGTCAGGATAGCGCTCCAAATATCGAAGCAAAGGCAATGCGCAATAATTAAATAAATTACGGTAATTAATTACAACCTCCAATAAATAAATTCTAAAATAAAACAATTAACCCCAAAATCCTATAATTCGGACAGGTGTTCATCTACTGGGTTTCTAGGTCAGTCTGCTGGCTCAAAATAAGTGAACACTGTATATAATTATATTTTTAATTACACATCTCACATAATTATTTAAATAAATAAGAATAAAAACTTATCATGAAATTATTAAATTGTAACTACCATAATATCAAATATTATAAAAAGTCAAAAATACCCCTGTTTTCAGAATGTGGTAGTGACAGGAAGCTATTGCTCAACACGATGCGGTATCCGTGGGATCCGTGAAGAAGACACTGGTCGTCTAGTTCGACCAGTCGGCCTACGAAGACATGCTTCGAGCAGGGGGTAGCTCTCACTCCCTCTCCGTCCAAAGCAATAGGAAGCTGCGCAATATCTGGATGCCCAAGACATCCTCTGCCATTCCTGTGGACTCTCCGATCTCTCCGATCTCTCCGACCAATGAGGTTGTAGCCTTGCTCCCTCCGTGCCTTGCGTGTAAAATTTAGTCGCCTGTCTCTGGCAGGACCGAAAAAACTTCTGACAAAGCCTCAGCGCTAACCCAGAAGTATACTCCGCGCCTTGCGCGTAAAATTCAGTCGCCTGTCTCTGGTAGGATCGACAAAACTTCTGGCAAAGCCTCAGCGCTAACCCAGAAGTATAATCCGTACCGTGTGCGTAAAATTCAGTCGCCTGTCTCTGGCAGGACCGACAAAACTTCTGGCAAAGCCCCAGCGCTAACCCAGAAGTATAATCCATGCTCTGCACATAAATTTCAGTCTCCCGTCCCTGGCAGAACAGACGAAACTTCTGACAATGCCTCAGCGCTAGTCCAGGAGCCTAAACCGTGCTTTACGCGTAAATTTCAGTCTCCCGTCCCTGGCGGAATAGACAAAATTTCTGATGATGCCCCAGCGCCAAATCAGGAATCACAAACGCGCTCCGCGCGTAAAAATGCCTCTGTCTTCCAGGGAAAAATAGATGATCCCTGCAATCTGCGCAAGGGAAAGCATACGACGGACTACTCAACTTCACGACCTTTACGCCAACCAGAGCAGAGCCCCAAATTATGCCATGAGAAGCCACTCAGCGTAAAGAAAGCTCAATTTGCGGAAAGACACCCTCCTCGAGGATTATCCGCCACCCAGATGGCCAACATGTTGTATACAGGTGGCACAGGGAAAACTGTGGTTCCCAACATCCGCATGCCCACTAATGAGAACAGAAAGGACAAATCTTCTTCTTCTATAGCTCCTGCTGACCTGCGCAATTATCTGATCCAGAAGCGCGGGGAGAGGGGATCTTCCAGCATGTCTATTACGCCTTCTAGCGAGCACTATTGTAATAGTCATAGGATTGTAATTAATTGTTGCTGTTCTGAAGCAAAACGGTCGGTTTTCGACCGGTTGAGCTACTCTCCATCTTTCCAGGAAGAAGATCCCACGCATGCATCTGTGAACATGGCTTCACACGTACCTAGAGGAGGGTCAGGCTCAAGACGTCATCCTTCTAGAACTCCGAGCCGAAGGAGATTCAATATGCTCCTTAGGAACACCGAAGCTGGGGTGTTCTAAAATACTCGTTCAAGGTCGCAACAACCAGCTTCGTACTCTTCTGATTTCGAGGCCGGGGGTCGCCAGTCTCCCGAATCAGACGCCGAAAGTATAGAGTCAACTTCTACAGAGACCTATACTAATCTTTCAATGACACCCAGGGAGAGGGGAGTTTATACCATTGGAGATGAACACGAGGAAGCTTCCCCATTTGGGAACACTGAGCAGCGCATCACTATACTAGAAACGTCCCTGAAGGAAATATAATCCATGATGGAGAACATGCACCAGATGATGCTAACTCAACATACAGCTGCCATGGCGCAAGTATCGGCTCCTCCAACTCAGATACGCGTGGGGGTGGACCTACCACCATCCAATACGGTCCAAGAGCCTGCTCTAGAACAGGAGTCAGCAGTTCCTCCGCTTCCTCACTCAGAGAACGTATTACCTTCCACCGGGGTCGCGATGCAATCAACTCCTCATCACTCCGTGGTCCCACCACCGGATGAAGATCCGATACAGGCACTACAGGAGTTGAAAGCCCAATTTGATGCCCTGAAGCAAAAAGATCAGCTCAAGAAATTGGGAATCAACCAACCTTACCCAGCTATCTAGGAAGAGGTCCCTTTTTCTCCAAGATACAAACCACAGACTATGGCTTTGTTCGAGGGAAAAACATCACCGAGACAATACATGAACTACTTCAGCATGATGACAGTGTTGTTACAAGGAAACGACGCCCTCCTCACTCGGGTGTTCAAGGAATGTCTCTCGGGGGTAGCTTACCAGTGGTACCGAAATCTGGCGAACAACTGCATTACTTCCTTTGAAGACTTCAAAGCCTTATTCTTCACGCGATTCTATGAGGGAGGAATGGACATGTCCATGTCCTCTCTCATCGAAGTCAAGCAGAAGGAAAAAGAGAATGTTCGTACTTTTATCGAACGTTTTTGTCAAGCCACTTTACAAATGCCTCCAGGAGTCCCAGACTCGACGTTGGTCGACATCTGCAGGAAGAACCTTCTCCCCGTGATCTCAGTGTTCACAGGACCATATTAGTTCCGTGATTGTCCCTCGTTCATCATCTCAGCGGTAGCCGCGGAGGACAATAGTCAGAAGGCGCACGATAATGGCATCATGATCTCGGCCTCTGATAAAGGCAAGAGGTCATCCTCCAACATCGACCATCCTCGGGGTTCCAAGGGTAAAGAAGCTCTGGCAATCAACACATCCAGGCAAAAGACGGTGGCTACCACGCAGACGAAGCTGGGACTTCCAGGCCCATCGAGGTGTACTCTTTCGACGACGACGATATTTCAAGCATATTCGAATGTCTCGTCAAAAGCGGCAAGATTACCCTTCCCGAAGTTAGATGGCCCAATGAGGCCGGTAGTACCAACAGCCCCAAGTACTGCATCTTCCATAGGTACATACACCACCCCACCAAGGCGTGTTATATACTAAAAAGGAAGATCCAGGAGCTGATCGATGCCAAGGCCATCACCCTGCGCAATAGCGAGAAGACGGTCACTGCCAACATGATCTCCCTGCAATTTGGCAATCTGCCTCCCCAAGAAATCCGGACGCTATTACGCCTATTTCTCGGAAGACGATGAGCATCGTTAATCTCCCTCCATCTAGAGGTCAAAATCATGACCTGCTACCACTAACTACCCAGCGAGGCGAGACTATGTGGGTTCATCCAGATCTGGTGCCAGAAATCGAGAAAGAGACTCAAGCTGCTAAATCTAAGTCTAAAAAGAACTCAAAGCACAAACCGTGTCACATGATTACGGTACACTCGGCATCAGAAGACGAGGTCTTGGCTACTGGAACCCGCTCAGGAAAATCCTACCTCCAGGACTATGGAGTCAGCCAGGAAGATGTATCGGTAGACGCTTCAGCGGCCAAACCTTCAGAACCAAAATCCGTTGTACCAGTGGCCGGTCCTTCAAGACCAACTTCAGCAGACAAAGGGAAGCAAAAAGAAGTGCGCTTTGATAAACCTGTGAAAAACATTCAAAACAAAGGTTTAGAGAAGCCATACAACTTCGACATCCTGGCCCAACTGGCTAATACACCAGCCAGGCTGTCCATCTTCGAGCTACTCAGGCTCTCTCAGGACACTCGTCAAGCCCTGAGCGAAGCATTGATGCAGGCGGATGCATACTTGACCCAGCTCAAGTCCTCTGACGAAGAACCCGTGGCGTGTCCTCAATGCCATAGTGTGATGGAGGTGATCCCAAACATCACTTTCACTCAAGACGATATGCTGTTGAAACATAACAGGCATGACAGACCCCTCTATTACACCGGGTACATCGGTTCCATAGAGGTCGACCGAATACACATAGATCCGGGATCGTCGATCAGCATCATTCCTCATAGTCTGCTCAGACCGCTGAGGATTCCTACCAGCGAATTGGCTTACACCACCACTACGATCGTGGGGTTCAACACCGGAAGAAGTAAGCCGTTGGGGAAGATTCGCCTGAGGATCCAGATTGGCAACCTCAAATCTGTGGCTACATGTTACGTCATTGATTCAGCGGTATCCTACAATATTTTATTGGGTAGACCTTGGATCCACGACCACAGCATCGTTCCTTCAACTCTACACCAATGCTTCAAATATGTAAACGCCCGAGGAACAGTACAAACAGAGATTGCTAACCTGAACCCGTTCAAAGGAGTAGAATCCTACTACTCTGATGCCATGTTGTACTCTCAAGACTGCACGGAAGAGGTGTCAACCGAAGCAGAGAAGGAATCCTACCGGGAGCCAGAGCAACCTTCTGCCAAGCAACCTCTGTCAATCAAGGTAAAAGGACGGACTACTCGTCCAAAAGCCATAGAGCCTACAACGATCCACCTGAACGAGACCAGATCAGGAAAGGGGGTGATCCTCTAGTAATCAGTTTGAACCAGAAGACTCCATCCTTAGTCATCAACCTCCGGCACAGCAAACAGCCGAGTGATGTAAATGCAATCGGGAATGAAGTTTCAGATGATAATAAATATCCACTTTTCCAGTATATTGAGGCCCAAATTCCGAATCAGGAATCCTCCCCCTACGACGATATAGAACCTATAGCACAAAAATTCTTGGAAGCTATAGATTTCTATCATTCGTATATATGGGAAGTGGCATCATCATCCAATGTCACAACGACATACGGACCGCATGAGGATTCTATCTTCATTGTCCCGCCTACTTGCAGTAGTCAGCATTCAATAGTCTTCGGCCGCATACGCAATCAACCGACTGTGCAAGAGGATTCTTTCGACGACGATGCCGGTAAAATGCAGATTCACAGATACAGCCCGCAGGCTCTGAAGATCATGCAAAATATGGGTTATAACTTGAAGTTGGAACCGGGTCTCAACTACGGGAAAGGAAGACGAATGCCGCTGCACAGCAATCCCTACTATCAATGAACTCATTTCGGGTTAGGGTATACCACCTCCCTCGCAGCTCCTGAGTCAAGCGAGGATATCTTTTCCTCCTCTCAAAATGGCTCAGCGTCCTACGACTCATCTCATGCTCTCGAACGAACATTATCAGCAAATATGGTAGTGACGGATTCCTACGAATCAGACGAACAAGAATCCAAACCATTTGAGAATGACGCTTGGGCTCAGCAAATGGATATACAATAGGAGTTCCGCTTCGAGCAGAGAGAACCCCCCACTGAAGACAAAGTTATCCATATTGACGTTGGGGATAAACTTTCGCCAAAGCCGATATTTATCAGTAATAATCTTTCCAAAGCAGAAAGGGAAGAAGTTATCCAGCTGATAAAAGAATATATCAACGTCTTTGCATAGAATTATGAGGATATGCCAGGCCTTGATCCAAAGGTAGCTACTCATAGCCTCAACATATTGCCCGATTCAAAGCCTGTGAAGCAACACCAACGTCGGTTCTACCCGGATATGATGGACGCTATTGAAGCTGAACTCAAGAAGTTGATAGCCTGCGGCTTCATCCGAGAAGAATAACATCTCGACTGGGTCGCCAATGTTGTCCCGGTCATGAAAAAAAATAGGAAAATACGAGTCTGCATCGATTTTCAAGATATAAACGCAGCCTGCCCCAAGGATGAATTTCCTCTTCCCATCACAGACGTCATGATTGACAGTACTAGCAGTTTTGAACGTATGTCTTTCATGGACGGATTTTCAAGATACAATCAAATCAAGATGCATCCTAAAGACGAGAAGCACTCTGCCTTCCGGACACCACTGGGAGTATATTGCTATACGGTCATGCCCTTCGGATTGAAGAATACTGGGGCTACATACCAACGGACTATGAGTAACATATTCCATGAGCATTTACGCAAGACAGTAGAGTATTACGTGGACGACGTAGCTGTCAAAAGCCGCCTAAAGGATCATCACATCCAAGACTTGAAGACAGTATTTGAATTGATGCGCCAACATCAACTCAAAATGAATCCTACAAAGTCCTTTCTGGGTATATCTAGTGGCAAATTTTTAGGATTTGTCATTACCGCCAAAGGCATTCAAGTAGACCCTGATAAAGTCAAGGCCATCTTAGAAATGCGACCGCCCCGCAATCTGAGGGAACTCAGTGGATTTTAAGGTCGTCTGGCTTATATCCGGAGATTCATATCCAACCTCTCAGGGAGATGACAACCATTTTCTCGCCTCATAAAGAAATGTGTATCCTTCGTATGGGACGAAGCCTGTCAGCAAGCGTTCGGTGATATCAAGTGCTACCTCACCAGTCCGCCAGTTCTGGTGCCTCCTGTCATGGGAAGACCATTCGTGTTGTATGTTCGAGCGATGGATCATTCTCTGGGAGCTCTTCTCATACAAAAGAATGAGATGGGTCACGAGCAGGCTATCTACTACCTCAGCAGGATGATGGTCGGAGCCAAACACCGGCACAATACAGTGGAGAAAGAATGCTTGGCTCTGATATTCGCTATCCAGAAGACGCGACACTATATCACAGGCCAAACCATTCACATCATCTCCAGGATCAATCCTCTTCGGATACTGATGAACAAGCCAAGTGTTCTTAATTCCCGACTCACGACTTGGGCGATGTTATTAACACTGTATAACATGGTGTATGTCCCCCAGAAATCCGTCAAGGGCCAAGCACTGGCTGGCTTCCTAGCTGCTCATCCAATCCTGGAGGCCTCTAAGCTATACGAGGATATTTCCGACGAAGTTGCAGAATATAATTCCGCAATGGAGAGTGATGCATGGCAACTATTCTTCGATGGCGCCTCCAGAACTGGTCCCAGGGGAAACGTGATCTCGGGAGTAGGAATTGTCCTGGTTACTCCTGATAAGCTCGTCATCTACCGAGCATATTCTCTTAGCGAGCCCTGTTCCAACAATGTGGCAGAGTACAACGCTCTACTAATCGACCTCCAAGTCGCTAAAGAATTGGGCGTCGAATCTCTGAAAGCTTTCGGTGATTCTCTGCTAATCGTCAATCAAGTCAGAGGAATATATGAAGTCCAGAATCCAGACCTCATCCCTATCACCAAGCAAAGGTCGAGATAGCCATGACGTTCAAAGGTTTCTTCCTAGAGCATGTACCTCGATCTCAGAACCTGGAAGCTAATGCCCTAGCCAGTCTAGCTGCAGATTTAGCTACCCCTATAAGAAGGCAGAATTCGGTAATCCTTCTTAACAGAGACTTATTCTATGTGAAAAACAACTTTCACATCGAATGCAGCTACGCTGTGAACACAGATCCTTCCAAGAGAGACTGGAGAAGTCCCTTCATAGATTTTGTAGCATACGGAATCTTGCCAGAGGATCCTAAAGAAGCGGTATCCGTCAAAAGACGATCATTACGATTCTATTTTGACGCATCGTCACAATGTCTATATCGACGGTCTTATGACGGACTATTATTACGATGTCTCTCTGGTGATGAAGCACAGCGGATTATCCGTGAAGCCCACGATGGCTTATGCGGAGCGCATCAACCCAGTCCTAAGCTACAGGATCTCATCAGGAGAATGGGCTATTACTGGCCTACTATGATCACAGACGCAATAAAGTATGCAAGAAAATACAGAGCCTGTCAGGTCCATGCAGACTTTATTCATCAACCTCCCGAATATCTACATCCTACGGTTGCGTCCTGGCCTTTCAAAGCATGGGGTATGGATATCATTGGTCCTATTCACCCGTCTTCTTCCAGAGGTAACCAGTTCATACTAGCCATCACGGATTATTTCTCCAAATGGGCGAAAGCGATCCCTCTTGCTGAGGTGAAGGCATCTAATGTGATCAGCTTCATCAAGCATCATGTCATTTATCGCTTCGGGATACCCCGAAGGATAATCCATGACAATGGACCGCAGTTCATCAGCCAAGCATTTCATCAATTTTACGATAAAAATCGGATACAGAATATCGCCTCTACGGTATATAATCCTGCTGCTAATGGTTTGGCGGAAGCTTTCAACAAAACTATTATCAAGCTCTTGAAGAAGTTCGTCTCTACGAACAAAAGGGATTGGAATGAGAAACTGGGAGAATGTCTCTGGGCATACAGCACAATGGTACGGGCACCAACAGGTTGTACCCCATTCTCATTAGTCTAAGGGAGCGAAGCAGTTCTTCCCATCGAGATCCAAATTTTGTCACTCAGGATAGCCGTGGCTAATGAGCTGACTCAAGAAAAGAATGACATGTTAAGGCTTCAAGAGCTAGAAGGATTAGACGAGAAACGCCTCCAAGCTCAACAGCGCATCACGCTCTACCAAGCACGCATTTCCAAGGCTTTTAATCAAAAAGTGAAGGAAAGGGTATTCAAAGTCGGCAAGCTAGTCTTAGCTGTGAGAAGGCCGATGATTCTCACTCACAGAAGTAAGGACAAATTCCAGCCCAAATGGGAAGGCCCTTATGTGATCGAGACGACGTTCTCAAACGGTGCTTACAGGTTAGCCCAGCCTAATGGAGACCTGCTAATGGCTCCTATCAATGGCAAATTCCTGAAAAGGTACTATGCTTAACCTCCTCTACTCAAGTGGAATATGGCAAAAACCTTATTCTGACAAAACTACTTCCAAAGCGAAACTAGTGGGATCGTATTCTATCATGTCCATATAACCTCTGAATAGATATATCCTGCTAAAACTCACCGAGAGTATATCACGTCCATATTACCTCTGATATCACTTTCGTCCAAACCTGTCATTTACATTCTAAAATGATGGGTCCACAAAGTCAGATGAAAGCCTCTTTATTATTCCCAAAAAGGAGCAGAAGTACATTGAAAAGCAAAAGCAAAAGTACATCATTTAGGGGGAGCGGTCAGGTCGCGAAGCTGCTGCGCCAGTACGGCCATCCTCTCAGTCCTGGAATCCAAGACATCATGGCGAGCCCGCTCCAATCGTGCCTCGTCATTGCTCATGAGGGACAGTTCGGCTCTAGCCCGAAGAAAACCAACATGAGCGACATCTACACGCGCCAAGTTCTGTTGTGCTACGCCCAATCGGCTATCCACCACAGCTAGAGCTTTCGACGACTGAGAAGCCCACTCTTTTGCCTGCGCAAGTTTCATTTCCAGCCTGAGGACCCTCACTACATTCCCTTCGTGCTCGACCTGGCACTTCGTTCGAAGAGCAATGGTCTCCTCCAGGACGACTTTTCCTTCATCCATCTCCTGCTGATGTGTCTGGATGGATTTATTTACGCCTGCCATCTGTTTGGTAAGCCGTGCAGTCATGGAGTCGTATCTAGCCTAGACCAGATCTTCAACATTGCCTTGAGCTAGCTGCAAGTATTCGTTAATGGGTTGCTCAAAACCATTAACTATCTCCTCCAGCGTTTTAGCTAGCCCAGTGTCGTCGAATTCTCGGATCGGCATTATCGCCGACTGGGAGGACCTCTTCAGCGACGCAAAGCTCAGATTTTTCGCCAACACCCTTGATATTAATATTTTTAAAGTGGTATAGAAGATATCAGTGTACTGCCCGATCAGCACAGCTAGATCCAGTTGGACGCTGGGGGTGGCCTCGACATTGGTGAATCTCCCCCCGAGAACAACCGCAGACGATGTTGCCACGGCCGTCGCCTCAACAGGTTGTGTGACGAAAGAAGAAGCGCCAACACCGGACAAAGATACCAGCATAATCAAAGGAGGCATTATCGCAATGACATGCTCGTCCTCCTCTTGAGATATCGGAACCTCGTCAACAGGCGAGCCGACACCCGAAGATGCTTCCTCTTCAAAATTAGCCACATTCGTGTCACCGCCAGAGCCAAAGGGCGCATCTACACTGCCCTCCCCGAAGAGGTCTTCCCCTGAAAGGAGGACGAAAGGAAGTTAATATCATCATAATGTTAACTTTCCTAAAAGAAAAGGCGTGAAGACGATATTTACCCATGGCCGACGGCATATATGTCGCATTTGCAGCCTGTACAGCTAAATCATTCCTTAATGATGCTAGGCAAGCTATTATACCTGGAGAAGGGGGTGCTCTAAGAAGCACCGGCGAATGCTCTTCCAGGTCCTCGTCAAATTCCGACCGAGGCTCATCGGCTGGAATCTCGCCAGATGCACTGGCAGACACGGCAGGAGTCTCTCCCGATGCCGATCCACATAAAGGTATTATCAACCCCAAAGGCGACCTCGTTCCAATACCTGAAGCAGTAGCAGCGACGGCAGCCTCCAGCAGAGATTCTTCGGCACCACCAGCCGGAACATTAGAGGGTCCCTCTCTAAAAGGCGAGGAACCCCCAATCAAAGAATCATCCCCAACATGGGAAGATGCAAGCTCACTTTCAGGAGCCTCAACACCAAGGATCCAGAGAGGACGATTAACCATCTTCTTCTTCCTCTTACGAGGGGAAGTCTCCTTCGGAGTAGGGGCCCTTCGCTTCCCAGAAATCACCAAAGGGCCTGCAGGCAGAGGAACTTTACCCCTCGATACCGCCACCAGAGGCTCATCTGGATTGACGAACTCCTCACCCTCGTCAGAAGAGATCGAGGGGACTTTGACTCTTCCCCCAGACTTAGAGGAGGGCACCCTAAAACTTCCATGCATATCAAAATTACGATGGAAGGTGTTCGTTGCCACATAGAACTGGGCATACGAGTGTAGGATGCGCAGCTCCGTAGAGACTGTAATAACCGACATGGAAAAAATTGCTCCAGTACAACCCATGAGGAAATATCGCCATCCTCTCGCTCCATCAATGAGTCCACCCCTGGACCGGAAGCTGGTGACGACGTTGCCCACGTTCAACTGATCATACCCAAACTGCCTGGCAAACCAACTAGGCAGGTAGGGCTCCAAGAAGCAATGGTCTTCACTCCTGTATAGTAGATGGGAAGGTCTAATGCAGACCAACCAATTAAAAGCTTCAGGAGAAAGATTGGTCTTCTCTCTACCGGAATCTTCAAGCCTAATCCCCGATTGATTGCGATGTACGGAGGGGACAGTGCAGAAGAGCTTCCAGCTGTGACTGAGGCCCAGCGCCCGCCGACAGTCTAGAACCATGGTCACGTTCCAGGAAGATTTCTGGTAGTTCAGCAAGAAACTAGCCCCCGAACTACTGCCGGAGCCAGGAGACATAACCCTGGGGTTATGAAGAATTAACCATCCCATCAGATATAGGTATGGTAATTCTATCCTACGAAAGCTATCACGTCGAGTCTCATCGGTGAGCAGCCCGTCAGTCATGGCCCTCAGGCCAGCTTAAATGCGGCACACCATGGCAGGGAGCAAGCCCAGTCTTGCACCGAACACCAGACGTATTGCAGGCCACAGCGTGTTACGGTGAATGCGGTCCGCAGATGCGACGCCAGGTACCACCACTCGGCGCAGCCATATGGAGAGGAAGCCATCCAGTTGAGCTTCCCTGGACAGAGGCCTGCGGCAGCGCCTCAAATAACTATAGGCCTTAGTGCCTACAAGATACTGTCCTATCCCTTCGTCGAGGATCAAGTCCGGAGCCCCAGCATCCACTATGAGATCGTCGACTACCTGAGCATTAAGCATGCTTAGAGGATTCACAGGCAGATCCTTGCCCTCCAATACCTTCTCCAGCTTAGCAGTCCTGGACCGGTGAAAGAAGAGGTAAGACGTCCATTTGCTGATGTGAGCCAAATCTGAGAGCTCATCATAAAAAGCGGTACAAGCGAGGTAGTGGCACAGCAGCTCCTGATACACTTCCACTACCCGAGGGTCTGAATCCCCCAGCTCCCGGTTCGTGAGAACATACTCTTCATATGGAGTATCCCCTATCGACAGTCTTGAGATCTCTGCCATCTCATGGAGGGCCAATCCCAACTCCCCCAGTGGAGTGGCGAAAGTCCCGGTGAGCGAAATATATCGCTCCATTAGTGCCAAAAATAGGTTAGGGTTAGGAGGTAACCCAACACTGGTAACACTCACAGCTGCAAACAGATCGATGTTCTATAACTCGGTCTAAAAATGCTTCAAGGCCCAATCAACTAAGCGAGCCCATCGAAGGTTTGAAGGGGTGATCCACCCATCGCACCGAGGGTTCACCTTAGGGTATACTCCCCCGTGCCCCATAAAATCATTGCAGAAAGTCGGTAATTGGACCGGCTGGATCACCAAGCTGTCTTCACTCGGGACACTGCCCGGGTACGGTCCCCTAAACACCGTCACATTGCCGGAAGGACGGCTAACAAATGACCCCTGGTCAGGTTCTTTTAGATGAAAGATCTTCCCTGGCCTGCCGTGAAGATCGGGAGTCAGCGTCCACGACATCTTCCTGGGATGTGTGGCATGGAAGAAAGCCGAGAGGGGATAGTCTCTCGGCATCTTAGGCAGATACAAAACTAAGCTCCCGGCAGAGAAAATCCAGAGTTCTCTCTTGGGCTTCATCTGGGACTGGTTGTCAATCATGTTCCCGAAGAGGAAGGACGGCTTTATGTATTGGTCCCCGTCTATATACGTCAAGGGCTCATCGTTGATCATGCTCAGCAGCATTCACTCGCCCTGAGCCGATATCAGAATCTCCCTTCCTTCCGGATACTGCGGCCCGGAGATAGGAAATGTCACGTGTGACAGATCCTCCAGTTAGTTGGAGTGCCGCATCCCTGCGGCAGAACCCATCACATCGGCTAACGGAGACACATGCAAGTTAAATGCAAGAGTACAAGAAAAACACGTCAGACATTACAGATCTTGCAGCACACGCCAAAAATCAACAGTCTGTGCTTTACGCCAAGACCGTAAAAACTTGATCATTATGCTGGAATTCATTTCCTAAAGCATAAAATTTCAAGGCTGGCAGTATACAGTCTGTGCTTTACGCCAGACTGATAAAGTTGAGGTATTATGCCAGAATCTTCATCCAGAAGCGTAACACTCAAATTCTATACGCCAACTTTCGACAGTCGAAGCTTTCACGTCGGACTGTAAAAATATGGAGTTTTTGCGCTGACACATTAGAAATATGGGCATAAAAATGAAATGTCTCTGTGCATCATCTTCCTCAAAGAGGCTATCAGCACAGGAGATGACCTAGCGCGGTCACGTACAACGTGTGTGAAGGATTTTCGGTCGTTCTTCTTTATCCCAAATGCTCTACCTTTTAGGCCGGGTGCACTGCTCGTCGGCGGGATACTTCGCTCAGAAGGAAGTTCGCCTTGCCCGACCGAAGATGCTCTTACTTGAGCAGAAGAATGAGAAGAAGAATCAACCTTCTTTCCCTTAGTGGAGGAGGATTGTTTTGAGGCCATTACTGGAAACTTTGAAATCTCGAAGAAGAAACGAAGAAGAACTCGAACAGACGAAGGCTTTCTTTCGCAGAAGACGGATGAAAAAAATTTCTCTCAGAAACTTGGGGTATATATAGAGTTCAGATGGACTCCTCGAATCCCGAACCAAATCTTCTAATTAATAATCCGGTTATGATTGGGTACTACGTCAGCCTTTCACTCAGAGGAGGCGGACAGTCAGCAAATTCGAAAAGTTTTTCGCGCGAGGAAGATACGTAGTTTTTACGCTTAGGGGCTTTTTACACTCGACAGCTACAGATCTACGATTTTATGCTCACAGGCTACAAGTCTATGGTTTTACACCCGGATGCCTTTGTGCTCGGTAGCTTTTAAGTTCGAGAGGCTACAAACCTACGACTTCACGCTCAGCAGGTACAAATCTATGATCTCACGCTCGGTGGCTTTTTACGCTCAGAGGCGACAGATCCATGACTTCACGCTCGGAAGATTTTCTTTTCAGAAGCTACAAATCTACAGTTCTGCACCAAGGAGTTTTCTACGCTCGACAGCTACAAATCTACGGTTTTTACGTTCCAATGGCTACAAGTCTATAGTTTTACGCCCGGATGCCTTTGTGCTTGGTAGCTTTTATGCTCAAGAGGCTACAAACCTACGACTTCACGCTCAGTAACCATAAGTCTATGATTTCACGCTCGGTGGCTTTTTACGCTCAGAGGCAACGAACTTATGATTTTACACTCCACGACTTTCCGCACATCTGAAAGATGCGCAGGCCAGTACAGTACATCTGAACGATTCTCAAGGCGGTCAATTACAGGGGTTCACACAAAAGATACTCCTTCTTGACCTCAAGATACCCCAAGTACCCGAAGCATACAGAGTTCAACATTGAAAAATTACTCTTCTTCATGGGTCGATTCGAAGTTCATCTAGAATCAAGTCTGAATATTTTGTCTACAAAATCAAGATGGCGACTCAGTTTGACAGCCAGTTCTCGCCCTGTTCTAAGGGATTTTCGAGAAATCATTCTTGAAGACGACGGTCTGAACAAAAATTATGTTTATCAGAAGTAAAAATTCAGAATTCTATGCGGTTCCTAACAGCAGGACAGTTCGAACACTCGACTGCTAAAACGGCTTTATACGCATCCTCAGTTATGCGTAAAAGATAGGACAGGACCTAGCACTCTTTCTACACAGAGTCAGCGTAAAGAATCAGACGTGTCGAAGCTACACATATTCAGACTTTACAGCAAAGTATGGCAAGATGATCATATGAAGAAGACGATCTTATTAAAATCACGATTATATATAAAGAAAATCCAGTCTACAAGGGTTTTTCTCCATTTTCGTGGTTACATATGAGGGAAATCTCGTCTACAAAGGGTTTCTTATTTTCATTTAAAGATCGCGCCCAGAATCTATTTCGGCCAGGTTCTCGCATGGGCAGCATTCTTCATCCTCTAGCAACCAGTCGTTGACCACAACACGACGGACATATGATCAACGGCGGGAGGATACAAATGGGCATAGATCCATCCTCCAACAGAAGAAAAGCAGAGTAAATCTGCTTGCCTACGTCCCGTGCCACGGAGGTAACGGGAGAAGGCACCACTTGTAAGCTGCCTGGTCAAACAAGACCCTTCTTCTCTCCCGAAGAACTACCATACAAAGTTGTTGATTATCCCGAGCAAAGGAGGCTATGATATCCTTCCATGATCCATCGTTGCAGAGGACATTTGCTCGAAGACGCCGTCTTTTTTGGCTCCTTACATGCTGGAAGAGCATGATCTCCTTCTTCCTCAAGTCGACCCGACGAACTCCGGCCATCATCTCTGTATGATGAAGGAAGTATGGAAAGAACAGGAGAACTCCTCAGCCTTTTATAGGCGAGAAGAGAGCACCGATCCCCAATAACTCTGCCATAAAGTCAACCATGAAAGAACGTGTCAGGCTTGACCGTTTCAGGCTCCACTCAGAGCGTTTCAAGTTATGAGGAACGGTTCATGCTTCATTCAAAGTATTTCAAATTACAAAAAATTTAAAAGCTTTGAAGGGGGTCTTGTAGAAGCATGAAAAATACGCTAGATAGCTATACGCAGCATGTTCATACAGGACAGCGTAAAAAGATGATCTCAGAGCCATCAACTTCCAACAGAGCTTCTCCGCTGAGCACAGCGTAAAATATAATCTCAAGGACCATCCACGTAGTGCAATGTGACCAGGCCGCTTCAGCGTAAAAGAGGTGCTACATCGCCTTCATGGCGTAAAACCCATCCGCTTTCAATACAGCATTGAAGTGTATGAGGAACGCTTCGTATTCTTCGAAATGAACCTGTCAGATCATGCAATGAACCTGACATCTGGACTCCTGACAAAGAGTACTGCACGATAACCCAAGCGACGGGTATCATGATGGCGCGACACTGCAACCCAGGCTGTCATTTACTGCTATTTCCTCTACGTAAACCACTTTTACACATACAAAGGAATACGCTGCCTAGTTTTACACAGGCCGATGTGAGCTGTTTACGCTCCGCAGAAGACAAACAGCCCACCACGTCAAAAGCTGCACTTCGTACAGGGCTCGAGGTACGTCTCTGCATTTTATGCTCAGAGCGGTGACAGTTTCTCAAGGCACGTCTCTACATTTAAGGCGCCGAATACTGACAGATGCCCGAGGCACATCTCTGCACTTGAGGCACAGAAGGGTGGCAGACCTTCAAACCACGCCTCCTCATTTAATGAGCAGGATAATGGCGGATCTCCGCATTTAATGTAGGAGATTTGATTAAATATCACCGAACCGTCGTTTAGTGGCATCCCCTTTGCGTAAACTACTCTTACGCATATAAGGGAATACGCTGTCCAGTTTTACACAGGCAGACGTGAGCTTCTTACGCTCCGCGGAAGGCAAACAGATCGCCACATCAGCAGTCACTCTTCGTACAGGATTCGAGGCGCATATCTGTATTTAATGAGCAAAATAATGGCAAATCTTAAAGACAGGCCTCTGCATTTAATGCACAGGATGGGGGCAGATCTCTGCATTTAATATAATAGATTTGATTATATCTCCAAGAGCCGTAATTCTGGCTAAAACGTCCACATCGTCTCGGCTTCTACGCCTGCTCGACTTCTATGCCCACTCGGCTTCTACGCCTGCTCGGCTTCTATGCCCACTCGGCTTCTACGCTTCCTCGGCTTCTATGCCCACTCGGCTTCTACGCCTCCTCGGCCTCTATGACCACTTGGCTTCTACGCCTGTTCGGCTTCTATGCCTACTTGGCTTCTATGCCTACTCGGCTTCTATGCCTACTTGGCTTCTATGCCATGGTGACAGTCATTTGGCTTCTATGCCAACCTCTTCTACACAAGGGATAACTACCTACGTGGCTTCTATGCCGTGATCTTTGTAGCAGATATACGCGTTCTGTCCCTTAGTTGGACGCGCGTCACATGCTCACTAAAAAGATCATTTATACGCAGGCATTGGTTATTTTAAACCATCGTGTAAAAGGGTACTGTACTTTCCACTACTCGGTTTCTACGCCGATTGTGTGGTCACTATCACTAAAACTCTATAAATAGAGACCTCTATCAATAAGGAAAAAAAGTCGACAAATTGGAGGGTCGAAGAAGTTAGGTCTGAAAACTGATCAAGAGATAAAGTACCAGATCCAACGGTCGAGAGAGAGAGAGGGAGAGGAGAATCCAGAGCTCAGGCAAAGAGAAGGGATCAACGACTTTGGCATCGGGCATCCACCCTCTTTGGCAACCTTCAAAGCTGCTACCTGTCTTCCACGGCACTTCTTCAACATTGTGTGGTCCAAGGGCTAAAGTGATCGACTGCAGATCAGACACCTATAGTAATATTCACCCAGATTAAATAAATTGTACTTAGACATCCTCATGTAGGATCAAATTTGTACAATCTTGTTTGTAAACATAAAAGAAGGGCGGGTCTTCGCACGAGACCTCGTTTTCCGCATTCATCAAATCTTTTCTCGTTTATTATCCTAAACAGAGGGATGTCGAAAAAGAAGAAGTAGTCGGGGAAGAAGAAGTCGTCGGGGAAGACTGTTGTGGCGGAGGCGGTTGCCGGTGGTGGCGGGTTGGTCGAGGATGAGAGAGGCTGATTGTGGCGGGGTGATGACCGGGGTGGGAGGTGGCCGGAGTAGGAAGTCGGGGAAGAAGAATTATAGATATTGCTTTAGGGTTTTGGGTAGGGTGAGGGTGATGGTTGTGTGAATAAAAAAAATAGAGAGAGGGAGGAGGTATTTTTGTAGAAGAGAGAGAGGAGGATGAAATTGGGATTAGGGCCGACTACATGCATTCCTAGGGATGGGGGGAAGGTTCTACATGAAGGAATGGAGGGCTAGGATGGGCTAGGTTTTGAATGGAGGGTGTAGATGATATAGGAGGAAAAGTTTGTGTATAGTACACTCAAAATAGAGAAAAAAATCCATGTAGAGGACCGATCAACAATGAGGAGGGGGGGTTCTTCATGGCTTGGCTCCAATGGAAGGTGGTCACCTCATTGTCTTTTTGCACAAAAGCCCCTAACAATTAGAAAATTGCATAAACAATGGGATTTGGGATTGGATGAGGAAAAATACCATGTTTGGTGTGATATAGTGGGTTAAAATATTGTGTGGTGTTTAGTATGAACCTTGAGGGTGTGAGTGGGGGTTTAGGTTGGTGTTGGGTCTAGTTTTAGGTTAGGTTGGGTCCTTACACCAATTTAATAAAAATTAGTATAATTGGTGTTCTTTAATTAATTGGAATAGCATAGGTTTAAAATTGGGTGGGACACAAGTGTTATAGATGTAGTAGACTCAGAATAGAATATTATCATAAATTGGGTTGCACAAAATGGGTCGAGGTTGTGTCTCCAATTTCGATTAGAACGGACAAAGTTGCAAAGTTAGATTTATTTGGATTTAAAAATAAATATTTTTAACGAATATTGTGCGACTAAAATGAAGCACAAGAGAGGTTATTTATGAGTTACACAAAGGTCAGAATGGAAGCCTGACACATCTAGGAAAAGTGTGCAAAATTTGTTTGAAGGCAACTGCTAGTGTAGCGCTTCAAATATCGAAGCAACGGTAAGGTGCACAAGGTGATACAAATATTGCACAATAATCTAAAATACTATGTTCTAATTCTAATCTCTCTATCTAAGCCAGGTAGACCTAAATTTTGTCGAGGGGGATTACAATCTACCCTCCTTAGAGCATTTTGTCCTCGAAATAAAAATAGACATATGGTAAAAACTATAGATTGAAATTAAATGCTACTACATACCTAGGCCTTCGAAGAGATGGGGAAAACGTTATCGAATATCATCCTCTCGTTCCCAGGTCGGCTCGCCTGGTGCATGATGCCTCCATATGACACGAACTAGAGGGATGGTCTGACCTCGCAACACTATCTCGCTTCTATCCAGAATCTCTACAGGCTCCTCCTGATATGACAAACTCGGCCCGACAGTGATCTTCGAGTAGTCAAGTACATGACTCGGATCTGGCATGTACATCCTTAACTGAGATATATGAAAGACGTCATGAACTCCTTCTAATGTCCGTGGCAATGATAATATGTAAGCAACCTCTCTGATGCGTTCCAACACATCGAATGGTCCGATGTACCTCGGACTCAGCTTTCCTCTGCCTCCAAACCTGATGGTCCCTCGGGTAGGCGAGATTTTTAGAAACACATGATCTCCAACCAGGAAATCTAGGGGTCGTCGATGCGCGTTTGCCCAATGCTTATGTCTGTCTTGTGCTACTCGCAGGTGTCCTTGGATCTTCTTTACCTTCTCCACTCTACGAACAACCAACTCTGGTCCAAGTATCTGCCTCTCACCCACATCACTCCAATACACTGGGGAACGACACTTCCTACCATACAACGCTTCAAATAGAGCCATATGAATGCTCGTTTGATAGCTATTGTTGTAGAAAAATTTGACCAAATATAAATGGTCCTCCCATGATCCACTGAAATCAACCAAGCATGCCCTCAATATGTCCTCCAGTGTCTGAATGGTGCATTCGAACTGGCCATCCGTCTGCGGGTGATACGATATGCTGAACTTCAGGCGGGTACCGAGACTCTCTTGCATACTCCGCCAAAAGTAAGATATGAACCTCGTATCCCTGTCTATACTAACTGGCACCCCATGCAGTCGTACGATCTTCCTCATACATATATCTACTAAGACCTCTGTAGACTGCCCAACTCTGAAGGGTAAAAAGTGAGCGAACTTGGTGAATTGATCCACGATCACCCATACTGCATTGCGACCACTAGGACTCCTCAGAAAGCCTGTAACGAAGTCCATAGTGATGTGCTTCCATTTCTACTCAGGTATCGGAAGTGGCTAAAGTAAACCTACAGACCTCTGATGCTCAGTCTTGACCAGCTGACACACCAGGTACTTCGCCACAAAGCGGGCTATCTCCCTATTCATTCCATGCCACCAATAGTACTGCCTCAAGTCTAATAGAGTATGTTGAGCTGTGTGCCTCCGATATCAGCTCCTGACGAAGTTCTCCATTCGGAACATAGAGACGATCTCCACATCTCAAAGTCCCGTCCTTATGTATGCGCATTCCTGTCTGCATCCCGGCCTCTGTCCTCTGTCGAAGCCTTTGGAATCTGGCATATGTTGGCAAGGCAGCCTTGATCCTCTCAACCAATGTCGATTGCACCTGGAAACTCGATAACTGGCCGTCTGCTCTGGGCCTAATGACCTCTATACCCAACTGCTCCAGATCTCTCAATAGGTGTTGCTGGGTGGTCAAAAAGAATGTCATGGGCCTCCTGCTCAAAGCGTCAGCTACCACGTTGGCCTTTCTCGGATGGTACTGTAGCTCAATCTCAAAGTCTGTCATCACCTCGAGCCAACGTCTTTGTCTCTAGTTCAGGTCCTTCTGAGTATAGACGTACTTCAGGCTTTTATGATCTGTGAATATCTCCACCCGCTCTCCGTATAGGTAGTGCCTCCAAAGCTTCAGGGCAAAGATCACTGCGACAATCTCCAAGTCGTGAGTGGGATAGTTCTTCTCATGGGTCCTCAGCTGCCTAGAGGCATAGGCCACAACCTTTCTATGCTGCATCAAGACGCATCATAATCCCTTCCCAGACGCATCGTTGTAGATCATAAATCCTCCGGGTCCAGAAGGTATAGTCAAGATAGGTGCCATAGTCAGACGCTTCTTCAGTTCATCGAACGCCGTCTGACACTCCTCTGTCCAAATAAACTCCTGCTCCTTACGGATCAAGCGGGTCATCGGCTTTGCGATCCTCGCGAAGTTCTCTATGAACCTCCGATAATATCCGGCAAGTCCTAGGAAACTCCTCACCTCCGAGACGTTGGTAGGGGTCGGCCACATCTCTACTGACGAAATCTTTACTGGATCTACTGAAATACCATCTCCTGAGATAACGTGTCTGAGGAAAAAGACGCGGTCTAGGAGGAACTCACACTTGCTCAACTTGGCATAGAGCCTCTCAAGCCTCAACGTTTCTAACACTAATCTTAAGTGCTCTTCGTGCTCCTCGTGGATTTTTGAATACACCAAGATGTCGTCGATAAAGACTACCACGAACTAGTCCAGATATTGGTGAAAGACTCTGTTCATCAGGTTCATAAATACTGCAGGCACATTCGTCAATCCAAAAGGCATCACCAAGAACTCGTAGTGGCCATAATGAGTCATGAATGTTGTCTTTGGAATATCTTCTCTCCGCACCTTTACCTGAGGATACCCTAATCTCAAGTTGATCTTCGTGAATACCACTGCTCCCGTCAGCTGGTTGAACAAATCATCAATCCGCGGTAGGGGGTACTTGCTTTTGATAGTCAAAGCATTAAGGGCTCTGTAATCAATACACATACGGAATGTCCCATCCTTCTTTGGTACAAACAACACTGGTGCTCCCCAAGGTGATGCACTAGGACGGACAAATTCCTTGATCTGCAACTCCTCTAACTATAGCTTCAGCTCATCCAGTTCCCACTTCGCCAACTGGTACACATTTAAAGATACCGGCACTACTCCGGGTACCAACTCAATAGTGAACTCCACCTCTCTATTCGACGGTAGGCCTGGCAACTCCTTCGAGAAAATATCCTCAAACTCTGTAACTATCGGTGGGGGTGTCATCTCCATAGCCATGTAAGCTCCAGCTGTCTAGCCTACTCCATGCTCGATAGTCCCCCGCATGTACTCGAACTTCGGATGATCTGGTGGTCTAAAAATGATGCTACCCCTCCAGCAATCCAGTATGGCATTGAACTAGCTCAACCAGTCCATGCCTAGCACAACGTCGAAGTTTGGCATCGGGAATACCAAAAATTGCGCTATCATCTCCTGACCATACATGACTACCGAGCATGTTCTAATAGTGCTGGTAACTGGTATGATGCCTCCTCTGGTAA
This sequence comes from Iris macrosiphon, assembly GCA_036927795.1. Taxonomy (NCBI): domain Eukaryota; kingdom Viridiplantae; phylum Streptophyta; class Magnoliopsida; order Asparagales; family Iridaceae; genus Iris; species Iris macrosiphon. The sequence goes on along the minus strand of JAYESA010000019.1, from coordinate 114,805,519 downwards.
AAATCTTCCAACTCTTAGGTAAGGAAAAAGTAGCTACTCTATGCATAGCTACGAAACTACTAGATATGAAAGATAGTGTAGCACCAGAATCAAACAATACATAGCAGGTTGTTGATGCAACTAAAATGGTACCTGCGATAGCTTCCCTTTCTGATTCTTCCTCAATCGCTGCAAGTGCAAAGTCTTGTCCGTGCCTCTGCCCTCCGGCCTGCTTTTGGCTCAATCAAGGTGTGCCTTCTGTGGGGCCAGGGGTGGTCCCCTCTGAAATCCTCCGGGTGCTGGTGGACGTTGACCTCTTGTCGGAAGTAGTATCCTCTGGACTGGTGCTGCTGGCCTCTGTCTTGTCTGTGGTGCTGCATCCCTGAGTTGTGGGCAATCTCTGGCAAGGTGTTGACTCGTTCCAAAAATCATGCACAATCCAAGCTTCTTTCGGCAATCTCGGACAATATGTCCCTTCTTGCCACAATGGTGACAAGTCGAAAGCTCCTTGTGTTGGTATGGTACTATCTTCTGCTGTGTCTATGCTCCTGAATGACGGATCATTCCTTCCGCTCTGGGCTGAGCTCTGGCTGGTATGGTCACCCTAGAATGCCTCGATCCTCTGCCAATGGCCTCCTGGATCCTAGCCTCTGACAGAACCTCCTCGTAAGAGATCCTCGCCTGGATAGTAGTGTACCTCTGTAGCTCGTAAGTCAGACCATGATAGAATCTCCTGGCCTTCTCCAGATCATTGGGTATCAAGGCGGCACCAAATCTACTAAGTCGACTAAACTCTGCATGATACGGGTCTACGGTCATATTCCTTTGCTCTAGGTATAGGAACTGAGAGTATAATGCATTCATGACCGTAGCCGAGAAATACTTCGCATTGAAGTACTCTAAAAACTGCTCCCACGTCTGCTTCTTATCGATGTTGCGCTCTATGGAGTCCCACCAGTGATGGGCATTGCCTTTCAATTGGGCCCTTACTGCGGTCATCCAAAGGTCCGGATGTAGCTGAGAAGCCTCTAACAGCATCTCCGTATTGGCGACCCAATCGAAGCTCTCCTCTGTGGTCTCGCTGCCCTAAAAGGTATCCGGTCCCATCTGACGAAACCCTCGAAAAATACCAGTTGGCTGGACAAGTGTAGGTGCTGGTGCGGGTGCTGGGGCAGGTGCCCTCTCGAGAACTGCCATCAAGCTCTGTCTTAAAGTCTTGGTCTCATGCCACTGTGCCTGCATCATAGCCTGGAAGAAATGGAACATCTGTGGCTGTCCCTGTGGATGTGGCATCTGAGGTAGAAAGGGTGGAGGTGGTGGCAGTGGGACCTCCGGCTGCGTCATAGGTGTCTCCTCAAATATCGGCCTCTCGGGCTGCGACATCAATGTAGCCCTCGAAGTTTGGCCCTCGAGGTGTTATGTCGGGATAGTCTGAGAATTTTGGCCCTCGTGCTGCTATGTCAGGTCATCCTGAGAAGTCTGGTGCCAATGTATCAGCGGGGCCTGTGGGATCACCAGGGCCTGGGAAAGTGGCTGCTCTCCGGGTGGTCCCTGGGATGTATCCTCCCTCTGTGCGGTGGCGGATGACACTATGGCACCGTATGCCTTGCGTCCGCTGCGCAAGTTTATCTCTCTGCAAGAGATGGAACTACATTAAAAGAGTACGGAAACAAGCAAATAGGATGCATGCAGATATTCAAAAAATTAAATACGGAGGAGGTTCAAAGACGTAATCAAGGTGGATGAGATCTAGTAATTTCTATCATATTGCAAGCTCGCTAGGCATGATACCATACCACAAGCGATAAATACGAGACCCGCATGGGTCACCACTAAAACTATGTCATGCCCCAGGCCCAAAATATACGGGACCAGGCCACGTGGCAATAGCCAGCTAATACGACTTTGAGGGATTATCCAATTTAATGGACCTGACGAAGCGTACTACGCTGTCCTAAAATACTAACAAGTCTAATATGCTAACATACAGCAGGTAAATGTTTAATCTCATCCACAAATATAAATAAGAAGAGCTAAAATAAATACACAAAAATAAGTGCGAAGTCTGAATGTCATAGTACAATCCAAATGAGTCTGATGGGAACAAACCCACTACAATGATGAAATAATAGTACGGAAGGACAGATAAGAGAGTACGGCTAGAGCATCGGCTAACTAGATAAGATGCTCCAGCCCTAGGCAGAAGGCCTATCAGTAATCAAGAAAACTCTGATGGTAGCACCTCAAGCTCCTCCTCGGACGCGTACCTCATCTCATATCCGGGCTCGTACATGGTAGGATAGTATGCCTCGTCCAAATCTGGAAGGGAACCAGGTCCTCAGAGGGACGTAACAAGATACAAAATTACAGGCTAAATATAAATACTGAATAAATAAAGGGGGTGTACTAACCATCTAAGTGAATGCAATATGAGGACAACCTTGGTACGTATGGGCAGGTGTAGGCATAACGTCCAACACTCCGAAGAGTGTGGTATCTGTACATGTAACGTCTATCGTTCCGAAGAATGAGTTATCTGCAAATATATACGTCCGTATTGCTCCAAAGAACTCGGTATCTGAATAAAGAAAGTCATTGGATCCGTGGCTCCTCTGGACACTACGGATTCTAATGCGTATATCCTATACGCCAACCAGTTGTCCTCCTCGCCTAATGCAAATATATAAGTCGAATACACAACGTGCATACTACGTAACTATATGCCAGGTCTCAATTAATTAGACTATCCTGATTTCGCACTAAACCGTGATGCAAGTCACACGCACCGATAGCTAGTCGGGTATGCTAACCTGCATCCCAACATGAGTTTGTCATCATGATGAGTGTAAAAGTGTCAGGGTCTTGGAAGATATCAGAATATCCTCACAACAGTAGGTGAGTCTGCTAGTGACTAAGTCAATACACTACACATCGACGCATTCGTCGACTGTACCCGAGTCATTCTCGGACGCGTACAATTATATGTAATATTACAATAATATCTCATGCAATATTTAATAATTTAAATTAAACAGTAAATAAGTCAAGGTATACTTGCCTGGATCCTCAAGCTGCGAGTACCAAAATCCTGCTCCCGAAGTCTCATCCGAACGGTCCAGCGACCCTATATATATGATATAATATAATATAACCATCAGTCATTACACTAATATGCACAGGAAACACAGCAACACTGCACTTAGGAACTGACGCAAGGGGGGTCATATCCGGTCAACTAGCAGGGTCGAGTGTGTACGTAGTTAAAATACATAAGTGTCATGTCCTCAAATATCATGCACAACAATAAAATTAACTACCAAAATATGTCACAACTCTAAATAACGTAATCACTAAACACAAGTCCTAGCTAGTAGGTTAGTGTGCATATAAGACAGTTTAGTCTGAACACCTAGGGTCTACACAATCATATACCACACTAACAACCAAATTTCTATGAAGTATTTATTAACACCAACTACTATTCTAAAACATGCACACATATAAACACTACACTAGGGTTCACAAATACACATAGGTCCATACAACAACACATGAAAAAAGAGAAGGATAAGTGCAAACCTAGGCGTGCTCGTGCCCGGGGGGGTATTGCTAGTCAGCTGCACGAAGGGGGGCTGATCTCCGGCGGTGCTCCGTAGCAGCAGCAGCTATGGTGGCAGCAACGGGGTGGTGGGTTGCTGGTGGTGGCTGTGGCTAGGGTCAGGTAAGGGTGAGATATTGGTGGCAGTGGCCGTGGCGGGGTGAGCTGCTGGTGGCGGTGGCCGTAGGATTGGAGATGGTGATGGCAGAGTGATGGTGATGGTGGTGGGATGATGCTTGCTAAGGTGGTGGTGGTTGTGAGGACGACGGGGTGGTGATGGTGATGGTCGTGTTGGCTGTGGAAGGAGGAGGAGAAAAGTGGCGGTCATGGTTGTAGTGGCAGTGGTTAAGGTGGTGGTGATGGTCGTGGTTGCTTGGAGGAGAGGGAGGAGGAAGGTCATGGGGAGGATGGTGATGGTCGGGATGGCTGTGGTGGTATCGACGGTTGCTGTGGCAATGGTGGTTGGTGTCGGAGAGGTGATGGTGGCGACGGTCGGGTTGATGATGGAAGTGGTGGTGACGATGGTGGCGGTGGTTGCTGTAGCGGTGTTAGCTGCTATCGCGGTGGTGGTTGCCGACGGGAAGAGGAATGTCGGAGAAGAAGTAGTCGGGGAAGAAGAAGAGGTCGGGGAAGAAGAAGTCGTCGGGGAAGACTGTTGTGGCGGAGGCAGTTGTTGGTGGTGGCGGGTTGGTCTAGGTTGAGAGAGGATGATGGTGGCGGGGTGATGACCGGGGTGGGAGGTAGCCGAAGTAGGAAGTCGGGGAAGAAGAAGAATATATGTTGCTTTAGGGTTTCGGGTAGGATGAGGGTGATGGTGGTGTGAATGAAAAAGAAATGGAGAGAGGGAGAAGGTATTTATGTAGGAGAGAGAGGGAGGAGGATGGCATTGGGATTAGGGCTGGCTACATGCATTCCTAGGGATGGGGGGAAGGTTCTACATGAAGGAATGGAGGGCTAGGATGGGCTAGGTTTTGAATTGAGGGTGTAGATAATGTAGGAAGAAAAGTTAGTGTGTAGTACACTCAAAATGGAGGAAAAACCCATGTAGAGGACCGATCAACAATGGGGGTGTTCTTCATGGCTTGGCTCCAATGGGAGGTGGACACCTTATTATCTTTTTGCACAAAAGCCCCTAATAATTAAAAAATTGCACAAACAATGGAGTTTGGGATTGGATGAGAAAAAATATCATATTTGGTGTGATATAGTGGGTTAAAATAGTGTGTGGTATTTAGTATGAACCTTGAGGGTGTGAATGGGGGTTTGGGTTGGTGTTAGGTCTAATTTTGGGTTAGATTGGGTCCTTACACCAATTTAATTAAAATTAGTGTAAATGGTGTTCTTTAATTAATTGGAACAGCATAGGGTTAAAATTGGGTGGGACACAAGTGTCATGGATGTAGTAGGCTCAGAATAGAATATTGTCATAAATTGGGTTGCACAAAACGGGTCGAGGTTGTGTCTCCAATTTCGATTGGAACGGACAAAGATGCAAAGTTGGATTTATTTGGATTTAAAAATAAATGTTTGTAACGAATATTGTGCGACTAAAATGAAGCACAAGAAAGGGTATTTATGAGTTACACAAATATCAGAATGGAAGGCTGGCACGTCTAGAAAAAGTGTGCAAAATTTGTTTGAAGGTAACTGCTAGTGTAGTGCTCCAAATATCGAAACAACGGTAAGGTGCACAAGGTGATACAAATATTGCACAATAATCTAAAATACTATGTTTTAATTCTAATTGGTTCCAAACTAACCCTAGTCTCTCTATCTAAGCCAGTTAGACCTAAATTTGGTCGGGGGGTTATAGATTTAACCACTACGGCTTGCTACGTTAGGTTCCAATTTTCTTAAGGTCATAATACCATTCCTTGTATCACCATCATGGCCACAACTAATCCCTAGCATCTAGCTATATATTTCATAAAGTATTCCAGTATATTAGAATCAAACAATCTTTCTAAATTTTAATACTTCTAAATTACTGCTACCTTAAGCAATGGTAAGGTTTTATTAGTTCTTGGCCTCTAATACTATATTCAATTACTATGCTAACAATCTACACTATCTCTAACATATAAGAATAAGCTATCTACCTACCCTACTAAGGGTAACCATCTTCTCAAAAATTTATATCCAGCATGTCTTCTTTCGCTTTGACAAAGATCTACTTCTGGAGAAAATATCGCACACGAACGTCCATCTCTCTGAAATAAGGAGAGATGATAAATAATAATAAAGATGTCGAGGGGAATAAATGAGTACAATTATGAAGTCCAAGGGCGATAATCAAATGCTAAAAAAAAATTTAAATCAGTTATGGATTGAGATACTAATACTGCTAATCCTGATTACAGGCTCGCTCGGTACTAAAAAGTAACCGAAACGATTTAATCGGACCTGCATGAGCCACCGCAAAAATATGTAATGCCCTAGTCCCAAATACATAGGACTAGGAATACGTAACATGCCAGCTACGCATTCGATCAGACTCTGGTCCGACTCGAATACGTATAAGCTGTATAACAAGGTTAAGTTTCTAAGAAATACTGATAATACCTATGTCACAATCCACAAAAGAGCATAATATCAAGAATGAACTGCATGTGCTAAAGTCGGTCGCCCAGTAACACATAAGCTAGAATAGACTTGAGAAAGAAATATGACTCTATAAAAACTAGGCTACAACAGCAGATAAATCAATAATATGAATAAATGAATAGCATAACTCTAGTAGAAATAATATAAGTACCTGGTACCAATGCCCACATTACAAAGCAACACACATCAGCAACTCCAGGCAGGCTCCATAACAGTCTATGCTGTAAAACTGGCAAGGATCCAGGTCCTCAGAGGGATGTAACAAGGTACAAGAAACAACGTACCAAAGTAAAACAGTATAATGCCACATACTCAAGGGTAAACTAATGTAACCATCTAAGTGATATGCACGTGAGAGCATCACTCGTACTCATGCTGAAACCTCTACAGGCTCTGTGTCGGGGAGCCCATAGCAGCAAGTAATATCACGTACTCTAGTATATGTGCCAAAGATCTGAGACAGAGTCTAAGGCACCTATAGTAATATAGTATATATATAAATAATCAGCCTATAGTATGGTGTGTTTCTCCCCACCCAATGTAACCTCATGTCTCATGTCCACGATATCTCATATCCATAACACGCAAGATCATGACCTCTACTAGTACAATGACTCATAATGATATCTATATAATATGGAAGTCTCATATCACGAATCATGTAAGCCTATACAAAATTACCATGAATAACTCAAGAAATATTATGTCACATGAAATAGTGTCAGGTGTCCTACGGTATGGCATACTTGGTAAAGCAAGCACGTAAAAACAAAATTATGGTATCAAATCTCTAAGTGATGTTACTCGACTCCGCGTACGGCGTTGATACCCAAATCTTGTTCAGACACTGTGAGTTGGCAAGGTACACTTGCCTGGGTTCTGAACTCCGTCAACTACTCTTGGAAAAGTGGAATATGCACGTACACCTCTGGATGCTGAAACAAATATCATCAATATTTTCAGAATACTTGAAATATCTAGGATTGACTATCCATAAGTCCAATTTGGACACTGTCACGACCCGCACCCGGAATTTGGGCATGAGTCGTGGGTACGTCCAGCCTACGCCGCAGCATCGGCGGTAGAACGCTGTCTAGGTCTAAACATAATATATCCTGTCAAAAATCTCAACTCCGTACGGAGGACAATGATAATAATCCACAGTTCTATGATATACTCAATCACAAGCTAATAGAAATCATAGCACGATGAGAATAAAAAAGAGTTCTAATAAAACCAACCATAAAAATCCAACTCAAATCCTGGGTCTAAATGACCTCACAAAGTCACAAAATAATAAATACATCTCAGTCTCAGTCTAAAACAATAATGCAGAAAAAGTAGTCTAAGAGCAGCCAGGTACGTTCTCCTCTAGGCTAGGCAACTCCTCTGGGGTTTTTGGAGTGAAATCACCCTCTAATCCTGGGCCGTAATGAGTGGGGCAAAGATCCTCCAGGTCCTCTGAAAAATGTTATCCAGTCAGGATTGGAGCGAAGCACAAGCACTAACAGCAGTTTCATTAAATTGACAAAATCTATAAACAGTGTAAGAGATACAAGATGGAAATAAATGCTGAAAATGAGAAGTACAGGAGAAAATAAAATAGACAATAGAGCATCTAGCAATGAACAATAATAGTGAATGCTAGAACAATGAATCTGAATAAAGATAAACATCTAGCTAAGTGTTTGAAATATTAGTTTATTATGTGATCGGCTTGGGACTAGATCAGGCTGGTTATATATGATTAGCTATGATTCTTGGAGGTCAGGCTAACCATATGGTTAGCTATGATGCATGATAATGGTCAGGCTAATCATATATAACAGCTATGAAGCATGATGATGGTCAGGCCGCACCCGACGTGAGAAGTGGGGTGAGCTATGATGCATGGTAAGTTTGGATATGATCACATAATCTACTAATAGTTCCCCATTCCCCAGCTAGCACAGTGGATTCCAATCACGACTCCTCATGATGGGGATCTAGGGTGCTAACCCGTGTATCCATAGTGTCGGAATCAAGTATGTAATACACTACAATTTATAGAAGTAATCAACAATGAAAACTGTCAGAGAATGTACTCGCCTGTGGTCCTGAGCAAAATGTGAGGATCGATGTCCAAAGTGGGATCACAATGACCTATATATAAGATATCAAGGTTAAAATGGTGTTTGGAATGATAAAAGTGATTAGCTAAGTTGAAATGGGGTGTTAGGCCATTTCTAGGTCTATACTAGGTGTTACTAAGTCAACTCTAGGTTTTTGGTCAATACTAGTTAATACCTTGCTTCTAGGTCATGGATCAGTCTATACTAGGTTAATTCTAAGGTTTACTAGTCAAAACTAGGTTAACTAGTCAAAATCTATATCATACTAAGTTATCTAGTATAATCTAGCTACTATTATATACTATGTGTTATTAATTAGCAAGTTTCATAAATTGCAAGATATACACAAAGAAGACTTTCTGTGATCATGCTCTTAGAACTAATTAGAGGAAATGAAAATACTATAGGTAATATTTCTAACTGATTTACACAGGTTTTGAGATAAACCTACTCTAGAGTCCACTGTACAGTCCCAATACTGAGACAATAGATACTGCTACTGAACTATACCTAACTCACATACACAGTCATGCATACTGATACCTCACTGCACTCACTGGCCCCATCTCAACTACTGCCTTGAGTACTTACTCCAGTACAGTGCATTTGGTGCACTGCAACAATCCCCAGGTTCCAAATCCAACCCAAGCTGTTATTGCACATCTACACTAAATTACCAACTCACTCACTCTGCTGACACACAGAATTTAACCAATACAGACACTCATCAACATACTGGCTAACTGATACTTTCTTCCTAACACTAATACTCAACTCAACACATATCTAGCTAACACACACAGGTACCTAAACTGACTGAGTCCTAGGTGAACACACTAGTACTCATTGAAATGCACACACTGATCTCTAGCTAGGTTCACACAGGTAAAACACAGTTTTCCTCCCTAATCTGATACACATTGCACATACTAAAATTGGTACACACTGATACTCACATACAGTTCACACACTCTCACAATCACTCACAGCACTCTGTTCTGCATACAGACACACAGTAAAGCTCTTACTGCTCACACAGCACACTGCTCCCTCTCTAACTCTCTCTCAAAATACACACAGGTTTTTCACTCCCCTCTAACAAATTTTTATGTGCAGAAACTATACCTACATGCTGTAGATCCTTATCTGTTTTGCATACTAACACATATCAATACACAAGCATATGCACTCCCCTCATCCCACCTGACACTAAGTATCAGCTAAAGTCTGATACTCTACTAAAATAGGATATTGCACCTACATACCCCTCACTGATACCAAGCTCTGACCATCTAGTACCATGTTCAGTCCACCCCATCTGGACTGGTACCCTAAACTGATACCAACACACAGTTTGCTGATACTTAAACACCCAGTTTTGGGATACTCACACACTGATGTACATTAACACATCTACACCAATGAACTCAAAACATGCAACTCACCATCCTCACTGAAATCTGCAGTCGACACAACCCAATACCTACACACTTAACTGCATTGTATAGATACATACAGCTACACATCTACACATTGGTTCATACGGATACAGGAACTCACACACATCTCATGGACACTGATATCCTAAAGATACACAGTCAATTCACATAGGTTTCTAATACCCTAAGATTTACACAGCCACACTGTGATAGGTACCCAGGTTTCACATAACACTACATCCAACCACAAAATTCTGGATGCACAATGGAAACCCAAAACATACAGTTGAACATACCCGACTGAACAGTGAACTTCTCCCAACACACACAGAACCACAGAATTCTCCCCATCGATGCACACCACAGCCCACAAACACTCGACTGCACAGGAAATCAAAACAATAACACATCTACTCCTATGCATATATATATATATCAATATCATACATCAAATTAGATAAAATAGAGTAGGTTAGATAGGTGTTCATCCATCTTGGCATTTCATCAAACACATGCAGTGCAGAAAAACAATTATACCTACAACCCATGAATCCTCAACCCAAAACCCTAAAAATCGAGTTCCACCTACCCATATGAGATGAAATCAATCTACCTATAATACCTAGGGTTAGGGTTCCTGATAATTGGGGAAAGCCAAACGAAAATTCACCAAAACCCTAGATCTCCTAGGTGTTCATGTAGAATCCCTAAAATTCGAATTCTAAACCTTAGGGTGGGTTCCTAATGGCCATTAACATCTGAAAACAGAATTAAATGAATAAAAATAGGGTTTTTACCTAGGGAGATGGCTTCTCCAAGGCTTCCTGACCCACGTTCCTTGTTTTTCTTACTTTGGAGGAGAAGAAAATGGAACCTAGGGTTTGATCTCGAAATTTGGAGTGGGGAATTGGTTTTCTCTTGTGGAGGCTAGGGTTTCTCCTTTCTACATGAAGAAAGAGAGGGTTCCCATATATATTAAACCTAATTAGGGTTTCAATGCATTGTTTAGGTTAAACCCTCTATGGTAGGTCATGTAAAACCTAATTGACTCAGGTTTAGGTCTGCTAGAGTTTGAGGGTTCACCCTAAAATTTGTATTCTAGGGTTTCACTAGAACTGGTTTACAATTAGGGTTGACTCACTAGGGTCTGTCCTAATGAGTTCTAGGGTTAGACCTAAAACTAAACATTACTAATAATAATATAATTAGTTACAAAACTCAGCAATTAATTAAATTCATAATTATTTTAAAAAATAGTTAAATTACACAAATGTCCTTATATGGAAAAGTGGTAGTGACAGACACAGAGGCAAAAACGACAGTTTTGGGTCAAAGCGGGGTCCAAAAGTGGCCCACTTCGCACCAAAAAATGTGTTAGATACAAAGTTCTCCAAATTTAGCAAACTTAGTGTCTACGAGTCCAGAATGATGGTACGAACTAAACGGAGTGCCCGAAATTGAATTCCGGTGAGCCGGTTACGAAATCACCCGTCAAGTAGAACCGTGGGGCCCACGAAATGGTATTTTGTTAACATTCTCAGAATTAAACCAAACTTGGGTCACAGGACCAGCGTAATGCTGTAAATTAGATGGCACAATTTTATTGCAAAATGACAAGCACACACGAAGTTATGACAAGTGTTAAAACAGCCCAATACGGTATTTGTTGACGGATATGCGTTGATTTCGGTGTGCACGCACATCCAAATCAAGTTCGGCAAAATTACACACATCCGCGTTGACGATACGCGTCTTTTCGTAAAATACTCATGCGACAAAGTTGCCTCGTTTGGCGGGACGTACCCCGTATCGAAAAATTTCTAAAGTTAGAAAAACTTTTTTTTCCAAGTTTTTGGAATAAAGGTTTGGTCAATAAAATCTATGAATTACTCTCAACTATTAATACAAGCATAAAGGTGGTTATACCTTTTGTGATTCAGAGAAAACGGTTCCTGAAATGGAGTTATGACGTGGGAGAAACAAATCCGCGAAGTTGGCACCACGAAACTGTAAGAATAATTTTAGTTTAAATGCACAACTTGGAGGCATATATTAATCTATAAATCAATTGAATTAATGGCTAAAAATGGAGATTGGTGAAGATCTATATACCGAGATTGCGTTGGAGGTTTTGGATCATCGATCCAATGGTTGGATTGCTCTAAAATTATGTGTAAAGTTGCTGCAAAGTACCAAAAATTCTGACTTCATAATCACGCACGTCACGACGGGATCGACTACCAAATGCAGAAATTATCTACGGTGGGCGTCGTAGAGGACGACGGTGCTTTAGGGGCTTGTGCGGGGACACGGGGGTCAATAAGGTAGCTTTCTCGCGATGTCGACACGGTTACTGCTGCATATTATTGTGACTGCTGCTGCAGCTCCCGCACGCGAGAGGTGCAGTTGGCGGGGTCGCCAGCATTGGCGCTCGGGATACAGGCGGTTAGCGGCGGTTGAAGTCGTCGAAGGTGGCGCTGGGATTGGAGGTGATGGCAATGGCTTTTAAAAGAAGGGGGGTTATGTTTTCTGGATTCAGAAGGGTTTCAGGTACTATACAGGGGAAGGGTAGCAGTTAGGATTAAGTTTTGGGTTTGGGTTTTTAGGTTTTGAGTTTGGGTTTTAATAATATTATTATTGATAATACCACACACACACACACACACACACACACACATATATATATATATATATATATATAGCCATTTATAAATAGGTTTGTACTTCAAATAATTTTCAAAAAAATTTATAATACTTTAATAATAGTTGTACACCCAAAAATATTTTGTGTAATATTTCTAATAGTTGTACACATGAATATTATATTTTTTTAAGTAGCTAAAATAATAAAATTTTCTCCCTTAATCTCAATTAATTACATAATACCCATAAAAATAATAAAATTTAAAATTTAAACAAATCAGGGGGTTTACACTATTATAGCTAGATGAGCCTCCTTTACAACTAGTACAAGATCATCCTAGGCTAAAGGTGCTACCTCAGCTGGCTCCTCGTCCTTTGGGCCATAATATCTAGGACACCAGTCCTCTAGATAATTATTTAAAAAATATATCCAGTCTAGATTGGAGAAAGTACAAAACTCTAAAAGCAGTTCTAAATACATGGTAAAGCATATATGACAGGTAATAGAAAAAAATACAAGATACACATGTAACTAGGAAATAAAATATAACTAAAATAAGAAGATAAACACGATAGGTAACTTGAAAGATAAATACAAGCAATATGTTGTGAACTATAGATAAGAGAACTGGTGATACTATCTAAGTGATTTAGAGCACAAGTTCGTTATGTGATCGGCTTAGGTTGCACAAGTATATACTATGGTAACTCAATTATACGTGTATTGTATAATTAGCGATCACATAATCAACTCCTACTCCCCCGTCCCGACCAATATTCATGGATCCAATCACGACACGTTACGCACACGAGTATAATATGAGCACACAGAGCACACGAATAAATACGAGCACAAGGAATACCCGATGCACACGATAAAGTACATGTGTAAGGAGTATCTGATGCACGCATCAAATAAATAACATCTTCTAACTGACTCATATAATACCAGCCCGTGTAATCATGGTATCAGAATCAAGTAAAATAGATCTAGAACATGTGATATATACACTATCAAGTACTAAAAATTAACCGATAAATATACTCGCCTTAGGCCCTGAGCAAATAACACGAAACGATGTTCGAACTGGTGTCACACAGACCTATATATGAAATATCATGTCATTTAGTATAATGAAGGGATAAACAAGTTTAAATAAGTTAAAATATGGTTTTCTAGGTTATTTCTAGGTCATTATAGTCAAGCTAGGTCAATACTGGTCAAACTAGGTTATACCTATGTTTCTAGGTCATTCTAGTTGGTATTTTAGTTTATATACCTTAATACAAGATACTACTTATAATATATATATATATATATATATATATATATATATATATATATAATATCTCAATATACCTTGTCACCCTCCTTAATACCATAGTTCACTAGGTATCTATCCATACCTTAATTATATCTTAATATCTATATACTAGATATCTAGTATCTTATAATATCTAAGTATCTGGATGCTATCAAGAATACCACACTAGATTACCTTAATTAACATCCATCTTAATCTCAATACTCTAGTATCTTGAGATACTTGACAACCCATATCCATAATACCTAACATATATCATTCACTAACAAACTCGCATACTTGTTATGTTGACACCAATGTGTATTAACTGGTACCAACACCTTACTCACACATGACACACTCAAAACTCACTGATACTCTTCTTAGGAACCCCCCAGCCATTGCAATGCAATCCAATATTTAAGGAGGGAAATCACCTGCAGGCACTGCCGGCCACTCATCTTGCATGATGCAAACTCCCCCTTACCTGCTGCCTTGGACAGCAGGTACTGCTGCTGCTGTTCATGCTACATGTTATTGCTTCTTAGCCCATTGCTGCCACTGCTACATACTTGATCTATTTCCTTTGACACTAAAATCCAATATTAAATGCTATAACTAATACTCACACACACACACACACACACACACACACACACACACACACACCCCACTCACTCTTACTAAACCTCAATACTTCACTCAACCCACTTACTTGTTACCATACTTCCTGCAGACTTACACATATTACCTACTCTAATATACCCCCAACTGTAACACTCGAGTCCACTCACTGAGCTCCAATTCAAATTCACCTCACACACCCTGCCTAGTTCCAAACCCCCTTCATATCTCAATACAGTTCACGAATTGCAGTGAGAACACTTACAGTCACTACTCTTGTAGTTGTTGCTGCTAACCTTGTTCTTCTACAGCATATTCAAACCCCCTGCAGACCTACTGTCTACTGCTATCATAGCAATTCAACTGCTATTTGTAGTGGTCTGCACATCTTAGTACACCTTGCAATGTACACACACCTCTCTCCTAACTTCCTGCAACTGATGTCTCTCCCTCTCTCAACACAACGCAAACTGGGATACCCACTGATACACTGTGCACAAAAAATTACTTTGCACACACACTAGATACTTATGACAGTCCTTATCCTACTGTTCATGAACACTTGATATTGCCTACAGCCCCCTTCAATACTGCCACATAGTTGTTACCGCATCTATGTATTGCTACTCCCATGAACCTTACTACAGTTACACCACAATGAAATCCTCAACACCCCTATACACTCTCGAATGCACAACTCACTAAAGATCACACAAAAATCACACTAGTACATACCTCTCCTTGATCCCCTCTTTATCTGAACTGCATCAAGAACCCAGGTAATTACTTACCCGAGCCTCTGTGCAACAATGCAGTGGACATTGCACTTCCTTGCATTGCTGATGTTGCTATACTTTCCTGCAGCACTGTATCACCTTCTCACTGAGCTGCCTCTCTTCAATTCACTATAGTTTGGCACTGTGGTGCACATCAATCCCTCAATACCATACATACAGTGAACATACATACAAGGAACACACATAAAAAAACTCACACATACAGTTCACTGTACACAGCATAGTGCACATATCATTAAATATACCTATATATATATATATATATATATATATATATATATATATATATATATATATATATATATATATATATATATATATATATATATATATATATATATATATATATTTATTTATTTATTTATAACAGATATATAACACCTATCAATAGGTACATGTGATACACATGCACTAAATGCATTAAATCAAACACTTTGTGCTCACTCATGTGATACTCTAAGATACACACCCAAATCACTCCCAAACACAACTAAATCCTCATGACACACCTAAAATACCAATAACATAAATTAGTGAGAAATGATCCATTAGAAATTTCATCAAGCACTTGGTGTGCCACCTCGGAGTTTCTTCCAAATAGACACAAAACCTAATATAATTTTCTCTATAGGCCTCGTATGAACCTAGTTCTTCTTCCTATGGGGTATCACTTAGCCAAGGAAAGGTTCCTATGGGTCTATTATACTATTTTAGAATTGAAATGACAAAGGTAAGTCGAATTACACCTATTGGGAGATGGATTCCCAATGTGGCTCCTTCAAATGGGCACAAGAATGAGAAATGAATACCAACTCCTAGCAAAACTTATATTCCTCTAGTCTCTTGCAAGCTTCTAGCTCTCCTTAGTGGTGGAAATGAGAGAGATTGGGATTGGTTTGATAAAATTTGGTGGAGGGATGAAGAGATTTTGGGGAAGAAATAAATTAGGGAGGAAGTAAATAAAATGATAGGAAATAATGCGGCTCCTCCCCTCTATTTTAGGGCCGACCACTTTTAGGGTTAGGATTGGTTTGGTCACAATGTCTAAAATGTCCTCCAAGTTATCATAAAAAGTTATCTATTAAAGGGGTTTAACTAAGGAAGGTTCTAACTTAATTACAAGGGATTATTGACTCATTCTCGCTCCTTTAACTAGTCATCCATGACTAAACTAAATGGGTTACACTAATGGTCATGACAAGTCTAGTTGGGTTCACTTAGGTTGACTAACAATTAGTCTAACTAAGGGGCTAACATACAACCATCATTTATATAAAATATATATATAATGTATCAATATCAAATATTATGAAATATAAATATAACATTATAATTATCATGAAATGACAAAAATACTCCTCTCTAGAAAAGTGGTAGTGACAATAACAACAACAACAAATAGAAACAATATTCAAGTCTCAATATACGCTGGAAACAAATCTGGTACCAAAATGCTAATAAAACTAACTAGGATAACTAGTAATTCCGGCTAGACCTCCCGATAATCACTCCTGAGTATCAGGGCCCATGGTTGCTATCTCCCCTTATGGTCCATAGTACGTGGGATATCAGTCCTCTAAGTCATCTTCTAAAAAAATATCTAGTCAGAATTGGAGCAAAGTACAACCCAATAACAGTTCCAATTAATTAAAAAAGACTATAAAATAGTAAATAGAGGATGTTATATACGATAAAAAAAGAAATAAACTGATACAATGGCAAATGGTAAAGAGAAACATGTATTATAAGCAATAGGGTATAGCCAATGCATATATGAAATAAAAAAGAAGGAACTACAATATCAGGTACAAGGCAATGTAATCTATGAACTGAATATGAAAACTACAACATACAATGTGTTTTGAAATACTAAATAGATATGTGATCGGCTTGGAAGATTCAATGATTTATACTAAGGATAAGCTAGCTCAACCATACGTGAAGTGTATGATTAGCTAGTAGCCGATGATTTATACTACTTGCCAATAGTTCTTGATCACATATCTAGCTAGTAATTCTTCCGCCCCGACAGATATGATGGATCCAACCATGACACGTTACTAGCCAATTTATCCAATGTTTAAGCAATACCATCCAATGTTATTGTCATGCCCCGGTCCCAAAATACGTAGGACTAGGAATACGTAAGCATGCCAGCCGTATGTATATGACAACTCCAATATATAGAAACCATAACACATACGTACGCTGTATTATGAATAACAATTCACAAGTGGTATAGATTTTATGTCATAAGTCACAGGGCATAACTAGATCTCATCTACATAATCAAATAACCAATCAACTATATAACTGAATCAAGTATAAAATGCTTGATAAGAATAAGTAGTTGGGTGGAGACAAATCCACTACCAAACTAGAATATAAGAGAAATAAAATAAGTACATCTAATGAACAATGAGACTCAAAGAGAAGACCTCCTCGAAAGAGAGATAAGTAGCAAGTCCTGATCTGTGCTCCTGCGAATAGTCAAGATCGTCTACACCTGAAAAGGGACCAGGTCCTCAAAGGGACGTAGAAAGATACATAAAAGTATGCCAATTGAATATAGCAAAACATGCATAATAGACAGAAAATATAAAAGTACGATGTACTAGACAATCTATATGAAAATGCATAGTGAGGACAATCTTTCGACGTATGGGCAGGGGTAGGCTACTCTATCTATCTCACAACTCACACACACGTCCATGAACATCAGAAGCTGTCATACCTCGAGGGTAGTGATTATCGCGACACAAAAATCGACATACCTCGAGGGTAGCGACTAGCGCGACACTACCGTAGTGTGTACTAGTTACTACGGTTTACTAGAGTGGATATAGCCCATACGCCTACTGATTGTCCTTCCCTCCCATGATACTATGTGTCAAGTGTGTGTCAACATATATATAGTATATAATTATGACTGAAAGAAAATACATATATAATGAATATATAAAAATATGATAAGCATGCAAAGTACTATAAGCAATTTGATAAGGTATCTTGCCTGGCAAGAAAGCTGCGAAGTATAAGCGTCCAAACGTCAAGCACAACGGATCAGAACTATGGTATCAGAATGAACGTCTCCGGATGCTAAAATAAATATCACCAACGTTTCCAGAATAAACGAGATAGCTAGAAAACACTACCCTTTCGTCCAATTTGGACACAGGGACAAAACGATAATTTCTTGTCAAAGCGGGGTCCACATGTGGCCTACTTTACACCGAAATATGTGCCAGAGGTAAAGGTCTCTAAATGAGATAAATTATAGGTTAGACAAATTTTAAATGTCGATACGAACTCAACGGTATGTCCAATTTTGGATTTTGGTGAGCCGATCACAAATTCGTCCTTCAAGTCAAACCGTGGGACCGCGAATATGCGGCTTGGTCAACTGTCTCAGAATCGCGTAAAACTTGGGTCACAGGACCAGCGTGATACCACGAATCCAATGGCACAAGTTTCGTCGTATTCTGACGAGCGTACACAAAGTGGGGTGGTATTTTACAAAAGTCGCGATACGGGGACTTTTACGGATACGGGTTGATTTCGACGCGCACACACGTCCGAATCAACTTCTGCAAAATCCCACACGTAAGGATATAACATACGCGCCTTTCAGTATAATTGGTACACGATGAGGCGGTAACGTTTGGCGGGGCGCACTCCGTATCACAAAATTTAAATTATAAATTATCAAGTTTTTGGTCATTTTGGAGGTCGAATAATTTAACAGATAAAATAAATTAATAAAAATTAAAAGAACAGTTAAATTCTCGGTTATATAGAGAAGAAAACCCTTTAATTAGATTTTGTAAATATTAAACAAGTTTGTGGCAAATTAAGCATGAACATGGGGGTTTGGTGTTAAATTTTTGGACTATTTTTGGTCAGTTTTTCGGCCATTTTTCGATCGATTTTTTGACCAATCCGGGACACAAAAACTCGTCCCGCTTGAAGAAAAATCCTAGAGGGTTAGGTTGTGAACGTACACGGATAAACCGCTCATAAAAAGAATCAAGGATGAAGGAGATATCATACCGTGAAGATGGGGACTCTACTGCCTGTGTAGCTGTGCACACGCGCGCGTGGGGGCGGACGACGGTGGCGGCTGTCGCCGGCGGCTGTGCGGGGCGGAGCTGCGGTAGGCCGGAGGTGGCGGCGGTCGCCGGGCTGGGGTAGGTTGATGGTTAGGATTAGGGTTTAGTAGTTTGATATTAGTAAAATACATACATATATATATATATATATATATATATATATATATATATATATATATAGGGAGAGAGAGAGAGATTGCCGCGGGGGGGATGTTCTGTGGGTTTTGGGTAGTTAAGAATAGGGTTTAAGGATTTTGGTTTTGTTTTAGATTAGGGCTTTTAGGTTTTAGATTTTTTTTTTATGTTTTCTTTTTCTTTTCTTTTTCTTTTTCCTTTTCTTTTTATTTATTATTATTATTATTATTATTATTATTATTATTATTATTATTATTATTAGTAGTAGTAGTAGTAATATTATTATTATTATTATTAGTAATATTATTATTATTATTATTATTATTATTATTATTATTATTATTACTATTACTATTACTATTACTATTACTATTACTATTACTATTATTATTATTATTATTATTATTATTATTATTATTATTATTATTATTACTACTATTACTATTACTATTACTATTACTATTACTATTACTATTATTATTATTATAATTATTATTATTATGATTACTATTACTATTACTATTACTATTACTATTACTATTATTATTACGATTACTATTACTATTACTATTACTATTATTATTATTATTATTATTATTATTATTACTATTACTATTACTATTAGTAATATTATTATTATTATTATTATCACTACTATTATTATTACTATTACTATTACTATTACTATTACTATTATTATTACTATTATTCTTACTTATTATTATTATTATTATTATTATTATTATTATATTATATATTTATTCACATATGTATTTACATATATAGATGAGATTATAAAAAAAAATAAAAAGAACATTTGCACACATAATAAATTCTAGAAAAGCTATCACCCTTTAACACGACTAAAAAATAATAAAGAAATCATTTTGTGGAATAATTCTAAATGAGTATTTATATAAGTAATTTAATCAATAAAATTTATTTTTCTAATTAACTATGAAAATACTTTAAAGAAATTTTATAATTTAATAAAAATATTTTAAATAAAATTTAAAAATTTTAGGGGGTTTACATTCTACCCAACTTATAATAATTTCGTCCTGAAAATTAACACTAACCCATATTCGTAATAATTCACTATAGCTATTAACACTTTATTGCTAGCTTGCAGCGCTTCCTAAAAGGTTATGGTCAGCCACCCAAATACTTTTCTCCCTTATTGTCTGTACACTATTCTTTTATCCTCTAACTCATCTACACTACCCAACTTACAAGAATTCTACTAGTAGTCAAAGTCTTTTGAGGCTATTGTCTAGGTTGTAAGACGAATTTATTCATTGGGTCAAAAAAATTTGAGATACTTGTCTGAAATCTCATAACCATGATTTTTCTCTGTAACCGTCAAGTATCGTAGTCTAATATTGCCACGCCACATGGCCAGTATGTCTACAAATAATTTGACTAGTCTACTATAATGGTCTAGCTGCAGATGTCACTACCTCGCCAATGATTTGTCATAGTCATCAGTTCGTCACAAGTGCCTTCAACTCTTTCCTAAGCTTAGTCTAAGTTTTAGGGCAACAATTAAGGTCTTTACTAACTTATAAAACTATTAGAAGTATGAACTATTTCAACAATCCAACTAATTCCTGTTAGACTAAAGGATGCTACTCATGGTTTAAAAATAATAAGAGAATACAGATATTGTTATAGTGCATATACATAAGGGTTATCATTATGAACTCATCTTTTTAGTTATTAATTATTACTAATCCATTTATGTTTTTAACTAACAAAATAAGGGTGAGGTTGAAGTAAATCAACAGTTCATGATGGCACAAAAAGATGCAACTATGATAGAAAGAATTTAGGCGTAGGACAAGAAATGGATATGGAAGAGAAGATGAGCAACCCATGGGGACGAGATGATGATAGAAAACAGAATACTACTACTGCTACTCGTGTCATCTATTAGCATCATGGGTATGCCTTCTAATTAAAATATTAACATATCCTCAAAAGTTTTAACACCAAATATATCACATTGTGATATGCCCTTAATCATAAAAGATAGTCACAAAGTAAGATGATTTGCCTATAGGGTATATCTAGTAGTCTCCGTGTATCAAACTTATACCAAGCACGAACGTTCGTCCTTCTGAAATAGGGGAAGACGAAAAACAATGATAAAGAATTCAAGGAGGGGGTGATAGAATACAAGTACGGGGTTCGAGGCGATTAAAAAATTCAAAAAGAGAGTTGTAAGGGCAGTTGCGAATGAGATCCTATTTTGGTAAATTCTTATTCACATGCTCATATCAGTACAGTTATGTAACCGATAAGATATGCTCGGACATGTCTAATGGGCAAGTATATTCGTCTAACATGCTGAGTCAACTATATCTCAATCCACATAAATTAGTCATACGAAGAGCGAACCAAGTGCATCAAGGTTGATCAGATCGTAATACACTGATTCTGATTTAGATAATGTATTAGTAGGCGTCCCCAATAACACATATGTCATGAACAAGCTCGACAAAAGAATAAGCTTGCAAAACTAGGCTATAAAATAGCAACATAAGCGGAGGTAGTCCAGAAAATATAAGTACGCAGGATTATGATGAAGGAAGGTACAAAATAATTTAAGTTCACCAAGAAGACCGGTATTGTGTCTCTATAGTTGCCATACTAACTTCTTGTCTAAGTCTCTAGTCGACCAAATAGGGGTATAGGCCTCTTAGTTCTATAATCTGGATAAACACTATTTTCTTATGCTAGCATATAGTTGGTGTCATTCAATTACACTTCATTAATGGGTCAAAAGGAGTAGGTGATACTAGGTTATGAGGCATACTACCCAACTTACAATAATTTAACTAATAGTGTTATTGAACAATAGAGTGTATATACCTAGTACAAGTCATCTTCCTAACCCCTATCAAGCACGAGAGAAAAGATAAGATTAACGTTGAGAAAGGATCAAGCAAGATGCAATGCAAGCAAATAATAGTGCAAAATGAAATCAAGGGAGGTGATTAAATAAGTGGATGAGATCATATACTCTAATCCTATGCACAGGCTTGCTCGGTACAGTAACGTAACCGAGACAATATGCTCTCGACCTGCATGGACAACCACAAAAACATGTTACGTCCCAGTCCTAAAATACGTAGGACTAGGAATACATAAGCATGTCAGCCGTATGTATATGACAACTCTAATATATGGAAATCATAATACATACGTACGCTGTATTATGAATAACAATTCATAAATGGTATAGATTTTATGTCATAAGTCACAGGGCATAAATAGATCTCATCCACAGAATCAAATAACCAATCAACTATATAACTGAATCAAGTATAAAATGCTTGATAAGAACAAGTATTTGGTTGGAGACAAATCCACTACCAAACTAGAATATAAGAGAAATAAAATAAGTACATCTAATGAACAATGAGACTCGAAGAGAAGACCTCCTTGAAAGAGAGATAAGTAGCAAGTCATGATCCGTGCTCCTGCGAATAGTCAAGATCGTCTAGACCTGGAAAGAGACCAGGTCCTCAGAGGGACGTAACAAGATACATAGAAGCATGTCAATTGAATATAGTAAAACATGCATAATAGAAAAAAAAATTATAAGTACTATGTACTAGACAATCTATATGAAAATGCATAGTGAGGACAACCTTTCGACGTATGGGCAGGGGTAGGCTACTCTATCTATCTCACAACTCACACACGCGTCCATGAACATCAGAAGCCGTCATACCTCGAGGGTAGTGACCATCGCGATACTAGAAATTGATATACCTCGAGGGCAGCGACCAGCAAGACACAACTACCGTAGTGCATGCTAGTTACTATGGTTTACCAGAGTGGATATAGTCTATACTGTCACACCCCGATCTCCCACAGGCAAATCGACCGTTCCTACTAGGCGGAAATCATCCTCGCAAGAGCTCCCGCGGAACGATCGCTTGACCCATCCGGGCGTGATGCCGCACGAGCGTGATCCACGCCCGTACAAGGCCATGGTTCATTGGCTGGCGGCAAGAGTTCTAAGCCACAGAGTCACACAGATTGTCCGAGTGCAGTGGAGTCATAAACGCATAGCGATTTGATAACAGGTTCACTGAGTTGACAATATAGCGAAAGCATTGAAACACAAGTTGAAGTAAAGAAAGCTCTTTATTGATATACACATGTGTTACAGGCGGCGTATAGCCGAGATTACAAGTCGCTCAAGCCTCTCTCTCAGAAACATAAAGCGTGCCAAGTGGCTACAACTGTGGAATGATTGTACACGGCGAGACTTACCATTTTACCTTCCCTGTCCAAGGCAAACATTGTTAATTCTAGCAGGAGCATGTATAAGCATTCAGGAGGCATAGCATATGCAAACACGAGCAATGTTGTATAATGATCGTTCAGGTGTTTAGTTGATGCGATATAATAACTCGCACGCGGATAGCCGCTAAGCGAGGATGACTTGTTATCTTTTGTTTGTTTTTACCAGCAAGCATGCAACAAGTTAAATACAAGGCGATCACTGGCGTATGCCATATTGGACGGTATAGTCTTTGACGAGAATAGTATGCAACGAAAGTACAAGAGGTGCTGCAAACCATTCTGCCAAGAACAAGAGACTAAAACAATTGGTCTCACCCGGACCGGGACGATGCCAGTGCCCCAGCATCGCCCGCTAGACCATCCCTGTGCACAAGTTGTCCGTGATCGAACGTCATTTCGGGTAAGTTATTCATTTACATGGTTGGGGCAACAAGCGTACAAGACAAGAGTACAAGACAAGAGGCATGCTGTTGAGGCAACAATAGTACAAGACAAGATGCATTGCCTGTTTTTTATTCTCTTAGTTGTTCTGAGCAATATCCTGTATAACAGGGTGCTGGCCTGGCTTATGTTACAAGTATTGAGTCGAGGCAACGTACAAGCAGACAAGCATGCGTTTCTAAGGAAACATAAGTAAACACGATTGCTCGGGCCCGAAGGTAAGCCGAGAGATGAAACCGTTAGGGGACTTAGCATGCGAGGGTCCGAATATGAGCAGTATTTCAATTTCCATGTTCTAGTATAGCAATACAAGTTAGGATTATTCCCTTAGCTAGGTGCGTTGGATTTATTAGCATGCAGGGGGTGAATCACCTAGCGACTAGCATGAATATTCCAGATTTTATGTGTGCTGACTAAGCAAAGACAAGTTCACCGTAGCCACCCACCTTAGCGATGATTCGCCTCGGTAGAGCTATACGTCAAGCGAGCCTTTGAAAGCCTAAGTCGGGATTCCTGTAGGGACAAGTCTGGATATCATTTGCTTCTTGTTTGAGGCAAAGCGGGTCGGGACAGTTGCACTATTGTCGTTTGCAACGGCAGTCCGCTTGAGCGGAACGGGGTGTTACACATACGCCTACTGATTGTCTTCCCCTCCCATGATACTATGTGTCAAGTGTGTGTCAACATATATATAGTATATAATTATGACTGAAAGAAAATACATATATAATGAATATATAAAAATATGATAAGCATGCAAAGTACTATAAGAAATTTGGCAAGGTATCTTGCTTGGCAAGAAAGCTGCGAAGTGTAAGCGTCCAAACGTCAAGCACAAGGGATCAGAACTATGGCATCAGAATGAACGTCTCTGGATGCTAAAATAAATATCACCAACGTTCCCAGAATAAACGAGATAGCTAGAAAATACTACCCTTTCGTCCAATTTGGACACAGGGACAAAACGGTAATTTCAGGTCAAAGCGGGGTCCACAAATGGCCCAATTTGTACCGAAATGTGTACCAAAGGTAAAGGTCCCTAAATGGGACAAATTATAGTTCAAACAAACTCTAAACGTTAATATGAACTCAACAATATGTCCAATTTTGGATTTCGGTAAGCCGATCAAAAATTCGTCCTTCAAGTCAAACCGTGGGGCCCACAAATAGGCGGCTTGGTCAACTATCTCAGAATCGCGTGAAACTTGGGTCACAGGACCAGCGTGATACCACGAATCCAATGGCGCAAGTCTTTTCGCATTCTGACGAGCGTACACAAAGTGGGGTGGTATTTTGCAATAGTCACGATATGGGGACTTTTTACGGATACGGGTTGATTCTGACGCGCACACACGTCCGAATCAACTTCCGCAAAAGCCCACACGTCAGTATATACCATACGCACCTTTCGGTGTAATTGGTACGCGATGAGGCGATCATGTTTGGCTGGGCGTACTCCGTATCACTAAATTTAAATTATAAATTACTAACTTTTTGGTCGTTTTAGAGGTCGAATAATTTAACAGATAAAATGGATTAATAAAAACTAAAAGAACAGTTAAATTCTCGGTTATATAGAGAAGAAAACCCTTCAATTAGATTTTGCAAATAGTAAATAGGTTGGTGGCAAATTAGGCATGAACATGAAGGTTTTGTGTTGAAATTCTGGACTATTTTTGGTCAGTTTTCAGCCATTTTTCGATCAATATTTCTAACAATTCGGGACACGAAAACTCGTCCCGCTTGAAGAAAAATCCTAGAGGGTTAGGTTGTGAACGTACACGGACAAACCACTCGCAAAAAGAATCAAGGATGAGGGAGATATCATACCGTGGAGATGGGGACTCTTCTGCATGTGCGGCTGTGCACACGTGCGCGCGTGGGGGCGGACGGCGGCTGTCGCCGGCTGCTGTGCGGGGCGGGGCGGCGGTCGGCCGGAGGTGGCGGCGGTCGCCGGGCTGGGGTAGGGTGATGGTTTGGGTTTAGTATATATATATATATATATATATATATATATATATATATATATATAGGGAGAGAGAGATTGCCGCGCGGGGGGGGGGGGGGGATGTTCTGTGGGTTGTGGGTAGTTAGGAATAGGATTTAAGGATTTTGGTTTTGTTTTAGATTAGGGCTTTTAGGGTTTAGATTTTTTTTTATTTATTTTTACTTTTTCTTTTCTTTTCTTTTCTTTTCTTTTTCCTTTTCCTTTTCCTTTTCTTTTTATTTATTATTATTATTATTATTATTATTATTATTATTATTACTATTACTATTAGTAATATTATTATTATTATTACTACTATTATTATTATTATTACTATTATTATTATTATTATTATTATTATTATTATTATTATTATTATTATTATTACTATTACTATTACTATTACTATTACTATTACTAATATTATTATTATTATTATTACTACTATTATTATTATTACTACTATTACTATTACTATTACTATTACTATTACTATTAGTATTACTATTATTATTATTATTACTATTATTCTTACTTATTATTATTATTATTATTATTATTATATTATATATTTATTCACATATATAGATGAGATTATAAAAAAATTTCAAAAAGAACATTTGCAAACATAATAAATTCTAGAAAATCTATCACCATTTAACAAGACTAAAAAATAATAAAAAATCATTTTGTGGAATAATTCTAAATGAGTATTTATATAAGTAATTTAATCAATAAATTTTATTTTTCTAATTAACTATGAAAATACTTTAAAGAAATTCAATAATTTAATAAAAATACTTTAAATAAAATTTAAAAAATTTAGGGGGTTTATAATTACCTAATACCAACAAGGAGCAGTATTAGATACCATCTCGATAAATCAAGGTTACATCTCATGACTGACGATCCAATACCAATACCAATATGTGTACCATCGTATCAAGAATCATACGTAACATTTCTAAATACTTGAATTATAGTAATGAACAAATAATAAAAACTATCAAAGAATGTACTCGCCTGAGGTCCTGAGTTGACAATACCAATTTGTGTCTGGACTGGAGTCAAAGTGACCTATATATGAAATATCATGTCAATAGAGTATAATAAAGTGTTAAGCATGTTCAAATAGACTAAAATATAGTTTTTAGGTCAAAACTAGGCCATACTAGTCAAACTAGGTCAACTAGGTTGATACCTTGATTCTAGGTTCATACTAGGCTTACCTTGCTAATATTTAAGTTATACTAGATAATATAGTACTCTAAGATATCATATCTATAACATAGGTTTATTTATACCATTACCTAACAACACCTTAGTCTATAACTACTCTACCTTAAATATTATAAATACTTACCTTATCTTAATTATATACTTATACCTTGCTCATTAACTAGGGTACCAAGTTAATACATTAATTACTAAATACCTAAGCTCTCACACCCATGACTTGACTTATCCTAATACTTAATTGTTACTCAAATCATTATCTTCACTATATTAATTACCTCATCACCTATTACTTAGACCTTAACTCCATATCTTGACCCCAGTACTTACATACCTATATCTGAATCTTAGGATCTATCATCTAGTTGTTATAACATGATACCTTAGTTGTTCACACATTTGCACTAATACCCTTATTGTATCTAATTTTGACACTCAAATCCAATATCCTCGCACTTACCTCAATATCACTTCTATGATACCACACTATCCTACGCATTACCTATTTAGTAACTCATACTACTTAACTATATATATATATATATATATATATATATATATATATATATATATATATACTAACATTGACACATTATACTAACACCTTCATATTTTATTGATACCCAACACAACCAACATACATACCAACCCACTTAAACACACACACACACCCAGATACATGTAATACTCATCTATAAACACTTGAATATTGCCTGAACACAAGCATTTGTGCACACTAGCACATCCCAACAATTACTCACTCGGGTAACAAGCATCCCCCCCACACACACAGTCATAGCAATGTGCACAGACCCCAGGCCTGTCACAGATCTCTCATGATACCCCTTACACTTGTTCACTTCTCTCATGGTACCCGAGCCCTTGTTGTTGCCACTGCTGCTGATACTGATATTGTTGCTCTCCCTTTCACTCTAAGTACTAAACACAACTGACACTGATACACAAATTAACCCTCACAATGACAGAATCTGACACCCTCTTGCACTCACCTCACCCAACTCATATACATATATCTATAGTTACACACACACACTCATTGCTTATATATATATATATATATATATATATATATATATATATATATATATATATATATATATATATATATATAACATATAGACTTATAAATAGGACACACTCCCACTAGATGCATTTAAACAAACACTAGGTAGGCAATAGTTGCGATACTCTATGATACGCACTCCAATGGGATAGCAAAATACCTAATTCTCCACTAATACCAATAGTACCTATCAATTACATATATACATAACAAATATAACTAATTACAAAGAAATTTGGAAAGAAATTGCACAAATCACCCAAAATGAGCCATGTATCACACCGTATCACGAAATACCATGATACGCTCTACTCGTGTCCAATTGTGGATACGTATTTAGTCCCACAACTCCAATCTAAGTCTAATTATATCTAATTTGTCTCATGACACACACTTGATGTGTCAATCTCGGAATTTCTTCTAATTGGATACAAAAACCTATGTAGATTTTACAATACAAGTCATATGAACCTAGTTCTTGGTCCTATGGGTAGCCCTAAGCCAAGGGATGATTCCTAATGGTTAAATGTATGAATTAGAGTCTAAATTAAGGGGTGGATTCAAAATTTTCTATTGGAAGATAGATTCCCAATAAAATTCTCAATGGACACAATTAGGACACAATTCTCCTTATGAATTCCTTCTCCTTCAAGTGGTCCTTACAATCCATGCTCCAATACTTCTTAGATGATAAAATTGAGAGAAAATATGTGTGAATTAGGTTAAATTTGGTGGAGGGATGACGTGAATTGGGGATAAACTAAATTGGGGATCTAGAATGAATGAAAAAATGAAGTGAAGAAAGAGAGAAGGATCCTTATGTGGCCGGCCCCTTGTTTCCCCCTTTCCAAGAAATACCAAATGTCACATATACCCCTACTTGCTAAATATGAGTAATAATTAAGGAGGGTCTATATTAGGAAGCTTCTAATTCTTCATGAAACTACTCTAATCTCCTTAAATGAAGAGAATGGTTAACTAATTGAGTCTCAAATGGACTAGTCTTACTAATTAGTTAAGTTGTCATGTCAATTTGGTTAGGTCTACTAGAGTCATGTCTAATAAATAGTCTGATCTATCAACCAATAATAATAATAGTCACACTATATAACATGCACATTTATATAAATAAAAATTATATAACACATTATTTATAATTATACAAACTGACAAAAATACCCATATTCTATAAATATGGCAGTTACAATGTACGGGCAATGGATCACTCTCTTGGTGCTCTACTAGCCTAGAAGAGTGACATAGGTCAGGAGCAGGTTATCTACTACCTCCGGAGGAGGATGGTCGGTGCGGAGCACAGATACAATTCTGTCGAGAAAGAGTGCCTCACTTTAGTCTTTTCTATTCAGAAAACCCGACACTATATGGCAGGGCAAACGATCCACGTGATCTCATGGGTTAGCCCTCTCAGGGTGCAGATAACCAAACCTGGGGCACTCAACACTCGCCTGACGACATGGGCAATACTGCTGTTACCATACGTCATGTCGTTTGTTTCGTAAAAAGCTGTCAAGGGCCAAGCATTAGCTAACTTCTATGCGGCCCACCCGGTGCCAGAAACTTCGAAACTCTACGAGGAGATCACGGAAAAAGTCGCAGACTCCAACAACGTGATGAGCATAGAGGTTGTTTGGCGAATATTCTTCGACGGTTCTTCGAGAACAGGGCCCAAAGGCGATATTGTCGTTGGAGTCGGGATAGTGTTGATCTTTTCATATGACCTGGTCATCAACCGCACCTACACTCTCACAGATCTATGCTCCAACAATATGGCAGAGTACAACGCTCGCATCATTGGTCTCCAACTCGCCAAACAGGTGGGAGTTGACTAGCAGGAAGCCTACAGTGACTCCAACTGATAGTCAATCAAGTCCGAGGCGAGTACGAAGTCCGAAATGAAGACTTGATTCCCTATCACCGAGCCGCTCTTGGAATAATCTTCACCTTCGAGGGTTCTTTATAGAGCACGTCCCTCGGCTGCAAAACATTGAGGCTGACGCCCTGGCTGGTCCCACAGCCTCTTTAGCTTTTCTAGCCAATGCTCATGAGCTGATCACCGTGGTCGGTCAGGAGCTGGTCAGCCCAAAGAACAACCTATGTCTGTGCCTAAGCTACTCCATAGAGAAAAGCACCAACTCCCAAGACTGGAGACTTTTATTTATCGACTACGCAGTCTATGGAATTCTCTCCGAGAACCCAAAGGAAGCCACTTCCATCAGAAGGTGTTCCCTCTTGTTCTATTATGATACGGCTACTAAAAATGTTATATCGCCGCTCCTATAACGGTCTTCTATTATGATGCCTATCGAATGCAGAAGCAAAGCAGGCTCTCCGCGAGGCTCACGACAGGATTTGTAGTGCCCATCAGCCAAGGCCCAAGCTACAGGACCGCCTCCGGAGAATGGATTACTATTGGCCGATAATGGCAGCAGATATTGTTGACTACGCAAGAAAGTGACAAGCTTGCCAGATCCACGCAGACTTTATCCACCAACCCTCGGAGTTCCTACACCCGACCGTTGTGCCATGGCCATTCTAGGCATGGGGGATGGATATCATTAGACCAATTAGTCCACCTTCGTCCAAGGGACATCCGTTCATCTTGGCTGTTACCGACTACTTCTCCAAGTGGATGAAAGCAGTACTACTCGCAGAAGTCAAGACATCAAACATGATCAGCTTCGTCAAGTATCATGTCATATATTGCTTCGGTTTGCCATGAAGGATCGTCCATGACAACGATCCAAAGTTTGCAAGTCATGCATTCTACCTATTTTATAACAAAAATGGAATTCAGAATATAGCGTCAACTGCCTACAACCCAGCAGCGAATGGTTTGGCTGAGACGTTCAACAAAACTATCATCAAGCTCCTCAAGAAGTCTGTGTCTTCTAATAAGCACCATTGGAACAAGAAGCTCGACGAATGTCTATGAGCCTACCGCACAATGGTTCGAATATCAACCGACGGTATATCTTTCTCCTTGGTATACGAGAGTGAAGCAAACCTTCCCCTTGAGGTCCAAATTCCCTCGCTCCGAGTGGCTGTCTCCAACCAGTTAATCATTGATGACAATCACCGCTGACGTCTACAAGAGCTAGAAACACTCGACGAAAAATGTCTCTTAGCTCAACAATGCATTGAGCTATACCAAGCGTGTCTCTCGGCAACCTTCAACAAACGACTTAAGAAGAGAACCTACCAAATGGGTGATCTCGTCCTAATAGTAAGGAAGCCAATAGTTATGACCCACAAGACGGCCGGCAAGCTCCAACCTAAATGGGAAGGCTCGTTCATCGTAGAATCTGTATTCTCCAACAGTGCCTACCGACTGTCGAAACCCAATGGCGACTTGCTCATGATGCCCATCAACAACAAGTTCCTAAAAAATTACTATATCTAAGGCTAGGCTTGTACTTCTCTCTATTCCCAGCATGACAATAAAAATGTATAGGGTTTCCACTCCTTGAATAATCCCCAGCAAGTGCCTATGTACGATAAGCCATTATCGGTATTCAGGAGTCATGGATACGCAACAGATAATGGATCCTATAAAGATCTCCAGCGGAGCAATCCTCAGTTCCACCTACATACTCCCGCAGGGACCACTCAAAAACCATTCTCGTTAGATGCTAGCCATGTCCATATTACCTCTGAGCTATCGGCCTAACAATCTCCCCAGTGGAGTAAACCTCAGGTCTATCTAAATTTTTGAGTAGACCACAACTAGCAAATCACTCCTCAGTGAGTTCTCGGACATTGGTTCACGTCTATACTACCTCTAAACTACTGCCCTAACATTTTTTTCTGGCTGTGTTTGCTATGTCCATATTACCTCTGAGCAAAACCTCACGGATTTGGCTATTGATTATCACGTTCATACTACCTCTGATATCGGTTGTCATCTCAATTTAGCATCCATACTTAACTCTAAGTACACTAGCGATGCTAAATCCACAAATCTGCCACGTCCATATCATCACTGGTAGGGCTTGTCTCGAACCTACTGCACTCTAGTATGCAAGAAGTGATAGGTCCACCAAAGATCCCTCAGTGGAATGTCCCTAAATGACTACGGTATTGTACTATGTCCACATCACCTCTAGTACAATACCCAAAAGTCCACAACATACAAAATTCTAAAAAAGGAGAGACTTTATTGATTAATATTCAAGATCATGAGTACATATGATGGAAATCTATTACATTCAAGGATTTTTCATCAGTATTCAAGGTCATGAGTATATATGATAGAAACCTATTTTAAGGGTTTCCATGAAGTCTCGATGATATGAACCTTTTTTATTAGAAGCGCCCCTCCGTGGTGTCGTTGTTACTAACACAAGTCGAGCCTGTAGCAGAACTCAATGCTTTCTGGATCATCCCCCCCAAAGTGCAAACCTCGGTATATAGAAAAGAATCTATACCGACAGATAGCAAAGGAGGAGCAGAAGCATGCGCTCTATAATCATATGGGAAGACTGACGACAGGAATATCAATTAATCCAAATCCTGTCATCGATCCCGCAGTCTCTTGGCCGGTAGCAAACCGCATAAAGGGGAGAAACGCAGCTGGCATGCTGCATGAAAAGGACAGCTCAGCACATAACATAGGATGTTCATCCTTGTCTCCATGAATAGTTCTTTCTAAATAGTCCTCATCTCTTGGATCAGTTCTTGACGAACCGCCACATAAAGTTAGTCTTCACCCTGAACAATAGGTTTATGATATCATTTCATGCTCTATCATGAGCCGAACAAGGGGGAACAAAGCATGCACAAGTAAAACATATGACATCAGCATACAAAGACAAAGTTGATGTCTATGCGGCGGAGCCTAATCGACATATGAGGTTTCTTTCATACAGCAGAGCCACGATGGTCGCATGTCGGGTCAAGCTTCCATCCATGCGGCAGAGCCAAGGTGGTGGCATATCCGGATCGAACCTTCATCCATGTGACAAAGTCATGGATGTCGCATATCCAGGTTAAGCCTTCATCCATATGGCAGGATCTTAGTTGTCGCATGATGGTTGCCCATCCATGCTATAGACTAATGAATAAAGCTTGTGCATGTTCGTGATGATCTCCCATCAATGCGGCAAGGCTATATAAAAAGTCTGCTCGTGTTCTAGACAATTTCTCGTCCACACAGCAAGACTGTGCATGGGTGTCTCTACGTCCATGGAAGCCCGACACGAAGAACATGGTGCTCCCTACCTCCGAGTAAAGCACCAGAATCAGCGGGCCAAGGATCAAGATGCTCCTTGAGAAATTCCTCAGTAAGGAGTGTCGCAGCCATCAGTATCCTTCACAAAGAAGAGAAAACGAAGAAGAGAGAATAAAGCTCCCTCTCTCCTCCTAGCCGCCTATTTATAGGCTTCAAAAGCCGCAAAAAGAGATCGAGGCAGTGAACTAAAGCAGTTATGAGAATGAATCTAACGCAATGATCCGCGTGATCCCCTATAGGCTCCTCGAAAACTGATTCCTCGAGTCTCGCATTAAGAGATAGACCCCGAATCCCGAGAAAATATGGTCAAATATCCTTATTAAATGATCGAACAGCCTGTCAGATCAAACTATTCGGCAACGATATAATGCAACATGCCCTTCCTATGCGTCCAAAAAGTTCTCGACCATGATTCTTATTCAAAGTATTTCAAACTTGTCATTTTAAAAACTTTGAAGGAGGTCTTGTAGAAGCATAAAAATTCTGCAGGCTACATACAGCTCATGTCCCTTGGAGCCGCATAGAGCTCATGCCTCTTGGAGTCGCATAAAGCTCATTCCACTTGGAGCCGCATAAGAGAAAAAATAACCTTCATACGGCCTGGACAGCCTTAGAGTAAGAGGCCGCATATAAAGCCCTCGACACAGTCTCAGATGACTAACATAAAGTTCTAGGTGCCTAGAGATTCATGAAAGGGGTAGCATACAAAAAGACAGAACATCACATCATGCATTAATAGCCTCGACAGACATGCTATGCCACGTGTCCTCACCTATGCGGCTACAGTCCCATGCGGCCTCGTCAACATGCGACAAGAATGTCCATCCTACCAAGGCCAAACGAGTGTATGTATGCGACTACAAGATGCAGCCTCATCAACATACGGTCAGAGTGTCCATCCGACCAAGAACAAACGAGAGCACGTATGCGGCTACAAGACCCATGCGGGCTCGTCAATATGTGGCCAGAGTATCCATTCGACCAAGGCCAAACGAGAGCACGTATATGGCTATAAGATCTATACGGCCTCGTCAACATACGACTAGAGTGTCCATCCGACCAAGGCCAAACGAGAGCACGTATGCGGCAATAAGACCCATACGGCCTCACCATCATGCGGCCAGAGTGTCCATCCGACCAAGGTCAAATGAGAGCATGTATGCGGCTACAATATTATACGGCCAGACTGTCCATCCGACCAAGGCCAAACTAGGGCCCGTATGCGGCCACGATACTATACGGCCATGACGTTATGCGGCTCTCGGTTTACAGGATCTTTTCTGTCACAATTGAGGAAGATTTCTCGCACGATCAATGCTGACTACGTGTCCAGCTGACCAAGTCACGCACACAAGGGATTGAAAATAACTCCGAGATCTCTTCAACAACATATCTCAACTAAGACCACGTAGCAATCTGCCCATGGTATGCGACTATAATTGCAAGCTTATTCTATTGAAGGAGCTTTATGCGGCCACCAAACAGAGGCATATGTGGCACCTATGGCCCATCAGCATGATGGCTATAAATATGAGCAACTTAAATATTCTAAAGGCTGAATTATTTTCCTTCAGAGAGACCAGATCACCCCTAGGCGAGCAACAAGCACAAGAGAGAACAGAGAAGAGCTTTCTAGCTCCCGCATCAGACCGTCAATGGAGTAAAAGAGTCACTGCAGCACTCAATCTCCATCGTCATCTCCCAGAATCAAAAATTGTACTTAGATTGTCTGTCTATAATCTCTTTGTACTTTTTTTAGTTTATTATTAAAGAAATCCTAATTTTAATGGCAAACAATATCATCATTCGAGGCTTTATATGGACGGAGATGTCGCACTCCTTTATCTTAGGATGATGTTGGTGATAGAGCCTTGTTGGGACCAGAGATGATTGTGGATGCAGCTGAGAAGGTAAAGCTCATTAGGTATAGACTTCGGATGGCACAGGACAGACAGCGATATTGGGCCGATAGCCACCAAAAACCTTTAAAATTTGAGGTATATATTTTGTTTGTATTACTTATGATTGCTTTGTTTTAGGTTGAGTTTTAAGGCTGTGTTTTATTCTAGGTTGGCGATCTGGTGTTCTTGCAGATTTATCCGACATGGGGCATGATTCGTTTTGGTGGAGGTAGAAATCTTAGTCCACGGTATATTGGACCCTTCGGTGTTCTTGCGAGAGTCGGTGCAGTGGCTTATAGACTAGACTTGCCACCTTCACTAGAGGGAGTGCATGATGTGTTTCATGTGTAGCAGTTGAGACAGTACGTGTCAGATCCTAGTAACATATTGGATCAATCAGAGATCGAGGTGGGTCTGACTCATAGCTACCCAGAGCAGCCAGTGGAGATTCTGGATCGCAGGAAGAAGGTGCTGGTAAACCAGACGATTCCTTTGGTACGCGTCACGTGGAGACATCATTCTCCGGAAGAGTCTACCTGGGAGAGGGAAGCAGAGATGGACGAGCGATACCCTTTTCTCTTTGAGCCGTAAGGTATCATTCATTATTGCTTGCTGTGATTGCTTGTTGAAGTGCTAGTTCTTTCCTTAAATTTCAAGAACACATTTTTTTAGGGAGGGTAGACTTGTCACTACCACATTTCTAGATGAGAATATTCTTTTATTTAGCATATTTATTATTTAGTGATTAAAATATTTATATATGTGCTAATAATTAATTATATGGTATTGTGCTATTTATTTATTGTTAGTGGGCTAGCCTATTTTATTTGGACTTGTCATTATTGGACCCATTAGTTTGTCATGACACATTGAGCCCAATATTGGACTAGACCCATTAGACCTATTCCCTTAATTAATTAAGGAGATTAGATTAGTTTCATGAAGAATTAGCAGTTTTCTAATATAGCCCTCCCTAATTAAACCTCATGACCAACTAGTAGGGTATCATGGATATTGTACATTACTTGGGAAGGGGACAGAGGGGGCAGCCATTAGAGGATGTTCTCTCTCTCTCCTCCCATTATTTCATTCATTCTAGATTCTCAATTGTGTTATTCCCCAAATTGACTCATCCCTTCACCAAATTCAAACTAATTCACTCTCATTCCCTCTCAATTTTATCATCTATGACGCATTGGTGCTTGGATTGCAAGGAGCACTTGAAGGAGGAGGAATTGACAAGGAGATTATGTCCTAATTATGTCCATTGAGCATTTTATTGGAAATTTATCTTCCAATAGGTAAATTATGAATCCCCTCTATAATCTATAATCTATAATCTAATACATGCATTTAACCACTAGGAATCATTCTTTATTTTAGGGCTACCCATAGGATCAAGAACTATGTTCATATAACTTGTATTGTGAATTCTATATGGTCATTTGTGTCCAATTAGGAGAATTTCGAGATTGATACATCAAGTGTGTATTATGAGACCAACTAGATCTAATTAGACTTAAATCGGGGTTATGGAACTAGGTATGTATCCATAATTAGACATGAGTAGAGAGTATCATAGTATTTTGTGATATGGTATGATACGGGGGCCCATTTAGGGAGAAATATGCATAGTAGTGAAATTACTCTTCAATTTCTATCGTAACACATTGTATTAGTTATATAATAATGTAATTAATATATATAATTAATAATAGTTGAGAATTGTGGGTTTTGGTACTTTGTTTGTGTGCGTGTCATAGAGTATCATATATGTGCGTGGCAAGTGTTTGACTTAATATTCTAGTGTATGTGTGGAGTATTGTATCAGTTGTGAGTTGGGGCTCGGGTACCTAGAGTGTTGTGTATGTATGGCATGGTTCAGGTTAACAATGAAGGAGAGGGGAACTTGTTGGGTCAGTTGTAGTAGTACATTGATTTCACTGTATGAAGGTGAATTAGAGGTCCCATTCGGTGTAAAGGGTGCGGGTCTTGCATGCTTTCAGTGAAGTGTGATAGGTTAGTATTGGGGGATGTTAAGTTAGATATTATCCGAGAGGGTTGGGGATCATTTTGGAGGGCTCGAGTGCAAGCATGCACTGTGATGGTTGCTACAGGCAAAGTGCCTGTGAGGGTGTGTTGTAGCTCGAGAGTTCAGTGGGGGGGGGGAGTCATTGAAGGCAGTTGCAATAACAACTGATTGATGTAGGGATGTGGCAGCATTCCACTGCAGTTGGGTGACATGTTAACTGCACAGCTATGGGGGAAGGAAAGGCCATTGTACATAAGTATGAGGAGAACGCTGAACTGATACCCATGTATCAGAGGGTGATACATGAACACTGATCGAGTGGCAGTTGAAGCAGTGGATTTGGATTGAACTCGGGTTCCAATAGGAGGGGATACCACACTGTGTTCAGTATTGGGTAGCAGTGGTAAAACCTAGGTGTGCATGTGTGCTAGGTGGGTGCATTTGATACTTGTAAGTATCAGTGACTCCAAATTTATGGATGTATGTTAAGGTAATATGAACCTTGGTTTTGAGAGTATCTGTTAGTTTAGTAGAAGCACTAGCTTAGATGTGGGTTAGCAACAACTAACTCTGGGTATCAACTTGAGGAGCAGTAGATGTTTGGAGTTGTGGTGTGAGATGTCTAATACAACTCAGTATCAGATTTGGTAGGTAGGTGAGGGGATAGATAATATGATACTAATACTAATTAGGAGGGATTATTACCTATAGTTTAAGTTAGCTAGTATATAGTACTGAGTATTGATAGGCATCCATGATACCAAGTTATAACTAGATAGTGTAGGTATTAGTGAAGATCTTACTTATATACTAAGGTAATGACCTAGTATAGCTAATATAAGTTCATGTTAGCTAGTTAGTGGCTAATATGGACTAATTACCTTAGTGTGGACCTAGAAACTTGTGTATGACTTTAGTTTGACTAGTGTGACCTAGTATCGACCTAGAAATCATACTTTAACTCGTTTTAGCTTAATTATTTTCATTACACCCAAGTGACATGATATTCATTTATAGGGTTGTGTGACACCAGTTTGGACACCGAGTTATACCATTTGCTCAGGACCACATGAGAGTACATTTTATGATAGTTTTCTTATTTGATAGCCTCTATGTTTCATGTATTTAGTATTGAATATATATGATTTCTGACACGATGGTTACACGGATTGGTATACGTGGATCTTGGTAATGAGATGCTATTTATGTGATTACTCAGTGATCATCGTGTCGTGCTTCATGATTATTCAGTGATTACCATGATATCTTAATGATTATATATACCGTGATCATAGTGCATGATATTATAGACCATACAGTTTGATATACGTGTTATAATGTGTCGTGATTTGGATTCATGTACTAGTCGGGGGTTGAGAAAGTATTAGTGGATATGTGATCATACCTTATAGCCCATGATTTAGTGTAGCCCGTGAAAGCTAGCAAATCATGCAACTCACGTGTGATCACGCTAGCTCACCTTTTTATATAGCCAGTGTTAGGCCCAAGTCGATCACATTATCTTACTAATATTTCAAGGCACATTTGTTATATTGTTTATGTTATTCTAGTTCATTACATTCATGTTCCTCACTATATTGTTCTCAGTTTATTGCTATTATCTACCATGATGCTCTTTCTTGTGATATTTACTAGTTTAGTTACTTCCATCATTTATTTTCATTGCTATTGTTGTTTTATAGTTTCTGTCAATTAATGGAATTGTTATTCGGTTGTACTTCGCTCCAATCCTGACTGGATATATTTTCAGATGATTCTTTGGAGGACTGGTGTCCTACACACTACGAACCACAAGATGGCGAGCCAGTTGAGTTAGCACATGTAGAGCCTGTTGAGTTAGTACCAGCAGTCGATGAGACTTAGCTAGTTCACTTATGATATTGTATATATCAGTTAGTCACTTTTGGCATTATATTATATTTGAGATTAGTTTGTTGAGATTAGACTTGGACTTGTGATGTATTATGACTTTATTTCTTCCTTCTATTCTATATCGTGTCATATCTTCCTCTAGTTTGTTATTATGATTGAGCATTGTTTACCATTATCATATTGTCCTCCATTAGGAGTTGAGATATCTTGACAAGTACATTATATATATTGCGTGAGATGTTTAGATAGTATTGTTGACCTAGACAATATTCTACTACCGATGTTACGACGTAGGCTAGACGTACCCACGTACTCGTGCCCTTACACCGGGTGCAGGTCGTGACATCTTATACTTTATACTTTGGCACATGTTCTTCTAACTAATGGTTCTTGTGTCCACAGTAGTATCAAAATCTTATTTTAGTGTAGGTTCAAGAATATTAACCAAGAAGAGGAGCATAGTATACCAAAAGTACTGGAAGTTTGTGTTCGCGTACAAGATTCTATTTGTGAAGAACAACGATTATAATTTAAGAGATGAAAAATGTCGACATTACAAAACTGGACTTTCAAACTCATAGTGTAGATGACACTGTAGAAGCTGAAATATGAAGTCTTGGAAACTAAGATCCATGTCTATGTAGATCAAAGATTTGTAGACATCGAAGATCTTCATCAAAGATTCAAAGGAAGCTAGGAGCATGAAATAATTGAATTTGAGGACCGAAAATTGAATACAAATTTTAAATAAACTTTGTGTCTTTCAGCTTTTCTCGAAATAAATAATAATGTTTAATTAATTTAAAATAAAATTTCAAACATTTTAACTCTGTTGAAGTAAAATTTCTCAATTAAATAATTTTTTTTGCAATGCCCGACATAACTTTCGGGACTTTGTGTATGCTACATTACCTTTTGGGTCTACTGTCCCTAACTTTCATTATTTTTTTATAAATGGAAGGAATAATATGCCCACTGTCAGCCAGCCAGCCAGGATTCTTATGACTCTCCTCGGTAACCACAAGGATCACTTGAGTTCGACATTCATTTTTTTGTCACTCTATGTATTTGTTCTCTTCTTATGAATTATAATTTTTTTTTAATAGTAACGTGTCAACCTGTAATATGCTCGAACCTTGTCTGCACCCAACCTAGTCCAGTTGAACCGGTTATACTCGGACCACAAACACGAGCTAGATTTGGGTATTTTGATCAAAGTCCGACCCGATTTGGATACTTCGACCATGTTAGTCCAGTCTGAACCAAATCCGATAAAATTTGGTCCGGATCGGTCGGGCCACCTACTGAACACCTTAGACCAATAACTGACCCATTGTTGTGCAGGATGTCCATGGTGCCCAGGGTGTCCGTGTCCATTGTGCTCAGTTCAGTGGTCCAGTAGAAGTCCACTAAAAAAGAAAACAAAGTTAAAGGCAATTAAGGCCCATAACTACTCTACCCAACTGTTGTAAGCAGTAAGCACTTCCTCATTTCCCAGTGAACAGTTGGAAGAATTAAGGCAGTGTGCTGCTGCTGAGTGCCAGCCAGCCAGCCAGCAAGCCAGAGTTTTTTTTTTTCCCCTTCTAATTAAGAAACACTTTCCCCTTAAAAATTCCTTTTCTGTACCCTCACTCTCACTCACTCCCTCCAATTTAAACACTTCACCTCCCAAAAACCAGCAAGAGATCCACCACCAAGTTCCTCCCTCTTTCCCAATGGCTTCATGTCCTAAGCTTCATCTCCTCCTATTCCTGCTGCTGCTCCTCTTAACAACTCAAGTGAGCCATTCTCAATTTTCTGAGCGACCAAATATCTTTTGATTTTCTAAACCAATACTTTTTTTCGCAGGCGGTGGCATCGCAGCCGCAGACGCAGACGCAGCCGCAGCCGCAGCAGCTCCAGTCGGTGCTGGTGGACACGCGGCGCAGGCTCAACAGCTTCAGGATATGCGCCCTCTGCACCTGCTGCGGGGGGCCGAGGAGCCTCTGCCTGCCTTCCCCGTGCTGCTACGCCATCAACTGCAACATCCCCAACAGGCCCTTCGGCTTCTGCTCCTTCACCCCCAAGACCTGCAACTGCTTCGGGTGCCACCTCTAGCTAGCTGACTAGTTGAGTGCTTTGTTTCTTTCTTATTTTGTTTGTTGCTATCATATCTTTGTTTATTGATATCGCTTTGAAAACACATTGCTATTGTGATCATTGTTTATAATAATATGTATGTGCTTGATGACAATCATATTAAAAATCTAGGTAGAGAAGATTATACATACATGGCTAGGCGGCTGGCATTATATAATGCTGTGCCGGCAAAGGGTGGTTGTATCGTGTCAGTGTCCTGTATATTTCTTGATTCTGGCCCGGGAGATGGTTGCTGGCGGAGTACAATTGGTGGGATGGGTTACCCCAAAAATGCTAAGGTGGGTGGGAGTTGGGTAGTGGTGCATTGAAGCTTTTTATTATGTTGTTGGGGCTATTTATGTTTGTGGATTTATTTTTGATTTTGCTTTACTCCACCAATTCCTTGTGAGGAGTTACTGGGTGGGGTCAATAATGTGGGTGGTCTTTCTCTCCTCTCATCTCGCCCTCCTATGATAGGAGTAAAAGAAGCGCTAAGAATTAAATGTGGGGGGGGGGGGGGGGTGGGGGGTGCGGTTGGGGAGTTTGGCAGAGGTTGCAGTTTTCTCTCCTCCTAGCCCAAATGAAGGAAGGAAGGTGCTTGCTCCTGTCTTTGCATGTGTCTTCTTGTGCTCAAGAGCAGCCCAAGACCCTTTATTGCAACTTGTTTGTTGCTATTGAGAGGGTTCTTGAAGAATCCCTTTGACCACTTTGTGGAGGAAGGAAAACACTCTCTCTCTCTCTCTCTCTCTCTCTCTCTCTCTCTCTCCATGGGCCTTTTGCTGAAAACATACTAAGCAGACTGCTTAGAATATAGTTAGTGTAGTCCTGAGGGGATTATGCCAAGATGAGGATCTTGGTTGCGATTAAACAACTACTGAATATTGTCCACGACAAAAGACAGCTAGAGATGTACAAAATGTTCCTTCTTTTCGATGTCATAGTTCCTATCATTTTCTATGAGCTGGGATTTGTGTACATCCCACCCTGAGATCTGCCATATAAATTTGCGCGCTCTGCAGACAACACTGGAGACATCTGAAGGCATGTCCTAGTGTTTGGTAAAAGATCAAAAACTCAAGGGAAGTAATCTAGAGTCACATCTTGTCGCATTTGGTAAAGAAAATTATTATTATTATTATTTTTTTTTAGAAAGTTATAATTTTTATCAATTTTTTTTTCGATGTTTGGAAAGATAAAAAACAGTACATGTTTATTGAGCTAAAAAGAAGATTAATATTGAATGTTAGCATGATTTTAAAGAAAATTAATTCATTGCTCTCTATTTTTTTTTGAAAAATTACAATACCAATCAATATTTTTTTTGGGTGTTTGGACAGTTTAAAAAATAATACATGTTTATTGAGCTCAAAAGAAGATTAATATTGAATGTTAGCGTGATTACAAAATTGGAAATGAACGTAATTTACTTTGTGGGGATTTTCACTACAAGATTTTTGTTTCGGTGTAAAAGAATTAGATGCAAAGGCTGAATCTGTGATTTTCCATATGAGGCGCTCTATATTAGATCCCTTAGAACTTATCAGATGCCTGCCTTCTGGCAATAAAGAGTATAGTTTCTTGCTCTCTCAAAATACACAAGGGTTCTGCTTCAATCTGTACCTAATTTTTATATGATTTAAAAATGTCATCCTCATTTGTTCCTCTTCTCATTTTCCCACAACATGGTTTAATGATTTGTTGGTTGTTTGCTGCTCATATTAGTGTGATCAAAGTATTTTAGAGAAACAAGGGCCCAAAGTATTTTAGATAGGTAAGGGCTTGAAATGTCATTTACCTAGCTTGGACGAGTAGGGACACTGATACTGATAATACGTTACGGACACGAAAAAAGGAAAATTTTAAATATTTACAGTAGTGTAATTATCTATGTTGCTCAAATACAAACATGGATATGGGTACAAACACGATACAACTATGAAAAAAAAAAATCGTGTTCGTACGACATAGCCTAGCTCACTTGTATTTGACTAACTTTAAATGGATTCATTTTAATTGTTAGATCTCATTCTTTCAATTTATCTATTATTATTTTTCCTTCTTTGTGTTGGAGTGGGTGGGGTTCACAATCTATGTAGAGAATACCCCGGAGTGCGACGAGCGTCATCCGTGTGTCGGAAAAGCTCGGAAAGTGCATCGACCGTCGTACATTGGAATATTTATGGTAAGCAAATATTATATTAAATTTTCATCTTTGACTTTAATTATATATTTATGATTGGATCTTTCATATATTAACTTTCCATATAATTGGATTTCCAATTTATGGTAAGCTAATTTATGATTTGATTTCCATTAAATATATGATTGAATGTAATTGGATTTTCATAAATATTTTTGGCTTCCATATATAAATTTTCATATGGAAACCCTAATTCATGCAAGAGTTTATATAAAGGCTCATGCAATATACAACAACATAAGAAAAGAAAAGAGAGAAAAAAAATGTGACAAGAGTATCATTGCAACTTTGGAGGAAAGAAAGAATGATTGGAGACCGTTGCGGAGAAGGAGATCAATTTAAGGTATTTTTCAAAAAAAAAATTTCGTGGTTGTAATCTATTTTCTGTTCCAAAGAGTTGTGGTAATCCGTGTTGGATCGGTGTAAAGCTTGTAGAGGGTGTAATATCTTTATTCTATTAGTGGAGGTTCTTCAGGGTTGGACTCCGATCATCCCGTGGTTTTTCTCAACTGGGCTTTTTACGTAAAAATTTATGTGTCTGCGATTTGTGTTTGATATTTTTTTTGTTTGTGCGTTTTTCTCGGTTCTCTCACAGGTACTCTCTGGTTTGGGGAACGATTTTCGCGTTTCGTTCCCAACAGTGTGGTATCAGAGTCAGGTTCTGAAATTTCAGAAGGGTATCAGGAGTTGACAGGCAAACCAGGAAGGAGAGATGGATGCGAAGTCGGTGCGCATGGTAACCTGAACGGTACCAACTATCACTATAGGAGGAGCAAGATGAATGATCTGATATTTGTCAAGAAGCTGCATCCTACAGTATCTATTTTCGAGAGGCCCAATGACAAATCCGAAGAGGACTGGAAGTTCGAGCATATACAGGTGTGTGGGTACATCAGGCAGTTCGTTAACGAGAACGTGTACAACCACATTGCCAATATTGAGCA
The DNA here is from genome assembly GCA_036927795.1 of Iris macrosiphon. Classification (NCBI taxonomy): domain Eukaryota; kingdom Viridiplantae; phylum Streptophyta; class Magnoliopsida; order Asparagales; family Iridaceae; genus Iris; species Iris macrosiphon. Next base: position 114,760,772 of record JAYESA010000019.1, on the reverse strand, counting down.
CGCGAGGACAATGTGGAATAAACTGGAATCTTTGTATGTGAAGAAGATCGGGGTAAATAAATTGTTCCTGATGCGGATGATGATGGATCTGCGGTAGAAAGATGGGACGTCCATTACGGATCATTTGAGTGAGTTCAGGGCGTGGTTGACTAGCTATCCTCGATGAGAGTCAGGTTCGACGATGAGGTTCAGGGACTATGGCTGTTGTTTACATTGCCATACTCGTGGAAGACCGTACGAGTGTCTATGATCGCTTCTGTTCTGGAAGGCGTGATCAGTCTGGAGTTTGTCAAGAGTGGGGTACTAAATGAAGAGATGCAGAGACGTTCTCATGGCACTTCATCCGCATCCCACTCAGAGACGCTTGTTTCAAAGAGCCGCGTAAGGGGTAAAAGTAAGGATCCAAGCGGTGGCAGAGACAAAAGCAGGGGAAGGTCCAAGGGTCAGTACGAGGACTCGGAGTGTTACCATTGTGGCAAGAAGGGCCACATCCTGTAGTTCAAGTCCCCAACGGCTTTCAGATCGTATCCCATCTTCTGGAGGAGTTGCTTGGTTTGGGAGCTGTACCGGTGATGTGGTATTTTGTCAGTGTAGAGTTATGGCTCCAGTTCCTCTAGGACAGAGGATCAGGGACTTTTTATTCTGCCGAAGATGATGAGTTTGTCTCTCGTCTTCCTTGTCGAAACTATAAAGTAGGAGTTTTAACTGGGGAGAACTCGGTTCACTACATTGGTGGAAGTTATATGTGTATACAGCTGCAAGCCTAGACCATGCTCCATGGAATATAATGTGTTGAGATGTGCAACATCAGAATAGTTCAATGATAACTCTTTATTAATAAAAATAAGTTATCTTATCCTCAGGAATTACATCATCAAGAGAAGGGACGTTAGGAAGAGCGGCTACATACTCCTCCAGTTCGTCCTTTCCTAAATCTACCCCAGTGCGAGCGACAGCTTCAGAGGTCTCCTGCACAACTTTACCACTAGAGGTTCAGAATTCGTAGTACCAGATCTTCCTTCAACAGTCGACTCGGTCTACGAAGGTGAACGACCAGAGGTTTGGGTGCTTTCTTGTGCAGTTTTACCATGAGGGAAGGGGCTGTATAAGGAGCTCGTGCTTTGAGATGGAATCTCAAGGGCTCGTCCAATGTTGTTCCCGTCTCTGCCTCATCGTCGGCATCATTTTCAACTTCATCTTGGTGGACTTGCTTGTAGAGGATCGAGTCAGAGTAATAGGGCTAAACCCCTTTGAATGGATCAACGTCGACAAATTTTGTCTTGGCGACGCCATAATCGCCCTCGTACTTCAAGCACTAGTGCAGGGTCGCTGGTACAATCATGTATTGGTGTATCCACGGAGGTTCCAACAGAGTGTTGTAGCATACGTCTACGTCTATGACGTAGCAGCTGACCTCTATTTTTAAATCGTCGATCTGATACTTCAAACGAATCTTGCCCAGAGGGTAGCTCATTTGAAGCCACTAATGGCAGTATTGGTTGCTGCCAGCAATGCATCGGGATATCCAAGGTCTGAAGCAGATTCTGCAGGATGATGTTGATTGACGAGCCGGGGTCGATGTGCATCAAGTCCACCTTGATGGCTCCGATGTACCCAGTGTAATACAAAGGAAGATCGTGCCTATTGTTCTTTAACAATGTCTTGTTGTGAGAACATGGTGTTGGGTATCACCTCCATTACATTATTGTAGTGGGGACATGCGGCAGAATCCTCAACTGGAGGCTTGACCTGCGCCAGGTAGGTTTCGATATTCTGTAATTCCTCATTCAAAGCATCCCGAGTGTCTTTGGAGAGTCGAAGAAGCTCGAATAGTGACAACTTCGCTGGGTATTGGCCAGTTGTGCCAAGATGTCGAAGTTATAGGGCTTCTCGAGTCCCTGAGTTGTATCTTTGTGCAGCTGTTTGTCCAAACGAGGTTCATTCTGCTTGGACTTGTCCGCTGTCGGAGGGTGGAATGGACCCAGATCAGATGTTGTAGGTGCGGCAGTTGGGTGCGCACCATCGTCAGGGATGTCATACACTCGTTGGTACGCCAGTCCTGACCTTGTCATTCCTTCTATAATTTTTTCGGAAGGGAGAGAAACTATGTAGCAGGACTTGGACTCCTTGCCCTTGGACTTGGTGGCTGAAGGTGTTGCCTGCTGCATCAAGTCAGGAGCAAGATCCGGATGAACCCCATATGATATTCCCCCAAGATGTGGTGAGAGTTATCAGTCCGGCTGTTTGGTCACTAGCTAGAAGGAGACTGACAACCTTCATTGTTGCCCTAGGGATCGGGATCACTCCGTCTTGGGCTTTTGTTACTGGAAAGTTACCAATTTGGAGAGATACCATGTTAGCGATAACTGTTTTGTCACCAAAATCCATGGTGAGGGCCTTGGTATCGAGCAGACGCTGGATGTACCTCTTCAGTGTGTAGCAATCCTACGTCGCATGGTGGACGTATCGATGGTAGTGGCAGTACTTCGAATTATTTACATCAACTGCCTCAACATGGTGCTTAATATCGGAGAGCCGAAGCTTGTTTCCCTTCATTAGCACGTCAAAGATTGCCATAACGTCATCATCTTTGAAGGAATGACTTGTCTTCTATTTTGGAGCCTCTATGGGCTTTTGCTCGTACTTTTTGGTTATATTAGCGACAAGAGTCTGTTTTCCCTTGTCATCTCGTGCGCTATTATTGTTGTTGTTATTATTGTAAGAACGTTTTCCTGTATCATCAGCGATGGATATCTGTATTCCCAAGTGGCGGACGTCCTTTACTTTCTTCTCAGCACCGGCAACATTTATGATGAACATCGTTCAACCGTTAAACTGAGAGTCATCCATCCAGAGTCTGACTGTGGGAAGAAATTTCTCCGAAAGGTATCCAACAGCGTGGACTCAGGGATACAAAAGGGTAACTTTAAAGCCACTTGCCTGTACCGCTCTATATATTCCTGTATAGACTTTCTTCCTTTGTGTGATATACATTAAAGAGGACATCATCATGTCATTTCATCCGTCATAGAACTGAGCAAGGAAAAGACCTTTGAGATCATCAAACAACAAAATACAGTTGTCATGGAGGCTGCAGAACTAATCGAAAGCTATTCCAGACAATGCCCCGACAAAGAGCATAGTTGAGAGGGCATCGTTGTGAGGTAGATGCCCCATTGCCGTCTTGAATTAACTCATGAATTGACGGGAAGATGTCTTCCCATCAAACGAACTCAAGTTAAAGGGCTTGTACTTGGGCGGGTACGGTACGTCTCTCCACTAAAGGGGATACGGTTATCGAATCTTGAGCTTACGTAATGAGTCCCGATTGCCCATTGAGTCTAGGCGAGCTCAGAGTTCTCGTTCCTCTCGTATTGCTTCTCGGGCTTCATCGACTGGGGAAGGGACAGATGATCCGGGTAGGGGATGATTCCCGCTAGCGGGTGAAGAAGTTGCATTTGAATATCCATTTTTTCTGGGGTCAAAGCTTGCTTGACCAGAGGCCCTTGTTGGTTGTAAGGCTATATTTTCCTTGATCTCCAATATTATCTGGGCCAAGGCCTGCATTGATGCACTCATGGTTTGCATCATGGCCTCGAGGGTTTCGAGACTGTTGATCGTTGGAGCCCTCATGATCATCACCTGCTATGTATTTTGTTCTAACATAGGAAGAAATGGATGGGATGGTGGACGTCGCATTTTTGCCTCAGACTCTTGCCGTGAATAGTCATTCGAAAAAGTTGGTAGTGTTGCATCCTCTTCGGACTCAGAGGGAACACTACCCCAAGCGTAGGAAGTTGCGTCCTCTTGACGAGGGTGGCTAACCCCAGGGATCTCAGCATCTGTTCCTTGGAAATCACCGTCTTCTCAGAATGCCAGATTGTCATAGAGGTCTGGTGGATTACAACCCCCAGCTTGCGTAGCTATGTGAGATCCTGGGGAAGAACTACCCCCAATGGCTGACAGCTTCTTCTTTGAGCGGGTACCTAGTAAAACCCCTTCCACGGGTTCTGCAGCTTGTCCTCCTTAGACCCGTCTTCTTGACTCGCTGGCCGAGAGCGACGGACTGGAGGTGCTAAACTTTTGACCTCCCCTCATGGATTCGAGCAGAATAATATGAGGTGAGGGGCAGCTCCTCTGCCTCTAGTGCTTGCACTTGTTCTCCGGGTTACGGCCGGATGGGTGCCTTTGGTTGCAACCGTTGGAATGCCGACTGCCTGTTTGTGGGTACTGCTACTTTGTTACAACAGCAGTTGATGATAATACTGGCATAGTAATTTCCTGGGGAGGATACTTCATATCCCGTACTTGATTCCCTTATTTTTTGCTTGTGATTGATCACGTTGTGCAAGTCGAGCAAGGGCTGATTCACCTTTGTACCCTTCTTATGAGCCCGGGTAGACCGAGCACATAGGTGCGTTGATGCTGACTTTGCTTCCTAACCAGGGGTTCATACAAGAACTTTTTCCAGGTTGATAATAGAAAACTCTTTAGACCAACCCTGTCCAATTGCCACCGCGGGCTGGACGCATGGGTCAATTTTGTACAAATTTCTGTTAGGAGCACGCATTACAGTTAGCGATGCCTGCTAATGGTCGGTCGAATGAGCAATTGTTTGAGCTTGGCGAGCCCGCATTGCCCTAAAACTCTTCGTCCTAGAACGCGTCGGTACATAGTATGAAGAGTCCAAGTTTACATCTTCGTCTTTCTCAGTATGGCGCATGGAGTCAGCGTTGTGTGAGATTCGGTCGAAGTCGAAACTTCTGTTGCTGTCCTGGCTGCATGTGGCCATCTGCCTGCGGCTGCCGACCGGTGCCGCATAGTCCTCATTATGAGGCTTTTGGTGTGGCTGAATGGAACATGTCTTAGTGCTCGAACTCCTGGTATCGTAATATTTTCCTCTGTCAGAGGTCAAGTGTTGAGCACCTTCCTTGTCAGAAGAGGCTGCCGCGTGAAAGGCGTCAGCTCGTGTGGACGCATGATGTGCGTCCCCTGCGACAGGGAGAGAGATGGAAAGTGCATGCTCGGCAGTTGGGTGAGGCACAACGGCCTTTGCAACCCATGTCCTGCGTGTCTTTTTAGGCTTTTCCAGCATGGGAGAAGCGCCGCCCTTAGACAGCTTTTTCTCAAAGGCTTGTTGGTCGAAGCGTATAACCAACATCCTCTGGGTCAAACCCAGCTTTGATGCGACGGCCTACGTCACGACCTTCTCATAAAAGAAAAAGGAATTCCCCAGCAAAGTCGCCACCTTGTTTGCCATTGAAGTAAGTTTGAAAAACCTTCGTTTAATAACCAACAAAAAGTACAAAAAAATTCTAAAAAATCTAAGTACAATATTTTTTGATCTGGGTAATGTGACGATGTGGATTGAGTATTGTTGTGACTCTTTTACTCTGTTAATGGTCCATCGAGGGAATGAGGATGCTCTCTTCTCTGTTCTCTCCTGAGCTCGTGTGCACGTACGTAGCTCGTCTGGAGTGGTATGGACTCTAAAGCAGAAAAACCAGACTTTGGATCGTCTAAGTTTCTCCTATTTATAGCCATCATGCTGATGGACTATAGGTGCCGCATGTGCTTCTGTTGGGTGGCCGCAGGGGTCTCCTTTAACAGAATACGGTTGTAACTGTAGACGCATACTATGAGCATGCTACCACATGTACATCATTAAAAGGATGTATTTGAGTTTTGGTCGACCTGTCATGTTGACGTTTGTTGTAATTTGCTGTTACTGAAGATCTGGGAGGTTCTCATCTTTTGTTTCTGTGACTTGGTCAGCTTGACACGTGGCCTGCATTTAGTTGGAGAGAATTACTTCAGTCGCCACACAAAAATTGTCTCAGGGAACCCATCCACGTTGGACGCATGGAGTCTGGGACGCATAGGACGCATGGAGTCTGGAACGTATGGGGCCAAAAATGCATGGAATGTATGGAGTCTGGAACGCATGTGGCCTAGTACACGTGGCGATACACGCCTGTCAGGAGTAAAGTTAATGCCGACGTTAGGTTCTATCGTTTAACGTACTTACGTCTTTTGAGGCATTCAGAAAGTCCTTTTTGTTAAGATTCTGTGTGAGACATAATCTTTGTGTCAGGCCTTTATGTGACCAGTTGTAGGGATGCTTGAGGGAGTAGTGGAGCATGGCACTATTGGCGCATGAGGACACTAGTTACTTAGTGGCGTATGGTACTGCTGGCGCATAGAAAAACTAGTTACTTTATGCCGCATGACACTGATGGCACGTGGGAACACTAGTTATGAAGAGGTCGGCGCATGGCACTGGATTATTATGGCATCGGAGGCTTGATCACTGCAGTGCATGGCCTTTAATTACTGATGGTGCATGGTAGCTGTTTTCTGGGCCGCATAGGCGTTCTGCGACCTAATTTCTTCTGAGTCGATCTTGGGGCTCAAGTTTGTTGGGCACATGGATCTAGATTTTCCATGCTCTACAATAACCTCAAGGTAATACCTAATAACTTGGTCATTACCTAGTTCACACTTGGTATCTATGCCTTACTACCCATTGGTATTCATATACCACTCTCACTCATCTCTCTAACTTACCCAACTAATCTAATACTTAAACTTATCCTATACTACAACCCATGTATCATGGATACACACTCTACTTCAACCTCACTCTCACCCTAATGATACCCTATACCAAAACACCTTATTCTATTCACATATTACCTAATCATAAAATCCAATATCACAATCAATGTATATTGATAACTGTTGTGAGACTCGTCTCACAGTATTCGTATTTTATGCGGATACGTATTTTGTGCTAGTTATTATATTTTATTGGATCTCGAGGAAGCTCAAAAATTCTCAAAATTGAAACTTTACTACCTGACCGGTATACTACAGTATACCAATGGTATACTGGCCGACAGATATTTGTTTAACTTTTCGAGATATTTTTGAGATATTTCTCTATAAATAGTACTTGATTCATTTCATTTTTTTCTCTCTTTCTCTCTCATCTCTTTTTCATTTCTTTCTCGAGTTTGGAAGCATGGTCTTGAGACCTAGAGTATGGTTTCTGAACCCCTTCGTGGTGGTGGACTAGAAGGTTTAGGCTGAAAGCTCACTTTAGGCAAGTACACTTTGCCGATTTCGTGAACTTCCTTTATTTTATTTTATTTTACTTTTCTGGAGCTTTGGTTATTGCTTTTTAGCTTAGACTTGCTTTACTATTATTGTTCATATCGTGATTTCTAGCCTAGTGACCGTCTCGGTTTTGATTTCTGGTAGAATCTTGTTTCGTCCCTTTTTGGTAACTCGGTAACGAAAACGGAGTTTTAACCATGAGTTTTAGTTCATATTGTGATATGAGACTTAGGTGTAGCACACACTTCCCGAATATAGAAATAATAATATGTTAAATAATAATATGTACACCTGTAGGATTTATACACCAATAAGAGAACATTAGATCCTTAGTACTCAATAATGAGGAGTAAAGTTAATGCTGACGTTAGGTTCTATCGTTAAGTCTGGAACGTATGGGGCCAAAAATGCATGGAATATATGGAGTCTGGAACGCATGTTGCCTCATACACGTGGCGCTACACGTCTGTCAGGAGTAAAGTTAATGCTGACGTTAGGTTCTATCGTTTAGCGTGCTTACACGTCTTTTGAGGCATTCAGAAAGTCCTTTTTTGTTAAGATTCTGTGTGAGATATAATCTTTGTGTCAGGCCTTTATGTGACCAGTTGCAGGGATGCTTGAGGGAGTAGTGGAGCATGGCACTGTTGGCGCATGAGGACACTAGTTACTTAGTGGCGTATGGTACTGCTGGCGCATAGAAAAACTAGTTACTTTATGCCGCATGACACTGATGGCACGTGGGAACACTAGTTATGAAGAGTTCGGCGCATGGCACTGGATTATTATGGCATCGGAGGCTTGATCACTGCAGTGCATGGCCTTTAATTACTGATGGTGCATGGTAGCTGTTTTCTGGGCCGCATAGGCGTTCTGCGACCTAATTTCTTCTGAGTCGATTTTGGGGCTCAAGTTTGTTGGGCACATGGAACTAGATTTTCCATGCTCTACAATAACCTCAAGGTAATACCTAATAACTTGGTCATTACCTAGTCTACACTTGGTATCTATGCCTTACTACCCATTGGTATTCATATACCACTCTCACTCATCTCTCTAACTTACCCAACTAATCTAATGCTTAAACTTATCCTATACTACAACCCATGTATCATGGATACACACTCTACTTCAACCTCACTCTCACCCTAATGATACCCTATACCAAAACACCTTATTCTATTCACATATTACCTAATCATAAAACCCAATATCACAATCAATGTATATTGATAACTGTTGTGAGACTCGTCTCACAGTATTCGTATTTTATGCGGATACGTATTTTGTACTATTTATTATATTTTATTGGATCTCGAGGAAGCTCAAAAATTCTCAAAATTAAAACTTTACTACCTGACCGGTATACCCACGGTATACTACAGTATACCAACGGTATACTGCCCGACAGATATTTGTTTAACTTTTCGAGATATTTTTGAGATATTTCTCTATAAATAGTACTTGATTCATTTCATTTTTTTCTCTCTTTCTCTCTCATCTCTTTTTCATTTCTTTCTCGAGTTTGGAAGCATGGTCTTGAGACCTAGAGTATGGTTTCTGAACCCCTTCGTGGTGGTGGACTAGAAGGTTTAGGCTGAAAGCTCACTTTAGGCAAGTACACCTTGCCGATTTCGTGAACTTCCTTTATTTTATTTTATTTTATTTTACTTTTTTGGAGCTTTGGTTATTGTTTTTTAGCTTAGACTTGTTTTATTATTATTGTTTATATCGTGATTTCTAGCCTAGTGACCGTCTCGGTTTTGATTTCTGGTAGAATCTTGTTTCGTCCATTTTTGGTAACTCGGTAACGGAAATGGTAACGTAGTTTTAACCATGAGTTTTAGTTCATATTGTGATATAAGACTTAGGTGTAGCACACACTTTCCGAATATAGAAATAATAATATGTTAAATAATAATATGTACACCTTTAGGATTTATACACCAATAAGAGAACATTAGATCCTTCGTACTTAATAATGAGGAGTAAAGTTAATGCTGACGTTAGGTTCTATCGTTAAGTCTGGAACGTATGGGGCCAAAAATGCATGGAATGTATGGAGTCTGGAACGCATGTGGCCTCATACACGTGGCGCTACACGCCTGTCAGGAGTAAAGTTAAATCTGACGTTAGGTTCTATCGTTTAGCGTGCTTACGTCTTTTGAGGCATTCAGAAAGTCCTTTTTGTTAAGATTCTGTGTGAGACATAATCTTTGTGTCAGGCCTTTATGTGACCAGTTGCAGGGATGCTTGAGGGAGTAGTGGAGCATGGCACTGTTGGCGCATGAGGACACTAGTTACTTAGTGGCGTATGGTACTACTGGCGCATAGAAAAACTAGTTACTTTATGCCGCATGACACTGATGGCACGTGGGAACACTAGTTATGAAGAGTTCGGCGCATGGCACTGGATTATTATGGCATCGGAGGCTTGATCACTGCAGTGCATGGCCTTTAATTACTGATGGTGCATGGTAGCTGTTTTCTGGGCCGCATAGGCGTTCTGCGACCTAATTTCTTCTGAGTCGATCTTGGGGCTCAAGTTTGTTGGGCACATGGAACTAGATTTTCCATGCTCTACAATAACCTCAAGGTAATACCTAATAACTTGGTCATTACCTAGTCTACACTTGGTATCTATGCCTTACTACCCATTGGTATTCATATACCACTCTCACTCATCTCTCTAACTTACCTAACTAATCTAATGCTTAAACTTATCCTATACTACAACCCATGTATCATGGATACACACTCTACTTCAACCTCACTCTCACCCTAATGATACCCTATACCAAAACACCTTATTCTATTCACATATTACCTAATCATAAAACCCAATATCACAATCAATGTATATTGATAACTGTTGTGAGACTCGTCTCACAGTATTCGTATTTTATGCGGATACGTATTTTGTGCTAGTTATTATATTTTATTGGATCTCGAGAAAGCTCAGAAATTCTCAAAATTGACACTTTACTACCTGACCGGTATACCCACGGTATACTACAGTATACCAACGGTATACTGCTCGACAAATATTTGTTTAACTTTTCGAGATATTTTTGAGATATTTCTCTATAAATAGTACTTGATTCATTTCATTTTTTTCTCTCTTTCTCTCTCATCTCTTTTTTATTTCTTTCTCGAGTTTGGAAGCATGGTCTTGAGACCTAGAGTATGGTTTCTGAACCCCTTCGTGGTGGTGGACTAGAAGGTTTAGGCTGAAAGCTCACTTTAGGCAAGTACACCTTGCCGATTTCGTGAACTTCCTTTATTTTATTTTATTTTACTTTTCTGGAGCTTTGGTTATTGCTTTGTAGCTTAGACTTGCTTTACTATTATTGTTCATATCGTGATTTCTAGCCTAGTGACCGTCTCGGTTTTGATTTCTGGTAGAATCTTGTTTCGTCCCTTTTTGGTAACTCGGTAACGAAAACGGTAACGGAGTTTTAACCATGAGTTTTAGTTCATATTGTGATATGAGACTTAGGTGTAGCACACACTTCCCGAATATAGAAATAATAATATGTTAAATAATAATATGTACACCTTTAGGATTTATACACCAATAAGAGAACATTAGATCCTTAGTACTCAATAAAGCTCATTCTAGGGTTTGGAACCATGGTTAGGCCATTAAAAATTTGTTGAGAACTTTTTGTACTTATTAATAAATAATTCTAACTCTCTAAGACTTCCAAGAATTTCTGTGGAAAACTTAGAGGCCAAATTTAACCCCAAATATTTTTTACGGTTTAATTTGCAGTTATATATTTTCTAGAATTTTTCCATTATTTTTTAATATTTAAAATATTTATTTTAATTTATTTTAATTAAAATAATTAATTAAATAAGTTTCTATAATTAAAAACTAAAAATAAATTTAAAATACCCAGTCAGCGACCCCGTAGGCGTGGGGGTGGATCTGAAGCCGACTAGGTCTCCGAGTCAGAGACCGAATCTGAGCCGAGCTCGGATCATCTCGAGTTGAGCAGTATTTCGTATTAGCCGCTCGATCCGAGCGGGGATCACCCTGATATATGACACGTGTCCCGCTAACTCCCTCTCTCTCATATATATATATATATATATATATATATATATATATATATATATTCTGTGATAGTTTTAGGGTTTTTCTATCAACCGAATTTTAGGAAGATTTGTGGGGGTTCTCATCTAGGATTTCTCGATCTTAACGAAGCCATTACTCATAGCTTCGGACTCCAAATGCATCCCCGTTTCTTCCGTTGGAACTATCTCGAGGCAATTTGGACTCTGATTTTGGACCTGATTCATACCACAGCTAAGGACCACAGGCGAGTATATTTTCGTGATTACTTTCAGTACTTGATGGTCTCATGCTTAGTATTGATTATTTTGATTCTTGACACTTGTTACACAGATTAGTAAATGGTGGATTCTTGTATGAGATATGTGACTTTCTTAACTATTGTTATTTCATCGTGTTTAGTTCGGAATTCATGTTGTACTAGTCGGGAGGAAAAATACTTAGTGGACGTGTGAACTACATTTTTTATCTTATGGTCTTACTGAAATAATAGCAGCCATGCACGACACTTGTGGTTTGTCAGATTTTACCCTTAGATGTTCACATATCAACAAGGTATTTTAAATTACGTAGATTAGTTATTCCTATTTGTTTCTCCCATACTTGTAATTATTTTTCTACGATCGCTTGTGATTATTGTACATTATTGCCATGACAGGACTTCAGCATTTAGTTATTCTGCTTACCTTATTGTGATTTCAGCTTTGTTGCCATTATATATTTTTTAATATTTATTGCCGTATAGCTTCTACTATGTGTTGGAACTGTTTTCACTGTGATGTACATGTTCAAATTCTGACTGGATAATAATATTTTAGATGACTACAATGAGGATGAGATCCCTACACATTATGGACCGTATATTGGCAACATAGCTGAGCCTGATCTTGCCCTTCAGGAGGATCATGGAGAGTTAGCAGCTCAGACACCGGCTGAGCTTGAGTATTTGTTTAAGTCAGCTGGTTTGGACCGGATTGTTCTACTTGATTTCTAGTTATATTTTGGATATTATTAGTTGGGGATTTAGTAATGTTCGGAAGACTCTTTGGCCCTACATATTTACAATTATTTCTTTATTATCTTTGGTGCTTTCATTTAGTTTAGTGCCTGTGATTGCGTATAGTATGGATATGTATATATGTTGTGAGTTATAGATTATACTTGTGGCTTATTATACAGCGTTCTACCGCCGACGCTACGGCGTAGGCTGGGCATGCCCATAACTCATGCCCAATTTCAGAGTGCGGATCGTGACATTAGGACATGTGACATGATATACAGTTATATATATTTATACTATTATGACTCAATGTACTAGATAGAGGTCTTGATCTTGTGTGTTATTGACATGAGACGTGCGATTACTTGGGAGGAGAGAGCATATATCGTGCGATAGGCTATTTTATCATAGTTTGTTGTTGTCTCTGCAGCAGATCTTTGGTGTTTCATAGTTTGCTTTAGGTTCCATTACACGGGGCCTTTAGTATTTTCATAGTTTGCTGAAGTGTCTATTGAGATCTTCATTGTTACAGCCTGGAGTACGAGTGATGTTCTCAAGTGCATATCACTTACTCGTTTACATTAGAATTACCCCCACTGTATACACTTGTACCTATTATACTTTTTTACCTTTGGCATATTTCTATGTACCTTGTTACGGCCCTCTGTGGACCCGGTTTCTTGTCAGTTTTGCAGCATAGACGATCATGGAGTCTTCTAGACTCACTGATGTGTATCGTATCATTATGCAGGTATGGGTACTAGGTACTTGTATCATTTCTTCCATAATTGTATTTACTTATTCTCCATGTATACTCTTCTGCTGCTATAGCCTAGTTTTGTAGACTATATTTCTTTATCGAGTCTATTCGAGCTTGTTTATTACTGGGTGGCCGAGTTTAGCACATCTAGTTCATTATTGATATTTGTGTTCATGTGGATTTGAGACATAGTTATTCTTTTATAGTGATATGTAGATAGTACATCTTATACGTATTCGAGTCAGACAAGAGTCTGCTTGAATACGTAGCTGGCCTTTGCCACGTGACCTGGTCACGCACGTCATAGACGGCTAGCAGTCAGGAACAATCGAGTATAAGGCTGATGGTACAGTCGCGTACTCAACAGTTAGCAGTCATGACATGGTGGAAGGATAAACCACATGTCTCCTAGTATTCTCCCTCCCGACACGAAAATCAAGACATGAAATCCAATTCCTAACACTAAGTGTAATCATCCAATGGTGACTAGAGCGTGAAATTGTCATACAAGAAAAATTAGAAAAAACCTAATTATAAGGGTTTTGATTCTACGTATGGTCTCTAGTTGGGGTACATGGCCGTGCCATGGGTCCATACAAGTTTTGGAAAATCTGTGGGTTGATATGGTTATCAATAAATTCCAGAAATATATTTAAGTTTTATAAGTCTATAATATATATTTTTGAAAACTAGAGTATCGTACGAGACTTTTTGTATGATCCATGATATACACGAAACAAGAAAATCTCAAAAACTAGTAAATCCATTAATAACCAAATCCAATAATGTCATTATGGAACGATACCAATAATCAAAGACTCACCTTGCAAAAATTCATTATCCTTGATTATGAATACTAAAATCACAAAAAATAAGAAAATATAATATACGATAAATACTGATGAATTTGTATACGAATATCGATACTGGGAGATGAGCCTTACAGAGACTAGAAAGAATGAGAGGGCAAATATGGAGGGAGCGACAACATACAATTGGTATAGCAGAGGACAAAATGGGGGATGGAGAGTGGTTTGGTGGCAGTGAGGGTGTTAGGGCTCGAGAGTTATAATGAATAAATAGAGAGAGTATGTGGCCTAGAGGAATATGAAGGGGAGAAGAGAAGACCCAATAGATAGGAGAACCCGACCCAAAATAAAAAAATAACTGATTCTCTACCTGATAAGCAGAACAAACCAGACCCAAAGGGCTTATATAAAAACAACATAGAGCATATTGTTATACCGAATGATATGATGATGGAACAAAATAAAATACATAAGCAAACTGGATTCCCTATAGACATAGGCAATATTTTGGCCAGAATACTGCTAGAGGGATTGCAGAGCAGATACAATATTTAAGAGTAGAATTTGCAATAAAAAATACTATGGTTAACAAAATAAAATATCATGGATTGTCTATAACTCTAGCATACCAATTTTATGACAAATAAAATTGAACTAGTCCTACGCAAGGGGTTTAGTGAAAATACCAACAAGTTGATGTTCAATATAGATAAATTCTAAAGAGATATCACCCTTTTGATTGTGATCTCATAAAAAATGGTCCAATTTCTATGTGTTTGGTGTGTGAGTGAAAAATAGGATTCTTAGTGAGATTGATAGCACTCGTGTTTTCACATTTGATAATGATATTGCGACCTAAAAGACCAAAATCCTCTAGTGTTTGCTTCATCCAAAGAATTTGTGCGCAACAAAATGTATTCATCTTCGGTTGTTGAAGTAAAACCAAAATTTGTTTTTTATTAAACCAAGAGATTAAAGTTTTACCAAGGAATTGACATGTGTCACTAGTACTTTTACGTTCAACTTTTCATCCCGTAAAATCTATATCTAAATAACCTAGAAGCTCAAAGGATAGAGACTTGGGATACCATAAGCCAACAACCCTAAATGTATTAAAGATACGCTTAACAATATATATATGTGACTCCTTGGAGTTAGCTTGAAAGTGAGCACACATGCAAACACTAAACATGATATCAGGACGACTTGCGGTTAAATAAATTAAACTACTAACCATACCTCGAATACTGACGTATATCCATCAACTTTCCATTTTCGTCGTGATCGATCTTTATTTTAGTAGCAATAGGAGTTCCAATTGAATTGGAGTTATCCATATCAAATCGCTTGAGCAAGTCTTTTGTGTTCTTGTCTTCATTAATGAAGGTTCCATGAGTGCTTTGTTTATCCAAGAAAGAAGGAGAGTTCCCCATCATGCCCATCTAAAATTATTGATGCATGCAATTTACAAATTCCTCATAGAGTGACGTGTTAGTAGAGCGAAAAATAATGTCATCAACATAAATTTGAACTAATAATAGAGTGTCATTGTGGAATTCATAAAAAGAGTGGTGTCAACCTTCCCTTTTTAAAAATTGTAAGAGAGCAAGAAGGTAGTAAAGCGCTCATACCAATCATGTAGATCTTGTTTAAGACCAAATATAGCCTTATGAAGTTTGAAAACATGATTTAGAATACAAAAATCTTCAAAACCGAGAGGTTTCTCAACGCACCTCTTATTTTATAAAGCCATTTTAAAATACACATTTCATATCCATTTGAAAGAGCTTAAAATTTTTAAAACACGCAACAAAGCATATGAATTGATTATTTTAAACGTGTAATTAGTGCATAAGTTTTCTCGTAATCAATACCTTCTTCTTGATTTAATTGTTTGGCAACAAGACGTGCTTTGTTTTATTTCACAATACCATCTTCACTAAGTTTGTTGCAAAAAATCCATTTAGTTCCAATAATTGGATAGTTATTAGGACTAGGGACTAATTCTCAAACATAGTTGCTCTCAAATTTATTTAATTCCTCTTGTATAGCAGGCATCCAAAACTCATCATTAAAAGCAACTTTAATATTTTTAGGCTCTATTTGTGATATAAAGGCAATATTTGCACATTGATCCATAATAGAAAAGCAACTACTTATCTCGGCCAATATTTTAATCTTTGGGGTGACGAGTGACAAATCATTGTTACTTTGTTAAGCCATTTGATGAATGTGAACAGTAGGTGTGTTCTCTGGTGGTGTGGCCTCTTCTTCGAAAGCGAGAGATTGTGCATTCTTATCTCCAAGCGTAGCCTTTTCCAAGCCAATTTGCACAACATCAATAGTTCTAGAAGAGGATTTAAATTCATGAAAAGAAACATTAATGGACTCTTCAACCACAAGTCTTTTTTTATTGAAAACTTGAAATCCTTTTATATGTACGGAATATCAAAAAAAAATACATTCATCGGTTTTTTTCACTTAGATTATCCCTGGTATTCAAAATAAATACTTGCATATAAAAATATTAAAATATTTAATAGAAGGTACCTTATCAAACTAAAGTTTATAGAAAATTTCTTAGTGAAAGGTCTAATCAAACTCGATTTAATATATAACCTGTCGTATATACGGGTTCCGTCCAAAAATATTGAAGAAGCTTGTATTGGTTGAGCATGACTCTAACCATATTACCTAGAGTTTTTTTTCTCCACAACACCATTTTGTTGAGGGGTGCTTGGACAAGCAAAATCATGAATAAAACCATTTTGGCCCAAAGAGATTTGACATTCGAGCTATCAAACTCCCCATCATGGTCACTCCTAATTTTATTAATCATAAAACCTTTTGTTTTGAACTCTTTTACAAAAATCAACAAATTCGTGAAAAGTGTCACTTTTGTTGGCAAGAAAAAATCTTAAACCAAAAAAAAGCATATAACTTTCCACCAAAACTAGCTACTCTACCAGAACCCAATAAATACATATGAATAATTTATAGGTGTAGAAGAATAAAAAGTGTGCCTCTTGAAGATGGCATAGTTTCCTACAAAAAAACTAAACACAGGAAGAATGGCGCACTTTCTCTCTGTTTCAAAAGATGGCGCACTTTCAAGCTGCTTTCGTCAACGAAGATAGGAGCACAAATATCGTATTTGCTTTCCTCCGAGCATTAAATGCGATGAATCTGACAGATGAACAAAAGTCGAAGATGTCAGAAGCCATCATTACAGCTGAGCTATGACACGTAGACCCAGGTTGTCGTTTAGCGACCAGTACGAATCAGCTTCTTCAAAGTGTGCCCTAAGTCCATCTTCTTCAAAGTACATCTCTGTAAGGCCAGCTTCTTCAAAGTGCGTCGTAAGTCCATCTTCTTCAAAGTGCGTTTTAAGGCCAACTTCTTCAAAGTGCGTCGTAAGGACAAACCTCTTCAAAGTTTGCCGTAAGCCTAAACTCTTCAAAGTGCGTCGTAAGGCCAAACCTCTTCAAAGTGTGCCGTAAGGCCAACCTCTTCAAAGTGCGTCGTAAGGCCAAACCTCTTCAAAGTGTCCCATAAGGCCAACCTCTTCAAAGTGCGCCATCACGACCAACTTCTCAAAAGTGCGCCATCACGGCCAACTTCTCAAAAGTGTGCAATTATGGCTACTTCTTCAAAAGTGTGCCATCACGGTCAATTTTCACAAAAGTTTACCATCACGGCCAACTTCCTCAAAAATGTGACATCGCGGCTACTTCTTCAAAAGACCACTTGTATAGCCAATCTTTCTAAAAGTGCGCCAGTCTCCAGACTACTGCTAAAGGGCGCTTATGATCCTAACTGACAAAGAGAAGTTACGATTACGTATCCTATATGGCTATGTTCCTTGTGAAACGCACATAAATAACTGTCCTATGATATATGCTTTCCACGTATAGGAAGTCACGTGTCAAGCGGGCAGCAAGTTGTGCACTCACTCACTAGATCGTGGGATGTCATCCCATCAAAAGTTTGCGCATAATACGGATTATCAAAAGTGCGGGCACACCATCATAACTGCTCTAAAATCCTATAAATATAGGATCATTGTGTACGTTACAGAGGCTGAAATTTTAAGTCTTTGAAGTTCAAGAACAGAAGGAGAGAAATAGAAGCTTGTCGTGTCGTTGTTGCCAAAGCTTTCTCATTATCCAACTCTTTAAGTTATTCACGACATCTTTGTCTTTTTTTATCGTCGTGCGGTCCAAGGAGTAAAGTGATTATTTGCATATTAGATCTCTACAGCTATACTTCTCCAAAATTAATTGTACTTAGATTCTTGTTTCAGATCTTTTGTACTTTTCTTTCTTTTAATAGTTTGTAATACAAAGTTTCGTATAAACCTTTATTTTTCACAAATAATATGGCGACTGATGGCACGGTTTCCTATAAATAAACTAAGCACGAGAAGAATGGCACACTTGCTCTCTGTTTAAAAGGATGGCGCACTTTCAAACTGCTTTCGTCAACGAAGACAGGCGCACAAATCACTTGTCTTCTTTTCCACCCGAGCATTAAATATAATGAATCTGACAGCTGAACAGCAGTCGAGGATGCCAGAAGCCATCATTACAGCTGAGCTATGGCATGCAGACCCAGGTTGTCATTTAGTGACTAGTACGAATCAGCTTCTTGAAAGAGCGTCGTAAGGCCAACTTCTTCAAAGTGTGCCGAAAGGCATCCTCTTCAAAGTGTGCTGTAAGGTCAACCTCTTAAAATTGCGCCATAAGGCCAACCTCTTCAAAGTGCACCATCATGTCCAACTTCTCAAAAGTGCACCATCACGGCCAACTTCTCAAAAGTGTGCCATCATGGCCAATTTCCACAAAAGTGCGCCATCATGTCTACTTCCTCAAAAGTGTGCCATCATGGCTACTTCTTCAAAAGTGCGCCATCATGGCTATTTCTCCAAAAGTGCGCCATCAAGGCTACTTCTTCAAAAGATCGCTTATATAGCCAATCTTTCTAAAAGTGCGCCAGTCTCCAAACCACTTATAAAGTGTCCCTACGATCCTAACTGACAAAGAGAAGTTACGACTATGTGTCCTATATGCCATATTCCTCGTAAAATGTGTACAAATAACTGTCTCATGACCTACGCTTTCCTCATATAGGAAGCCACGTGTTAAACAGGTAGCAAGTTGTGCACTCAATCACTAGATTGTGGGATATCATCCCATCAAAAGTGCGTGCACAGTGTATATTATCCAAAGTGCATGTACACTGTCATTACTGCTCTGAAATCCTATAAATATAGGATCATTGTGTACGTTACAGAGGTTGGAATTTTAATTTTTTTGAAGTTCAAGAACAGAAGGAGAGAAATAGAAGCTTGTTGTGCCATTGTTGCGAAAGCTTTCTCATTGCCCAACTCTTCAAATTGTTCACAGCATCCTTGTATTTCTTCATCATAGTGTAGTCCAAGGAGTAAAGTGACCGTTTGCAGATCAGATCTCTATAGTTATACTTCTCTAGAATCAATTGTACTTAGATTTTTGTTTAAAATATTTTGTACTTTTTTTAATAGTTTGTAATACAAAGTTTCGTATATACCTTTGTTTATTGCAAATATGATGGCGACTCTATTGGGAAAGAATTTCTTCTCTGATGAGAAAGTGATAGCTCAATGCGACGCTATGTCGGTCGGCTCAATGCAGAAAACTTTGGTCGTAAAGTTCGACCAACAATCATACGAAGAAATATTCCATTCTTTGGGTAGTGCTCACCCCTCATCCGCACTCAAGTCAAGGAAGACCCACAAAGTGTGGGTACCCAAGCTTCGTCACACATATCCCGAAGTTGCTATCAACAAGGAAAAATGCATTCTGATTGACAAAAGCTTCCTTGTCAATTTTGTCAACCAAGTTTAAATCAATGACTTGGTGGACAATTTCCTTGCGTTAAACAAGAAATGCATATCACGCAACTCGCGCAAGCAAAGGGTGATCCATACCTAAGATTCTAACTCCCTTGTGTTAAATAAGAAATACAAATCGCACAACTCGCGCAATATCAAGTAAAGGGTGATCCACAACCAAGCTTCTGAACCAGCACATATTTGTTGTAATGCACTGGACAAGCATGTCATGGACACTGCTGTCCAAGCCAATCTCTCTACAGGCGTGCTCTTCAAAGAGAGACAAAAGTTTCTCCAAAATCTACTCTAGCAGAAGAAAGACTACAGGCACATTAATGAAGCGTTAGTCAGGAAAAATTATTTCCCTAACATCATGATCACACGCACAGTGGAGAAAAAGTTATGGGCTACTCGTTAGAAGACTACTATTAGTATGGCATGCCAAGACCTTCGTGCAAAATTAAATGCATGTAGAAAAACTGCTTCAACTCTGTTTGTGCCACAGAAAGTGCGCCAAGCAGGGTCAACCTCTTCACAACGTATTATTTGTATGCGTGTATATAAGAAGACTGCTAGAGATAATTTTCTCATCCGTGAAGAACAAAAGCTTGAGTAATTATAAATCATTCACCAATTAAGCCAACACCGCACTTTATACACAGGGGACCAAAAATGTACATAAAAGATTTAATGTATCTCATGTAAAGAAGCAGAGTCTGCCCTCTTCCTTCTCTAAACTTCCCTCGTCTGATTTACGTGAGCTTATTATACAAAAGCGTATAAAGAGAGATCCTTCTAATTTTGCAATGGTGTTTCCTAATGAACATCATTGCAATTGTCATTAGGTTGTAATCAAATATTGATGTGCATCAGCAAAATGATCTGTGTTTAACTGATTGACTTACACTATGTCTCCCAAACCTCGACATGCAAAGCAAGCTGACAACCAGGAGTATGATGATGACGAACCATTCTTTGCTCTAGCATATATGGCTTCGCATCTTCCCCGTGGCGGGAGACAATTAACATAAAGTTCTTCAAGAACACCCAGCCAAAGGAGATTTGACCAACTCGTCGACTCCTTTGAAGGAATATACCAAAATACCCGTTCTCGAAGACAGGACTCGTTCTTCATGGAAATCCCCATTCCTCGTAATCCGAGGCTGGGGGTAGCAATCCCCCTGACTCTGAAACTGACAGTATAGACTCCAAATACATAGATCTTTCTACTAATCCCTTTGTTGTACACAGAGATGTTAGTGTCTATGCCATCAGTGACGAACAAAATGCTCCTCCATTAGGAAGCATCGAACAATGCCTACATTTATTAGAGGTCACTCTCAGGGACATGCACACCATGATGCAAAATATGCATCAAATGATGACTACCCAATATTATGTGACACTAGCTCCTGTCTAAGTGGCTCCATTCATACCTGCACAACATACTCCTGGAATAACACCCTTGCAGAAAAACACAAATCCAAAAAAAGTCCTAAACCAAGCGTCAGCAGTGCCAACTCTTAATCCTCTCAATACTGGAAATAGACCTCCGTCGGTGGTAATACATGTTCAACCAGGATCTTACCAATCAGTTGCACCACTCCATCCAGAAAATCCTCTCGAAGCCATCCGAAAATTGTGTACACAGTTCGATGTTTTAAAGAAAAAAGACCAACTCCGCAAGTTGGGGGTAAAACAGCCTTATCCTCAATGGTATAATGTTTCCTTCCCTCTTAAATACAAACCCTAATCAATAGTATTATTTGAAGGAAAGACATCGTCGAGCCAATATATTAATTACTTCAATATGATGATGGCTCACCTACAGAAGAAGGATGCTCTCCTCACCGGATTGTTCGTGGGATGCTTGGCCGGCATAGCCTACGATTGGTATCACAGTTTACCTCATAATTGCATATCCTCGTTTGATGACATGAAGTATCTTTTTCTCTCACGATTCTACGAGGGAGGCATAGATATGACAATGTCTTCGCTCATCGATATCAAACAGAAGGAGAAGGAATCCGCTCGCAAATTCGTAGATCATTTCAGGAAAGCAACTTTGAAATTGCCTTCCAGTATTCTAGATTTTGTATTTATCGCTACTTACCAAAAGAATCTACTGTCTATAGTAGGGCTCTAGACAGGTCCAACTCAATTTTAAGACTGGACGACGTTCATCATCGGGGCCGAACCTGCTGAAGGTAACGCAAATGTGGCACGTAACTTGGGGATACAAATGACCAATGCAGAAAAGAAGCGCTCCTCCAACAATAACAATAATGCGAATAATCGTAACAACAAAGGAAATGATGCCTTAACAATAAATTTGGCAAACGATCTACCTCTTCTCTAGCACAAAAGTCTCCAGAATCTTCCAGACCTAAGGAGGAATATTCCTTTAACGAGAGCGATATCCACATTATTTTTTACTGTCTGATAAAGAGCGGTAGATTGTAGTTGCCCGATATCAAACGACTGGAGGAAGCTGGTAAAACAGATGATCCGAAGTATTGCTTATACCAACGGTATGTACATCATCCTACCAAGGCTTCTTATGTCTTGAAAAAGAAAATACAACAGTTGATATATGCTAAATCTATCACCCTTCACAATGAGGAGAAGACGGACACCGCCAATATGGTCTCTCTTCAATTGGGTAATTTTTTAGCACAAGAAGTCCATAATTGCGGCATTCCAATACCTCGAGCTACAATAAAAGTGGTAAATCTCTGCCTCCTCGAAGTCAAACAAAGGAGTTGGTATCTCTTACCAAAGATCATGGAGAGATTATGTGGATTCATCCCGACCTGTTGTCAGATTGGAACCAGGAAGCAGCATCTTCCAATTCAAAATCCAATAAGGGCAAGAAGTATAAATCTTGTAATATGAGTTTTTTGAATCATCACTCAGACAGAGATCAAAATCAACCTCAAGAAGGCATACCTCTTGATATCAGATTTCAAAACCTGAACATTGCCCCCACCAAGCTCTACTCGCAAACTTTGCTTGACACATCGGCAATGGTGCATGATTGGCAGTGTTCCGCTGAATAGGGCACAAAAATCTGTATTGCTTATGAAGGTGTTCCTACACAAATTTCTTCAACCTCAATTAGTGTGGCTGAGGAGAAGCGTCCCCATTTTTATCAATACAGCCAACAATATGTACGCTTGATACAAAATATTGGGTATGATTTCCTGAAAGCTGAAGGTTTAAATTTTGGCAAGGGACAACGTACTCCTCTATAACTCCAAGGATAGTCTAAAAAATCTCATAGCAGATTGGGTTATGATCAAGTTAGCCCACAGACTCATTCCAAAAATAGGTATGCCAAAAAAAAACTCAAGCCTTGTAACATGGTATTTCATTCTTCGATGCCCGAAGAATAAGTCATGACTGGTACAAGGTCCCAAAAATATTATTATAAAACTTATGAGTCTGTTCTGAAAGATGCTCGTGGTGCTCCTTCTACTTTATCAACTCTGGTTAAAACGGTCACATCCGAACCTAGTCCTTCGAAGCCTATTACGGCAGAGAAAGGGAAGCCAAAAGAACTGCACTTTGGTAAATCTCTGAAAATAGAATGTACTTGAAAAGCCCTACAATTTTGACATATTGGCACAACTGGCCAATACTCCAGTCCGACTTTCCATATTCGAGTTGCTTCCTTTGTCGAAGGAGACTCGTGAAGCTTTGAGCGAAGATCTGATACATGCATACTCATGCTTTAGCTCAACTCAAGACTCCTGAGAAAAGCCACTAGTGTGCCCTCAATGCCACAGCATAATCAAGAAGGATAACTAGAACGACAGGCCTCTGTATTCACAGGTTACATCAGATATATTAAAGTGAACCAGATTCACATTGACCCTGGTTCTTCACTCAGCATCATTCCTAAAAACCTACTGAGAGGATTGAAGATACCAGTGCACAACCTGTCTGCCACTAGTACTATCATTTTAGGCTTCAATATTAGAAGAAGTAAACCACTGGGAAAGATACGTCTAAAATTTTAGAAAGGCGATCTACGTAATGAAGTCACATGTTATGTGATCGACTTTGACGTATCCTACAACGTTTTACTAGAATAGCCTTGGATACACGAGCATAAAATTATACCCTCCACCCTGCACCAATACTTCAAATATATGGACAGTCGGGGGGAAGTCATAACAGAGATAGCTAACCTATACACATTCAAAGGTGTGGAAGCCTATTTCGCTGACTCTGCACTCTATACACCAGAGTATATGAAAGAAGAATCTAATCAAGATGGTGATAAAGCTGAGAATACCCTAAAGGAAGAGCCTTTGATGATCTGAGTCAAAGAACGTACTACTCTTCCAACTCCTTTGAAGCCTCTCGGCATCAACTTGCACAAATCACCTTCATTGGTCATCAACCTTTAATGCAATGAACAACCAATACTAGAGAATGAGCCACTTGTTATCGACCTTCGTTGTAACAAGCAACCAACATCAGTGGATTAACCCCTAGTCGTCAATCTTGTCAAGCCTTTTGTCAAGGATGAAGTTTTTTGTTGACTATGTGGAAGAAGAAGAAGATCTCATGTATTTCATGAATAAAGAAGACACTACTTCACACTACATTGATGTTGAACCCTTTACAAAAAAAATTCTTAGAGGCTCTTCATCTTTACAAACCTCTATCCATACCCGTGGCATCTCCATTTCGATATAGTTCATTATATGAACCATATGAGGATGCATACGCAAGACAGGAAAAGCAACGTCGGATAATTTTTGGCAAAGCTAGAAATAAAAGAGTCACGCAGACTAATGATCCTGAAAAGTTATTGGAAAGATACAATCGTATCGTTACAGCCAACCAGCCAAGAATATTATGCAAGGGATGGACTATAACTTAAAGTCTGGTTTGGGTCTGAATTATGGAAAAGGCAGACGAATTCCTATACGTTTCTTCTCTCCAAAAGGCAAGCCGAAAATATACTACCAGTGGACTGTTCATGATTTGAGATATGTTACACCACCAACAAGTCATGAAGGTTCAGAATCAGAAGAAGAGATACATTCTCATTCCTCTTACTCATCATTGTGGGATTTTGATGAAAATATGGGTGACGTATTCAAACAGGCTTTCTCTGTAAATATGGTGTCAACTGACTCAAATGATGAAGACGTTGAACTATTGGAACCATTCGAGAATGATCCATGGACACAACGGATGGATACTCAATGGGAGCTTCGGTTTGAGCAACGTGAACCACCTATAGAGGATGAAGTAGTCCAAAATTATGTAGGAGAAGAATCTTTTCCAAAACTAATCTTTATTAACAAGATTCTTCCAAAATAAGATAAATAAGCTTTAGTCCAGCTAATAAAGGAGTATATTGATGTCATTGTATGGAGTTACGAGAATATGCCTTGCTTGGATCCTCAAATAGCCACACACACAAGCTCAATATTCTTCTGAATGCTAAGCCGATAAAATAGCAGCAACAGCGAATCCATCTGGATATGATGGATGTAATTGAAGCAGAAGTTAAGAAACTGATAGCATGCGGC
This sequence comes from Iris macrosiphon, assembly GCA_036927795.1. Lineage (NCBI taxonomy): Eukaryota > Viridiplantae > Streptophyta > Magnoliopsida > Asparagales > Iridaceae > Iris > Iris macrosiphon. Next base: position 114,735,582 of record JAYESA010000019.1, on the reverse strand, counting down.
TTCATTCGAGAAGAGCATCATCCCTACTGGGTAGCCAACGTTGTTCTAGTCATGAAAAAAAGTGTGAAGGTCTGGGTCTGCATAGATTATCGAGATCTAAACTCTGCCTGTCCAAAAGATGAATTTTCTCTCCCTATCACAGATGTCATGATCGACAATACATGTGGCTTTGAATGTATGTCCTTCATGGATGGATTATCGGGATACAATCAAATTAAGATATCTCTTGATGACATAAAATACATATTTTTCCGTACATCATTGGGTGTATACTGCTATACAGTCATGCCCTTTGTCTTAAAGAATATGGGAGCAACGTATCAATGATCCATGAGTACAATTTTTTGAAGCATTTATGAAGACAGTAGAATGCTACATTGATGATATTGTTGTCAAGAGTCATCTTAAAGATGATCACCTTCAAGATTTGAAGACTGTGTTCGAATTAATGTGTCACCACCAATTAAAGATGAATCCAACCAAATCCCTTTTAGGAGTCTCCAGTGGCAAGTTCCTCGGATTTGTTATAACTTCCAAGGGTATTCATGTTGACCCCGATAAAATTAAAGCTATCCTCGAAATACGGCCTCCACGTAATCTTAAAGAACTTCATGGTCTGTAAGGCCGTCTGGCATATATTAGGAGGTTCATCTCCAATCTCTCGGGACGATGCCGACCTTTCACTCAGTTAATGAAGAAAGACGTATCCTTTGTCTAGAATGAAGCATGTCAACAAGCATTCAATGACATCAAACGATATCTCACAAATCCGCCAATTCTGGTATCTCTGATCGTAGAAAAATACTTTTTGGTGTATGTTCGAGCAATGGATCACTCCCTAGGAGCTCTTCTTGCACAGAAGAGTAACGAAAGCTATGAACAGGCGATCTATTATCTTAGTCACATGATGGTCGGTGCTGAACATTGATACAATTCTGTGAAAAAAGAATACCTCACCTTGATATTTACTATTCAAAAGATGCGACACTATGTTTCCGGTCAAACCATTCATGTCATATCCAGAGTGAATCCCCTCCGAGTATTGATGATCATGCCGAGCACACCCAATTCTCGGTCAACTACATGGGCAATGATGTTATCGCCTTATGACATGGTATATGTCCCACAAAAAGCAGTGAAAGGTCAAGCTCTAGCTGATTTTCTAATAGCTCATATTGTACCAAAAACTTCTAAACTGTACGACGATATCCTATATGAAGTCTTGGAGTCTAATATGGCATTGGGAGATGACACATGGCAACTATTCTTTGCTGGCACATCAAGAATAGGACCCAAAGGCAACATAGTAGCCGGAGTGGGCATAGTCCTAGTATCTCCAGACAAACTACTCATTCATCGAGTATATTCTCTCAGCGAACCATGTTCCAATAATGTGACAAAATATAATGCTCTACTCATTGGTCTCCAATTAGCCAAATAATTGGACATACAATATCTTGAAGCCTACAGAGATTCCAAACTGATAGTCAATCAAATCAGGGGAACGTATAAGGTTCGGCATGAAGACCTCATCCCTTATCATCAAGCAGCAATTGAATTAGCTTTTACTTTCAAAGGATTCTTCATCGAGCATGTGCCTCAGTTATAAAATATGAAAGCAGATGCTTTGGCCGGTCTAGCAGCATCATTGGTCATTTCTCTAAAGGGATGACACTCAATTATGGTAACAGGTCGAGAGTTATTCTGTACCAAAAATAATCTGTACATTGAACATAGTTACGTCATAAATTTAACCTCAATGGAAAAAAGATTGGAGAGACCCTTCTATAGACTACGCTGCTTATGAGATTCTTCCAGAAGATCCAAAAGAAGCCACTTTTATTGAAAGATGCTCACTCTAATTCGACTATGACACATCATCCAAAATATTATATCGTCGTTCTTATGAGGGATTTCTACTACGTTATCTTTCTAACCTTGAAGTGTCACGACCCACACCCAGAATGAGGGCACGAGTAGTGAGCAATGTCCAGTCTACGCCGCAGCATCGACGGTAGAACGTTGTCTGGGTCAACTCTACTAACTAAATATCTCATACAATATATACATGGTACATGTCAATCATCTCAACTCTAAACGGAGGAACAATATGGTATCTGATAAATGTAAACTATACTCAATCATATAGCAAACTAAGGAAGATAAAGCACAAGATAGAATAACGGAAGAAAGAGTCACAATACATCCACAAGCCTAAAATAATATATACATGTCAATAACCTCCATAAAAGTCTAATACAAGTCTAAAAAATAATCTAATCATCCTCAAACTCTGGTACTAAGTCCTACTACTTTAAATGAGTATCCTCTAATGGTACGTCGTCCTGCGGTTTGTAGTACGTGAGATACTGGTCTACGAGCCAATTATCTAAAAAATATATCCAGTCAAGATTGGAGGGAAATACATACCTCAGAATGCAGTTTCAAATACATAATTGAGAATATATAACAAATAATAGAAAAGGATACACGATAACTAAACATCAGAAAGAGATAAACTAGAGTGAACAGGTAATGTAATGAAATAAAAAACAGACAATAGAATAATTATATATAATAGAAATAAATGAAACTAGCTAATGTGCCATGGAATACAAGTTCATTATGTGATTGGTTTAGGTTGAACACGAATACAATATGGTAACTCGATTACAAGTGTGATATATAATCGATATGTACACGAATACACTTGGGCTTGATCACATAACCAACTCGTATTCTCACATCCCCAACTAATACCAATGGATACAATCATGACACGTTATGAACACGAATATGGGCACACTGAACACGAGCAGTGTGTGAACACAAAGTACACTAAAATTAATACCCGATACACAAGATGAAATACATGTGAAGGAGTACCCGCTGAAGACGGTAAGGGATAACATCTCCTGACAGGATCCATATAGTACTAGGCCATGAAACTACTGTGTCAGAATCAAGTATACAGTTCTAGAACATGAGATATATACACTATTATGAAATAAAAACTAACAGAGAAATATACTCGCCTCTGGTCCTGAGCAAATGGTATATTTCAATATCCAAGCTGGTGTCGAAGTAACCTAAATTTGGATATTATGTCAAATTGGGTATAAAATAAATAATAATGAGCTAAAATGCAACTATACATGCTCTACTAGGCCATACTAGGTCACACTAAGGTAATTGGGTCAAGATTGGGTACTAATTAGTCAATACTAGTTAAACTAGGTCCACACCAAACTAACTAGTCTATTTGGTCATTTAATGAATTCTCACTAATTAATCTAGGCATTACCTTAGCCAAAACTTATTATTAACTAATTATATATATGTACTTTACCTAATAGTAGCTAACTGATATTATTATATAACATGATACTAACTAACATAACTCACTAACTATTATATACAACTAAAAGGACTGAACTTGATGTGTATCAACGGATATACATCAGTGTACAAAAACTGATACACCTCAGTGTATCAATTGGTACACACTACAAGTTAGCAGTTATCTGAGTTCACTTACCTGAACACTCAATTCACTCATCAAATTTCCTACCCCAAACTAACAACCACACTTAAAACTCCTCTGAATCTGGATACGAACTAACTATGCTTGTACAGCAGGTAGCTACCCTAAAATCTAAAGCATGGCCCTACCCGAGCCTGGGTATGCCTTACCCTCACTTACCCTAATACCCCACATGCTATAGAACTGTTGTAGTCTTCATATTGCACAGTAGTGTACCTATACTACTGCACCAAGCCAGTAACCCGACCCTATTTTCACTTGCTCTCTTCAGGACCTGCAGGTGAATGTAATTTCATTCAATTCTCAACTATGACACCATATTGTTTATTTTCTTTTATATATGCCATACACACAACCACTGGTACTAGTATTGATACTCAAACTTGCATCTATCCTCAGCTCACACTTTCCGAGCATGCTATTGCTGCAAATTGCTTGCTCGCGTTGCTGCTGCAATTGCTGATACTGCTGCTGCTGCACTTACTGCAATTGTTGCTATTGTTGCACTATGCAAATGCTGATACTGCTGTTGCACTATGCAAAACCGGACCCCCCTTACTCTACTCGAGCATAATGTAACTCCCACATGCACCAACACCACACAGTGGCACAAATAGCTGAAAACCCCTTCCTACAATCTGTTAACACAGACATACCAACTCCTCTATGCTATCAAGATATACACACATATATATAAATATACTAGTGTCAATTATTCAAACACCTAGGATGTCAAATATGAGAAACATATTATACGTATCCAACGAAGAACCAAAACCCAAGTTCTTCATAATTATTATTTATATAAACTAATTACATCCTAACACTACTAAAGTAACTTGATACAATGAGAATTTAGAAGAAATTGAACAAAACACCCAAAATTGGGCTCTGTATCGCACATTATCATAAAATGCCATGATACGGCCTACACGTATCCATTTGTGACACGTACCTAGTCCCATAATCTCGATCTAAGTCTAATTAGATCTAATTGGTCTCATGACACATAATTGATGTGTCAAATTCATAATTCTCCCAACATACCCATAAATTACTACATGGAACTCACAATACATAGCCAAATAGCCTAGAACATATTCCTATAGGTAGTCTTATACCATGGGGTTATTTCTAATGGTCAAATACATGATTAAGAAGCCATAATAAGAGAGAAATTCAAAAATTAACAATTGGGAGATGTATTTCCAATAAAAATACAATTGGATACGATCCGGACATGATCTCTAGCTCCAAAGTTTCTTCTTCTTGTGCTCTTTACTTCTCAAAGCTCCAAGGCTCCAAGAGTGATCAATTTGAGAGGGAATTGGTGGTGATTTGTGTAAAAAATCAATGGAGGAGAAATATAAAATTAGGGATCTAGAATTTGGATCAAAAATAAAATAAAAATAAGGAGAGAGAGAGAGAGAGAGAGAGAGAGAGAGAGAGAGAGAGAAGAACCCCCATTCTATAGTGGTCGGCCTTTTCCTCCTTCCTCTAGCAAATTTAAATGTCCAAGTTGCCCTTACATGTTGCATTATAAGAAATAATTAAGGATGTATATTTTGGAAGTCTCTAACTAATTGTAATTAAACTAATCTTTCTTAATCTAATTAGTGGAATGACTAATGGACTTGGGTCCAAGTTGGGCTCACTAATTGTCATAAAAAATCTAATTAGGTCCATATATAACAAATCTAAATATTGTCTAGTCTCTCTCTAACTAACTAATTAACACAAGTCTCTAATGACTAATTAATACAAGTCCAATAATCATAGCTCAACTTAATTAAATAAATTTATACAATCATCACACAGTTATTCAATATTATATTCCTAAAATTAAATACCTATATCAAATTACTAAACTACCCCTAGCTGGAAAAGTGAGGGTGACAATCCTACCCACCTTAGAAAAATTTTGTCCTCAAAATTAAGAAAGAAACTAACTACGAAGAACAATCAATACAAGCAAGAAAGAATTATACCTCAGAGCTCAAACAGATAAGGATATCGCTCGCGCATCTCGGCTTCTCGCTCCCAAGTACTCTCTCCTGGTGAGTGATGCCTCCACGCGACGCACACCAAAGGAATCGTCTGGTTCTGCAACACATTCTCCCTGCGATTCAAATTCTCCATGAGCAACTCTGGGTAGCTGAGTGTCGGACCAACCTCGATCTCCGAGTGATCTAGTACATGGCTAGGATCTGCCACGTACCGTCTCAGCTGCGATACGTGAAACATGTTATACACTCCCTCTAATGCAGGCGACATCTAGTCTATAGGCTATTGCATCGACCCTCTCAAGAACACCGAAGGGTCTGATGTATCGTGGACTAAGCTTTCCGCCTCCACCAAACCGAATTGTGCCCCGTATCAAAAAATCCTCAAGAAAACCATATCGCCAACCTAGCACGAAACACAGCCTTAGCACTCTACCAAAAATAAGCAATCACAAGCAATACAAACAAAATTTATACCTCAAACTCTAATGGTCTCCGGTGGCTAACGACCCAATGTCGCTGTCTGTCCTGCGCCACCCGAAGTTTATCCCTGATGAACTTCACCTTCTCAGCTGCATCCACGACCATCTCTAGTCCCAATAAGGCTCTCTCACCAATATCATCCCATGATAATGGAGTGCGGCATCACCGTCCATACAACGCCCCAAATGCTGACATCTCGATACTGGCCTGGTAGTTATTGTTCTAAGAAAACTCTACCAAGTAAAGATGATCTTCCCAAGAGCCTCCAAAATCTAAAACACAGGTGCGTATTATATCCTCGAGAGTCTAGATAGTCCTCTCCGACTGTCCGTCTGTCTGAGGTTGATATGCGGTACTGAACTTGAGCTGAGTGCCCAAGCTAGCCTATAAACTCCTCCATAAGTGGGACGTGAAGCGACTATCCCGATCCGAGACTGTGCTCATAAGAACTCTATGCAATATGACTATCTAATATACATACATCTCTGCGAGCTTCTCCGTAGACGTACCCACTTTGAATGGCAAAAAATAGGATAATTTGGTCAACCTGTCTATGATGACCCAAATCGTGTCTTTGCCTCCTGAAGAACGTGGAAGCCCTGATACAAAATCTATCGTCACATGCTCCTATTTCTACTCTGGGATGGGTAAAGGCTGAAGTAATCCACCTGGCATCTATCTATCTACCTTTACCTGCTGACATACCAAATATCTGGATACGAACCTAGCTACCTCCAGCTTCATACCATACCACCAAACATGATCTCTCATGCTTTATACATTTTGTTGGCACCTGGATGCATAGAGTACTGAGATCGATGCGCCTCTTGAAGAACCTCCTCATTCAACGCTCCACTTGGCACACACAATATGGTACCATACCACAATGATCCATCATCTGCGATACTGAAGTCCTCTGCCAATCTTATCCGAACCTGTGCTCTAATGCTCCTCAGAGACTCATCCTCGAACTGTGCGACTCTGATCCGGTTCATCAACTCTGACTGTACCTGAAGTCCCCATATCTGTGCTGCAACTCTAGGAACTAATACCTTAATACCCAAGCTATCAAGATTGGCCAATAAATATCTGTCCCTTGTCAAATACATAGCCACTGGATACCTGCTCAAGGCATCCGCAATTATGTTGGCCTTCCCTGGATGGTATTGTAAAGCAATATCGAAGTCCTTCATCAACTCCAACCACCGTCGCTGCCTCATATTGAGCTTTTTTTGTGTAAACACATACTTCAAGCTCTTGTGATCTGTAAAGATCGCTACTCGCTCTCCAAACAAGTAATGCTTCCACAGTTTAAAAGCAAAAATAACTGCTGCCAACTCCAAGTCATGGGTAGGATAATTCTTCTCATGCGGGCGTAATTGCTTGTAAGCATAGGCGATCATCTTTTCGTTCTACTGCAACACACATCCCAAACCCTTACTTTATGTATCACTATATATAAAAAATTCTCATGTCCCTGATGGCAATGTCAACACTAGAGCTATAGTCAACCTCTTCTTTAGCTCCTTAAAAGCAAACTGACAATCCTCATTCCAGACGAACACTACGTCCTTCCTGGTTAGTCTAGTGATCGGCTCCGCAATCCTAAAAAATTCTGAATAAATCTCCGATAATATTCTGTCAATCCGAGAAAACTCCTGATCTCCGCTACTGAGCTCGGGGTAGACCACGAATCAACTGCTAAAATCTTCTTCGGGTCTATTGAGATCCTGTCTCCTATAATCACATGTCCGAGGAATTCAACCTTATCAAGAAAGAACTCTTACTTCGAAAGCTTGCCATATAGCTTCTCCTTCCTGAGGGTCTCCATAACTATCCTCAGGTGTTTCTCATGCTCTTTCGGGGTCTTCGAATAAATCAGTATATCATCAATGAATACTACCACAAACTGATCCAAGTACTGATGAAACACCTTATTCATCAGGTTCATTAATATCGCCAGGGCATTGGTTAACCCAAACGGCATCACCAAGAAATCAAACTTCTTATACCGAGTCCTGAAAGCTGTCTTCAGAATGTCTTTCTTTTTCAATTTCACCTAGTGGTACCCCGACCTCAAGTCTATCTTTGAGAATACCTTCGCTCTGCTCAACTGATCAAATAAATCGTCAATCTGCGACAACGGATATTTATTCTTGATAGTGAGGTTGTTGAGTTCCCTGTAGTCGATACATATGCGTACCGACCCATCCTTCTTCGATATAAATAATACCGGAGCACCCCGTGATGATAAACTGGAGCGGATGAAGCCCTTGTCCTGTAACTCATCCACCTGCTTCTTCAACTCTGCCAGTTCGCTGTTGTTCACCCTATAGATGTGTTATGATATTGGCTCTGCACCTAGCACTAAGTCTATAGAAAACTCCATATCCCTGTCTAGTGGCAACCCCAGCAACTCCTCCGGAAAGACGTCCATATACTCAGCAATCAATGGATGTGACGGCTCCTTCTCTTCTACCAAAGCTCCATAAAAATCTTCTTCATTCTGCTCTGATGCTCCTCTAACGAACTCAAAATCTGCCTCTTATGGTGCCTGAAACAAAATTTTGCCTCCACGATAATCGATATTAGCATGGTGCCTACTCAAGCAATCTATCCCGAGTACTATATCGTAGCTCAGAAGTGGCATTATGAGTAGACACACGCTCAACTCTCGGCCTCCTAAAGAAACTCTTCGGTCCTTGCAAATATCACTGATCAGGATAATGCCACCCTCGGTCGTGATCTTGCAAGTCTTCGCCAACTGTTCAGTCTCAAGGTGATATTTCAGAGCAAAAGATACAGATATAAAACTATGTGAAGCACCAAAATCAAATAAGGCATGAGCTGGAAAAGAATTAAGATATACTGAACCTGAGATAACATCACCGACCAGCTCCTCCTCCTCGACTGTCAAGGCAAAAGCTAGCCCCTGACGTTGGGCACCTCTTTGCTACTGCTGATGTTGAGCTAACTATTGCTATTGTAGTAGTAGAGGAGGTCCTCTTTGTTGTCCCGTTGGTGGTCTTGCGGGTGCTCTCTGTGCCTGAGCTCCGCCCTGAGCTGCACGAGCTGGAGCATTAGGACAAGCCCTCAACTGGTGGTCTCCTGATCCGCAGAATAAGAACTGGCCGAATCTCATCCTGCATGCATCCCATCCATGTCCATGCTTCTTACAGAATTGGCAAGGAATAGTTGTCATCTGGATTTGGTGCATCTATTATACCGGCGCTCTAGCTGGTCCATGATATTGTTGCCTCGGCTACTGGAAGTGCCTCTGGTATTGCTGCTAAAAATGAGGCTGCTTCATTGGACCCGTGTTAGTACTGGATTCTTCTATATATCTCGGCATCTTAAAGCCAAGCTCTAGATCATCCTCTGCCCGCTGTGCCTACCTCAGAATCTCCTCAAAAGTAGCGGTGGGATCTCCATTCGTATGTGATTTGATCTCCCTGTTCAGGCCCTTCCTGAACTTCCTGGCTCTTCCCCTGGGGTTCTTCCCCTCTACAAAGCAGCCTAATCTGCAATACTCTGTCGCATACTCATCCACCGTCATACCTTCCTGAATGACGTACTGAAACTGGCTCTATAGAGATATTCGAGCCACATCTGGAAATAACTTTTCCTTAAAGAGATCTTTGAAAGCTTTTCAAGTAAGTCCTGGTGCTGATATCCTGGGATCTATCCTGAACCAAGTCAACACAATATCGAACATCATGCTCCATGTGGCCTCTATCTGCAACCTATATGGAATCTGCACTAGCCGCAGGTTCTACTCAATGTCTTCTATCCAATCGTTAGCATAAATAATCCTTTTAATGCCTTTAAAGTCCTTCGGCACCATCCTCTTGAAATCTATGATAGTCCCCGGCCTCGACTGCTGTGGGGTGAACTGAGGTGGTGTCATCTGTGGCTGGACTAAGGCGACTCTCTCGAGTGTTGTGAGCGTAATCTAGTGAGCATTCTCAATGCCCTGACTCATAACCTTTGATTGGCGCTGCTACGCCTTCATTATCTGTTGAAAGAGCGCGAACATCTACATCTGATTGACTGCGGATGGTGGGGGTAGAAGATTCCTTGAAACTAACGACACTGCCCTCTGTACCCGAGGTGGAGAACCTCCGAAAGCTGCTGCTGAAACGTCCACCTGGATCGGTAAAGCGGGTCTCTGGAATGTAGCTGCTGGAACAACGTCTGCTGGTGATGCCCTCAGAGGCGACGAAGTAGCCGACCTCGCTGACATTGTGCATGAGCGCTAGAAACGTGTCTTTGGTGGTATCCTAAAGATAGATTGAACAAAGAAATCATTATTGAGTAAGATATGATGTCATCAATGAAGGACAAATTTTATTCAAAGTAAAGAAAATATTCTAATAGAGAAAGATAGCAAAACTGATATTGGAAGTGTTCCTTAGTTGTGATTGAGTATACTCTCAGCCTAAATTATATTTTCTAAAGCAGACTCGTAGCAGTACTCTAGGTGAGCACTACTATAACATCGCTCTAAATGTGACTCTAGGAAGACCTGCATAGACCACCACTAAAAATGTGTCACGACCAGCACCCAGAATGAGGGCACAAGTAGTGAGCAACGCCCAACCTACGCCGTACCATCGGCGGTAGAACGTTGTCTAGGTCAACTCTACTAACTAAACATCTCATACAATATATATACATAGTATATGTCAATCATCTCAACTCCAAATGAAGGAACAATATGGTATCTGATAAATATAAACTATATTCAATCATATAGCAAACTAAGGAAGATAAAACACGAGATAGAAAAAATAAAAGAAAGAGTCACAATACATCCATAAGTCTAAAATAATATATACATATCAATAACCTCAATAAAAGTCTAATACAAGTCTAACAAAAAATCGAAGCCTCCTCAGACTCTGGTACTAAGTCCTCCTACTCTAAATAAGTATCCTCTAATGGTACGTCGTCATGTGATCCATAGTACGTGGGATATTGGTCTACGAGCCAATCATCTGAAAAATATATCCAGTCAGGATTGGAGCAAAGTACAAACCTCTGAAAGCAGTTTCAAATACATAATCGAGCATATATAACAGATAATAGAAAAGGATACACGATAACTAAACATCAGAAAGAGATAAACTAGAGTTAACATGTAATATACTGGAATGAAGAACATACAATAGAATAACTGCAATACAAAGAAAATAAATGAAACTAGCTAATATATTATAGAATACAAGTTTATTATATGATCGGTTTGGGTTGAACACGAATGCAATATGGTAACTCGATTACAAGTGTGATATGTAATCGACATGTACACGAATATACTTGGGCTTGATCACATAACCAACTCTTATTCTCCCATCCCTAACTAATACCAATGGATCCAATCACAACACGTTATGAACACGAATATGGGTAACACTGAACACGAGCAGTGCGTGAACACGAAGTACACTAAAATTAATACCGATACACACAATAAAATACATGTGAAGGAGTACCTACTGAACACGGTAAGGGATAAGATCTCCTGACAAGATCCATATAGTACCAGTCCGTGAAACCTCTATGTCGGAATCAAGTATATTGTTCTAGAATATGAGATATATACACTATTATGAAATAAAACTAACAAAGAAATGTACTAGTCTTTGGTCCTGAGCAAATGGTATATCTCAGTATCCAAGCTGGTGTCGAAGTCACCTAAATCTGGATATCATGTCAAATTGGGTATGAAGTAAATAATAATGAGCTAAAATGCAACTATACATGCTCTACTAGGCCATACTAGGTCACACTAAGGTAATTAGGTCAAGATTGGGTACTAAATACTAGTTAAACTAGGTCCACACCAAACTAACTAGTCTATTTAGTCATTTAATAAATTCTCACTAATTAATCTAGGCATTACCTTAGCCAAAACTTATTATTAACTAACTATATATATGTACTCTACCTAATAGTAGCTAACTGATATTATCATATAACATGATACTAACTAACATAACTCACTAACTATTATATACAACTAAAAGGACTGAACTTGATGTGTATCAATGGATATACATCAGTGTACCAAAACTGATGAACCTTAGTGTATCAACTGATACACACTACAAGTTAGCAGTTATCTGAGTTCACTTACCTGAACACTCAATTAACTCATCAAATCTTCTACCCCAAACTAACAACCACACTTAAAACTCCTCTGAATCTAGATACCAACTAACTATGCTTGCACAACAGGTATCTACCCCAAATTCTAAAGCTTGGCCCTACTCGAGCCTGGGTATGCCTTGCCCTCACTAACCCTGATATCCCACATGCTATGGAACTGCTACAGTCTTCATATTGCACTACAATGTACCCACACTACTGCACCAAGCCAGTAACTCGAGCCCCATTTTCACTTGCTCTCTTCTTGACCTGCAGTTGAATGTAATTGCATTCAATTCTCAACTGTGACACCCCATTGTTCATTTCCTTCTCTATATGCCACACACACAACCACTGATACTAGTATTGATACTCAAGCTTGCATCTATCCTCATCTCACACTACCCGAGCATGTTATTGCTGCAAATTTCTTGCTCGTATTGCTGCTGCAATTGTTGATACTATTGTTGCAGCACTTACTGCAATTGATGCTGCTGCTGCTTCACTATGCAATTATTTATACTGCTGTTGCACTATGCAATTGCTACTGCTGATGTACTATGCAATTGCTGCTACTGCTGTACTATACAAAACCCGACCCCCCTCACTTTACTCGAGCACAGTGTAACCCCCACATGCACCAACACCACACAGTGGCATAGATAGCTGAAAACCCCTTCCTACAATCAGTCAACACAGACATACCAACTCCTCTATGCTATCAAGATACACACACATATATATAAATACAATAGTGTCAATTATTCTAACACCTAGGGTGTCAAATATGAGAAACTCATGATACGTATCCAACGAAGAACCAAAACCCAAGTTCTTCCACAATTATTATTTATATAAACTAATTACATCCTAACACAACTAAATTAACTTGATACAATGAGAATTTAGAAGAAATTGCAAAAAACAACAAAAATTGGGCCCCGTATCGCATCGTATCACAAAATGCCATGATACGGCCTACACGTATCCATTTGTGGACACGTATCTAGTCTGATAACCCCGGTCTAAGTATAATTAGATCTAATTGGTCTCATGACACACAATTGATGTGTCAAATTCATAATTCCCCCAACATACCCATAAATTACTATATGGAACTAATAATACATAGCCAAATAGTCTAAAACTTGTTCCTATAGGTAGTTCTATGCCATGGGATCATTCCTAATGGTCAAATGCATGATTAAGAAGCCATAATGAGAGAAAAATTTAGGAATTACCAATTGGGAGATGGATTCCCAATGAAAATATAATTGGACACGATCCGGACACGATCTCTAACTCCAAAGTTCTTCCTTCTTGTGATCCTTGCTTCTCCAATCTCCAAGGCTCCAAGAATGATGAATTTGAGAGGAAATTGGTGGTAATTTGTGTAGAAAATCAATAGAGAGAAAATAAAAAATTGGGGAACTAGAATTTGGATCAAAAATAAAATGCAAACGAGGAGAGAGAGAGAGAGAGAGAGAGAGAGAGAGAGAGAGAGAGAGAGAAGAACCCCCCTTCTATAGTGGCCGGCCTATTCTCCATTCCCCATGCAAAATCAAATGTCCAAGTTGTCTCTACATATTGTATTATGAGAAATAATTAAGGATGGATATTTTGGAAGTCTCTAACTAATTGTAATTAAACTAATCCTCCTTAATTTAATTATTGGAATGACTAATGGGTTTGGGTCCAAGTTGGGCTCACTAATTGTCATGACAAATCTAATTATGTCCATACGTGACAAGTCTAAATATTGTCTAGTCTCTCTCTAACTAACTAATTAACACAAATCTCTAATGACTAATTAATACAAGTCCAATAATCATAGCTCTCAACTTAATTAAATAAATTTATACAATCATCACACAATTATTCAATATTATATTCCTAAAATTAAATACCCATGTCAAATTATCAAGCTATCCCTAGATGGAAAAGTGAGGGTTACATGAAGTAAGACAATCACTCCATGAAGCTCATGATGGCATCTATGGGGCACATCAGCCATGTCCTAAATTATAAGACCGCCTCAGGAGAATGGATTATTATTGGCCCAACATGGTGGCAGATATCATAAATTTTGCTCGTAAATACAGATTATGCCAAATCCATGCAGATTTTATCCACCAACCAACAAAGTTCTTATACCCTACAGCTGCCTCCTGGCATTCTAAAGCCTGGAGGATGGATATTATTGGTCCAATCAACCCATCTTCTTCTAGAGGACATCGGTTCATACTTGCAATAATTGATTACTTCTCCAAATGGGAAGAAGCAGTCCCGCTCATAGAAGTAAAAATGTCCAACATAATTAGCTTCATCAAAAACCATGTTATCTATTATTTTAGTATTTATCGGAGGATAATACATGACAATGGGCCTTAATTTGCTAGTCAAGCATTTTATCGATTCTATGACAGGAATCGAATCTAGAATATAGCATCTACAGCCTACAATCCCGCAGCCAACGTCTTAGCAAAAGCCTTCAACAAGACCATAATCAAAATCCTTAAAAAGTTTGTCTCATCCAACAAATGCAATTGGAATGAGAAGCTCGGGGAGTGTTTATGGGCTTATCGTATAACAGTTCAAACTCTGACGGGTTGTACACTATTATCTCTATTCTACAGATGTGAAGTAGTTCTTTCGTTCAAAATTCAGATTTCTTCTCTTAGAGTAGCTATTGCTAATGAGCTAACAGTAGAGAATAATGATCGATTATGCCTGCAAGAATTATAAGTATTGGATAAAAAGTGCATGCACGCTCAACAGTGTATTAAGCTATACCAAGCACGCATTTTCAGAATTTTCAATCAAAAAGTTAAGAAAACAATATTCCATGTCAGTGAATTGGTCCTTACAGTACGGAGACCTATGATCACAACCCATAAGAGCAAAGAAAAATTCGAAGCTAAATGGGAAGGTCCTTATGTGGTGGAGACAGTATTCTCCAACGGAGCCTACAGGCTTGCTAAGCCCAATGAAGATTTGATAATGATGCCTATCAACGGCAAATTCCTCAAAAAATATTATTTCTAGACACGACAAATTCTTCTCCATCTCCAGCAGAATAAGATGTACAGCAAGTACATTTTTCCAATCCCTAGTAACTTGTAGCCTACACGGTATCTCAAACTATTACCTATATTCAATCTTGAATAAGATATGGATAATGGGTCCTCAAAGTTCTCCAGTAGGATAATACTCAGATTCAACGGAACACCCTCATTAAGATCATCTAAACAATTTCCTCCAACAAAAATATCTCATTCTTAAAATCCAGTTATTTTAAGGATATCCTATTCCTGATCTCCAATTGTGTTGGGAATAATCTCACATATTTCTTTATCAGTCAATAAGTGTAATATGATTCATGTCCATATTACCTCTAAATCATATTCGATTTATTATCCCCAAAAGTGAAGACAATAGTTTGCCCTTGAACTACTCTTTCTTCTTTTTTCCAGTAGAATAAACTAGCCAGTTATCACGTCCATATCACCTCTAATAGTATAGCATCCTGTAAAATTTATCATTTGTACTCAACATGAGTACGCCACGTATGACAAATCCATTGAATCCCCTACAGAATTATAATTTGCCATTTCTATATTACTTATGAGCAGATATATATTTAGTGGGTCTCGATTTGAAAATATCACTAAAGTAAAACAAAATTTCTTTATTGATGGAAATTGAGGAAAGACCAATACAAATAGTTAGGGAGAATATGGGTCAGAATCTTTCAAAATATTTACAAACATTATTCTGGCCTCATCTTCTCGTTCATCCACGACAACAGACATCATCAGAGGATCATTAACATTAATCCGAGACAGGGTAAGTTTATTCGAGGAAGGATCAACAGAATCCTAGAAAATATTTGCTCGACTCGGATCTATGGGGATCACTCCCTCCTCCTCCTTCGTAGAGGACATCATAGGAACAGTGGAAGTCCTACCAAGGTTAATCTCAACTGGTAAAGGAGCAGTAAATCCATCAACCTCCTTAATTCTCTGCTCGGAGGCATCTTGTGAAGACAAAAACGAAGACAAGTTTGCATGAAGAGAAAAGAATCGAACAAGCAACTCATTATTTATATAGAGGAGAAGGACGGTTCAGAGTTTCACGCACCTCTTCAGTGAAATGAGTCAATGGTTGATTTTCCAAGCAAAGAGCAAAATTCGAAACACTAAGCAGAATAGTTGGAATTCAGCATATTGGGTTCAAAATTCCCACATGCACACATTGGCTTATTGATAAAAAAGTTCCATAATACACGTACTAATTTAAAGAGGGAATATGTGCATTTGTTATCCAGTATAACTGCACACAAGTATGCATGCTATTTGATTGACAGAGGAAAATACATGCGGTACGTGCGATATTCAGTCCTCTTCAAATAACATGTTTGTGAAAACAGAGACAACAAGAGTCCCTAGTCAGCAATACGCAGACAATACAACGAAGACAAGCCAATATTTTATTAATGCCTAATCATAATTACATATATGAAAATCTATTACATCTGGATTCTCATTCTAAAAGGCATGATTACTTATGGTAGAGATCGATCTCATGATCATCTCCATCCTTCTAAGACCAATGTTAGGGAGCACAATGTTAGACATGCTCTCGCTCCTTAATATTGGATGTAGTGATAATAGTGGGAGGATACAGAACTAGGCATGTATCAACCTTGTAAGTCCCAGGGAGCCAGTTCTTTGTCGCCATCTGTCAAGACCCGCACCCGGAAAATCGGGCATGAGTCGTGGGTACGTCCAGCCTACGCCGCAGCATCGGCGGTAGAACGCTGTCTAGGTCAACTATCTAGATAAAAATCTCACACAAAAATCGGCCATGACCTCTCCAAAAGGAGGGCAACCACACAAACAATATATCAACCTGTCAAGATCTCAACTCCAAACGGAGGAGCAAATATCACAATGATAATCAAGTACTCAATCACGAATCTAAGCACGATAAGATAACAAAGAAGACTAACAGCTATAAAGTCTAACCAACAACAACTACTACAACAACCACAACATCAAATAATAATACAACAATATCCAAAATAATATACAAACAAGGTCTCAATCTAAAACCGGAGACAAATCCGGTGCTAAAAGCTAAAAAAAACAACAACAAAGTCCCAGTGATCCCGGCTACCAACCCGGAAATTACCCTTAAACTAGAGGGTCCCTGTCTGCACCATCGACAGGCTCATGTCCATAAAACGTCGGACACCAATCCTCCGGATACTCTGAAAAATATGTCCAGTCAGGACTGGAGCAAGTACATCTCTAACAGCAGTTCCATTTAAATGATAAAAACTATAAAACAGTTATAGCAAGTAGCAAGAAGAGTGAAGCAAGTATGAAACAAGGAAATATGTATAACTGGTGCATAAAGGTAAAGATGCATGGATATCAGAGCAAGATAGTAATAACTACAAGATACAGGAAATCTAAGCTAAGATCAAGTCCGTGCACATGAACGTGTAGTGAGTCCAGCATGAAAAATATGTAGTGAGTCAAGTCCAGGAACATGTAAGTGAGACAAGTCAAGAAATACATGAGAGTCCAGACTATAAAGAATAAACTCGGTGTCTTTGAAATACTTGTTTCGACATGTAAACGGCTAGGGGTAAGCACGGCTCACCGCGCACTGGGTGCGCGGCTGCTATCATTCCAGATTAGACCAGAGGGAGTAATTCCTGATGATGCCAGATAGGAATGTTTACATGTCTACTCGAGTATTTCCCCGCCCTGACTAATATAAGTGGATCCAAGACCCGACACGCAAATCAAGATGAGTCCAGCCTGAACATGAATGATGCCTGTAGGTGATGCCAGTAGTGATTCCAGAATAGAGGCCAGAAACATGAAATGTACGTGTCGCAAGTAAATGAATCCAGAAATACCAGTCAGTGTCCCGTGTTGTGCCAGAATAATCATATGATACTATACTAGAAGCTGAATCATAATAATCATCAGATAATGAAAACTATCAGAGAATGTACTCGCCTGACGTCCTGAGCAACTGGCGATCCGAACCGGTATCACAAGGACCTAATACGAAAAACAAGGTTAAACAGGGTTCTAATGAGTTAAACAGATATAAAATAATTAAAAAATAGGCTTCTAGGGTCGTTCTAGGTCAAACCGGTGAAATCTGGGTCAAAAAGTCAACTCTGGGTCCAAAAAGTCAACTATGGGTCAAAACTAGGTCAAAAGTTGACTTTGGCGGTCAACCGAGTCAACTACGGTCAAGTCTGGGTCAAACTAGGGTGCTCCTGAAATTCTAGGTCAAACCGAGCTCATTAAGCTAGAAAACTCACAAACTCGCCTCCTTGAGATACCGGGATACCCTCGGTATCCGATACCTCAACCTACGCTATATACCCCGCCTAAATCCGCTAAAACATATGCTAGCACGCGTAAATATATACACATAAGCATATAAAAATCACTCAAACACATTTCCTAGGCTAATGCTCAATTACCCCGCTCGAAACTCAATACCTTGAATATCTTAAGGTATTGAAATACCTCGGTATCTCAAGGTATTGAGATACCGCTCTAAACTCAACCCGACTACCCCTCTAGCTAGCTAACTATGCATAAACATATATATCTAGCTATAATCTAGGCTAAAATATATATATCTAATACATATAGGCATATACCTAGGTATCTACATACCTTACCTTACCTTAACTTACCTTACCTTACCTTACCCTCCTCATAAATATATATGTATCCCTATATCTAGATATCTAAACTATCTACCTAGCTATATGTATATACCTATACATATAGATCTATATTTCTAGCTACCCCTCTACCTATCTATCTACCTATCTAGTTATATAACTATATATCTATCTATCTTCTATCTAATATATCTATCTCATATATTTATCTATCTAGCTATGTATATATCTATATATATATATATATATCTGTGCATATAGATATCTAACTATCTATCTAATATTTAGCTATCTATGTATTAATCTATCTACCTACGATCTAGTTAATCTATCTATCCACCAATCTATCTATCTCTCTATCAATCTATCTAGCTAACTATCTAAGTATCTAACTATCTATTAATCTCTCTATCTATCAACCTATCTATCCACCTATTAATCTATCTAACATAGATATATATATCTATATATATCTCTCTCTCTCTCACTAAACCTCACTAACCCTCGCTACTAGCCGCTAGCCAATGCCACGCCTCGCTGAACACTGCGGCTGCTCCTCCTAAAAACTGCTGCTGCTACTGCAGCAAAATGCTGCTGCAGCTGTGCTGTTCCTGCTGCTGCTGCTGTTGCTGCTGCAGCGCAAGCGCTGCAGCGATCTGCTGCCGCGGCGCGCGCCGTGGCGCCTGCGCGGCTGCTGCTGCTCGTGCATTCTGCTGCAGCGGCTACTGCTGCGTGCTGCTGCTGAGTTCTCAGTCCCCCCCTCTTATCTCACACACACACACATAATTATATACACGTATATATATCACCCCCTATATATATATATACACACATATATAACTACACTCATATATCTATATATATATATATATACACATACACACTCACACACTCAAACATAAATACATATACCCTCACACACACTCACACTCACACACCCTCACACACACTCTCACACACACACTCTCACAAACATACAACCCCACACACAAACACTCCTACATATATATAAATATATATACATATATACACACTCACTCAAACTCATATATATATATATATAGGCACTCACTCACACTCACCTACGCACTCACACAAGCACTCACTCACACACTCACCTACACACTCACACAAGCACTCCCTAACACGCTCACAAACACATAACCACACATATATATATAAATATATATATAAAAACACACACACAAAATATATATACACATATATATAAACAAACACAACACAACGCACACCACGCCCACAACACCCACCAACGCACGCCCAACGACCCCGACACGCCCAAACACCTAAAAATATATAAAATATAGCCCAAGAACTCTAGCACACACTCCCCGATACTAACCCAACGCACGCACAAGCCCGAAACGAGGAACCCAAGTCGAAATGGCCGTTCGGTCATTTCGACGGACACGTGGTGCGCGGCTCGGAAAACCTCTTGAAACGCACACCAAACGAACTCGGAATTGACCCAAAATTTACCCACGCGCTCTACACGATGTCTAAATCCTAGAAAATGTACTCCCGCGTCGATTCTAGGCCCGTGGCGGAAACGCACACGCACTTAGAATCGGCGACGACGAAAAGCCCCAAATTCGCCCGAAACGCCCGTTTCTCTGCGATGCGACTTCCCGTGTCCGAACGGAGACACGCACTCACCCTCAAGACACCTGACAACGTCTACCTAGGTCCATCTAACCTAGGACATCACCCAAAATTGGGCCAAATTCGGATTTCACCCGAAATTGACACAAAACCTAGTGTTAAAGTCTCCAAACACTACCCAACTAGTTCCAACTTCCTCCTACGGGTAGGCTAAGGGTCTAGGAAGGTTCTAAACTATTAATTACACTATAAAAGAGTAATTACAAGGGGAAAATTAGGGTTTACCTCTTGGGAGTTGGAATCCCAAGCCAAAATCTCCAAAATGCTCCAAATCCTCCAAACCAAGCTTCCAAGCTCCAACACAAAATCTAGGCTCTACCCACCTAGGTTAGGGAAGAATGTAGGGTTAGGGTTCAAACAAATGAAAGAAATGGAAGAAAGAAGGAAGAAAAATAAGGAAACTTACTTTGGAAGAAGGAAGGAAGAAAAAAGAAGAAGTGGAGAAGAAGAAGAAGTGAAGAAGAAGAGTGGAATAGGAGGTGGCTGTGTTGTGGCTGCTGTTTTGGTCGGGTAGGGGGATGTGGGAACCGGCCATAACATATAAAAGGGCTCCACAAGTTCCAAAATACCCAAAATGCCCCTACATGACTTGGTTTCGGGTTCCGGGGTCCAAAAACACTCAAACTAACTCCAAATCTCTCCCACTAACCTTCCTAAAAATAAAATAAATATTCTAAGCCCCCAAAATAATTCTCACAAGGGTGTGGGCTGGGTCGGACATGGGTCCACTAGGGTCTGACGTGGGTTCAGGCTAGCCAAAATCCTAAAACAATCAAATAAAAATAATGCAATCACTAATTAATTATAAATATAATTAATTAAAAATAATGCACAATTAACTAAATTAAAAATAAAAAAAATACCCGGCTCTGGAAATGGGGTGGTGACAAGCCTATCCTCCTTAGAAAATTTTGTCCTCGAAATTTAAAGTCAATCACACTCCTTCTAGGTCAAACCCCCAACAAGCACAGTCAAGAAATTCTACCTAAACAACATACAAGACCAGGGTCCTACTGGTCGTGTTATCACAGTCTCAATCAGGGTCACTACACTATCTATCATAGCACAAAGAAAGTCTAACAGGTACTAATGAAGCACACCACAAGGAATGGAAAAGGACAGGAAGAAGAACAAAGAGACAAACCTGCTAACCCGACACCCGTAGCATCGGCCTCCTCGACCGTCAACGCATAAGCCCTGCCCTGCTGGGGTGTATCCCTCTGCTGGTACGGGGCATGATGCTGTGCCACAGATGGCCTAGCTCCAACTCTCTGATCCTGTGCTCCACCCAATGGAGGTGCAGTGGGGCAATCTCGCATCTGGTGAGCAGTGGATCCACAAAACAAACACACCTTCAGCCTCCTCCTACAAATATTCCAAGTGTGTCCTGCCTTCCTGCAGTAGGCACAAGTGGGCACCCTCTGATCCTGACCCTGTTGTGCTGCCTTCTGCACATAGGGACACTTAGCTGGTCCCGTACTGCCACTCGCACTGCCTGAATCATCCCTGCCTCTCTTGGACTTGAGCTCCAAGTCATCCTCTGCTCTCTGAGCATCTCCTACTATCTGCTCAAAAGTCGCCTCGCGGTCGCTCCTGGTCAAAGACTTGACCGCCATAACCAAGCCCTTGCGAAACTTTCTCGCCTTGGCTGCCTCACTCAAGCCATCTACAAATCTGCCCAGACGGCAGAACTCTGCTGCGTACTCGTCCACCGTTATGCTCCCTTGGACGAGTGCCTCGAACTGGCTCTCCAAAGCACTGAGCGCCACATCTGGGAAAAACTTCTCCTTAAAAAGTCTCTTGAAAGCCTCCCAAGTAAGCCCTGGCGCCGCAATCCTCGTATCTGTGCGATACCATGTCAAGGCGAGGTCGAACATCTGACTGCCCGCTGCCTCTATCTGCATGCTGTCTGGAATCTGTGCCAGCCTGAAGATGCCCTCAATCTGCTCTATCCAGTCATCCGCGTACAGGATACCTTCTGTACCACGGAACTCCTTGGGCCGCATCCTCTGAAAGTCGATAATACTGCCTGGCCTCGGATGCTGAATCTGATCTGCCTGTGGCTGAATCTGTGCCACCCTATCCACTGCCGTCATGGCCACTTGGTGGGCGTTCTCAATGCCCAATCTCATCACATCAACCTGACGGTGCTGCGCGTCCATTATCTCCCTGAAGAACGCGAACAACTGTACGGCACCTACTGGAGCAGGAAGTGGTGGAGGAACCACCGGAACGACTGGGGTAGTCCTCGGATCGACAGGTGAAAGAGGATCCCCGAAAGAAGCAGATGCTCCCTCAACCGCAGGAGTGGTGAGTGGAGCGGTAGCAGCTGCCTGAATACGAGCTGGACGAGAGGTAGCAGACCTCTCAGTGGCAACTGCTGGGACGGTACGATGGGATCGTGTCTTCGGAGGCATCCTGAACACAGATCAAAAGAAGTCAATACAGCGCAAGATACGATATCATCAAGAAAGGACAGTAATATTTCAAAAGAAACAATTTCAGAATAATTAGATTGGAATTGTTCCTAGTCGTGATTGAGTACACTCTCATCCTAGATCCTAAATCCTATAGCAGGCTCGCAGCAGTACAACTAAGTTGTTGTACCACCACGATATCGCACTAATTGCGAATCGAGACCTGCATGGGGCCGCCACCAAAAATATGTCACGACCCGCACCCGGAAAATCGGGCATGAGTCGTGGGTACGTCCAGCCTACGCCGCAGCATCGGCGGTAGAACGCTGTCTAGGTCAACTATCTAGATAAAAATCTCACACAAAAATTGGCCATGACCTCTCCAAAAGGAGGGCAACCACACAAACAATATATCAACCTGTCAAGATCTCAACTCCAAACGGAGGAGCAAATATCACAATGATAATCAAGTACTCAATCACGAATCTAAGCACGATAAGATAACAAAGAAGACTAACAGCTATAAAGTCTAACCAACAACAACTACTACAACAACCACAACATCAAATAATAATACAACAATATCCAAAATAATATACAAACAAGGTCTCAATCTAAAACCGGAGACAAATCCGGTGCTAAAAGCTAAAAAAAAACAACAACAAAGTCCCAGTGATCCCGACTACCAACCCGAAAATCACCCCTAAACTAGAGGGTCCCTGTCTGCACCATCGACAGGCTCATATCCATAAAACGTCGGACACCAATCCTCCGGATACTCTGAAAAATATGTCCAGTCAGGACTGGAGCAAGTACATCTCTAACAGCAGTTCCATTTAAATGATAAAAACTATAAAACAGTTATAGCAAGTAGCAAGAAGAGTGAAGCAAGTATGAAACAAGGAAATATGTATAACTGGTGCATAAAGGTAAAGATGCATGGATATCAGAGCAAGATAGTAATAACTACAAGATACAGGAAATCTAAGCTAAGATCAAGTCCGTGCACATG
This sequence comes from Iris macrosiphon, assembly GCA_036927795.1. Lineage (NCBI taxonomy): Eukaryota > Viridiplantae > Streptophyta > Magnoliopsida > Asparagales > Iridaceae > Iris > Iris macrosiphon. The sequence continues at coordinate 114,711,566 of JAYESA010000019.1, read as the reverse complement.
AACGTGTAGTGAGTCCAGCATGAAAAATATGTAGTGAGTCAAGTCTAGGAACATGTAAGTGAGACAAGTCAAGAAATACATGAGAGTCCAGACTATAAAGAATGAACTCGGTGTCTTTGAAATACTTGTTTCGACATGTAAACGGCTAGGGGTAAGTACGGCTCACCGTGCACTGGGTGCCCGGCTGCTATCATTCCAGATTAGACCAGAGGGAGTAATTCCTGATGATGCCAGATAGAAATGTTTACATGTCTACTCGAGTATTTCCCCGCCCTGACTAATACAAGTGGATCCAAGACCCGACACGCAAATCAAGATGAGTCCAGCCTGAACATGAATGATGCCTGTAGGTGATGCCAGTAGTGATTCCAGAATAGAGGCCAGAAACATGAAATGTACGTGTAGCAAGTAAATGAATCCAGAAATACCAGTCAGTGTCCCGTGTTGTGCCAGAATAATCATATGATACTATACTAGAAGCTGAATCATAATAATCATCAGATAATGAAAACTATCAGAGAATGTACTCGCCTGACGTCCTGAGCAACTGGCGATCTGAACCGGTGTCGCAAGGACCTAATGCGAAAAACAAGGTTAATCAGGGTTCTAATGAGTTAAACAGATATAAAATAATTAAAAAATAGGCTTCTAGGGTCGTTCTAGGTCAAACCGGTGAAATCTGGGTCAAAAAGTCAACTCTGGGTCCAAAAAGTCAACTATGGGTCAAAACTAGGTCAAAAGTTGACTTTGGCGGTCAACCGAGTCAACTACGGTCAAGTCTGGGTCAAACTAGGGTGCTCCTGAAATTCTAGGTCAAACCGAGCTCATTAAGCTAGAAAACTCACAAACTCGCCTCCTTGAGATACCGGGATACCCTCGGTATCCGATACCTCAACCTACGCTATATACCCCGCCTAAACCCGCTAAAACATATGCTAGCACGCGTAAATATATACACATAAGCATATAAAAATCACTCAAAGATATTTCCTAGGCTAATGCTCAATTACCCCGCTCGAAACTCAATACCTTGAATATCTTAAGGTATTGAAATACCTCGGTATCTCAAGGTATTGAGATACCGCTCTAAACTCAACCCGACTACCCCTCTAGCTAGCTAACTATGCATAAACATATATATCTAGCTATAATCTAGGCTAAAATATATATATCTAATACATTTAGGCATATACCTAGGTATCTACATACCTTACCTTACCTTAACTTACCTTACCTTACCTTACCCTCCTCATAAATATATATGTATCCCTATATCTAGATATCTAAACTATCTACCTAGCTATATGTATATACCTATACATATAGATCTATATTTCTAGCTACCCCTCTACCTATCCATCTACCTATCTAGTTATATAACTATATATCTATCTATCTTCTATCTAATATATCTATCTCATATATCTATCTATCTAGCTATGTATATATCTATATATATATATCTATGCATATAGATATCTAACTATCTATCTAATATTTAGCTATCTATGTATTAATCTATCTACCTACGATCTAGTTAATCTATCTATCCACCAATCTATCTATCTCTCTATCAATCTATCTAGCTAACTATCTAAGTATCTAACTATCTATTAATCTCTCTATCTATCAACCTATCTATCCACCTATTAATCTATCTAACATAGATATATATATCTATATATATCTCTCTCTCTCACTAAACCTCACTAACCCTCGCTACTAGCCGCTAGCCAATGCCACGCCTCGCTGAACACTGCGGCTGCTCCTCCTAAAAACTGCTGCTGCTACTGCAGCAAAATGCTGCTGCAGCTGTGCTGTTCCTGCTGTTGCTGCTGCAGCGCAAGCGCTGCAGCGATCTGCTGCCGCGGCGCGCGGCGCGGCGCCTGCGCGGCTGCTGCTGCTCATGCATTCTGCTGCAGCGACTACTGCTGCGTGCTGCTGCTGAGTTCTCAGTCCCCCCCCTCTCATCTCACACACACACACATAATTATATACACGTATATATATCACCCCCTATATATATATATACACACATATATAACTACACTCATATATCTATATATATATATACACATACACACTCAAACATAAATACATATACCCTCACACACACTCACACTCACACACCCTCACACACACTCTCACACACACACTCTCACAAACACACAACCCCACACACAAACACTCCTACATATATATAAATATATATACATATATACACACCCACTCAAACTCATATATATATATATATATATAGGCACTCACTCACACTCACCTACGCACTCACACAAGCACTCACTCACACACTCACCTACACACTCACACAAGCACTCCCTAACACGCTCACAAACACATAACCACACACATATATATAAATATATATATAAAAACACATACACAAAATATATATACACATATATATAAACAAACACAACACAACGCACACCACGCCCACAACACCCACCAACGCACGCCCAACGACCCCGACACGCCCAAACACCTAAAAATATATAAAATATAGCCCTAGAACTCTAGCACACACTCCCCGATACTAACCCAACGCGCGCACAAGCCCGAAACGAGGAACCCAAGTCGAAATGGCCGTTCGGTCATTTCGATGAACACGTGGTGTGCGGCTCGGAAAACCTCCTGAAACGTACACCAAACGAACTCGGAATTGGCCCAAAATTTACCCACGCGCTCTACACGATGTCTAAATCCTAGAAAATGTGCTCCTGCATCGATTCTAGGCCCGTGGCGGAAACGCACACGCACTTAGAATCGGCGACGACGAAAAGCCCTAAATTCGCCCGAAACGCCCGTTTCTCCGCGACGCGGCTTTCCGTGTCCGAACGGAGACACGCACTCACCCTCAAGACACCCAACAATGTCTACCTAGGTCCATCTAACCTAGGGCATCACCCAAAATTGGACCAAATTCGGATTTCACCCGAAATTGACACAAAACCTAGTGTTAAAGTCTCCAAACACTACCCAACTAGTTCCAATTTCCTCCTACGGGTAGGCTAAGGGTCTAGGAAGGTTCTAAACTATTAATTACACTATAAAAAAGTAATTACAAGGGGAAAATTAGGGTTTACCTCTTGGAAGTTGGAATCCCAAGCCAAAATCTCTAAAATGCTCCAAATCCTCCAAACCAAGCTTCCAAGCTCCCAATTCAAGCTCCAACACAAAATCTAGGCTCTACCCACCTAGGTTAGGGAAGAATGTAGGGTTAGGGTTCAAACAAATGAAAGAAATGGAAGAAAGAAGGAAGAAAAATAATGAAATTTACTTTGGAAGAAGGAAGGAAGAAGAAAGAAGAAGTGGAGAAGAAGAAGAAGTGAAGAAGAAGAGTGGAATGGGAGGTGGCTGTGTTGTGGCTGCTGTTTTGGTTGGGTAGGGGGATGTGGGAACCGGCCATAACATATAAAAGGGCTCCACAAGTTCCAAAATACCCAAAATGCCCCTACATGACTTGGTTTCGGGTTCCGGGGTCCAAAAACACTCAAACTAACTCCAAATCTCTCCCACTAACCTTCCTAAAAATAAAATAAATATTCTAAGCCCCCAAAATAATTCTCACAAGGGTGTGGGCTGGGTCGGACATGGGTCCACTAGGGTCTGACATGGGTCCAGGCTAGCCAAAATCCTAAAACAATCAAATAAAAATAATGCAATCACTAATTAATTATAAATACAATTAATTAAAAATAATGCACAATTAACTAAATTAAAAATAAAAAAAATACCCGGCTCTGGAAATGGGGTGGTGACACCATCAAGCGCCGTCAGTAGAGTCTTTATTGGGACTCCGTCCTATTCCAGTAGCTGGAGGCACGGTCGAGCTGCACCCCAGTAGCCAGCCTCGTAATAGAGGAAAATACAGCTAGTTTGTTGTATAGACTAGGAAAACTCTGATTGCTTTGATCAAAGTCTTCCCTTATTTTATGGTGAATCGCCAAATGATATTGGTGATCACTTCAAATAAGGAAAATTATGATATCCTTCCATGTTCCATCATGGGAAATGCCCTTTGCTCGAAAATATCTTCTTTTACGAACGCTTGAACGCCTACAGTGCTTGGTTACAGTTGTTCTTGTCTTCTTTGACTCAAATCGATAAACAGCCGTACTCATCTCTTTTGTGATGAAGGAAGTTTAAGGAATTATGAAGAGGTAACATATTGATAAAGAAAGTTCTCCGTTCTTCTTTTTATAGGCAAAGAGAAGTATCGTATGCACAGCCTCAAGGATCGCATCAGATCAAGGAGCGGGTCAAACCTACTAAAAATTTGGCAACGTCAACAGACTGGTGATTTCTTGCATATCTTTACAAGAACATCTTGGAAGTAGTTATACAGTACGCGTATTAACTAGCTAACATAAAGTGTTGCATAATACGCGTGGAAACCTTCTTCTCCAAGATACGTGTAGATAGACTAGTACGTGCATTGCGTTTGTGGTCTAGATGACGACGTCTGATTAAAACAAGAATATGTACATTACTAGGTGAGGGGATTACACATCTTGGCCGTTATGGCCCAATAATAAAAAAGAAAAAAAGAGAGAGAATGGCGAGTCAGAATTCGAAAGTTTATCAACAATGGCCGCAACTTCTTGGATAGTATGCACACCTGAATGATGAAACAAATAACATATATCCTCTCTCGACTCCAACATCTCCTTCTCTTCCACGGTCAATAACAGTGATTTATAGTCCGGTATAGGCTCCACGGGCTGGACAACGGATTCCAATGTCAAACTAAAGGAAGACAAGATGCCATTAGCAAGCTCTAAATCATCTTTCTCTTGTTTCCTCTTCCTTGAGGAAGGAGGGGGCACAGAGACAGAAACTGATAGGACTACGACATCACTCTCGCGAGGAACAGTGTGGGGTACGACAACTTGGAGAGGAGCAGTAGTAGATGGGTGCTTTGGAATACCCACTATGGGAGGCCAAGGCTCCCAGCCAGAAGTTTTCTTTGGCGCCATACTCATTGTTTTTTGAAATACTGAAAAGGTGTAAGTCCTCATATAGGGGAAGAAGAGGCGATTCAAATTCTTAAGGCGGCGTACTATCCCCAGAAGGATGCACGAAATTCAAAAGGTGACAGACCAGTTTGTCTTCAAAAATGTCGATTAACAGTCATAATAATTTTGTGGGGATGAACCTGGATTACTCCAACCGTCATCCCGAGTCTTAATCATGCTGATTAGCCACGTCACCAAAACTGTTAGGATTCTTTCCAGAGTGTGTGCACAAAATATCTCAACAACTTTTATGCTTCTAATTTAAAGTATTTTGAATTCTTTTGAACGAATTTAAAAACTTTGAAGGGGGTCTTATAGAAGCATAAAAAGTGCGCCTCTTGAAGATGGCGCAGTTTCCTACAAATAAACTAAACACAGAAAGAATGGCGCACTTTCTCTCTGTTTCAAACGATGGTGCACTTTCAAGATGCTTTTGTCAACGAAGACAGGCGCACAAATCTTGTGTCTGCTTTTCCCCCCGAGCATTAAATACGATGAATCTGACAGCTGAACAGCAGTCAAGGATGTTAGAAGACATCATTACAGCTGAGGTACCGCATGCAGACCCAGATTATCGTTTAACGGCCAATATGAATCAGCTTCTTCAAAGTACGTCGTAAGGCCAGCTTCTTCAAAGTGTGTCATAAGGCTAGCTTCTTCAAAGTGCGCCGAAAGGCCAAACCTCTTCAAAGTTTGCCGTAAGGCCAACCTCTTCAAAGTGGATCGTAAGGCCAAACTTCTTCAAAGTGCGTCATTTGTCCAACCTCTTCAAAGTGCGTCGTAAGGCCAAACTCTTCAAAGAGTGCCATCACGACCAACTTCTCAAAAGTGCGCCATCACTGCCAACTTCTTAAAAGTGCGCCATCATGGATACTTCTTCAAAAGTGCGCCATCACGGCCAATTTTCACAAAAGTGTGCCATCATGGATACTTCCTCAAAATTGCGCCATCACGGTCAACTTCCTCAAAAGTGCGCCATCACGGCTACGTCTTCAAAAGAGAGCTTGTATAGCCAATCTTTCCAAAAGTGCGCCAGTCTCCAGACCATTGCTAAAATGTGCTTATGATCCTAACTGATAAAGAGAAGTTACGATTATGTATTATACATGCCATGTGTCTCGTGAAACATGCACAAATAACTGTCCCATGACCTATGCTTTTCTCGTATAGGAAGTCACATGTCAAGCAGGCAGCAAGTTGTGCATTCACTCACTAGATCGTAGGATGTCATCCCATCAAAAGTGCGCACATAGTACGGATTATCCAAAGTGCGCGCACACTATCATAACTGCTCTGAAATCCTATAAATATAGGATCATTGTGTTCGTTACAGAGGCTAAAATTTAAGTCTTAGAAGTTCAAGAACAGAATAGGAGAAATAAAAACTTGTCGTGCCGTTGTTTCCAAAACTTTCTTATTGTCCAACTCTTCAAGTTGTTCACAACATCCTTGCTTATATTCTCTACAGCTATACTTCCCCAGAATCAATTGTACTTAGATTTTTGTTTAAGACATTTTATAGTTTTCTTTCTTTTAATAGTTTGTAATACAAAGTTTCATATAAACCTTTTTTTATTGCAAACAATAGGGGTCTAAGTAGTGCTCACCATGTTGATAGATATGAAAGAAATCTTAGTTTGCTTACTCTTCTCACACTCTTCACATACCATGTCCTTCTTAAAGGATATTTTGAAAAGACCTTTCACCAAGTTTTTGGATTCTAGTCTTGCAATAGTATCCATTTTAATATGTCCCAATCTCATGTGTCAAATCAAACCTTCATCATTCTTTGCCACTAAACACTTACCAATGCTATTAGTACTTTTCACTAAATAATAAACTTAATTGTTACCCTCTCTTTTACCTTCATAAACAACTACTACTCTAGATCTATCCTAAATATAGCAATTGTATTGAATAAAATTTATATCATGGAATCCTAGACATGGATGCTAGTTTTGGGTTAGGTCTCGGTATATATATCATCAAGACTCATTTGAGTTTCAAATTTTTGAGTATTGGTTATGAGTTATATTTTATGTTATTTAGTCCCACATCAGATAAAGAATAAGGAGGAGGGTATTCCTCTTATATATATATATATATATATATATATATATATATATATATATATATATATATATATATATATATATATATATATATATATAATCTCTCTCTATTAATAAATTATCCAATTATTTCATTCTACATGGTTCAGAGTCATACCATCCTCTCTGTCCCAAAAGAATAAAAAATGGAATTTTTTTCTTTTTATTTTTCTCCCCCACCCCTCCTGCCCCTTCCCGAGTAGCAACCCCCTTCTCTCGGCCCATGTAAGGGATTAGCCAAAAATTTCTCTGCTCGAGCGTAACCCCCCTCCCCACCCGAGCTGCCCCCCCCCCCCCGTTGGAATCTTCAAAGGATAGACAATGATTTGTTTGCATGAATCTCTGAATCTCGACGAGGCATCAGGAGTTAATATAGAGAAGACCGAGGTTTGCGTGGATCTCTGTTGTTTGCCATTGACTCAAAATTGAACAAAATTTTTTATGCAACAAACAAAAGAAGTATAAAAAAATCCTAAACAGAAAATCTAAGTACAATAATTTTTTTTATTTTGGAGAGTGTGACGATGAATATCGAGTACTGCAGCGACTACTTTAATCCGTTAACGGTCCGACGAGGGAATGAGAATATATTTTTCATGTTTCTTACTCATGTGTCCATTATGGGTATGCCACATGCTATTTATAAACATTGTACTGATAGATTCATGAGCGTGCATAGCATATGCACGCATAGATTTTGCTACTGCCATGTGTCCATTCTTAATAGAACAGTTGTAACCATGAATACATGTCACGATCGATCTTCCACGTGGCATCTTGTTGGGATCTATTTGTTGCTGAAGATCTGGTTTGTTCTTTTTTGTGTGAGTGACTGGGTCAGCTTGACACGTGGCCCGCACTTGGTTATAGAGAATCTTCTCAGTTAAAACAGAAATACTTGGTCGCACCGGGTCGCATAGGGACTGAACCGCATAGGGGCTAAGCTTCACAGAGGTCGGGCCTTAGGGTCATTTGGACACATAAGGGCAACGACGCATAGGGAGTTTGAATTATAGGAGGCTTGATTTATGGAAAGCTTGACGCGTGGAGAGCTTATCTCATAAAGAGATTTATTATGTGTACATGTGGCACTACATAGTTATATACGATCAAAGGTAATTATGGCAGGTGATGTAAGCACTGTCGTCGCCTGTCAGTATCATAATCGAGGCATTCAGAGCCATTATTGTTTGTTAGAGTCATAAATGTTATGACTGACAGAAGTGACACCTTGTGCCTAGGTCATCATGCATATCTTAACTTCTGTCACATGAACTGTTTGGCGCATAGCTGTGAATGAGTTCCTTTTTATGACTTGACGTATGAGCGCATACTTCTCCAAGATTCTTCATGCTTCTACAAGACCCCCTTCAAAGTTTTTAAACTATAGATAAGTTTGGAATACTTTGAATAAGAAGCATGTAAAGAGACTTTCTGGACGCATAGGTTTCTTTGTCGCATGAGTTTGCTTGTCACATGCGATTACCGGCGCATGGACAACTCTGCCAGGCTGTCAATTCTGCATTAAATAAAGGATTTAACTCAATTTTTAAGAAGATCTCTTGGGATTACAAGTCGTCTTTCTACGCTTTTATTAAGGTGATAGTTCACTAAGGATGACGGCGGACCAAAAAGCCTAAGCGTCGTCCTTATCTCTGGTTACCACGTGGATTGTGGGAATCAAGGCATAATTTGCCAATAAAATAGGGAGAGTCTAGAGAGATAATGGCCCTTTGCTTTCCTTCTCTTTTCAGATCTCCTTCCTACTCTCCTTGAATCTCTTACTTCCTTTCAAACGATGGCCATGGCCTCCAGAGTTCCTTCCTCGTCTGCGGCTGCCAAAGGCAAGGGCCCTGCTGCTGAAGCTGCCGCGACTAAGAAGACGTAAAAGAGAAAGGGGAAGGGCCATGCCGCTGAGGTCGAACCCCCTAAGATCACCTCCGACATTCAAAAACCTATTTCAGGTAGGGTTCTTTCTGGGGAAGATGATGAATTTAGAACACAAAGACACTACTTGCACGGTTTGTCTCATTGATGTGAGATATGCGCAACCTTTTCATGGAGTCCGGTCGCATGGGTGGGTACCCGTCATGCGCGGGTCTGTCATGCGTAGACCATGCCTTGTCTCATATATTGAAAGCCATCATGCGTGGGCCCTACTTGACGTATAATCAATTTGTGTAGAGTCTTCTTGCGGATGATGCGCATAGCTTTTACTGCAACTTATGTATGGTTTGCTTCTTAGGTTATTCTAGCTACGCCTCTTCTGTGTTTTGTAGTAATTATTCCCACTAATCCTTTTGGGGAATTGGTGCACAACTTGGAGCGGGTTCCATTGAGTAGGTACTCCGAGGACCTGACTGTCTCCATACAAGTCCAACTAGATAGGGGTTTCCCGTCCGATAGGCAAAAGTTTATCGTTCACCAAAGCGATTTTTATTCCCTAAGTCAGATGAACTCATGGAAGGCTGCTGTTGGGCCGGATTATTCTTTTAAGAAGCCATACTTTCTTTTTGGGGACGCATTGACCACGTCTTTTTCTGACTTGGGGAAGTCAAAGAAGAACCGGAACTTCACCCACCGCGGGACAAAGATGTCCATGCCTACCTTTAAATGTCATATGTCGCTGTCAAAATTCTGTATAGTAATGGGCCGGAGGAAGATGGGCTAGAATTTGATGCCTGAACAACGGGGGGCTCTCGCTGACAAATTTTGGCCCGGAACCGACCGAAACAAGGGGGATTTCTTCTGCTAGAAGGAGTCACCCTGTTATTCTTCTCTCGGACTGGCAGCTGGTGTCATCAGGAGTGACTTAGGGCCAAACCTCGATGTTTATGCCATCGGTACTTTCCTCCATCAAGTTGCCAAGAAAGGGTCATACCCGACTGGGCAACTACGAACTCTCGGCTGGACCCATTACAGTCCTTTATAGTATCGCTTGACCAAGTGGGTGCTGAAGTATTATGAGCAAGAGCTTAAGAGTGCTGGCGTATTTTTCGTCGTGAGGGGCACATGTTACGGCCTAGAGAAAAATTGTTGCTTCTTTCTTGCTCTGATAGAGATGTATAACTGTCACACGGGGACTTTCTTTATGCCTGGTGGAAAGATAGGGTTAGCTTTGCATGAGATGCACTCAATATCGAAGCTCCCCTGGGGTGAAGTACCCTACGAGGAATACACCCTGAGCAATGACAAGCTAGAAGATTTTGAAAAGGAGAATCCATAATTCTTGGCCGTCTATAAGGAATTATTGTTCCATCATAGCTTCTGTCAGAAAGTGTATGAGGATAAATCCTCTAAGGGGGCTATCCCCCATATTATTATCTAGACGCACTTTATCTTTCCTGAGGCATCCGGGTTGGATGAGGTTTATGTTCGGGGACCGCAATCCCAAAGAGATTCTGTGGCTTTGATCGAGAAATATCGTGAATCGTCTGTTGAAGGCGAGGAATTGGGCTACTTTCTTATGGATACCCACGAACTATCTGATAAGGCACTGCTAGTAGGGTACTTGATGATTTAGCTACGCAGTTGTGTGGTTGTAGAGGGTTCAGGCTCGATCGAGAGGATTACTCGTAACCTCATCCCCCCGGCTATGAGACTCATTTTTGGCCATCCACTCGCGTTACTGCCAGCGATGGTCTGCTGCATCCACCGCGGTCTTTGGCATTTTGCCACAAAGGTGAAGCAGCACAAAGGTGTTGAAGAATTTAACAGGGTAGAATTACCCTATCACTATTTGATGGTTTGGATTTTATTGCACCATCGGTCCTTGATGCGCCCCGGTACCCAGGAAGGGATGTTGGAGGGAGATGCCATTATCCGCCGCTGTCGGAAGATGAAATGGAACTATGAAGATGTGCCCTCCTGTAGGAGGAAGCTTGCCCACTTGAATGGTTGCACGTTCTTCACAACTGTCCCAAATTTTACTGAGGAGGAAAGGAAGGCTACTCATCAGAACGACGGGGTCAACCGTTGTCGGAGAAGCTCTACCGTTGGCTCCTTTCTATCCTCCCCTCTCACTTGGTGTATCAAAATCGGGTTGATGTCTATTTGGAGCCTTATCTACCAAGGCCGATTTGCCCGTCAATTTGGGTATAGACAACTCCAATTGGACACTCCTAGTGCTTTCCTTGGGCATTACGGCGGTCTTCTTGATGGGGCTTGGACATGAAGTTATTATGTCGTCGCTGGTACACAGGTTAAGTTTGGGCTATATGTGGTTAATGCTCTTTCGTACATATTGTTCACCGCATGGAGCTCTACTGCACAGTCAATACTCTACTAGCGGATTATGAGGCTGTGACGAATTACCTTACAGGCACAATATTTGTGCATTCGTCGTCTAAGGGTCGACAAACGCCCAAGAAAGGAAAACGTGTTGTCCGGACTTTGCTTGCTGACTCAGACCCGACGTCTGAGAAGAGGACTCCTTTTGATAACCCTCCCGCTCCCAAGCGTAAGCCCACTGTAGCTCAACACCCTCGCCACTCTAAGAAGGCGCGAGTTGAAGCCGTTCCCAGGACGAAACTTATGAAAGACTCTGGGCCTTGTGTGGAGGACATTGTAATAGAAGAGGTACGGCCCCTTGCACTGGTGGTTTCTGACCCAGACCCTACTTTAGATGCTATGGTGGTATCTGTAAAACCTCTTAATTTGATTTTAACATCTTCTCTCCATGAATCTTTGTCTTCTGGTCTGTGTGACAGCCTCTTCTGTTTTGACTACTTTGATGCCTTCCACCCTTTTCGATGTAGAAGAATCCTTAAAGATTAACATCCATAGCTTCTACATGTTATTGAAGCAAGGGGTCCAAACTGTCCTAGGGCGAAACAAGTCTTTCGCCTGGGCTAAGCAATGTGCCCAAGGTCAGGCTAAAATTTTGAGGACCCTTCTCGGCCTTGAGCCAACAGCTAACTTGTTGCTCCAGAAGTTGATCGAGGTGGAACAACGCTTGAATGAACTACAGCGGGCATGACAGATTGACCCGGCTGTCGTAGTGGCATAGGAGCATGAATTTCTTTTAAATTCTATTGGGCAGGTAAAGTATGTTTATGCAAAGAACAAGGATGCCATGAAGTGAGACCTTAAGAAGTTGAACGATCGAGGGGAGGCCTGCCTTGTTCGGAAAGATTGCATGATCCATACAATGGCTGAGATCAACGAGAAAATTGTATAACTCCAAGCCAAACTTAAGATCTTAGAGGGAAATCTTCAAGAGGATCATCGAGAAAAAGAGACCATCTGTGGAAAGTCTAGTAAGGTGGCTCAGCCTTCTGCTGCCTTAGAGGACACTTTAAAGAAACTAGAGGACAAGCACAAGGCCTATACCTATCTTGGGGATCTCGCGGCTTTAGCTTAGGAAGCCGAGCGTCGGGTTAGAGCGAGGATTGATGCTACCATCGACCAACTTCGAAAGAGAATAGAAGAATTATGTTTTGATGCCTAGCCCTTAACAGTTTTGTTTTATTTTTCTTTCACTCTTTGCCCTGCTAGATTTTGATTGAGGTGTTAATAAATCCTCAAATGTAGTTTGCTCTAGGTTTCCTTTATGCAAAAGAAATAAAAGCTTCTCTTTTTGTTGCGATTATATGTGAACTTTGGTTATTTGTACTAGAGATAATATGGATGTAGTACGATACCGTAGTTGTCAAGGACATCCCACTAGGGGATCTTTGGTGGACCTATTACTTCCTGAGCACTTGAGTGCAAGTAATAAGTTCAAACAAAACTCTATCAGAGGTGATATGGATGTGATAGTTTTGGTGGACTTATCATCTCTGACGTACCTAAAGTTGAGTACGGATGATAAGTTTGGGTGACGACCGATATCAGAGGTATTATGGACGTGACAATCGATAGTTGAAACTGGAAGGTTTGCTCAGAGGTAATATGGAGAGGGAAAATCCTAGCGGAGAATGTCAGGATGATAGCTCAGAGATAATATGGGTGTGAACTAGCGTTCGAAGGAACCAAATATGGAGTAGTTTGTTGAAGGCTGCTCCACTGGAGAGCTTTTGAGGATCTATTATTTGTTACGTATTTAGGACTCCTGAATACAGATAGTAGCTTTTTATAATAATTTGTAGGAAAAGGGTACATGTTATACATACGCACTTGCTGGGGATGAGCAAAGAAAGATGTAAACACCGTGCACCTTAGTTGTCCTCTCGGGGATAAGAGGGGTACAAGTCTAGATTAGACAGTAGTTTTCGAGGAACTTGTCGTTGATAGGCATCATAAGCAAGTCGCCATTAGATTTTGCGAGCCGGTAGGCACCATTAGAATATACATATTTCAAGATAAAAGGGTCTTCCCATTTAGCTTGGAACTTCCAGGCAGTCTTGTGCGTGATAACCATCGGTCTTCTTACAACTTGGACGAGGTCCCCTACTTGGAATATCCATTCCTTAACCCATTTATTGAAGGTCCAGAGATACATGCTTGGTATAACATGATGCATTGTTAGGCCAAGAGATGCTTCTCATCGAGTGCTTTCAATTCTTGTAACAGTCAGGGGTGGTTATCGTTATCTATCAACTGGTTGGAGAGGGCTACCCTGAGTAAGAAAATTTAGACCTCTAGAGGGAGCACGGCCTCGCTCTCGTAGAACAAGGCAAATGGCGTGCTACCAGTTGGTGTTCGGATCGTTGTATGGTAGGCCCAGAGACACTCTCCCATCTTCTCATTCCAGTCGCTCTTGTTTGACGATACGAACTTCTTGAGTATATTTATGATGGTCTTATTGAATGCCTTAGCAAGCCCATTTGCTGCTCGGTTGTAGGTGTCACGCCCTGATTCTGACGAACCAAAATTAGCCACGGGCGTGATGTCGTACAAGCCTAGATTGCACTTGTATAAGGCAAAAAGATAGACAAGGCATGGTATATCTAAGAAATAATGACATCGCAGAAAAATTAAGCAGACAAATTAAAGTCACAATGAATATAATAAAAGGCTTCACTTTATTGATAATGATAATTGAGTACATGGCTTACAAAAGATTTACAAAAGCTCTCAAATACAACAGATACTTGGCCAATTTGGCTTACGTTGATATTTGTCGTCTTGACTTACACTCTCACTGATATAACTAAATTACACTATTCCATACATCATGTCCTTCATAACAGAAGATGCCTCAGTCACGCCCCGATCTTCCACAGGCTAAATTCGGCCGTTCCCGCTAGGCGAGAATCACCGTGCCAACGCTCCCGCGGAACGATCGCTTTGACCCATCCGGATGTGATGTCGCACAAGCATGAGCCACGCCCGTGCAAGGCCGTGGTTCATTGGCTGGCGATAAGAGTTCTAAGCCACAGAGTCGCATAGATTGTTCGAGTGTAGCAGAGTCATGAACGCATAGGCGATTGGTAACAAGTTCACTGAGTTGACAATATAGCGGAAGCATTGAATAACACAAGTAAAAGTAAAGCAACTCTTTTATTGATATAAACAAGTGTTACAGGCGGCGCTTGGCCGAGATTACAAGTCGCTCAAGCCTCTCTCTCTGAAACAGTAAAAGCGTGCCAAGTGGCTACAATTTATGGAATGATTGTTCAGGCGATGTTCACAACATTATGTCTTGTATATGTACTTTAGTTTCGGACACAGCACTCCAAGGCTTCAGAGGGAACTCCTGGCCTTAACACGCACGAAGGAGGCATCCGCACCGAACGAGGTTCTCCCGTACCCTGCAAATCCAAACACGTACATTGAATGTACTGGTGGGGAGGCTACTCGCCCGCTCAACAAATCCAAACACGTAATATAGGTTCCGTGCACCAACTATTAAGTTGTCTTTCTAGTTGCCTTAGAATCAGTTTCATGCAAAGATTGAATAGCCTATTTCGTGTGGCAGTGCGCCGTGCGATATGAGAAGAAACACGGCGAGACTTACCAACTTACCATTTGGCCTTCCCTATCCAAGGCAAACATTATTAATTCAAGCACGGGCAAGTATAAATATTTGTAAATCCCCTCATTTATTTCTATAGATAGTCTGGTATGGGTTAGAAAATTTTGGTATTGCAGCAGATGTTTGAGGTTTAGAGTAAATATTACAGATGTTTGATTTTTATTTAAAATCTTTGGCACGCCCTACCGTTGTTGAAATACTCGAAGCCCAACATCAACCCATAAATTCCAACAGATTATTGTACTCTTGACTTGACATGCCAATTTAGGCGCTGGACTTTTCCGTCGCTCAAAATCTTATTTTCTTGTGCTCTAAATTAATTGCACAATTTCTGTAACCGAAATCTATTATTTAATCCTGTGTCGCGCACCTATGTCTTTGCCATTAATTTTGAGACACCAACTTAACCCGTTGAGCCGGACCACTAAAAGGGTCCAAGACTGACACCAAGCCTACACCATTCATGACCTTTGTGTCACTCCCAATTGAGATCCCATGTGCCCCCATTTAATTTAAGAGCACATGATATTTTATTCAAATTAAGTTGAGGATACCAACTTTGACTAATCCTATTTTAATCCCAATTTAATTCCAATGCCCATTTAATTAAGCCCATGCAAAACACACAACACTCCCTCACCCTACAAAATACCAAACACCAATTCCCCTACAATTTTTCCATCATTTCATGTGTTTGTGCAAATACACAAACTTAAGGGGCTAAATTATAAATGTTGTAACATGTGTCATAACCTCATTGGTCAAGGCCAAATGAACAAGTCACCCCACTTCTTTGACCAGTCAAGCTTTCCCCTCCCTCTCCTTTGGTGGACAAAATTTCTCCATATGAAATCCTCACCACCCATTTGAATTGGGCTCATCCTCACCATCCAACCCTTACACAACTCCCTATATAATGTCTCCATCACCACACTCTACCCCATGCCGGCCCTAATCCCCAAAACCTAGAGAACCCCACCCTCTCTCTCTCTCTCCTCCCTCTTCTCCATACAAAATCGAACTCTCTCTTCCTTTCTTTTTATTCTTCTTTCTTTCTTCTTCTCCTTCTCCTTGAGAAGCACTCTACCCAACCGAGCTAACCCCGGCCATTTCCGGTCGACTTCTTCTCCGGTGAGGAAGCAACCACCCGCATCTCCAGCCCCCACACGGCTTCACCTCCACCCGACCGGCCTCCCTCCATTCTCCGGCGTGCTTCACCCCAACGCCATCACCACCTCCGGCCTTAACCCCGACCAACCCTACTGGCCCCGAGCTGCTGCCGAACTGCTCCACACTGCGGCAACCCCTCCTCGACTGCCACGAGCTTCGCCACTTCCTCCAATCCCCGTTCCACCACCGCCTCCAGCTGCTATTCCCACCACCATCGTCTTCATCAACATACTCTGGCCACATTTCTCCTGCTTCGGCCAGGCCATACTGCTCCTGCTCCGGCCGGGCCATACTGCTCCTGCTCCGGCCAGGCCACACTGCTCCGGCCGAGCACTGCTGCCATAACCACTCCCTGCTCCGGCCAGCATCACCACCACCTCCCCGAGGTGAAACACTCCCCCCTCTCTATAATTTTGTATATTTTGTCTTGGGTAATTTAGTTAGTGTTGATGAATCTTGTGATTTAATGATATGTGATTTGGGTTTATCATTGTGTTTAGGGTTTATGTTTGTAGTATATAATGCAAATTAATGGATATACAATAATGTAGGGTTTGAGAATAAATGGATCTTTGTTTAGGGTTACATTTTGCATTGAGATTTAAGGGTTTAGTTCCTTGTAATACATGCAATAAGGATAAAATGCAAGGTTAATATTTAGGGTATTTGAATATATATTGAGTTTATGATATTTGGATACATTGAGATGTTAGGATATTTTAATTAATATATGCACTATTGATTATTGTTGTTGAGCAAATTAAATTGTTGCAAAATAATACTATAATTTATCATCGAGGGACAGGTGATTTATTGTGAAATGATGTGTGGTATAAAACTATTAATTGGTGATTGGGGACTGATAATTAATGATAGGTTTAATTGAAGAGTAGTACTTATTGTGAATTGGTAATGAAGTTATAAAACAGAAGGTTTAATAAATATTGATAATTTATTTGAGGATGACATGTATCACCGTGAGTAATAAAGTCTGTGAAGACCAGGAGAAATCTGAGGATTGATCATGGCTCAAAATACTGATAAACACTGTGATGAATATAGTAGGATTGAGGATAGTTTGATAATATTGTGCAGATGATTAATTTGATTGGATGTAACGTACCATTAGTCAACCTTGGTCAACCCTCTAGTGTCGTGTCCCTGTAAGTTGTAGCTGACTCTGAGCATATGGTTAAACGTGTGTCACATTCTTGTTTGTCGCATGATAGTTTATTAATTGAGTTTGTATCTCATCTCTAGGTACTACGGGACCTGCGGACTTGGACGTGGTACCGGATCCCCGTCATCAGCAGCCGGACGCAGGCAAGTGTACCTTGCTACCCTGTATTTCAGTTACCAGATATTTATTGTTTTATTATGTACATTATGCGCGTGGTTGATTAGAATCGTTACTTCACGTCCGGGTCACAACCCGGTGCAGACTTTCGTCGGTAACATGTGGTAACGAATGATAAATGTTCGTAATACCTCGATGTACGTACCTGAGTATATCATAACCCTAGGACACATTCAGACACTGTCATCGTGCCAGATTTCCTGTATCCTGATACTGACATCATAACCAAAACCTAGGATGACCTAGGGTCGCATTGACTGATAGTTACTTTAGTATGACGAGACTGTTAGATAGAGGTTCAGGTTCAACGCACAATCGTTGACCGCTTGGGATGGAGAAGACAGTTACTAGACGTTTGGGATTCTCTACACGTGCTTATATATGTATATGTACTATTTCTGTAGTGATCCTATATCTAGAGTAGTTGTATCACCCGTGTGACTCTTTGTCCGGAGCTGCGGTATGTCCCGTGTGTTTCCGTGTCTGGAGCTACAGTTTTATTTTGGATAGCCCACGCGTCGAATATTGTCTTTAAACTGTGTCTCACTTAGTTGGTTATGCTAGATTACACCATCGTTGCACTTGCTTCTTTCTGTTATACTTGGCATGTTGTATTTTTGTACCTTGTTACGTCCCTCTGAGGACCTGGTCCCCTGCCAGTTTTGCAACATAGACGATTACAGAGCATTTGGAGTTGCTGATGGAGTTGCATGTCTTACGGGCATTGTACCAGGTACTCATATCATATCTACCGGCATTATGGTTATTTTATATTGATTATTCATCTGTTGTTGTAGCCTAGTTTTTATAGACTCATATTTCTTCTCGAGTCTATTCGAGTTGGTGTGTTATTGGGCGGCCAACTTTAGCACATACAGCTCTTTCTTGTATATTTTTGTTCATTGTGGATTGAGACATAGATGTTTACATTTACGGGATTTTAGATAGTGCCCTTTATTATACAGTTTATACGTATTCGAGTCAGACCAGAGTCTGGTCGATTACGTAGCTGGCATATCGCGTATTCCAGGTCCTTTGTATTTTAGGACTGGGGCGTGACATATTTTTGTGGTGGCCCATGCAGGTCCATTTTAAATCATCTTGGTCACCTGACTGTGCCAAGCGAGCCTGCAAATTAGGAATAGATATTATGGTTTATTATTGAATAGGATCTTAATCCATAATCGATTTTTAAAACTCCCTTTTGTATGTGATTATCGCCCTTTGACTTCCCAATTGTATTCGTTTAGTTTTCGCCAATATCGTTATCATTGTTTCTCATCTCCTATTAATTCGGAAAGACGGACGCTTGTGCCTGATGGTTTCCTCCAGAAGAAGATCGTAGTTTAGACGACAGAAGAAAAGATTGTTACCCTCGGTAGGGTAGGATGACAGGTTCTTTCTAGATTCTAGATCTAGTGTGGAAGGCTAGCAAGAGAATTGAACCCAGTGGTACCCTACCCGTGCTTGAGATAGCAGGATCTTGGAAGTACTGGGAGCTGGAAAGATTGTTGATCATGACCTAGAATAATTTATGGAAGTGCATTGCCCGATGCTAAGAAATTAGTTGTTGTATATATAGCGATACCAGGAACGATATTATGGACTAGAGGAGATAAAATTTTAGGCTCTCACCTGGAAGATGATGATCCGATACCAGAAATTCTAGTAGGTGCTTGGGAGATACGATTATTATAATTGCACTATGTGACTCAGAGCAATAAATAACAGAAAGAAGAAATTTGAGGAATATAATTTTAGGGAAAATTTTGAGGAGAGAAATTATACATTAGGCAAGGAAGAATTTTTCTTTTGGAGGATTGGTGTTGAAGATACAACGGGAGAATTTATTATGAGGTTAAGTCTAGACTATGACATTGACCTAGGAATAGATTGGTTGAGCCAATACCACGCGATGCTAGATTGTCGACGTGGTTGCACTATAATTTCCACCAGATTACCCTGAGTTAGAGTTTCTTCGGGGAGCCTGAGAGCATGGTGTCCAACCTACCTTAGCGACACACATTACAACAGGTGAACCAGTGTACCCCCGTATTATATCAGAGTTTGAGGATGTGTTTCTAGATAATCTTCCAGGCCAGCCACCTGACAGAGAGATAGAGTTTGCTATAGAGTTGACTCCAAGAGCCGAGCCAGTTATTTTCCCGTCTTCAGACTAGCACCGATAGAGTTGGTTGAGTTGAAGGTCCATAGTAGAGGATCTCTTAGACAAGGGTTTTAGTCGGGCTAGTATTTCTCCATGGGGAGTACCCATCTTATTGTACCGAAGAAGGACGGGACGGTACGTTTGCGTATCAATTACAGGGCGTTAAGTGTTGTAACGATAAAGAACAAGTACCCTATGTCGCGCAACGATGATATATTTGATTAGCTTAGCGGCATATATATATTCTCGAAGATCGATCTCAGATCCGACTATTATCAGATCAAGGTACGGAGAGAGGACATTCTGAAGACGGCTTTTCGGACGAAGTATGGACACTATAAATTTTTAGTCATGCCGTTTGGTTTAACCAATGCGCCAGCACTACCTTCAGGATCAGGAGGATCTGTAGTGTACAGTGATGCGTCTGGGAGCAGATTAGGATGTGTACTGATGCAACACGGCAAAGTGATAGCCTATGCATCGAGACAGCTGGGAGTTCATGAGAAGAAATATTCGACGCACAATTTAGAGCTAACTGCAGTGATATTTGCACTAAAGCTATGGCGACACTACCTTTATGGAGAGCGTGTTGAGAACTATACAGATCACAAAAGTCTGAAGTATGTCTACACGCAGAAGGAGCTCAACATGAGACAGAGGCGTTGACTAGAGTTGAGGACAGATTATGATATCGAGTTGCAGTACCACCCTGGCAAGGCGAATGTAGTAGAAGATGCCTTAAGCAGGAAACCCATGGCATATTTTTATGACTCATCGCCAGTTGTTAGAGGATCTTCAGGAGCTCAGGATTAAGATTGCATTTGCCAGGCATGGATGGACAGATGGCCAGTCTCGAGGTTCAGTCTACAATGATTGAGAGGATCAAGGCAGCCCTGCCTACAGACGCAAGATTTTGACAACTACGAGAGCGGACAGAGGCCGGCATACAGACGAGACTCATGATTCATAAAAATAGAACATTAAGGTATGGAGATTGCCTATACGTTCCGAGTGGCGAGCTACGTCAAGAGTTGACGACCGAGGCTCATAGCTCGATTTATTCTATTCATCCCGGGGGTACGCAGATGTATCGAGATTTGAGACAACATTACTGGTGGCATGGGATGAAGAGAGAGATTGTGAGATTCGTGGCGAGATGTTTGGTCTGTCAGCAAGTCAAGGCTGGACATCAGAGGACTGCAGGATTATTGCAGCCGCTTTCCATTCCCGAGTGGAAGTGGGAACACATTACCTTGGACTTCGTCACAGGATTCCCGCAGAGCCCTAGCGGGAAGGATGCAGTTTGGGTTATCGTAGATAGACTCACCAAGTCTGCACATTTCTTGCCCTTCAGAGTTGGGCAGTCCACGAAGATATTAGCTGACATGTATATGAGGCAGATAGTACGACTACGTGGAGTGCCTGTCAGCATTGTATTGGATCATGATTCCATATTCACGTCATATTTTTGGTGGAGTATGCAGGAGAGTCTAGGAATTTGTCTCAAGTTCAGCACTGTATATCATCCACAGACTGATGGCCAGTCAGAACACACGATATAGATACTAGAGGATATGTTGAGAGCGTGCATGATCGACTTTGGAGGATCTTGGGAGGACCATCTACACTTGG
Source organism: Iris macrosiphon (assembly GCA_036927795.1). Lineage (NCBI taxonomy): Eukaryota > Viridiplantae > Streptophyta > Magnoliopsida > Asparagales > Iridaceae > Iris > Iris macrosiphon. The sequence continues at coordinate 114,690,175 of JAYESA010000019.1, read as the reverse complement.
TGGAATTCTTCTACAATAATAGCTACCAAGCTAGCATACAGATGACACCTTATAAGGTACTGTACGACAGAAAATATAGGTCACCAGTATGTTGAGTGACATGGGAGAGCATCAGATACTTGGTCCAGAGTTGGTGACACAGACAGTGGAGAAAGTCAAACAGATTCAGAGCCACCTACGTGCAGCACAGGACAGACAGAAATATTGGGCAAATGCGCACCACAGACCTTTGGAGTTCAAGGAAGGTGACCATGTATTTTTGAAGATATCGCCTACTCGTGGTACCATCAGATTCGGAGGCAGAGGCAAGCTGAGTCCGAAGTACATCGGACCTTTTGACATCATGGAACGAGTTGGCGAAGTGGCTTATCGTCTTGTATTGCCTCCATCATTAGAAGGAGTGCATGACGTATTTCACGTATCACGATTGAGGAGATACGTGGCAGACCCTAGCCACGTGCTTGATCATTCGGAGATTACAGTCAGACCTAGTTTATCTTACGTAGAGCAGCCAGTGGAGATACTCGATCACAGTGAGAAGACTTTGAGAGGTCAGACTATTCGACTGGTCAGAGTTGTAAACCCCTCACCCAAAATTAGGCCTACTTGGCTTAGATAGTAAAACTATGGATAGTTTGAACCCAATTAGAATTAGAAACACGATAATTATTTAATTATGCGATATTTTATATCGCGTAGCGCACCTTACCGTTGCTTCGATAATTGGAGCACCTCACTAGCCATTGCCTTTCTACAAATTTTACCACCTCATCCTAGACATGCCCTCCTACTATTCTGACCTTTATGTAACTTATAATTATGCTTTCTTGTGCTACATTTTAGTCGCACAATAAACATCGTAGATATTATTATTATAATTCTAAATAAATACGACTCTGTACCCTTGTGCGTTCCAATCAAAATTGGAGACACAATCTTGACCATTTTATATAACCCGAATTTTATTAATATTCTATACTGTACCCTCTATGTCCCTAACACTTGTGTCCCACCTAATTTTATCTCCATGTACTCCTAATTAATTCCAGAACATCTTACGCATTCAGTTTAATAAATTAAAACCAATTTTCGTCTTTGTACAATTTTTCCTATTGTTGGGTGCTTTTATGCAAAAGTGCATTGAGGTATCCCCACCATTAGACAATACGTGAAGAAATCCAATTTTTTCTTCAATTGAATTTTCCTATAATTTTTGGGATGTGCAACGCACGCTACATCGCCCCTCGTGTAAACCTAGTCCTTGTATTTAAACAATGTAATTTATAGCCCTTCAAACAACCTATGCCAAGCCAAGGCCTGTCATGACCCGATTCCGTAGAATCGTTTGAGGCGTCCCCCGAATCGTGACCGCCGTGCGGGCCTGGGGTTGCGCCCGCACAAGGCTTTAATGATTTGCATAGCAAGCACATATTCAGAGTACGCAGATAAATTGAAAAATATATTTGAAACATAGAAAAGTTCTCTTTATTGATAATGAACATCTATTACAAACTCCTGAACGAGTCAGCTAATATGCCGAACGGCTTACAAAAGATGACTCAAAATGAGATAGCAGTCCTTTACATTACATCCCTTTATAAACTCAAAATGATAAAGACCTCCAGGCTGGAGGATAGCTTTGCCACGGAGCTGCATTTGTGTATGAAGAGTTGCAACTTCAGACTTCAAAAGGCTTCAAGGGGCGCGGTGAGATGCGCCAACAGCTGGACTGGATCGGGAAGACGACTTCGGCTCCTCGCTCGGTTCGCCTTGGTGCGGAGAACCTGTTTCAACGAGGGTCAGCATATCAAAACATGCTGGTGAAGGCGAGCTAGCCTGACTATACCAATCAACACGTTATTTTAATGAAGCATGCATATTTGTGGGTTTCTATCTTGCCTTAGTTCATTTACAAGTAAGCAGCATATAGAATTTACTGAAATGAACGTGCCACCGTTCGGTAGATTTTACCTGACCGTCTGAATTACCTGCACAATACTTACCATGCCTTCCCTGAAACGAAGACACAAGTTAGTATGCAACAGGTTTAAATATACACAGGGATCACTGGCTTGATGCCACAAAGGGACGGTTTATAGTCTCGGGACAAGAATGTTATGCAACGCAGGTGGCGAGCCCCGCTGCATAGTATCCCGTCCATGACAAACGACTATACGAACTCTTCCGCCCGGATCGGATCGGCCCCAGTGCCCTGGTGGCCGTCCGCGGAAGCCAAAATACCTTGTGCACAAGTTGTCCGTGATCAAGCATATTTAGTTCGAATTATTTTACACGAATTTATAAACGAATTTCGAACGAATAGGAGCAAGCTCCATAGCCAAACAGTTTTGCATAGTCTTACTAACAGTTTGTTTCATAACAAGCATATATTTCCATACTTAGCACGATTCATAGAACAGTTATAAACGAACTAGCATACAGGATGATAACCATTCATAAGTTTAGTTGACAAGCAATATTTCAAGTCTATTCCCTTTTATCTTGATCTCTTTTATTATTACTTGGTATCGTTTGATCGGGGCGAAGGAGTGAAGCTTGGAAGCAAGGCTAGCTAATTGGGTTGGTAGCCACTCACTTAGAAGTTGGAAAGAAGAAGAAAAGAGGTGCTTCACGACTCTGCTCGTAAGCCGTCTACTGCTCGTTCACCTGCACACGAACAGCTCGATTAATACTTCTTCCTCTCTTTTCAATCTCGAAATAGAAGTGCAAGTCAATGAACGAAAGTAATGAAAACCATCAAAACCGTTCAAGGAAAATAAGCAAATCCCAAAACCAACTCAAAGCACGAAAGCAACAAGCGACATCGAAAACTGAGGCAATAAAAGATAGCAGCGGAGAGGTCCCTCCTGACTCTGCCGCTAAGCCGATCCTTGGGGCACAGTCCACTGAATATGGGAATCGATTCCGAAGAAATAAATCCATAACGAGGACGAGTTCTTAATTCAATCTATCCCGATCGAACGATACCGTTTGTGTTTCTTAGCCGCGCTCCCCGAATAGGAGGAACGGGGCGCTACATCCTACCCAACCAATTGGAAGTTTTATCCCGAAACTTAGGAATAGAACCAACCGTTAGGGATTATTTTGTTGCTGGCGACGATCCGGGAGCGGACAGTTTCAAATCAAGTGCCCGTTGCCGCCACAGTTGTAACAAGACCCATTCTTCAAGTAACAATTAACGATGGTGTGCCCCGGCCTGTGGCAGTGCTCACAACGCACTCCTGCATTTGTCTTGTTCTGACCACCGTTGTTTTGTCGCTTTGCAGCGTTGTTTCCTCTATCGTTGCCTTGGCGTTTGTGATTGTAGGTATGCACAGCGCCGGTGGAAACGTGAGGATACTGCGGTTCCAGAGATAGGGCGTGATTCATGACTTCATGCATTGTCCCGTACTGATTATTGACCACGTGCGAATGGATGGCAGGGCGTAATCCACCTTCAAACCTTCTGGCTTGACTCGCTGCATCAGGTAAATAGGCCTTAGCGAATTTTGAGAGTCGGTTGAATTCGGCGGAGTACTGCTTCACCGTCATACTGCCCTGCCTCAGTTGCACGAAATCATTTTCTATTTTACGTTGTACTGGAGGGGGTATAAACTCCTCTTCAAACGCGGCATAAAAGTTCGTCCACGAGATCGCCTCCTCTCCGTGATCAAATTGGAGAGATCGTCGATGCACGTTCCACCAATCGTGTGCGTTGAGGCGGAGCTGTAGTTGCGCGCAGGCGACGCGCTTATCTTCGGGGACCTCTAGCAGAGCGAAGTGATCTTCAAGCTCGGCTAGCCAATCTAGAGCTACCACTGGGTCCTCAGTCCCGTTGAATGGGGTGTTGCAGACTTTCTTGAAATAGCCCAAGTTGAAGACAGTCACGTCCCTCGGCCTTGGGATTTGAGGCGTCTCTACTTCAAGCACGGGATGTTCCACCGGAGTCGTTGCTGTTGCGGCGGAATGGTTGGCAGCCAAAGTCTGAACGATCTATTGCAGGGCATCTACCTGCTTTTGTTGGACTGAGAATCGGGTCTCTAGATTACTCTCGAACTTGGCTTGGCGAGCATCATCTCTTTGTCGTTGCGATTCTAACATTTGCATTACCCGCTCAAGCGGGTCGACTTGAGACATGCCTCGTTGGCTCCGAGAGCTTCCCTAAGTGCCCGAACTACTTTCCTGTATTTCGTTCGGTGGTTGCGCTACAGATTGTGCTGGTACCATTCCTTCAAAAGAAGGTAAATTACATTAGAATCATAATGTATTATGGACTTATTGCATGAACGTATCTCATTTTAGCCTAGCGAGTTCAAGAGTTCGCACAGGAATTTGATCGTTAATGGAACTTTTCCAGCACGAAGTCTAAGGAACTTGAATCTGTGCTCTGATACCACTATGTCACGACCCGATTCCGTAGAATCATTTGAGGCGTCCCCCGAATCGTGACCGCCGTGCGGGCCTGGGGTTGCGCCCGCACAAGGCTTTAATAATTTGCGTAGCAAGCACATATTCAGAGTACGCAGATAAATTGAAACACAGATTTAAAACATAGAAAAGTTCTCTTTATTGATAATGAACATCTATTACAAACTCCTGAACGAGTCAGCTAATATGCCGAACGACTTACAAAAGATGACTCAAAATGAGATAGCAGTCCTTTACATTACATCCCTTTATAAACTCAAAATGATAAAGACCTCCAGGCTGGAGGATAGCTTTGCCACGGAGCTGCATTTGTGTATGAAGAGTTGCAGCTTCGGACTTCAAAAGGCTTCAAGGGGCGCGGTGAGATGCGCCAACAGCTGGACTGGATCGGGAAGACGACTTCGGCTCCTCGCTCGGTTCGCCTTGGTACGGAGAACCTGTTTCAACGAGGGTCAGCATATCAAAACATGCTGGTGAAGGCGAGCTAGCCTGACTATACCAATCAACACGTTGTTTTAATGAAGCATGCATATTTGTGGGTTTCTATCTTGCCTTAGTTCATTTACAAGTAAGCAGCATATAGAATTTACTGAAATGAATGTGCCACCGTTCGGTGGATTTTACCTGACTGTCTGAATTACCTGCACAATACTTACCATGCCTTCCCTGAAATGAAGACACAAGTTAGTATGCAACAGGTTTAAATATACACAGGGATCACTGGCTTGATGCCACAAAGGGACGGTTTATAGTCTCGGGACAAGAATGTTATGCAACGCAGGTGGCGAGCCCCGCTGCATAGCATCCCGTCCATGACAAACGACTATACGAACTCTTCCGTCCGGATCGGATCGGCCCCAGTGCCCTGGCGGCCGTCCGCGGAAGCCAAAATACCTTGTGCACAAGTTGTCCGTGATCAAGCACATTTAGTTCGAATTATTTCACACGAATTTACAAACGAATTTTGAACGAATAGGAGCAAGCTCCATAGCCAAACAGTTTTGCATAGTCTTACTAACAGTTTGTTTCATAACAAGCATATATTTCCATACTTAGCACGATTCATAGAACAGTTATAAACGAACTAGCATACAGGATGATAACCGTTCATAAGTTTAGTTGACAAGCAATATTTCAAGTCTATTCCCTTTTATCTTGATCTTTTTTATTATTACTTGGTATCGTTTGATCGGGGCGAAGGAGTGAAGCTTGGAAGCAAGGCTAGCTAATCGGGTTGGTAGCCACTCACTTAGAAGTTGGAAAGAAGAAGGAAAGAGGCGCTTCACGACTCCGCTCGCAAGCCGCCTACTGCTCGTTCACCTGCACACGAACAGCTCGATTAATACTTCTTCTTCTCTTTCCAATCTCGAAATAGAAGTGCAAGTCAATGAACGAAAGCAATGAAAAACCATCAAAACCGTTCAAGGAAAATAAGCAAATCCCAAAACCAACTCAAAGCATGAAAGCAACAAGCGACATCGAAAACCGAAGCAATAAAAGATAGCAGCGGAGAGGTCCCTCCTGACTCTGCCGCTAAGTCGATCCTTGGGGCGCAGTCCACTAAATATGGGAATCGATTCCGAAGAAACAAATCCATAACGAGGACGAGTTCTTAATTCAATCTATCCTGATCGAACGATACCGTTTGTGTTTCTTAGCCGCGCTCCCCGAATAGGAGGAACGGGGCGCTACAAGGCCCATCCTAAGTTGGATGTTAACCAAGCCCACTTACCTTGGTCAACCCAAAACCCAAAGTCCCCATGTATAAAATAGCTTTTCTTCCCTTTCTCTTAATTTTCTCTCAAAATCACCTAAACCTAATATACCAATCAGCCGACCCCCCCTGCACTTACTGTTTACCTTCTTCCTCGCCATCCCCCGTCGGACCGAACCTCTCCGTCGTGCCTCCGTCTGACCCCCGGATCCTGCACCCTGCCCTCTTCTTCATTACCTCCATGCTACCGTCTCCCCCACCTCCCCACTATGGCAGAACCCGACCGGAGCAGCCCCGACACCCCGTTGCCATTCGCCTGGGCCGCCCCCATCGACTACAGCGGCCAACCCCCTCCTCTGTCGAGTCCTCCGCCCTGTCAGCCGCCATCCACCGCCATTACAACCATCTTCACCCTGTTCTTCCTCCGACTGCATCTTCCCTTCACTGATCGACCCCGGCCTCCTCCGCCGTTGCACCGTCGACCCGAGCCGCTGATCGCCGGAGTCGACAGCACCCTCACCACCTCTTCTCCACCTCCCTGTCATCCCCTCCGGTGAACCCGACAACGCAGCCCTGAGCCGACCGGACCACGACCCCGTCTCCACCACCATTCATCCTTCCCGGCCTCCCCCTTGCTCCCTCAGCCGGACCTCCCTCTCCTCCTCTTCCTCTGCCCCTCGCCGGAACGCCGCCGGCACCACGACCATACCACCAGCCCAACACCACCACCCCTTCCCTGAACTCTTCTCCTTCCTCCCATCGACCTACACCTCTCCCTTTCCTGAACCCGAGTGACCTCCTCCTACTCCCTGCCCTCCTCTTCCTTCTGGCCGGACTCCCACCCCCACTGGTCGGACTTCCCTGGCATGAGCTCCTCCTCCATGGTCGGACCCCTGGCCGAAGTTCAGACACCACCACCTACATTATCAACACCACTATCAACATCATCCACGACCATCATCCCCACCTCTATTACCTTCACCATCATTATTGCCATCGTCGTCCTTGTCATCACCATCGTCCACGTCATCATCCTCGTCACCATCCCCATTATCATGATCGTAAACATTACCCTCATCACTATCATCCCCGTCCATGTAATCATCCTCATCTTATTATCCTCGTCATCGTCATTTCATCGTCATCACCACTTCCATCGTCATCGTCGTATCATCGTTATCATCATCGTCACCATCAACCTATCGTTATTATCATCGTCCTCGTTATTACCATCATCCACATCATCAACATCCTCATCACCATCACCCACTCATCATCCTCGTCTTCACCATCATGTAAACCCTATCATGATCATCATCATAATCTTTACCATGAGCATCACCATCGTCCCAGTCATCATCCACGTCACCACCATTATCATAAATCCCCTCATCATTCTATCATCATCACCATTGTAATCATCATTACCATTATGAACCCACATCCTCAACATAAATACCATCATTGACCAAATCATCACCTTAACCATAACTTAATCATCGTCATAACCCTCGTCATCATCGACATCATAGACCCGTCACCCTTGCCCGACAACCCACAACAGTCGCCCCAATTTCTGTACCTATGCCCGCTGACCCCGGAGACCTGTTGGATTTATCTGCGCGACTTCAGGAGCAGATTATTAGTGCTACGCAGCCTTCTTGCCTGGCAAGTATACCTTGCCTTGTTGTACTGTTTAAATTCTGTATTATTATTTGCATGTTTATAACTATGCACGTCCGAGAGAGACTCAAGTGCAGTCAACGGAGGAGTTGACATTAGGACAGTGTCTGACCTAGTGTCTAGTAGACCCACCTAAAGTTGTGGAGTTATTAGTATAACTCACAGGCCTTGACACATTTCTTACACGTATTGTGAGTCTCATGTAGGGCACGGACTTGCGTATGTGGTTGGACACCTGTATGTGTAGGCGTGCGACGGATAGGGTATAACTGCTAATAGTGATGCATGTTAGAAGACTTAGCAGTTATTAGTAGGCGGAGCATAGACTATTATGGTACGATGGCCCAATCCGTGTCCTTGTTTGGTTGTAAGGTTGGGCTACTGTTCTAGTGATAGACTATGAGCCAGAGTTACGACGCTGCGGCGTAGTAGCTAAGGCGTGTTGTGGATACAACATGCATATATCATTGGGCGAGGAGGATTACTAGTAGGCGTATGGGACACCCACTTCCTTTACACTGCTGCCACACTCGACGGAGTGATATGGACGATATATACTATACTGCTGCCACGTTCTCCGAAGCAATATGGCCGATATACTGTACTACTGCCATGCTCTTCGGAGATGGACGTTATTACTGAGCGCCCTCCTATGGGGGCATATGTGGCATATACTAGCAAGTTGTCACGATTGGTGAATTACGTCAACATATGTCTAGCCAACACTTTTCCATACACTCAAGTTGTCCTCAAGTTGCATTTCACTTAGATGGTTAGGTTATCCTTGAGTTTTTACAGTATTTACTTTATGGCATGCTTTTATGTATCTTGTTATGTTCCTTTGAGGACCTGATCCCTTTCCAAGTGTATTGTTCATGAGTATTTACAGGAGCGCAGATCCGGACTTGCTACGTATATTGCGAGAGGTCTTCTCTTTGAGCCTCGTGATTGTTAGAGGTTGTATTTATATTGTATTCGTCTTGTTTACCCTTCATTCTAGTTCGACAGTGGATTTATTTTCATCCGACTGTCATCTTTAGATACTTTACATTGAGATCTAGTTTCATAGCTACTGGTCATTTATTTATATTGATTTTATAGATGAGATCTAGATTATACCATGTGACTTATGATGGAGTTATACCACTTGTGGATTTGTTATTCATAGTACAGCGTATGTGTGATATGGTTTCCATATATTGGAGTACCATATTCATACGGTTGGCATGCTTATGTATCCTAGTCCTACGTATTTTAGGACTGGGGCATGACATATTTTTAGTGGTGGCCCATGCAGGTCAAGATCATATTGTCTCGGTTACGTTACTGTACCGAGCAAGCCTGCAAATAGGATTAGAGTATAGGATCTCATCCACATCTGACTATGACTCATCTTCCTTCCAATCTGTTCTATTTTGAATTGCTGCATCATGCTTGATTCATGTGCTTCCCTAATAGTTCCTAGAAGTATAGCATTCCCCTAGAATATAGAAGTCCATGTTGTTAGATAATAAGTAGGATAACCTTCCTATTTGGAGTAACTAGAACCCTGACACGTCACTAAGTTTAGAATATTTAAGTAAACCCTAGCATCCTTATCTAAAGAATGACTTACCATTATTCTTTGACATAATTATGAATAACTTAAGAGTAGTATAGGCACTACTAGAGCTAGTTAGAGATTTGACCCTAATGTTTGACCCTAGCATTGAGGAACCCATAGAAATCCAAGGTCGAATTATAGGACCAAACTTAACTTTTATAGTGAGATAATATTATAGAACTATACAGTATATTCATTGTCTTGGTATTAGCAGACCGTACCCTAGGAAGCCGAAGAGGAATGAATATAGTAATTCCTCGATCATACCTTGAACACATAGATTAGCATATTGCCTTCCCCTAAAGAAACAATGATGCTATCTAGAGCCCTCTATGGTAATTTTATATCTTGTTCCCCTGCAACCTTATCGTTCCCAATTGTGCGACGATTTAAATTGATTCTTCTTTTCTTCATCTTTCAACTCGTGCCGCATTACCCTTATGATCGAAGGCCAAGTGATTTTATTCTATGTTAGGATATATAGTTTGCTAGGGTGATAATTGTAATCTTGAACTTTAAATTTCTGTGCTCGATAATTAGAACTTGATAGTTTCGAGTTATTCCTGTAGATTGTGACATGATGATTATCCCTTAGTTTTAAATCGCGTAACTCGTACCACACCCCGATACGAGTTATATTTCCCCTCTGCCTTGAAGGCCAGTAATTCTCCATTCTTAGTATTGACACTTGTATTCTATAAACACTATGATTAAGACTTAAGATGACCATTACCTATATAAGGCAATCGGATACCCTGATATGTATCAAGATCTTCCCCTTGTATGCCCTAATAATAGTTTCTACTTTAACTACAAGGACCAAATTATTTTATAGGATCCCCTTAAGACTATCATAATATTAGTTAATATTTCTAAGTTGGGTAGAATGCCTTACAACCTAGTAACACATAGTCCTCTTGACTCATTAATGTAGTGTAACTGAATGACATTAAATGTATGCTAGCATAAGAAGATATTGTTTATCCAAATTATAAGAACTTAGAGGCCCATACCCTATTTGGCCGACTAACGACTTAGATAAGGAGTAGTATGACAACTAGAGAGACTGTAGAGTCTTATTTTTGTTCTGTTTGTGAACTTGAATTATTTTGTAATTTCTCTCATCATAATCTAGCGTGCTTATATTTTTGTACTACCTCCACTTATGCTGCTGTTACAGCCTAGTTTTGCAAGCTCATTCTTTTATCAAGCTTGTTTACGACATATGTATTATTGGACGCGTATACTATTATATTTCAGAATCAGTGTACTACGGTCTGATCAACCATAGTGTGCTTGGTTCGCCCTTCGCATAACTACTTTACGTGGATTGAGATATATAGTGATTAGTAGACGAATGTACTTGCCCTCTAGATATGACTGAGCATATCGTATCCGTTATATAACTGTACTGATACGAGCATGTGAATAGGAATTACCAAAATAGGATTTCAATCCACAACTGCCTTGACAATTCCCATTGAATTCTTTAAACGCCCTGATCCCCATACTTCTAATCTATTACCTCCCCCTTGAACTCTTTATTATTGTTTTCCGTCTTCCCTTATTTCGGAAAGACGAAACCTCGTGCCTAGCATAAGTTGATACACAGATAGTATTAGATATACCCTATATGCCAATTACATTATTTGATGAGTATTTTGTAACCAAGGGCATATCACATGTAATATATTTAGTGTTAAAATTTTTGAGGATTGAGTAACATGATTAAGTAAATTTGAGGAATAAGATTTCTTAAATGTAAGAGCCTTATGTGATAGATGGGTAAATTCTAAGTTGGGTAGCAGTTGTATTATCAGCTTGAGAGGATTTCTTTAGATTATGATCGAACAAAAATTTGATTTAAAGGTTCAAGTCATTTTAAAATTTTAAAATTTTGGACGAATAAGTAAGATGATGAGGATCAATGAATTTCAATTTTTAGCACATTATTTGAATTTTGAGAATTTGGGGATTGAATCATCGATTTAAACCTCGAGGAAAATAAATAGAACTCTAAACATGGACATGGACGGATTAAATTTCAAATTTGAGGATTAAGTTAAAAGAAAATTTCGATTGCAAGATTACCTATTTGAACTATTGAGGATATAAATTGAATTTAAATTGGAAGAGTACAAAAATTCATAAGTTAAAAAATAGGAGGAAAATTTTGATTAGAATCATTTCTAAAAGAGATTTTGTTAGTTGGAGATCGCGATATAAAATTTGATATGCGAAGATGTTATATGGATTGAAATTAAATTTGGATGTTGATGAGGAAGTACGATAGGTTAAAATTTGATTTGAACAGTGACCATCTTAATTTTGAAGTGATTACGAAGGATTGATGAGAATTTTAATTATCATAAAGATATTACGATTAACTTGCCTTATGTATGTAAAGGAATAACAGACTATGCCTTATTTTAAATTTCGAGGACAAAATTATTTTAAGTTGGGTAGATTGTAAACCCCCTCACCTAAAATTAGGCCTACTTGGCTTAGATAGTGAAACTATGGCTAGTTTGAACCCAATTAGAATTAGAAACACGACAATTATTTAATTATGCGATATTTTATATCGTGTAGCGCACATTACCGTTGCTTCGATAATTGGAGCACCTCATTAGCTATTGCCTTTCTACAAATTTCACCACCTCATCCTAGACATGCCCTCCTACTATTATGATTTTTGTGTAACTTATAATTATGTTTTTTTGTGCTATATTTTAGTCGTACAATAAACGTCACGGACGTTATTATTGTAATTCTAAATAAATACGACTCTGTATCCTTGTGCGTTCCAATCGAAATTGGAGACACAATCTTGACCGTTTTATATAACCCAAATTTTATTAATATTCTATAATGTACCCTCTACATCCCTGACACTTGTGTCCCACCTAATTTTATCTCCATGTACTCCTAATTAATTCTAGAACATCTTGTGCATTCAATTTAATAAATTAAATCCATTTTTTTGTCTTTGTGCAATTATTCCAATTGTTGGGCGCTTTTATGCAAAAGTGTATTGAGGTGTACCCACCATTGGACAATACGTGAAGAAACCCAATTTTCCCTTCGCATAAATTTTCCTATAATTTTTGGGATGTGCAACGTACGCAACATCGCCCCTCGTGTAAACCTAGCCCTTGTATTTAAACAATATAATTTATAGCCCTTGAAACAACCCATGCCAAGCCAAGGCCCATCCCAAGTTGGATGTTGACCAAGCCCACTTACCTTGGTCAACCCAAAACCCAAAGTCCCCATGTATAAAATAGCTTTTCTTCCCTTTCTCTTGATTTTCTCTCAAAATCACCTAAACCTAATATACCAATCAGCCGACCCACCAGCACTTACTGTTCACCTTCTTCCTCGCCATCCCCCGCCGGACCGAACCTCTCCACCGTGCCTCCGTCTGACCCCCGGATCCTGCACCCTGCCCTCTTCCTAATCGCGTCCACGCCAACGTCTCCACCACCTCCCCACGATGGCAGAACACGACCGGAGCAGCCCCGACACCCTGTTGCCATTCGCTTGAGCCGCCCCCATCGACCACAGCAGCCAACCCCCTCCTCCGTCGAGTCCTCCGCCCTGTCAGCCGCCATCCACTGCCATTACAACCATCTTCACCCCGTTCTTCCTATGACTGCATCTTCCCTTCTCTGATCGACCCTGGCCTCCTCCGCCGTTGCACCGTCGACCCGAGCCGCTGATCTCCGGAGTCGACAGCACCCTCACCACCTCTTCTCCACCTCCATGTCATCCCCTCCGGTGAACCCGACCGCACAGCCCTGAGCCAACCGGACCACGACCCCATCTCCACCATAATTCATCCTTCCTGGCCTCTCCCTTGCTCCCTCAGCCGGACCTCCCTCTCCTCCTCTTCCTCTGCCCCTTGCCGGAACGCCGCAGGCACCACGACCATACCACCAGCCCAACACCACCACCCCTTCCCTGAACTCTTCTACTTCCTCCCATCGACCTCCACCTCTCCCTTCAGTGAACCCGAGCGACCTCCTTCTGCTCCCTGCCCTCCTCTTCCTTCTGGCCGGACTCCCCCTCCCCCACTGGCCGGACTTCCCTGGCCTGAGCTCCTCCCCATGGCCGGACCCCTGGCCGGAGTTCAGACACCACCACCTACATTATCAACACCACTATCAACATCATCAATGACCATCATCCCTACCTCTATTACCTTCACCATCATCATTGCCATCGTCGTCCTTGTCATCACCATCATCCATGTCATCATCCTCGTCTCCATCCCCATCATCATGATCGTAAATATTACCCTTATCACTATCATCCCCGTCCATGTAATCATCCTCATCTTATTATCCTCGTCATCGTCGTGTCATCGTCATCACCATTTCCATCGTCATCGTTGTATCATCATCATCATCGTCATCACCATCAACCTGTCATCATTATCATCGTCCTCGTCATTACCATCGTCCACATCATCAACATCCTCATCACCATTACCTACATCATCATCCTCGTCTTCACCATCATATAAACCCCATCATGATCATCATCATCATCTTCACCATGAGCATCACCATCGTCCCAGTCATCATCCACGTCACCACCATTATCATAAATCCCCTCATCATCACCATTGTAATCATTATTACCATTATGAACCCACATCCTCAACATAAACACCATCATTGACCAAATCATCACCTTAACCATAACTTAATCATCGTCATAACCCTCATCATCATCAACATCATAGACCCGTCACCCTTGCCCGACAACCCGCAGCAGTCGCCCCAATTTTCGTACCTGTGCACGCTGACCCCGGAGACATGTTGGATTTATCTGCGTGACATCAGGAGCAGATTATTGGTGCTACGCAGCCTTCTTGCCAGGCAAGTATACCTTGCCTTATTGTACTGTTTAAATTATGTATTATTATTTGCATGTTTAGAACTATGCGCATCCGAGAGAGACTTAGGTGCAGTCAACGAAGGCATTGACGTTAGGACAGTGTCTGACCTAGTGTCTAGTAGACCCACCTAAAGTTGTGGAGTTATTGGTATGACTCCCAAGCCTTGACACATTTCTTATACGTGTTGTGAGTCTCATGTAGGGCACGAACTTGCGTATGTGGTTGGCCACCTGTACATATAGGCGTGCGACGGATAGGATATAACTGCTAATAGTGATGCATGTTAGAAGACTTAGCAGTTATTAGTAGGCGGAGCATAGACTATTATGGTACGATGGCCCAATCCGTGTCCTTGTTTGGTTGTAAGGTTGGGCTACTGTTCTAGTGATAGACTATGAGCCAGAGTTACGACGCTGCGGCGTAGTAGCTAAGGCGTGTTGTGGATACAACATGCATATATCATTGGGCGGGGAGGATTACTAGTAGGCGTATGGGACACCCACTTCCTTTACACTGCTGCCACACTCGACGGAGTGATATGGACGATATATACTATACTGCTGCCACGTTCTCCGAAGCAATATGGCCGATATACTGTACTACTGCCATGCTCTTCGGAGATGGACGTTATTACTGAGCGCCCTCCTATGGGGGCATATGTGGCATATACTAGCCAGTTGTCACGATTGGTGAATTACGTCAGCATATGTCTAGCCTACACTTTTCCATACACTCAAGTTGTCCTCAAGTTGCATTTCACTTAGATGGTTAGGTTATCCTTGAGTTTTTACAGTATTTACTTTATGGCATGCTTTTATGTATCTTGTTATGTTCCTTTGAGGACCTGGTCCCTTTCTAGGTGTATTGTTCACGAGTATTTGTAGGAGCGCAGATCCGGACTTGCTACGTATATTGCGAGAGGTCTTCTCTTTGAGCCTCGTGATTGTTAGAGGTTGTATTTATATTATATTCGTCTTGTTTACCTTTTATTCTAGTTTGGCAGTGGATTTATTTTCATCCGACTATCATCTTTAGATACTTTATATTGAGATCTAGTTTCATAGCTACTGGTCATTTATTTATATTAATTTTATAGATGAGATCTAGATTATACCATGTGACTTGTGATGGAGTTATACCACTTGTGGATTTGTTATTCATAGTACAACGTACGTGTGATATGGTTTCCATATATTGGAGTGCCATATTCATACGGCTGGCATGCTTACGTGTCCTAGTCCTACGTATTTTGGGATTGGGGCGTGACAAGAGTTGCATGGAAGCATCATTCGCCAGGCGAGTCTACCTGAGAGCGCGAGGATTCCATTCGACAGTGTTTCCCGTATTTATTTGAGGACTAAGGTACGAATTTACATACCGCATTTGATTACCAGTTTGCTTTCAAATTCTTATAGCTATTATCATGCTTTACTTTTAATTTCGGGGACGAAATTTTTCTAAGTTGGGAAGGATGTAAACCCCCTCATTTTTTCTATAGATAGTCTGGTATGGGTTAGAAAATTTTGGTATTGTAGCAGATGTTTGAGGTTTAGATTAAGGTTACAGATGTCTAATTTTTATTTTAAACCCTTGGCGCGCCCTACCTTTGTTGAAATATTCGGAGCCCAACATCAGCCCATAAATTCCAACAGATTGTTGCACTCTTGACTTGACACGCCAATTTAGACGCTGGACTTTCCCGTCGCTCAAAATCATATTTTCTTGTGCTCTAAATTAATTGCACAATTTTCGTAACTGAAATCCATTATTTAATCCCGTATCGCGCACCTGTGTCGTTGCCATCAATTTTGAGACACCAACTTAATCCATTGAGCCGGACCACTAAAAGGGTCCAAGACTGACACCAAGCCTACACCATTCATGACCTTTATGTCACTCCTAATTGAGATCACATGTGCCTCCATTTAATTTAAGTGCACATGACATTTTATTCTAGTTAAATTGAGGATACCAACTTTGACTAATTCCATTTTAATTCTAATTTAATTCCAATGCCCATTTAATTAAGCCCATACAAAATACACAATACCCCCTCACCCTACAAAACACCAAACACCAATTCTCCCTCATTTTTTCATCATTTCATGTGTTTGTGTAAATACCCAAACTTAATGTGCTAAATTACAAATGTTGTAACATTTGTCATAACCTCATTGGTCAAGGCCAAATGAACAAGCCATCCCACTTCTTTGACCGGTCAAGCTTCCCCCTCCCTCTCCTTTGGTGAACAAAATTTGAATTGGGCCTATCCTCACCACCCATTTGAATTGGGCTCATCCTCACCATCTAACCCTCACACAACTCCCTATATAATATCTCAATCACCACACTCTACCCCATGCCGGCCCTAATCCCCAAAACCTAGAGAACCCCACCCCCTCTCTCTCCTCCCTCTTCTCCATACAAAACTGAACTACCTCTTCCTTTCTTCTTCTTCTTCTTCCTTTCTTCTTCTCCTTCTCCTTGAGAAGCACTCTACCCAACCGAGCTAACCCCGGCCATTTTCGGCAACTTCTTCTCCGGCAAGGAAGCAACCACCCGCATCTCCAACCCCCATACGGCTTCACCTCCACCCGACCGGCCTCCCTCCATTCTCCGGCAAGCTTCACCCCAACGCCATCACCACCTTCGGCCTTAACCCCGGCCAACCCTACTGGCCCCGAGACGCTGCCGAACTGCTCCACACTCCGGCCACCCCCTTCGACTGCCACGAGCTCCGCCACTTCCTCCAATCCCATTCCACCACCGCCTCCAGCTGCTATTCCCACCACCATCGTCTTTATCAACATACTCCGGCCACACTGCTCCTGCTCCGGCCAGGCCATACTGATCCGGCCGAGCACTGCTGCCATAACCACTCCCTGCTCTGGCCAGTTTACACCATCATTACACTTGCTTCTTTCTGTTATACTTGGCATGCTATATTTTTGTACCTTGTTACATCCCTCTGAGGACCTGGTCCCCTGCCAGTTTTGTAGCATAGACGATTACGGAGCATTTGGAGTTGTTGATGGAGTTGCATGTCTTGCAGGCATTGTACCAGGTACTCACATCATATCTACCGGCATTATGGTTATTTTATATTAATTATTCATCTGTTGTTGTAGCCTAGTTTTTATATACTCATATTTCTTCTCGAGTCTATTCGAGTTTGTGTGTTATTGGGAGGCCGACTTTAGGACATACAGCTCTTTCTTGTATATTTCTGTTCATTGTGGATTGAGACATAGATGTTTATATTTACGGGATTTTAGATAGTGCCCTTTATTATACAGCTTATACGTATTCGAGTCAAACCAGAGTCTGGTCGATTGCGTAGCTGGCATGTCGCATATTTCGGGTCTTATGTATTTTGGGAATGGGGCATGACAACATTCAGGGGCATTCATGATAAAAATCCAGGCGATAGCATATGCAACACTAGTATTGTTATTTCAAGATCGTTCCGGTGTTCAGTTGTTCTTTCGATACGATGCAATAACTCGCACGTGGATAGCCGCTAAGCAAGGATGACTTATCTATATGAACAATTGTCGCTGGCATAGCCATAAAGGACCAATTTTAGTCTCTAACGAGAATGGGGTGCAGCGAGAGCACAGGATGCGCTCCACACCATTCCGTCTTTGCACAGGATGACTAAACAGTAGAGTTCCATCCGGATCGGATCGGTCTCGGTGCCCCGGTGACCGCCCGTGGAAGTTGAGATCCGAAGATCACCTTATTCAAGTTGTCCACGACATGCAGGTCTCTAATCTTTCAGGTCTGGCTAGGCACGGGATCAAGTTCAGGGTAGGACATATCATGTTCAATGTACAAGGCATGATTGTCCACAGTAATATATCGATTGCTAGGCCAGTTGGTACTGTAGTTTGCTTCACGAGCTGTGATTCTAGATTTCATTGATTCATGGTGCAAATCCCCTGGTTCGGGACTGCCTTGGCGACCCAACGGTCCCAGACACTTTCAGGTTCATTCATACACGGAACGACTACTTAGTAGTCTCCCGGGGTTTGGATGAAAATAAGGCAACATACAAGCAGACATGCATGCATTTGTATAAACATAAGCATTCACGTTAGCTCGGGCCCGAAGGTAAGCCTATGAGTGAGATCGTAAGGGACTTTTCGAGTGGCACGTTCTAAGGTCGTACAGTGTGAACAAGTGAACAGTGCACAAGGTAGCATGCAAAGGGTCTGAACATATATATAAGCAATATTTTATTTCCATGTTCTATCATAAGCAATACAAGTTGGGATTATTCCCTTAGCTAGGTGCATTGGATTCTTGTTAGCATGCAGGGGGTGATTCACCTAGCGACTAGCATGTACCATTTCAGATTTTATGTGTGCTGGCTAAGAAAAGACAAGTTCACCGTAGCCACCCACCTTAGCGATGATTTGCCTCGGTCGAGCGATACGTCAAGCTAGCCTCTGAAAGCCTAAGCCGGATTCCTGTAGGGACAAGTCTGGATATCCTTTGCCTCAAACGAGTATTCTTGTCTTAGCAAAGTGGGTCGGGACATTACACTTTTGCCGTTTGAATCGGCAGTCCGCTTGAACGGAACGGGGTGTTACATCCTACCCAACTCAGAAAAAATCTCGTCCTCGAGACTTACTGAGGACAAGCAGTATGTTTCAATCAATTTTGACTTAACAATACAAGGGTGAGGCAAACCTATACAAGTCGTTGTACTTGTTCATTTGGATATTCACTTGCACAAGCATTCGAGATCAGCATATCGCGAGTGTTGATCGTACACATACTCGAAGTGCCCCTCTAATACATGTATTTCACCAACTCGGCGATAGCGAAGTCTTAGCACTCGAGTTTCACATCTTCTTAAGACTTGGATCATGCACAAATTCGAGGCATCCCTCAAACATATGCATTCAACCAAACTTAGAGTTAGTAAAATCGGACAAGCTACTGCGATAATCTCAAGGGTCTCACACATTGGCACAAAGGCCACTCGCATCACTATTTTATACAAGCAATCATATCATTCAAAACATATTTTGAAAGTATTTAGACTTATTGTTGGAACATTCCGTTTTGGGACAATGAGAGAGAGCGTGCACATAACCCACGAACGAGCTTTCGAAACTGAGATATTCGAAACAAAGTCCAAAGGCGTAGAAGCCAGGCTTTGATACCATTCTGTCATGCCCCGATCTCCCGTAGGCTAAATTCGGCCGTTCCCGCTAGGCGAGAATCATCGCGCCAGCGCTCCCGCGGAATGATCGCTTTGACCCATCCGGACGTGATGCCACACGAGCGTGAGCCACGCCCGTGCAAGGCCGTGGTTCATTGGCTGGCGGTAAGAGTTCTAAGCCACAGAGTCGCACAGATTGTTCGAGTGCAGCGGAGTCATGAACGCATAGGCGATTGGTAACAAGTTTACTGAGTTGACAATATAGTGGAAGCATTGAATAACACAAGTAGAAGTAAAGCAACTTTTTTATTGATATAAACAAGTGTTACAGGCGGCGCTTGGCCGAGATTACAAGTCGCTCAAGCCTCTCTCTGAAACAGTAAAAGCGTACCAAGTGGCTACAATTTGTGGAATGATTGTACAGGCGATGTTCACAACATTATGTCTTGTATATGTGCTTCAGTTCCGGACGCAGCGCTCCAAGGCTTCAGAGGAAACTCCTGGCCTTAGCACGCACGAAGGAGGCATCTGCACCGAACGAGGTTCTTCCGTACCCTGCAAACGATCTGGTGGATTATCAGTACATTGAATGCACTGGTGGGAAAGTTACTCGCCCGCTCGACAAATCCAAACACGTAATATAGGTTCTGTGCACCAACTATTAAGTTGTCTTTCTAGTTGCCTTAGAATCAGTTTCATGCAAAGATTGAATATCCTATTTCGTGTGGCAGTACGTCGTGCGATATGAGAAGAAACACGGTGAGACTTACCAACTTACCATTTGGCCTTCCCTGTCCAAGGCAAACATTATTAATTCAAGCACGGGCAAGTATAAACATTCAGGGGCATTCATGATAAAAATCCAGGCGATAACATATGCAACACGAGTATTGTTATTTCAAGATTGTTCCAGTGTTCAGTTGTTCTTTTGATGCGATGCAATGACTCGCACGCGGATAGCCGCTAAGCGAGGATGACTTATCTATATGAACAATTATCGCTGGCATAGCCATAAAGGACCAATTTTAGTCTCTAACGAGAATGGGGTACAGCGAGAGCACAGGATGTGCTCCACGCCATTCCGTCTTTGCACAGGATGACTAAACAGTAGAGTTCCATCCGGATCGGATCGGTCCCGGTGCCCCGGTGACCGCTCGTGGAACTTGAGATCCAAAGATTACCTTATTCAAGTTGTACGCGACATACAGGTCTCTAATCTTTCAGGTCTTGCTAGACACAGGATCAAGTTTAGGGCAGGACATATCATGTTCAATGTACAAGGCATGATTGTCTACAGTAATATATCGATTATCAGGCTAGTTGGTACTGTAGTTTGCTCCACGAGCTGTGATTCTAGATTTCATTGATTCATGGTGCAAATCCCCTGGTTCGGGACTGCCTTGGCGACCCAACGGTCCCAGATACTTTCAGGTTCATTCATGCACGGAACGACTACTTAGTAGTCTCCCAGGGTTTGGATGAAAACAAGCCAACATACAAGCTGACAAGCATGCATTTGTATAAACATAAGCATTCACGTTAGCTCGGGCCCGAAGGTAAGCCTATGAGTGAGATCGTAAGGGACTTCCCGAGCGGCACGTTCTAAGGTCGTACAGTGTGAACAAGTGAACAGTGCACAAGGTAGCATGCAAAGGGTCTGAACATATATATAAGCAATATTTCATTTTCATGTTCTATCATAAGCAATACAAGTTGGGATTATTTCCTTAGCTAGGTGCATTGGATTCTTGTTAGCATGCAGAGGGTGATTCACCTAGCGACTAGCAAGTATCTTTTCAGATTTTATGTGTGCTGGCTAAGCAAAGACAAGTTCACCGTAGCCACCCACCTTAGCGATGATTCGCCTCGGTCGAGCGATACGTCAAGCGAGCCTCTGAAAGCCTAAGCCAGATTCCTGTAGGGACAAGTCTGGATATCCTTTGCCTCAAACGAGTATTCTCGCCTGAGCAAAGTGGGTCGAGATATTACACTTTTGCCGTTTGAATCGGTAGTCCGCTTGAACGGAACGGGGTGTTACAGCCTCCAATGGAAGAAGAGCTTATGCTCCCCATTAATGCTTCGATGCCTCAGAACCGTTTCAGCCACTCCCTAATGCTGTGTACCTGGGGATGCCCACAAATGTGGGTCAGTACATATCGCGTACTGGTGAGCAGAAACTAGCCCACTCGCCTAAATCGATACTAAGTATTCATGTAAAGTGTATGCATATTAACTTAGTGATCTTTCTATTAGGACTAGGTTCATTTCAATGATCAGAGTATTTAGCAGCATAATGAAACATACTTTGGAAAAAATATGATACATTGAATATATGTGAAATATGTACATATCTTCTAACGGCGATTCTTACCAATAATCTACTCGTCGTATCCCTACAAAGCAAGGATTAGCCACAATATACTTAATACGAATCATTCTTACAGAGATAATGTTAAGCCTGCATAAATATTCTCGTTAGTATGCAGCCTAACTACATGAGGGTCATTGGTGATATGCTTTTGCACCACGAGGGACATGCCATATAGGGCTTCGAAGGGCGTACGAAGCGCCATTCATGAGATCGTGATCCCCAATGAATGTCTCATTTATATCCAGTGCTACCAAAGCACTATATTTCCTCCTAGGCCGAACGATCCCGGTGCCCTGGTGCATCTCGTTCGAGAAAACTTACCAAACCTTGTGTATAAGTTATCCCTGACCATGAAACAACTATGCAAATAAAATCTAAGCATAAATTTGCATGATAAATAAATATAAGTAAAGTCTCGCATTGTTGATTCATTCTCATATTGGTTGGTGACCCGTAGGTCCCAACTTACAGACCTTCTCGTGGTCCGGTGGTACCAACCCATAATTATGCTCTTATATGAAGTGTTTCCTTCATAGTTATTGTGCAATGATGCACTTATACCTGTACAGATGTTTAATGGTCCATTCTCAGTGTTACCAGCATGTGAAGTAGATTATATAATATTACTTCTTTCTCATGGCAGACTTACTTTATAGCATTCTTGTATCAATAGTACTAACAGTTCATTATTCATGTGTTTCATTAATTATAACAATATTGAACATAAGGTATCATTATCACTGTGTAGACTAGAGCAGCATATCGTTATGACATACAGCAAAGCAACACTAGCATTCATTTTACTAGGGCATAAAGGAATAGAGGAGAATGGACAGATCCACTCACTAATATAAATATTGTTTCCATGCCATGATCCCACGTTCGTCTTTGATCCCTCAAGAATGATATGACGCAATACACAGTCTTCTAACTTGGCATAATCATACATTCGACGCATAAGATATCTCATCTGGCCAAGTTAAAAAATACAGCATTATCGTACCAAGCATCCCGATCTCCCGTACCACTTGTATTACATCGGTCTGATCCATCAATAATTCCAGCTTAATGCCTTTCCGTGGAGCGGGGCATTACATAATATACCACTCAAAAAATGTTTCGTCCTCGAAACTTAAAGAAATAACTCAATTCACCATATTACTTAAATTATCCCACGAAAATGTTATATGCCAGCTATAGCTCAATACCCCATTTTTATCCCTTGTCAATATTGCTCATTCGTGAATCTCGTATACTTATGCATTACGACCATCCATTTTCTTCTCAATTAATTTGTTCATGTTCTTTCATTCATCAATACTCTCCTACATGTCCATTTGAATTCCGTTCACCACTTCGCTTGGATTGTACATACATTTCAGGCATCCCCAAAATAAATGCACTCAATCAATGCTAATAGTTAGAGAAACCAAACGGCTATAGAGGTAATTTCGCTCCTCATTACTGATCATTTAATACTTTCGGCCAAGTTGTTCTTCAACATCGATTTCCATAACTGTAATTTCTTGTGACACTTATTCGGTCAATCTTGTCAATATCTTTCCAACACATTGCAATCAACTTTTTGGTCTAAGCACTTCTCAATATTTGCCAATGTCCTCTCGGTCCATCATATGCACAATTCTTTTATCACGTTCATAGTGTTCCTTCGTATAACCATTTGCCACAATCGCTATCTTCCAATTCAACCAATCTAAAATTCCTTAGGGACTGCCCAGGTTAGGCCATTAACCTAAGCACGATACTTTAATCATTTCGAATAAACTGACAATAACAAAAAATTTATTAATTTTGAATTGTTATATTCCTTCTTTCAATATCAATTCCGTCATTTTCACCTCTTACGAATAATTTTACCTGTCGTCATATTATTTTGAGTCATCCAACTTTGATTGATTATATTAAGATTATCATCCGTTGTCTCTTTATTATGAACCAAGTGTCTTTATAATCGTTCTGACCGTTTTCTCAATATTATAATTTTTTCATTCAAATTTTTAGCAATCTTTTTTCCAATATTAGTAGCATCAAAATTCTCATGAATCCAGAGTTCCCTTTGGTCATGTCGATGTGCAAGCCATAAAATTCCATTATAGTTTAATGATCATAATTTGTCCTATACAGTAGTCGCATTAGCCACATCACATATCAAGTTTCTCTTCCCATGTATGAAATTTCTATCAAAATTCTCAAACGATATTTCTATCTTTTATTATGATTTATTTCTCATTCCAACTTGATTCACAAGAAACAATTCCAAGATAATCCATCCAACCGAATCCACTATTGATTTCCATTCCAGTTGAAGCAATCAAATCCAACTCTAGTAACCGTCAATTCCCAAACTTATCCATCCAACAGTTTAACAATTTCAACACGACATGTTATCCTTAAATACTCATACCCAAATCTCGCAACAAACTATCCAAACACCGACTGAACATAGGCCGACTCATAATATACACTATTTGAGTCTGACACAATGTTACATTACCCATGCAATATTAATAGGGTCATCTTGTGGGTCTTCGACAACCAACATAACTTTTTGGTCAAGTCTCTAAGGCTAGCTATAACGACAGCTAATCCTAATGTTCGTAGGCAACTTATCTCATTCTAGGCAGCTGATAGGGACTATACTCACCTCACTTCTTAGGGCCAACTGATCTGACAAGTCTAAGGGACTTCTACCCAATATTATTACCAACTCGAACCATAAATGCACTACTATTAACCTACCAATAAATAAGGGACATCCAACAGGATAGATCAGATCTATCTACCCATGGTCAATCTCTTAAGGGTCTACCTTAATTAAAGATTTATTCTAGACTTACCCCAACCAACAAGGTCAATCTAGAACTACATGCTCAAATACCAAATCCATCAAGTAAATCACCAACATTCAAAATCCGAATTGCTCCAACATATTGTTTCATTTCTGATTCATAGCCATCCTCTAGTTGTACCAACATATTATTCTTAAATTTTCGTGCGTTTGCTTTATCTATGGAAAAAGGCAACTAGCCCAAAAAATAAATTCTGATCGATCACCCTTACTAGTATGTTGTTTATAATCCTTGCTCTTAATTTTTTTTATTCATATTACGTATTCGTGTGTACAGTATCACCCAAATAATTTATAATCGACAATATCACCCAACCAATATATTAAAAATATCTCTTCTGATTTCTTCCGTCAAACATACTTTTGCCAACTTTATTTTGACAGGGTCAACTTTCATTCGCATTAATCATCAACTTAATTACATCACCTCATCAATGTCTCACAAAATTTTATCTTGCTTAGCCACATTCTATAATTATTCACGTACTCGGTATATTGGTCAACCCACCAAGCTAGGGATCACCCCATATCAATAATTTGATCAATTATATCTGTCAATCAATTATTATTTATGCGATAAAACTTTCCGTTGATAGTATTTATCCCAATGTGCTAGACCTCAAGCTTTATTTGTATTTCATCCATCAAAGCCTCTTACAGAACTTTTTATATTGTCAGACAATAAGGGTCATCGATTAGTTACTTGTAATCCCACAAGTTCATATGCTAATTAAATATTATTCGCCAATCCCTATGTTCAAATATTCCCACTTCACGGCTACTACCCTTTTTAAGTTAGGCATGTAGTAAATGCTACATACCTAAGGTCAAAGGAATTAGTTTTCCACATACTCGGTCCATCTTTAATTGATTTCCAAGAACTTTTAAACTCAGGTAACCAAACATAATCTCCCGCTTGTGATTTCCAATCAGTTCCAACGAATCTCACTGGATATACGATCTAACTTATTTACCAATAGTAACATTCGATCATCGATACTAAAATTTAAAACTTTCACCCAACCAATTTAAGCCACCATCTAACCATATAATCTAACTCGTTGTTTCCAGCTAAGGCATCCATCTCATACCTTCTCACTTCCTTGCTATCCCATATAACATTAAGCTATCGATGGTCTAATGTTGACAACTCAGATCCAAACTATCAAGGGTCCGATGTTGATACTCAATCCGAAATACCCAAGGACAATCGTACTGCATACAATAAGGCATCATTCCCGAGTAAGTCTCAGCACTACCCCATTCTTACTTGGTAGGCTCAATACCATTACTTATGGAAGGGTCACTGCATATGCATCACTAAGAGGGTAGAGGCATATATCACTCAAAATGAAGCTATTTCTTGACTATCAACATCGTTCTTACACGGATCCAACATCCATCATGCACTATCTTCACATGGTAGCATTGCATGATATAACATGATTCTCATACTCAAATATAAAATACCATCTCACCATATTGCATGCTATAACATGATTCTCATACTCAAATATAAAATACCATCTCACCATCGCACATGAATCAACTCATCTTTACTGTTGATTTTTTCTATTGAAATTACTCATGCATAATTCTTATTGATTATAGCACACATGTTGATTTCTTTCATTTCTACATACAAAATATTAATCACAAGTTAGTTATCTATGGCATCGAATCATTGTTGGGTTCTTGGTATCATTTAAAAATCAAGAATCACAACAACTAGGGCATCATATTATTTAGGCTCATTGTATGGAACATTCAGTGAGTGTAACCAAGCAGTCAAATATTCTTGATTGCGAAAACACTTTTGAACAGTAGCGAAAGCAACACAGAATGATCACATATGCAAATTCGATAATCGCAGAAGCGACTTTGAATACTCACAGAAGGCAACTTTGATACGCACTTAGACGACTGTAACTAATCGCGGAAGAGACTTTGAATAGACACTAGCGCAACTTTAAGTATCCGCAGAGACATTATTGAGTAATCGTGGAAGCAACTTTGATTTAGAACTTGTCGAGTCTAATAACGCATAAACCGTGCTCAGATACCAATTTCTCACGTCCCGATTCCGAAGAACCAAAAGTAGCCACTGACGTGATATCGTACAAGCCTAGATTGCATTTGTACAAGGAAAGAAGATAGACAAGGCATGGTATATCTCAGAAATAATGACATCGTAGCAAAATTAAGCAGACAAATTGAAGTCACAATGAATATAATAAAAAGCTTCTCTTTATTGATAATGATAATTGAGTACATGGCTTACAAAATATTTACAAAAGATCTCAAATACAACTACTACTTGGCCAATTTGGCTTATATTGATATTTTTCGCCTTGGCTTACACTCTCACTGATATAAATGAATTACACTGTTTCGTACATCATGCATTTTATAACAAAAGATGCCTCCAATGGAAGAAGAACTTATGCGTGCCCCAACAATGTTTCGATGCCTCAGAACCGTTCTAGCCACTCCCCAATGTTGAGTACCTGGGGATGCCCACAAACGTAGGTCAGTACATATCACGTACTGGTGAGCAGGAACTAACCCACTCGCCTAAATCAACACTAAGTATTCATTTGAAGAGCAAGCATATTAACTTAGTATCTTTCTATTAGGACTAGGTTCATTTCAATGATCAAAGTATTCAGCAGCATAATAAAACATACTTTGGAAATAGTAGGATACATTGAATATTTGTGAAATACGTACATATCGCCTAACGGCGATTCTTACCAACAGTCCACTCATCGTATCCCTGCAAAACAAGGATTAGCCACAGCATACTTAATATGAATCATTCTTACAGAGATAATCTTAAGCCTGCATAAATATTCTCGTTAGTATGAAGTCTAACTACATGAGGGTTAATGGTGATATGCTTTCGTACCACGAGGGACATGCCATATAGGACTTCAAAGGGCGTACGAGGCGACATTCATGAGGTTGCGATCCCCAATGAATGTCTCGTTTATACCCAGTGCTAACAAAGTACTATATTTTCTCCTATGCCAAACGATCCCGGTGCCCCGTTGCATCTCGTTCGAGGAAACTTACGAAACCTTGTGCACAAGTTTTCTCTGACCATGCAACTACTATACAAATAAAATCTAAGCATAAATTTGCATGGTAAACAAATGTATGTAAAGTCTCGCATTGTTGATCCTTCTTGTTTTGCTCATTCTTATATCGGTTGGTGACATGTATGTCCCAACTTACAGACCTTCTCGTGGCCCGGTGGTACCAAACTATAATTATGCTCACATATAAAGCATTTTCTTCATAGTTACTGTGCAATAATGCACTTATAACTATACAGATGTTCAATGTTCCATTCTCAGTGTTACCAGCATGTGAAGTAGATTATATAATATTACTTCTTTCTCATGGCAGACTTACTTTATAGTATTCTTGTATCAATAGTACTAGCAGTTCATTATTCATGTATTTCATTAATTACAACAATATTGAACATAAGGCATCATTATCATTGTTTGGACTGTAGCAGTATATCATTATGATATACATCAAAGCAATACTAGCATTCATTTTATTATGATATGAAGGAGTAGAGGAGAAGGGACAGATCCACTCACTTATATAAATATTATTTCTATGCCACAATCCCACATTCACCTATGATCCCTCAAGAATGATCCGACACGATGCACAGTCTTCTAACTTGGCATAATCATACACTCGAACCACGTCGCATAAGATATCCCATCTGGCCAAGTTAAGAAATACAGCATCATCACACCAAGCATCCCGATCTACCGCACCACCTATATTCCATCGATCTGATCCATCTATAATTCCAACGTAATGCCTTTCCATGGAGTGGGGCATTACAGTAGGCAGTAAAGGCTACGTTCTGAATTCGATTTTTATCGCAAAATCGGTAGAAAGTGTGACCTGCGAATTATGGACCATTATCGTGGATAATCCTCCGAGGTAGTCTGAATCGGTATATAACGTGATGTTTAACGAAGTTGATCACGTTTGACATCATCACTTCAGCGAGCGGAATGACTTCCACATATTTGGAGAAGTAATCTGTGAGATCCAGTATAAACCGATGCCCCTTAGACGAAGGAGGACTAATCGGTCCAATGATGTCCATTTCCCACGCTTCAAACGGCCAAGATGCTAACGTTGGGTATAGGAATTTTGAGGGCTAGTGGATGAAGTATACATGGATTTGGCACATCCGGCACTTCCTGGCGTAGTCGACGGCGTCCGCTACTATTGTCGGCCAATAATAATCCATTCTCCGGAGACGATCATGTAGCTTTCTACCAGGTTGGTGTGCATCGCAAACACCTTCGTAAGCCTCACGAAGTGCTTGCTTTGCTTCCGTATTCGATAGGCATCATAACAAAATCCTGTCATAGGAACGTCGATACAATATTTTGGTGGTTGTATCATAATAGAGCCGGAGGGAACGTCTTCTGATAAAGGTATGTTAACCGGGACAGCCAAGGAAGCTGTGAGACCGGAGAGAGAGTCAGCCTCGATGTTTTGTAGATGCGGTACATGATCTATGAAGAACCCGTCAAAGGTAGAGATTATGTTGAGTGCGACTTGGTGGTAGGGAATCAAGTCCTCGTGTCAGACTTCGTACTCGCCCCGGACCAGACTGACTATTAGTTTGGAGTCATCATAGGCCTCAAGTTTGTCCACTCCCACTTATTTAGCGAGTTGGAGCCCAATAAAGATAGCGTTGTACTTTGCTACATTGTTGGAGCACGTCTTTGTGAGAGAGTAAGCGCAGTAGATAACCAGGTCGTCGGGGGGAAAATTAGTATTATTCTGACTTTCGTGACGATATTGCCTTTTGGCCTTGTCCTTGAAGCGTCCTCGAAGAACATTCGCCAAACGGCCTCTCCCGTCGTCATATTGGAGTCCAGTACTTCATCGGGGATTTCTTCATAGAGCTTCAAGGTTTCTGACACCGGGTGATCGGCCAGTAAGTCATCCAGTGCTTGGCCTTTAACTGCCTTCTGTGGGACAAAAACCATGTCGTACGGTAACAACAATATGGCCCACATAGCCAGGCGAGAATTAAGCGCCCCTAGCTTGGTCACGAGGACCTTGAGGGGGTTGACTCACGAGATTATATGAATAGTATATCCTGCCACATAATGTCGGATCTTCTGGATAGCAAAGACCAGAGCAAGGCACTCCTTCTTAACGAGTTTATACCTATGCTTCGTACTGAGTATCATTCTGCTAAGATAATAGATGGCCTGCTCATGACCTGTATCACTCTTATGGGATAATAGAGCACTAAGAGATTGATACATAGCTCGTACGTAAAGCAAGAAGGGTCTCCCCACTACTATGGCTACCAGGACTGGGGGATTTGTGAGGTAGCTCTTGATGTCGGCGAATGCTTGTGGGCAATCTTCGTTCCAAACAAAGGAGACTCCCTTCTTCATAAGTTGAGTGAAGGGTTGGCAACGTCTAGAGAGGTTAGCTATGAACCTCCTGATGTATGCCAACCTTCCTTGCAGACCACGAAGTTCTCGAAGGTTATTCGGAGGATGCATGTCGAGGATAGCCTTGGCCTTCTCAGGGTCTATGTGAATACCCTTCAAAGTTATGATAAAGCCCAAAAATTTATCACTGGATGTAACGACCTACTCCAAATCAATGCGAATAGATGATTCAAACGGCACAAGTGCGACTACCCGACCCGCCTTGGTCTGTGAGAAGACTAGCTTGAGACAAAGAAATTCAGACTTGGCCCTTCAGGATTTCAGACTTAGACTTTCAATGATGCGCTCGGAGTATCGCTCGGCAGAGGTGAATTATTGCTAAGGTGGGTGGCTACGATGAACCTATCTTTTCTTAGCCTGCACACTTAAAAATACGGACGATACATGCTAGTCACTAGTATAATTATCCCTTGTATGCTAATAAAGAATACAACACAGCTAGCTAAGGGAATAATCCCATCTTATATCTCTTTGCATAGAACATGAAAGTATATCGGTTGAACGGAATAGTATGCTCGCTTTACAATTCTTATAACCTCACCCTCGTAGCATTACATTTGTTCCTTCAAGTATATTACTTCTTATGTCTTAAAATGCTCGTCATATAGATATTGCCTCGATATAGAAGCACAACACAGATCATGATACACTTACCTAAGATAGGAAGACTATCAAAATAGTTATTTTCGAGCCAAGAAATAGAAACATGGAAAGTTTTCGGGACCGTTGGGTCGCCAAGGCAACTCCCAAAACGGGAGCTGCAATAAGTGATAAAACATCAGCATAACTGTGCATTGAATAGAACGCACTTGACCATGAGATTTTTGAACGAGTATATGCATTCACACTGTGTCAAGTAGTTATGTTCATTCAAGGCCTTAAAATATTGTATATAATAAAAGCTTATTGTTGATCATCAATGGTCATGGACAACCTGTGCACAGGCTTATGGTTCCGGCGGACGGTACGCTAGTTTCACCAGAGCCAATCCGAACCAGTCAGGAACATGTTGATAGTCGTTTGCGGACGAAAAGGCGTGTAGCGGGACTCGCTACCTGCGTCATATCCCATTCCCATGTCGAGACTATATTTTGTCCATGGCGGCTCATCAGGTCATAAGACCAAATATATATCATTAAGTATATTGCATACGTGGCGGCAACCCGCGTATGAGCTTGTATAGATTTGTGGCAAGTAATGGATGTACGACGCACTCTGCATATAGATAATTAATTAAACCAAGTAATCTGAAGCTTTGAACACATTTGAACAGTCTGAGTATAACATGTCTGAACAAGTATAACATGCCTGAATAATATGAGTATAAGACATCTGAGTAATCTGAACGGCCTGAGTATAATGCATTTGAACAACCTGAGTCACAAAGTAATATGAGTATCATAATTTGTGTATATCGTGCACCTGATTTAGAAATACGCTCGTAGCATACATGTGCTCGTTATACGATCCTTGGATATCCTTATATATATATATATACATATTTGTGCTTAGTTTAACTTAATTTTATATTTGGACAGGAAAGGACAAATGGTAAGTTGGTAAGTATCACCGTATTTCTTGTATATCGTACGGTGCACTGCCACACGAGTTAGGCTTTGTATCATATGCGATAAAATTGATCCTAAGGCAAGAATAGGAAGATAACTTAATAGTTGGTGCACGAAACTAATATAACGTGATTGGATTTGTCGAGCGGGCGAGAAGCCTCCCCACCAGTGCATTCATGTACTGATAACCCACCAGATTGCTTGTAAGGTGCGGAAGAAGCTCATTCGGTGCAGAGTATCCCCTCGTGTGCGCTAAGACGTGGAGTTCGCTCTGGAGCCTTAGAGTGTTGTGTCTAGAGCTGAAGTACATATACAGGACATAATGTTGGAACATCGCCTATGTATCATACCAAGTTATAATGCGCTTGGCACGCCTTTACATGTTTGAGAGAGAGAGAGACCTTGAGCGACTTGTAATCTCGGCCTAGCATCTATTGTAATATTTTTTGATTATTAATAAAGAGCTTATTATTGTAGTATACTTATGTTTATTCTATGTTTCTGCTATATCGACTTAGTGAACTAGTTATCGAACGGTCGTTTACTCGTGTTGTTCAAATTTTTGCTGCATTGGAGACTATCTGTGCAAATTTGTGCCTTAGTTATTTCTTCATATGTTCGGATCATGGCCTCACATGGACGAAGCTTGTGCTCGCACGACATCATATCTGATGGGAACGATCGTCCTGTGAGAGCGCTGGCTGGTGATTTGTGCCTATCGGGGACGGCCAATCCTGTGGAAGATTGGGGTGTGACATATTGGTATCAGAGCATGGATTTACATCCTTGGACTTCTTATCGATTTTCTCAGTTTTAAAATCTCGTTCGTGGATTATGTTACAGATGCTCTCTCTCGATGTTCCAACAGGATGTTCCATACAATGAGTCTAAATATTTTTGGAAAAAAATGGGAATGATATGGTTGCTTGAACGGAATAGTAATATGAAGGCCTTTGTGCTGAACTGAGTTAGACTTCGTGAGAATAGACTCGTGCTTAAAATTTGCAAGTTATGTGTGAACCCGAATACCTATACGTGATTACCAAGTGGGTTAGTGGATGAGATAGAATATCGTTCGGATAGATAGATAGCTATGCACATAGCCTTTCGGCTAAGTTGTGTTGAGTATCATGCGCCAAGACCCTTTGGTGCGAGCATATTTGCTAGCGAGATTGGGATATCGTTCAGGAAAGGATAAGTCAGACTTAGAATGGCTATCGATAGAAACATTATCGGATTATCGCTAAGGCGAATATAGTGAGTCATGCCTGGGTTTTATGATATAGTTCAAACGGTTATTCATATCTATAAGTTACGACTCAAAGTATAGTTGTGCGGATGACTATCGATAGAGGTATGTAAGATACTAAGACTATCAAGACAACGCATAGGGATCATGCTTAAGTAAGGAATGAGTTGGATGGATTAATGTTAACACTATTGAGAATTTATTTGGATGACTCGATTCCTGAGTGGTGCATGAGATAGCTTAGGAATAAATAAGCGATTTAAAGATTCGTAGAGTATAGCTCAAACCCTGAGTGGTGTATTGATCATCTTAGAAATGTTTCAGCGAGTCAAGAATTTAGGGATAGAAAACGAGTCTAGCACCATACGACATGATTGTGGAAAGTCTTAGTATAAGTAATACCTAGCAAGTAATCAAATTCAAAGGAATCGTACGAGATTGCATTCGATCGAGTTAGAATACGTTGAGCAAATGATAAGGCTTATATCGGACAAAAATTTAGAGTATTAAAATTAATATCTGGGGTCAAGGAAACTTAGTAGATCGTACGAGAGAATTCAATTGAATCAAACGAATTAAAACTTGAGTTGAGATAAAATAATCGAGGATGTGATCGAAGTTAGTACAATTTGAATAATGGCGCGAACGAATGATAGCGCGCATGAAAATTTTGAATTTGAGTAGGATATCGCTCGATATAGTTCAGCTTGAGTACGAATGGTTTCGAATTTGGAAGACTTAACATGATATCGATAGTTGGAATATAGCATGGATTGATGCAAGTTAACAAATATTGTGGTTCGATGATTTAGGTAAGCGATAACGGCTTTGATCTCGAATTTGGACGAACGATCTTGAATCTAGTTTGAAAGATAACACTCAACATCAGACCTAGATGAGAACGATTATCCCGTAGGAGGGCTGGCATGGTAATTTTATGTCAGCCGGGATAATCGAACTTGCGGGGACATGTCCGATGATTATTCAGACGAACTCGACAAAATAGAATGTATCAAAAGTGAATAGACTTTGGCTTGGGATTTGAACTTAGTTATTTGAGGAATGCTAGAAGTAGACTACGGATTTATCGAACGGTAACATTGAAGTTGAACGTTTTGGCTAGACAAATTATGATAACGGCATGAACGGTTATTAGATAAACATGACTTGGTAGATTAATTTATAACTTGGATGAAACAAAGTATAACGATAAGGTGTATATTCGTTCGATGATAACCATAATGTTTGACGTTCTTGTCTTGTGCGAGCGCAACTCCGTGCTCGTACATGTGTCACGTTCGGATTAGGACGGTTATCCCGTGGGAGCGTTGGCATAGTAATTTTATGTCCAACGGGGATGATTGAACTTGCGGGAGACCGGAGCATGATAATTGAAGGATCGTCTTGACTTGTGGTTTGACACGATAAGACGAGTTTCAGGATATAAGTGAATCAAAGGTATTTCGAGGAGGAGTTAGTCTAGAACATGAAATAAGTTATGCTTGATAGTTTCACGAACGGATATGTAAATCATGTTGGACGACTTAGAGATTATGATTGAGATCGAAGATTCAAAAATTGAATCGTAACTTGGTGGTCTAGACTTAGAAAAGAATGGATATGTGGGTTTTATCAAATATGTTTGAGGAGATAGATTATACGAATCGTTAGGTTTGACATGCGACGTGGATATATTGTGGATTCGGTTGAACGAACATATTTTAGGAATAACTTTATTTAAACAGACTCGAATCCTGTGCAAAAATATTTTGATGTGGAAAGGAAGATCTGAGATCGATGTTTAGAAATCTAAGTGAAACGAGCTTGGATAGAATATCCCGTATGAAGAATAATGGTTTGACCTTAGAAAGTAGGATGAGTATCGTGCAACAAATTTGCACGATGAGAATCGTTAACTTGTTATGTACCTATGACCTTGTGATCCGACCTAGCGGTTAGGCAGACGACCCTATGCCGAGTGAAAGAACTTGTGTGTGACCAACTTTAGAGTGTTGCTTGAGCAAGCCATAGAACTGGGGCAGCAAGACTTAGAGTTTATCTTGGAACGGTAAGTGTGTGCTATGTTTGACACCAACAGAATAGGTAATAGGACTTGGACGCTAGTCAGTTGATCGGATAGATTATGCTTGACGGTAGTGCAATGCTTGATTTGAGTGGGATTAAAAATAACTTGGATTTTGATTGATCCTGTTTGATGTATCATTATGATTCGTAAGACGAGAACCCTTGAGATTTTTGCTAGTAGCTTGTCCGACTTCGCTATTGCTAAGTTTGGTTGAATTCATATGTTTGAGGGATGCCTTGAATGTGTGCACGATCCAAGACTCAGTGATATGTTAAACTCGAGTGCAAAGACTTCGTTGTCGCTAAGTTGGCTGATATGCATATATTTGGGTGACGCTTTAAATATATGCACGATCCAGAATCGCGATATGCTGATCTCAAATGCTAGTGCAAGTGACTATGTTAGATTCACATGGATGAGTATAACGATTTGGATAAGTTACCCTCGTACGGGAGAAGCTTATGCTCGCGCGGCATAATATCCTGATGGGAACGATCATCCTGGTGGGGCACTGGCGCGGTGATTCACGCCTAGCAGGGATGGTCAATCCTGCGAAAGATCAGGGTATGATATATTAGTATATAACGACCCAATCCGCATTAATGTAGATAACCGATTCAAACGGTATAAGTGCGATGACCCGACTCGCCTTGCTCGGCGAGAAGACTCGCTTGAGGCAAAAAAATTCAGACATGGCCCTTCAGGAGTTCAGACTTAGACTTTCAAAGATGTGCTGCTCGACTGAGGTGAATCATCGCTAAGGTGGGTGGCTATGATGGACTTGTCTTTGCTTAGCCTGCACACTTAAAAATGCGGACGATACATGCTAGTTGCTAGCCGAATCACCCCTTGCATGCTAATAAAGAATACAACACACCTATCTAAAGGAATAATTCCATCTTATATCTCTTTGCATAAAACATGAAAGTAGATCGGTTGAACGAAATAGTATGCTCGATTTATAGTTCTTATGACCTCACCCTCGTAGCGTTACTTTTGTTTCTTATATATTCCTTCAAGTATATTGCTTCATATGTCTTGAAATGCTCGTCATATAGATGTTGCCTCGATATAGAAGCACAACACAGATCATGATTCAATTACATAAGGCTGGAAGACTATCAAAATAGTCATTTTTGAGCCCAAAAATGGAAATATGGAAATTCTTTGGGACCGTTGGGCCGCCAAGGCAACTCCTGAAATGGGAGCTGCAATAAGTGGTAAAATATCAGCATAACTGTGCATTGAATAGAACACACCTGATCATGATTTCTAAACGAGTATGTGCATTCGTATTGTGTCAAGTAGTTATGTTCATTCAACTCCTTAAAATATTGCATAAAATAAAACCTTAGTATTGCTCGCCAATGGTCATGGACAACCTGTGCACAGGCTTATGGTTCCTGCGGATGATACGCTAGTCGCACCGAGGCCAATTTGAACCGGTCAGGAATATGTTGATAGTCGTTTGCTTCGGACGGAAAGTCTTGTAACGGGGCTCGCTACCTGTGTTGTATCCCATTTCCGTGCCAAGATAATATTTTGTCCATGGCGGTTCGTTAGGTCATAAGACCAAATATGTATATTTAAGTATATTACATACGTGGCGGCAACCCGCGTATGGGCTCGTATGGATTTATGGCAAGTAAGGGATGTACGATGCACTCTACGTGCAGATCGTTAATTGAACCAACTAATCTGAAGCTTTGAACTCATTTGAATAGTCTGAGTATAACATGCCTGAACAAGTATAACATGCCTGAATAATATGGGTATAAGACATCTGAGTAATCTGAATGGCCTGAGTATAATGCATTTGAACAACCTGAGTCACAAAGTAATATGAGTATCATAATTTGTGTATATCGTGCACCTGATTTAGAAATACGCTCGTAGCATACATGTGTTCGTTATGCGATCCTTGGATTTCCTTATATATATATATATATATATATATATATATATTCATACTTGGTTTAACTTGGTTTTATACTTGGACAGGAAAGGAGAAATGGTAAGTTGGTAAGTATTGTTGTGTTTCTCGTATATCGTACGGCGCACTGCCACACGAGTTAGACTTTGTATCTTATGCCATAAAACTGATCCTGAGGCATGACTAGGAGATAACTTAATAGTTGGTCTACGAAACTAATATAACATGTTTGGATTTGTCCAGCGGGCGAGAAGGCTCCCCACCAATGCATGCATATACTGATAACCCACCAGATTGCTTGTAGGGTGCGGGAGAACCTCGTTCAGAGAAGAGTATCCCCTTGTGTGCGCTAAGGCGTGGAGTTCGCTCTGGAGCCTTGGAGTGTTGCATCCGGAGCTGAAGCACATATACAGGACATAATGTTGGAACATCGTCTATGTATCATACCAAGTTGTATGTCGTTTGGCACGCCTTTATATGTTTGAGAGAGAGAGCTTGAGCAACTTATAATCTCGGCCTAGCACCTTTTGTAATATTTTTTGCTTATCAATAAAAAGCTTGTTATTGTTGCATACTTGTGTTTATTCTATGTTTTTACTATATCGACTTGGTGAACTAGTTATCAAACGGTCGTTTACTCGCATTGTTCAAATTTTTGTTACATTGGATACTATTTGTACAACTATGTGGCTTAGTTATTTCTTCGCATGTTCGGATCATGGCCTCGCGCGGGCGAAGCTTGTGCTCTCACGGCATCACATCCTGATGGGAACCATCATCCCACGGGAGCGCTGGCACGGTGACACTGGAGACTCTCAAGAAGGAATTAGTGGCGTTCTTCTTTAGCTGGTGCGCTCGCATCAGGTCGAATACCGTCTTCAAGTCTTGGAGATGGTCATAATGGAAGCAACTTTTGATAGCGATGTCATCAATATAACACTCAACTGTCTTATGTAAATATTCATGAAAGATGTTGCTCATAGCTCGCTGGTATGTAGCACATGTATTCTTCAGACCAAAGGGCATAATTGTGTAACAATACACCCCTATCGGTGTTCGGAACAACATGTGCTTCTTGTCGTCTGAGAATATCTTGATCTGATTGTATCCTGAGAACTAGTCCATGAAGGACATACACTTAAAGTCACAAGTATTGTCAATCATTACGTCTGTGGTCGGGAGAAAAAACTCGTCCTTTGGGCATATCGTATTTAGATCACGAAAGTCTATGCAGATTCAGAACTTGCCGTTCTTCTTGACGACGGGCACAATGTTAGCTACCCAATCTAAATATTGCTCCTCGCGGATAAAGCCGGATATCAGTTTGTTTACTTCAGCTTCGATAGTGTTTACAATGTCCGGACAGAATCATCGTTGTTGTTGCTTCACTGGCTTAGCATTTGACAAGATATTGAACTTGTGTACCGCGATCTGGGGGTCCAGACCTGGCATATCTTCATAGATCCAAGAAAAAATATCTATATATTCCCTTACGAGCTTTAACAGGGATTTACGATCTTCACTGGGTAGACTTTCGCTGATGAAGATAGATTATTTTGGGGAGGATTCATCACCCAGATCTACTTGTATGACCTCATCCTTAGTAGAAGGTTCTCGTTATTCAAAATGCAACTCCCATTGTGAGTCTAAGCGTTGTGCCCATGGTTCGACCTCGAAGAGTTCGGGCGGCTGGTCGTCCTCTTCTTCTGAGTGAGCGGACGTCATGTTGACAGATAACGTTTTCTTGAGCATTTCTTCGATGATTATATCGGAGTCCCAAGTAGAGGATTATGAAGAATGAGAAAGCATTTCACCTTCCTCTTCTGACCCTTTGGGAGTTGATGATGGTGTGATATATCCCAATCCATGACGAGTTCGCTAGTAGTAGGACTCGAATTTTCTCGCGGGGACAAGAAGACACAGAGGCAGACGCTGACCTTTGCCATAATTCAAGCATGTCGCTTTTTAGGTCATAGCCCATAATCTGGATAATGCGCTTGGCCAATGGACTATAGCAATATATCTGTATTTTATCGCCATCAGGTTCAGACTCTTTGGTGGGGAAGTCCCGACAATGTTGTACCTTTTCGAATATGATGGGTTTGTCACCCCTCCTTATGGCTGGCACTATGAAATAGATGCCTTGACTTGGGAGGATACGGTTCACCGTGTAGGTGGTAGTTATTTATGTATGTAGTTGTAACCCTATACCATATTCTAAGGAATACATTATACTTAAATGTGCAACATCAAAGTAGTTCAAAGATAACCCTTTGTTGATAAAGTACGATATCTTGTCCGTAGGGATTACATCATCTAGGAAAGGAATGTCAGCATGAGCAGCCATGTATTCTCCCAGTTCATCTTTCCTGAGCTCCGCTTCCAGGGTGAGTGACGGTTTTGGGGGCCTTTTGCGAAGCTTTACAACTAGAAGTTTGGAAGTAGCAGCTGGTGTTGGATCCTCTTTAGGCTGTCGACTCAATCTTCATAAGCGAATGATCAGAGGTTTTGGTGCCTTCTTATGAAGTTTTACATGGGGGGCGTGTTAGGGGCTCGTCCCTTGAGACGGACCCTCAAGGGTTCCGTCGGTGTTACGCCAACTTTAGCTTTATCATCAGCGCCATTACCACCTTCACCTTGGTGGACTCATTTGTACAGGATTGAGTCAGAGTATTATGCTTTGACTCCCTTGAACGAATTCATATAGGCAAACTCTGTCTTGACGATGCCATGATCGTCGACATACTTCAGGCATTGGTGCAGAGTAGATGGCGCAATCATATATTCGTGTATCCATGGGCGCCCCAACAAGATGTTGTAGGATATGTCTACGTCTATGACATAACATGTGACCTCTGTTCATAAGTAGCTGATCTGACACTTCAAACAAACCTTTCCCAGAGTGTATCTTCTTCCAGCATTGAAGCCTCTTATGGTAGTATTGGTTATTGCGAACCGATGCATTAGGATTCCTAAGGTCTGAAGTAGACTTCATTGGATGATACTGATAGATGAATCTGGGTCGATGTGCATCCAGTCCACTTTGATGGCTCTGATATACCCTGTATAGTACAGAGGGCGATCGTGCATGTTATTCTTTAGCAGCATGTCTTATTGCGAGAACGTAATTTTTGGTATCGCCGCCATCACATTGTTGCAGTGGGAGCATGCGGAGGGATCCTCGGCCGGCGGTTTGACTTGGTCCAGGTAGGTATCGATATTCTGTAACGCCTCACTTAAAGCATCACGGGTGTCTTTGGAGAGACGGGGGAGCTCGAAGAGTGACAACTTTGCTGGAGTACTAGCAAGTTGTACCAATATGTCAAAGTTGTAAGGCTTCTCCAGCCCTTAAGTTGTATCCTTCCGCAAAGGTTTCTCGAAGCGAGTCTCATTTTGCTTTTGTTTGTCAGTTACGGGAGGCTGAGATAGACTCGGATCGGATGCCACAGGTGCAGTTGTTAAAGGAATAACGTATTCGGGAGCATTATATTCGGACTGATAGTCCAGTGCTGACCTCGTTGCTCCTGCCAAAGCTTCCTCTAAGAGGAAGAAATCATGTGGCAAGCTTTGGACTTCTTCCCTTTGGACTTGGTGGGAGAAGGCGTTGCTTGCTGCATTATTTTCTGAGCAAGGTCAGAATGGACCCACATGACCTCGCCTAGTGGAGTGCTAAGAGGTATCAACCCGGCTGCTTGGTTACGAGTTGGAGAGAGATTAACAACCTTCATTGCAGCCCTCGGGATTGGGACAATGCCATCTTGGGCCTCAATTACTGGAAAGTCACCAAACTTGAGGGATACCATGTTGGCAACAACTGTCTTGTCCTCAAAGTCCAAGGTAAGGGCCTTAGAATCGAGCAGACGCTGGATGTATCATTTCAACACATAGAAATATCATGTTGGATGATGGACATACCGGTGGAAGTGGCAATATTTGGGGTTATCAACCTTATCTACCTCATCAGGACAATTAATCTCGGGCAAATGGAGCTTGTTACCATTCATCAGCACGTCAAAAATTGTCATGTCATCGTCGTTGAAAGAGTAGGTCTCTCTCGGATTTGGAGCTTCAGCCGGCTTCTCCTCCGGAGCGGAGGACTTTTTGGACAAATTGACGGTAAGGGCATGCTTCCATTTGCCGTCACAGCCACTAGTGCCTTTGTTGATGTTGTTGTTATTGTTGTAAGGACGATTTCCCCTAACATAAGTGACGGGGATCTGTATTCCTAGAAGTCAAACATTCTTCACATTCTTCTCACCAGAGACAACACTTATGATGAATGTTGTCCAGTCTTTGAACTGAGTAGTGCCCGTCTAGAGCCGTATTGCTGGAAATAGATTTCTTCGGCATGTGTCCATTAGTGTAGACTCAGGATTGTCGGGGGCAGTTTTAGTGCAGCTTGCCTATATCGTTTTATGTATTCCCATAAAGGCTCATTTTCTCTCTGCGTGATGTCCATCAGGGAGAATATCGTTATGTCATTTCCTCCGTCATATAATCGGACAAGGAAGAGACTTTTAAGATCTTCAAATGATAAGATAAAATTGTCCTGGAGACTGCAAAACCAGTCAAAGGCTACTCTGGACAATGCCCCAACGAAGAACTTGGTAAGAAGAGTGTCGTTGCAAAGTAGATGCCCTGTCACCATCTCAAAATAACTCATGTATTAACGAGGAGATGTCTTCCGGTCAAATAGAGTCATGGAGAAGGGCTTGTACTTGGGTGGGTACGACATATTTTTTTACTTGAGAGGATAGGGTTGTCGTATCCCGAGCTCGCGATGTGTGTCCCGATTGCCCATCGAGTTCAAGCGGGCCCGAAGTTCCCGTATTTCCCATATTGCTTTCCGGGTCTCATCTACTGTGGAAGGAGCAAACGATCCTAGCAGAGTACGATTGCCATCATTGGGGGAAGCAGTTGAATTTGAGTCCCCGTTGGTACCAGGATCCTGGCTTGCTTGCGTAGAGGATCTTGGTGGTTGTGGGGCCAAGCTTGCCCTGAGTTATAGTACTGTCTGTGTTAGAGACTACATCGAGGCACTCATGGTCTGCATCATAGCCTTGAGGATCTCAAGGCATTGTCGATCACTAGTGCCTTCATTGTCCTCCCTAGCCATATATATTATCTTTACATGGGAGAGATGGAAGGGACGGTGGATCTCTCACTTTTTGCCTCGGATTTTTGGATCGAATAGTCCTTAGGGCAAGTCGGCAACGCTACATCTTTTTGGATTTGGAGAGAATACTGTGTAATGCCCCGCTCCAAACGGTTACTTATGGAACACTTCGCTGCTTCGACTCGGTTGAGAATCGAGTCTCGGGGAAACCTTACCGCCAAATCAACACGGACGAAGTACAATGAACCCTTCGAATTAATCGAACGGCTTCTATTGAAATGAGTCCAAGAGTTTTCGTTGGTTGCTTTGCTTTTTGGTTTTGTGTTGCTTTGTGTTTTGAGTTGCTTTCGATGACTTGGTTTTCATGATTTCGCCTTCTCGCTTGCGCTTTCTTTTCGAATCATAAGGGAAAGAGATCGAAGTATGCTAATCAAGTATTATTGCATTTTCAGGACGCATAACCAAAGAGTGAACGTCGCTTAAGGCTTCC
This sequence comes from Iris macrosiphon, assembly GCA_036927795.1. NCBI lineage: Eukaryota > Viridiplantae > Streptophyta > Magnoliopsida > Asparagales > Iridaceae > Iris > Iris macrosiphon. The sequence continues at coordinate 114,647,467 of JAYESA010000019.1, read as the reverse complement.
CCATCCTCTCGTTCGATTCATTCGGTGAGTGGCTTAGGCCCTTCGATGAATCCTTTAAGTCTACATGCCTAATAAAGAATCTCTAGTTCACATAAATATGCTGCCTCACTAAAAAGATAAGCTAAAAGAGAAAGAAAGTATTGCATGCTTCAAGTATAGAACTGCTAACTTACTAGTTGCTTATGGAATGCTTAACTGTCCCTTGTATGCTGTGCATTGAGTATTGTGGCGAGAAGACTCTGGACTTGAGCTTGAAAATAAGAAAAAGAGATAGACTTGTTGTGCATTGTTCATCAGTTGCATGATAGCATATTTTTCTGATAGGGCTTGCATTCATGCATTTGGTCAGGACAACTTGTGCACAAGGTTTATCTCTCGAGCGGTCCCTGGGGCACTGGGGATCGTTCGGCCGGAAGAGATCTAGATACCTGAGGCTTGTACGTCCTTGGGTAGACCGAGACTCGTCTATTAGTGAAATGGGCTTGTACGTCCCAACTACTAATCCCGTGAAGGGGACCAACATATAGTTAGGGCGCATGCTAGGTTTACCTTCTTGCATACCTAACACTTGATGCCTTTATTGATTCATAAGTTATTCATATGCAAATTGTGGCTAACTTGTGTGTCTGCTGCAGGGATAACCGCTCGGCCGTGGGTAAGAAATATCATATGCATATGTTATATATTGTCTATGTTTCCTTGCATGAATTGTTAAAAAGAAACTAGACAACCAGAAAGATCACCTAATAATGCTAGCTTCATATGCTTTACTTAGTGTGGATTTCTTAGGTGAGTTTGGCCACGGTCGCTCACCAGTACATGTGGTAGTACTGACCCACGTTTGTGGGCAAATATCCAGGTGCTGGAAGCGAGAGTTTGGCAAGCATCCTGAACCTGAATCAGCGTGTGCGCACCCTTCCCTAGGACTGTGTTCGTGCTGCTTCCTCTACTGCTTACCTCTCCAGTGGGCTACTCTTCTTCTGCTAGATGTTTTGGTTATTTTGGTCCTACTACAAGGGCATAATGTAATGGGCGTTGTGGCTAGTTTTGGGAACGTAAAAAGAGTTGTAAGCCTTCTAAGGCATATTTTATAACTCAGCCAAGCAAGCATTTTGTAATCCAAATCTTCAGTATTCAATAAAAAGAAAGTATTTTGTGTGCTATCAAATATGTTCAACTTTGGTTCTCTGCATTTTTACTCTGTGCCTATATATATGTATATTCGTCTCTCTTGTGTCTTGTGCAGGTACTTTGCCTGGTGCAAGCGCAACTTAGGCTTGCACGGCATCGCGCCCAAGTGAGGACGAACGGTTCCGTAGGGACCAAGCGAGGACGAATGGTTCCGTAGGGACCAAGCGAGGACGATCGGCCCTACGGGATCGGCCCCTACGGGATCGGGGCGCGACATACTGCCCCCAGTGTCGGAAGACGCTTCACTTTGATGAGGTTGACTACCCCCGGGAATCTCAGCATCTGCCCCTTGAGAATCACTATCTCCTTGGAACGATGGATTATTTTAGAGTTCTGAAGGATTGCTACCCCCAACTTGCAGAGTTATCTGGTGTCTTGAGGAAATACCACCGCTAGTTGTTGACAATTTTTCCTTTGAGAGGGTGCCCAGAAAAACTTCTTCTATAGCTACCGTTGCTTGCCTCTGCCTCCTCGATACGCTGGCTGAGAGTGGTGGGTTAGAGGTGTTAGACTTTCGACCTTCCTTCGTTGAGGGAGATCTCCAAGTAGAATAATTTGAGGCAAAGAGCAGCTCTTCCCCCTCTAACATTTGCACATGTTTTCGGGATACTGCCGGACGAGTTGTTTTGAGGCAAAGAGCAGCTCTTTCCCCTCTAACATTCTTCTATAGGTACCGTTGCTTGCCTCTGCCTCATCTGCCCTTTGAGAATCACTATCTCCTTGGAACGATGGATTATTTTAGAGTTCTGAAGGATTGCTACCCCCAACTTGCAGAGTTATCTGGTGTCTTGAGGAAATACCACCGCTAGTTGTTGACAATTTTTCCTTTGAGAGGGTGCCCAGAAAAACTTCTTCTATAGGTATCGTTGCTTGCCTCTGCCTCCTCGACACGCTGGCTGAGAGTGGTGGGTTAGAGGTGTTAGACTTTCGACCTTCCTTCGTTGAGGGAGATCTCCAAGTAGAATAATTTGAGGCAAAGAGCAGCTCTTCCCCCTCTAACATTTGCACATATTTTCGGGATACTGCCGGACGAGTTGTTTTGGTTGCAGTCAATGGAATACTGACTACTTGTTTGCAGGCACTGCTACTTTAGCACAACAGCAATTGATGATGATGTTGGCACAGTGATGTCCGGGAGAGGACGTCTCACATGCCGTAGATATTTTTCTTACTTTGCGCTTGTGATTGATCACGTCGCACAAATCAGGCGAGGGATGGTTCACCTTCACGCCCTCCTTATAAGCACGGGTAGACCGAGCACATGGATGTGTAGGTAGTATTTTCACTCCCTGACATGAGGTATGAACTTTTCTCAATCCATCAGTGGAAGACTTTTGAGACTGGCCCAGTCCACGTGCCGCTGCAGGTCGGGCGCATGGGTCGGTCTTTTATAACTTTTCATTAGGGCATGCATAACAGTTAGCGATGCGTGCTGACAGTCAGCCAACTAAGCAGTTACTTGAGCATGGCGAGCTCATACTACCCTAGACTTTCTCGTCCAAGCATGCACTAATGCATAGTACGAAGAGTCCAGGCTAGTTCATTCATCAGGGTGGTGCCTGGAATCGAGGCCCCGGAGATTTTGTCGAAGACAGAACTTTTGTTGTCATCAGGGGCGCATGCAGCTGCCTTTCTGCGCCCGGAGCTTGAAGCCACCTGCTTCTTCTTATGTGCCCAATGTTATGGGTGTATGGGTTGTATATCAACCCCCAAGCTTCTAGCATCGTAGTCCTTTTCTTTGCCAGAGCTTAGGTGTTGAGCACTTTCCTCTTCAGACGTGGCTACCGCATGAACAGGGATGGCATGCATTGACGCATGACGTGTGCCTTGAACAACAGAAGGAGAAACGAGAGGTGCATGCTTCGATGTAGGGCAAGGCGTATTGGCCTTTACCACCCACATCCTGCGGGTCTTCTTTAGCTTTGCTAGCCTTGGCGAAGGACTCGCGTTGCCCTCGGAAAGCATTTTCTTGAAAGCTTACTGGTCGAAGCATACCACCATCATCTTCTAGGTTGAGCCCAGCTTGAACAAGTCAGACTGCATCATTATCTTCTCGTTGGTGTAGAAGGAATTCTCCAACAGAGTCATCACCTTGTTTGCCATTGACTCAAAGTTGAACGAACTTTGTTGTGTAACAAATGAAAGAAGTACAGAGAAAACCTAAACAAAAAATCTAAGTACAATATTTTTTATTCTGGGGAGTGTGACGATGGAGATCGAGTACTGCAGCAACTCCTTTACTCCGTTGGCGGTCCGACGAGGGAATGAGAATGCTTTCTTTATATTTCTCACTCATGTGTTCGTTGTGGTATGCCTCCCTGCAATTTATAGCTATCGTGCTGATGGGTTCATGCGCGCGCATATGCTATGCACGCATAGATTTTGCTACTGCCACATATCCGTTCTTAACAGAACAACCATGAACGCATGTCCCAATTGATCTGCCACGTGGGGTCTTGTTGGGATCTGTTTGTTGCTGAAGATCTGGTTTGTTCTTTTTTTTTGTGCGCGACTAGGTCAGCTTGACACGTGGCCCGCACTTGGTTGTAGAGAATCTCCTCAGTTGAAACAAAAAGACTTGGTCGTACCGGGTCATATAGGGAATGAACCGCATAGGGGCTGAGCTTCACAAAGGTTGGGCCTTAGGATCGTTTGGACGCATAAGGGCTACGACGCAAGGGAGTTTGGTTCATAGGGGGCTTGATTCATAGAAAGCGAGCTTGTCGCATGAGAAGCTTTGATATGTGTATATGTGGCACTGCATAGATGTATACGGTCAGCAGTAATTATGGCAGGTGATGTAAGCACTATCGTCACCTGTCAGCATCAGAACCGAGGCGTTTAGAACCATTATTGCTTGTTAGAGTCATAAATGTTATGACTGATAGAAGTGACACCATGTGCCTAGGTCATCATGCGTCACTTAACTTCTGTCGCATGAACTGTCTAGCGCATAGCTGTGGATGAGTTCCTTTATGTGGCTTGAGGTATGAGTGCATGTTTCTCCAAGATTTTTCATGCTTCTACATATATTCCTGACCAGGTATCCAATCAGGATCTAACAGAAAGTAACATGGGTTGCTTCTCTATCCTGACTTGTGTGATCCACCTTCAATCTTTGGTTTTCTTGCGCAAGCCGGTTCAGGCTACGTTGATCGTGCATTGACAGAGTTGATATGATTATCGGGTCGGGATGACCAAACAACAGTCGAATAGAGAACATTGAAGGATAATGAATACTAAGGCGAATAGCAGTGCTACCAGTGCCAAAAATACAGTGGCGGGGACATTGGGCACTGGCATGACGGTTTTATCAGTTTAACTTATCGATAGACGGTTGGATGGACCAGATGGTTACTTGACATGGCGCAAGAAGGTCGAGATGACGCTTCGGGAAATACGGTTGTCAAAATATCTAACTGACAACCCCCCAAGGTCGAGTTGATGTGATTATCGGGTCGGGATGACCAAACAACAGTCGAATAAAGAACATTGAAGGATGATGAACACTAAGGCGAATAGCAGTGCAACCAGTGCCAAAAATACAGTGGCGGGGACATTGGGCACTGGCCTGACGGTTTTATTGGTTTAACTTATCGATAGACGGTTGGATGGACTAGATGGTTACTTGACATGGCGCAAAAAGGTCGAGATAACGCTTCAAAAAATGGTTGTCAAAATATCTAACTGACAACCCCCCAATAATGAGTGATCCCATATACGAGCAGTGGAAGACTAATGAGAGTCGACTGTTCACACAGTTGATGAATTCGATGGAACCATCAATGGAGGACATGGTTCAAAACACGGATTCGATAAAGGAGTTATGGGAAGTCCTTATGACTGTGTTTGATGGCAAACGTGATATGTCACCCATCTATGACTCGGTTGTTGGCGTCTACCGAGCTGATCAAGAAAACAAATCACATAAGGACCACTTTCGTGCCTTCAAGGCACTGATTGATGAGGTTGATCGTGTGCTACCTCTAACGACAGATATCAACGAGACTAAAACTCAATGTCAGCAACTCTATGTCATGGTGTATCTTGTCTCCCTTCGTCCTGATGCAAACTCTACATGGTCTCAGATCATTGCTGAGGCCAAGGTTTCTTTATTGATTGAAGCCAACTTTCGTATCCTACGGGCAGCGAAATTCGTTGAGACTATTACGGGTGAGGCCCCTGCTGATCGGTCTGCCCTGGGTGCTACTCATGGTGGATTCAGTGGAGGTCGTGGTGGCCGACGTGGTGGTCAAAATACTAGCTGCGATGGTGGAGGGAGCAATGGCGCTCATGATGGAGGAAGATCGCATACATGCTTCAACTGTAGGAAAAAAGGCCACTTTCAGTGGCAGTATCCCAAAGCACCTGCTGCCAATGTTGCATCAGATACTCATGATAATGACGGGCTATCAGTGCAGATGACGACAGAAACCTATGCTAATTTTATCAACTTTCAAACTCAGCATTGTGGTGAAGCTTCTACTTCTGGATCCACAGTCGGATACTTACCGGCGTGTGTGGTAAAGTAGAAGCAGTGAGTGATTAACACTGGTGTATCTGCTCATATGACAGGCGACGCAGGTATGTTGCATAATTATGTATCGGTGGTTCGTGTGACTGATAATACTGTGGCGAATGGTGGTTCTGTGACAGTCCGTGAAAATGAAAGTTCACATCTTTCTTTCGGACTGTCACTCACTTCAGTATTACACACACCTGAAAATCCATTCATTTTACTATCAATTAGACGGATTACTCGCGATTTGCAATGCTCGGTAACATTTTTTTCTAATGGTTGTGTTTTTCAGGACCTGAATACTTGGAAGATTGTTGGTGGGGGTAGGTGGCTGGAGGCTTGTACCTGTTTGACATGAATTCTTCTGTTGCCTGTATCAACGTGAAACCCGATCATTTTGAGTTTTACTGTCAGTTAGGTCACTCATCTATCCAAGCTCTCCAGAAAATACGTCCATCTTTAGATGTTCAAGTTTCTTTTCATTTTGAGTCGTATAGTTTGGCCAAGCATCACCGGGTTCCTTAACTGGTGAGTCTAGAGAAAACTATATCAGCTCCTTTTGAGTTAGTGCATTTTGATATATGGGGACCTTGTTCTATTGAATTTATAATAGGTTTCAAGTACTTTATTTTCTTTGTTGATGAATACTCATGGGTCACATTTGTCTACTTAATGAAAAATTACTCTGAATTATTTGATATTTGGTGCAATTTTTATGCGAAAATCAAAAAAAAATTGGTATTCCTATAAAATTTTGCGAAGTGACAATGGTCGTGAGTATCTGTCACCAAACTTCTTGTCCTTACACACCATAACAGAATAGTGTAGCAGAATGCAAGAATCGTCATCTTTTGGAAACAACGCGTGCTCTTATGTTTCAAGCACGTACTCCCAGGATATTTTGGTCGTATGCGGTACCTATATCTTGTTATTTGATCAATCGCATGACATTTTGGTTTTCAATCGCAATACTCCATTTTTCGGTTATATCCCAAACGAGAGCCATTTTCTCTACCTCTCAAAATTTTTGGCTCCATGTGTTATGTTCAGGATACTCGACCGACTCTGTCCAAGTTGGATACGAAGGCAATCAAGTTTATTTTTTTGGGGTATCCAATAGATCATAAAGGGTATCGTTGTTTTTCACCAACTTTGAAGAGGTATTTTATGACTCGGGATGTTACCTTTGTTGAAACTGTATTTCCTCCACTCCCATCAACTACAGATTCTGTTCCCAAAGTTTATCCAGAAGTGGATTTCCTGCTGTTTACAGTTCAAATACAGTAGCCCCCCGTATGGGTTTCCTCCCCTGCCGAGCCAGTCTCATAGTCCGACGGTTCGCAAACATCGGCCCAGTCAGAACCGGCATTGCCAGTCTCACCAGCTCCGACAGAACAAGCACTACGGATGGTACCCCCAGCCATCGTGCCATCGTCCTACTCCAGCTTCACTGACTCACCAGCTCCGCTAAAACAAACATCACCGATGGTGCCCACAGTCGTCGAGCCATCGTCCTCCTCCAGCTCTACTGATTCACCGCCGCTTGCTATGTCAGCTCGCCCCCGTCGTGCATGTCGCGACCATATTTTTAGTTGTTGGCACTACAAAGGGCTCGCGAGTCAGACTTAGTCCTTGGTGGTGACTATTGATGGGATTCAAATCCCAAATTCTACAGAGGAAGGACTCAAACATCCTGGCTGGCGTATTGCGATGGAAGAGGAGATGAAAGCGCTTCGAAAGAACCGTACATGGGACTTGGTGAATTTGCCCACTGCTAAGAACGCAGTAGGTTGCAAGTTGGTGTTCACAATAAAGGTAAAACTGGATGGGCTCTTGATCGTCTGAAAGCTCGTCTTGTGGCGAAAAGGTATTCTCAAACTTACGGTAAAGATTATTTTGAGACCTTCTTCCATGTTGCCAGGATGACCTCGTGCGCCTGCTTCTAGCCTTAGAAGTTCACTATGACTGGCCAATACTTCAGCTGGATGTTAATAATGCATTTCTACATGGGGATTTGGAAGAGAAAGTTTATGTAATGCAACCTCCTGGATTTGTTGCAAGGGAGGATAAAGTGTGTTATCTACGTAAAGCACTATACAGTCTCAATCAATCACCTCATGCTTGGTTTGGACGATTTATCCGTTTTGTTACACAGTTTAGACTATGTCAATCAAAGAAAGATCATTCGATCTTTTACTGATAGACATCAGCCGAACGGATACAACTTGGTGTCTATGTTGACGATAACGTGATCATGGGGGATGATAGTTAGGGAATTGCGGGATTAAAAAGGTTTCTGGGTGAGCAATTTTAGACTAAATATGTGTTGGTCGGGATAAGAAGCACACGGGGTAAGAAGCACATTGTAATGCCTCAGAGAAAATATGTGTTGGACATCCTAACTGGTGTCGGAATGATACAAGCTAAGGAATAAACCTCACCCATAGACCCAGGGGTGAAGTTACTTCCGGATGAAGGAATATTGATGACCAATCCTGATTAGTATCGTCGGGTAGATGAAAAACTCAACTACTTGGCAGTCATAACTCGTCTAGACATTTTCTTTGTCGTAAGTGTCGCGAGTAGATTTATGGCTTCTCCACGAGTTCCACATTGTCAGGCAGTTCTCAGAATCCTGCGCTATCTAACCCAAAATCTGAAAAAATGAATTCGGATGGAGAATTAGGGACATACTAATCTTGAGTGCTTTACAGATGTCGGCTGAGGTGCTTGTCTTTCGGATAGAAGGTCGAATTCTGGATATTTATTGGCGGAAACTTGGTGTAGTGGAATGGCAAGAAGCAGAATATGGTATGACGATCGAGTTCAGAAGCAGATTACCGAACTATTGCTCGTGGCACAACATAAGTGTTATATCTGCAGCATCTTCTACAGGAGCTAGGAGAAGAAATAGAATCTAAAGCAACAAATATGTGGTGTGATAACCAGTCTGTTATCCATATTGCTACCAATCATGTATTCCATGAAAGTACAAAGCACACTGAGATTGACATCCACTTCGTCCACGATGAATATCAAAAGGGGATGATAAAGTTTCACCACGTAAAGACCGACGATCAGATAACTTATATCTTTACAAAGTCTCAACTTGAAGAAGGGTCTTGACTATTGGTTATGAGGTGTGTTCTGTTATTTAATCCCACATCGGATAGAGTAAGGAGGCTAGTCCTCTCGTATATATTTGTAATCCCTTTCTATTAATAAATTATTCAATTATTCCATTCTACATGGATAGTAGAATTTTCAATTAGATGAAAAAAGTCACGAGAACTGAGACTTCCCGAAGTAGGGATACAGGTAAAAAAATTCCTCAATTTTGGTGTGATTTTCTCTATCCTTTACTCTCATTAACATTACATTTCATTAATCTTAAATTAGTTAAGACATGATCTTAATCGTATAAGTGGTAATGTAAGGATTTAGTGACGCCTCATTTAGAGCGTCTCTTTTGACAAAATAACACCAACGAAAATCAAAGCTTCCATTATATTTTATTAAACTTGAGCTTTTCCACCGAAGTTAAAGTTTATAAACATATCTTTCTCATTGTAGTCCCTAGCGCAAACATTCTAACTATATCTCACCACTAATGTGGTTCCTCAAGTATTCCATTGCACTAGAAAATTGAATATATATATATATATAGAACAATCAAACGACTGCAATAGCAAGAGAAATTGCCAAATTGGTGACTGGTGAGCATATCTAACATTCCAATAAAGCTATTATATACAATTTATCCAAAATATAAAGGAGAAAAACAGTGGCAATAGGATCTTCTATAATTTATGGTCACAAAAAACAATTGAGCCGCACATTTGAAGTGCCTTTATTCAAATATTTGGACCGGAAATTGAGTGGCACAAAAGCAGACAAATATTCTCACTTGATACAGGTTACCTTCAAGAATCAGCAGGTCATTTAGCTGCTCCTGACAGGAGGCCAATTAGTACGAGAAATGAGATACAGCAGAAATGAATATATATCCCCTTTGACTTCTCTCGGAATGAAATATCATGCACAATTTAGCACAAGTAATTTCAAAGACTTTGAATTTTCTGTCAAGCAAGTGCCTCCTCAGAGGAAAGATTCAAAACATCTTGAATGATTGTGCACATCTCCAGCAGTGGAAACACAGTTACATTCTCTGTCAAGGAAAAGCTAAGAAAAAGATGTAGCTTGTCCAATGCTTGAAGTGGTATGTGGTCACTCATCCTGAATATTTTCGTCTCCGGAAGGAATTTGCCGAGATTCTGAGAAAGAAAGCCTTCTAGACTTTCCGGTTGCAGCTTCACCTGGCCCTTCTGATGACAATGATAGTGCAGGAGGTCCTGATGAGGAGCCCAATAATCGTCGGACAACTGGGATATCAGCTGCTGAGGATAGATTGTGCATAGCCACAGGATGATCGAATTTGCAATTGGGGCCAAATTTGCAAATGGCATATCGAGAATAAAAAAGGCATAATGGTTCACCCTATTGGACATACCAAAAGAGAACTGAGCATACTTGTTTTATAGAAAACAATACCAAATAATTTCTGCTACCAGTTCACAAGACCGAGTATTGGAAACAATATTTTATAACAGAAAAAAGATACTATCAAAAGGCCCCTACGATAAAAGATTCTCAACAAGGCCTGGTCCAGATTAATAAAGCCAGATCTGGCCCATGTTTCTATGGCAGTCCACGCGAGCCAATTTTTTCGTCAGACTTGATATGCTATACCAATCCCGATTTAGGACCAGGCATTAGGACCCAACTAGGGACCAAAGCCACAGAGACTGTAAAATAAGTTTTTGTTTATGACCTGGGCTCGAACCCAGGACATCCTCAATAACCCCACCAGTCCCAATCACGGGGCCACCCCGGTGACTTATAAAGGTGATCTCTCACTTACTTCACTTAGAATAAAATAAATTATAACCTTGTGGAAGGAGATAAATGAACATGTTTATTTTTCTCTTCATGTAACCAGATGTAATCACCATATTAGTAAACTTCCTTTGCAACTTCTGAGTGCATGTAAAGCAGGCATCAAACATAGTAAGAGCAAATATTGCAGCCAATGATCATAACAAGATTACCGAACATATCATAAAGTCTCTACATTGTTGTAAAAGATATCTGATTGTTAAGTATAGTGTTTAGTCTTAGTCAATAACTTAGCTTATCCTTATTTAGTATATATGGCCATAGAGTCCCAAAATGAAAGTAGACTTTTCCAACTCTAACATGGTATCACCGTATCAGAGCATGGTTCATCTTGGACCTAGCTCCTCTCCCAAAATCCTAGCCATCAAGCCTTAGTCACCTCGCAACCGAGTAGACATGCCATGACTTGATCTTGCGACATCGTTGCCACCGAAACTGCGATTCCCACCCTCGTCTCCTGTGATCGTCACTACGGGATCCACCTCCAACTTTCTCAACAATAGCAACACTCACTTGCTGGGATCGATCCCTGCAGTTTCCTCTATCAGACTAACCCCGAGCTCCTGTCTTCGGCCAGAGTGTACACAAGTCGTTTCTACACAGTCGCCATCTTTGCACAGTCGCCATAACCACCGTCACCCCCAACCGACTTCACCAGGCCCAGGCCACCGCCCTTCCGACTTTGCTATTACTTTACCTCACCATTATTGTTTGTTAGAGACAAATTGTATAGACCCACATTGGCCAGACAACTAGATTGTCGCCAACCAATGGGGATATATATACATGCTTCAAGGACTATTGTAGTTAATCCATTCCGTTCTATTATATTCAATTTCTGATTCTACATTGTATCGCATTTGCGTCACTCCACTCATCCGCATCATTCGACTGACCATTTATCTCACTATTAGTCATGATGTTTCTTATGTTGTACATGTTGTCAGTATGTTTTTGCACCCCGTACTGCACACAATGTTGCTCTGCTGCAGTTTCTTTGCTATATACGGGCACAACACTAGATCATTGTTATATTCTCAGGTACTTCGTTCTTGGATATTCGTACTTGTTCTGATACTGATTGCATTGATGATGTTATTGATCGGTGATCCACAATTGGGTTTTGTGTGTTTGTTGGTGATTCTTTGGTTTCCTGTAAATCAAAGAAACATGGTGTAGTTCCCGAACTACTTAGATGCATATTGTAGACTTTTTCACGAAGGCCTATACAATTCAAAGACACTCACTACTACTACTACTTACTACTGGACAAACTCTTGATGATAGATCCTCATGAGTTTGAGGGAAGTAATAGTTGATTTTTGTTTGTTGTTTATAGTTGTTTTTCATTTGTACTTTTCTCTTGTCAAACTCACATTGTTCTAACATCTTGAGTTCGAGGGGGGTGTTAGAGACATACATATTGTATAGTCCCACATTGGCCGGATGACTAGACTGCCAACCAATGGGGTATATATATACCCTGCCTCAAAGGCTACTGTAGGTAATGCAATACATTATCTTCCATTCCATTACTGGCTCTATCATTGTCCCCCACTGAAATCAGAGTTGCATCTCTCAGACTCGTGCTCACTGTATGTTTATGCTGATGCCTGGGTCAGGAAAGTGACATTTAGAGGGTTAAATAGCGAGTGATTCCCATCCATTCAAGCAATCCAACAATTACAAGCACCAACATCAACCATTACAGCAGAAATGGTCATTCGTTTCCATTGCCACAAGTTGTAGATTAATCCATTCTCCTTCTCGGTCTCCAATAATTTTCAGTCCCAAGTGGAGCAGTTTGATCTATCACAGAACAGTACATTAAACACTCCTTTCCATTGCCACATACAACAACAGGAGCAATTCTTTCAATAACCTCAATTGCTCCTCCAGCCCACATCAAGTCAGCAGCCTTCCATATTGCTGCAGTGTCCCTCTCCTTCTCTATTTATAGCCATCCTGTATTCAGATCCTCTCTCTAACACCATTGACCTAAATCTTTCATCCACTAGCCCACTACATTTATATTTTATGGGATACTTTTGCATTTGGCGTGCTCCTTGGATGGTGGTGTCCCCTCTCTTCATCAGTACATTGGTTAGCTGCCGCATCATTTGGTAGTGTTTTCTTGTGGGACATTCTTGTATCTTCTGCTACGTCCTTGCATTTTTTTTTTTCTCTACTATTCCGGCTATTAAAAGTTACATCTTGGTTGTTTTGGCTCTACTCACGGCTTGTCAATATGGGCTATCCCGTCGCTACTAGTGATTCTTCAGGCTCCTATTATATCGGTCGCCATACAGGGTGATGTTCTCATCATATTACCTCCACCCAATCCTTAGATGAGTGCTACGCTCTTGCTTGCCATAAAGCTTGGTCCACTCGATCTCACTTGTACATCTGATGTTCGCTCGAGGTTTATACAGACAGTTGATGGCACATCCTTGCCTATTGTGTACCGAGCACTTCTCCGACTTACCTTGGTTTTTCGTTCCCATGCTATCAATGAATCTCCTCTCACTATCTCAGTTGACCAACATGCAGTACTTTGTAAGTTTACATCGCCCTCATGCTTAGTATTCGACTCTCGCATAGGAAAACATATTGGCTACGGGCGTCGACGTGAAGGTCTCTACTACATGGACAATCTCGTCCTACCATTGCCTACCACCTTTCCTCCTTCGGCTGTTAGCCACCTTGACGTCACTATTCCTTCTGCATGTGACATTTGGCATCGGTGTCTTGGGTATCTGTCGCTACCTCACTTGTGGTTCCTATATTCTTCTAGCATTTTAGGAGATTCTTCCACTACATCCTTAACTCCCTGTACTGGTGGTACGTTGGGAAAGCCACTAGCTAGTTCATTCCCTTCCAGCGAGCATATCCCATCCTCTCATTTCGACTTAATCCACTATAACGTATGGGAACCCTCTCCTCATCTATCAAAAGGTGGGAATTAATATTATGTTATATTCATCGATGATTGTACTTGTTACACATGGATTTACATGCTCTCCCAAAAGTCTACGTCTTCTTGACATATGTTAAGTTTACTACAATGGTTGCCACAACAATCAAGATATTTCGCTCAGATTCAAGAGAGTACACGTCGCATCATTTAAGATATTTTCTTGCTTCTTAGGTGACGTTGTCTTAGTTCTCATGCCCATATGAACATTAGCAAGATAATGTTGCTGAGAGACGACATTATCATATACTTGAGATTAAACGTACCCGGCTACTCTCTGCGTCAGATTCAATTCAGTTTTGGGCTGACGTAGTCCTTACGAGCACGCTTCTCAACAATCGGTTTCCTTCTTCTACTCTAGAGTGTCTTCCCTTGCCAAAAGCTCTACAATGGTGCTCCAGATTATTCTCTCCTCTGAATGTTCGAATGCACTTGTTTTGTTTCTACTTCTCTGTCCGAAAGAAGCAAGTTATCAACTCGGTCTATTATGTGTGTCTTCTTAGGGTAAAACAACAAGCATAAGGGTTATAGATGCTATTATCCAATTGCCAAACATCTTCGTACCTCATGCCATATATTCTTCGTGGATCATCTTCCTTACTATGCTCTACCCCATCCTCCAACACCTTTACCACCTTCTACACTGGCGGATCTTATCTTTCTCGAGACTACCACATATGTTCCAGACACTCCATCTCTACTTCCCGGCCCTCCTACTACTGAGGACGACTCGTGATCACTATAATATCACTACTGATCCTACATATCCCCCCTTCAGGACACTAGAGAGGAGATATTGTGTATTCCTATACATCATGCTCCACCTTTATCTGTCACTCCTCCTGCTACTGAGGATCGCTAACTTGTGTCGCGTCCCACTCGCGAGTGTCATCCTCCCAAGTGATTGAACTTATCCACTTCCACGAGTCCTACTCTTTCAGTTTTCATGCTAGCACAACAATTTTCATGCTAGCACAACTAATATGTGAGTTTTAACCTAGATGATATCAGAAATGACAACATGTCATGTCTGATGGGTTCAAGGCCCTTCAAAAGACTAATACATGGGACGTTACCCCTCTGCCTCCAGGAAAAATCACATATTAGTTGTTACTGGGTCTATAAGGTTAAAACTCGCTCGGATTTTTCTATTGATTGATAGAAGGCCCATCTAGTTGCTCATGGATACTCTCCACATTATGGTATTGATTACGACGTGACCTTTGTCCCTGTTGCCAAGATGACGATTGTATGTCCTCTCCTGGCCCTTGCCTCCATTAGTGACCTCTTTTTCAGATGGATGTGAAGAATATCTTCATAGAGATTTGACCGAGGATGTCTACATAGATCGTCCTCGTAGCCATTTTATCATTCTCTAGGACAAGTTTGTTATCTGTGCAAGGTGATCTATGTCTAGGCCCTTCGGGCTTGGTTTCCAATTCACTTCGGCCATTCATATTGTCGGATTTACATTAAGTCAGAATTATCCTGCCATGTTCACTCATCCCTCTGGGACATTCCTTTTACTCTATATCGATGATACGGTTATCACTAGCAACAATCTCATTAACATTATGCAAGCCAAGTATCACTTGCATCAGCAGTTTGAAATGAAGAATTGGTACCCTACGCACCTTCATTGCTCTCAAAGGTTGATCACTCATCTCGCGAGTATCTTTCTCTCAACAAAAGTTCATTGTTGATATCTTGACAGAGTTGGTTTGAGTGATACTTGTACTTCCCTTACATCTCTAGAGTTGAATTCCAAGTTGCATCCCCTCTAATCCTTCTAGGTATCGTCAATAGGTTAGCAGTTTAGTATATCTCACTATTTGTCGTCCTGACATATTTCATGTTATGCACATCGATACCCAATTCGTTTCAGCTCCCCGCAGCACTCAATATACAGCTCTTCTTTGCTATCTTCGAGGCACCATCACCAGATCCTCTTCTTGTCAACCTCTTCCACCTAACATATTTCATGTTGTGTACATTGTTAACCAATTTTTTTTTCAGCTCCCCACATCACTCACTATTCAGCTCTTACTTCACTAACTCCGAAGCACCATCAGAAGATCATTTTCTTCTCATCCTCTTCCACCTTGCGTCCTCATGCTTATTGTTAAGCGTTTTAGGTAGTGGGCTTTAGTCCCACATCGGGTAGAATAATAGAGAGAGGGGTCAGCCTCTTCTATATATATGTAGTATTTTCCATCAATGAAAAACATTCCATTATTCTAGTTCTATATGGTATCAGAGCCATACCCCCTCCCCCTCCCTCTCTCTCTCTCTTTCTCCAAAACCCTACCCGTTGCCGCCCACCCGCCCACCCCCCTCCCGGCTCCGCCAGGCCCCCCGCTCTCTTTTTGCTGAGGAGGGTCTCAAACATCCCAGTTGGAATGCTGTTATGGAAGAGGAAATGAAAGCGCTTCGGAAAAACCATACTTGGAACTTGGTAAATTTGTCGCCTGGTAAACAGGTTGTCGGTTGCAAATAGGTGTTCACGATCAAAGTGAAACCAGATGACACCCTTGATCGACTAAAGGCACGTCTGGTAGCTAAAGGATATTCTCAGACTTATGGTGAGGATTATTTTGAGACATTCTCCCCAGTTGCCAGGATGACCTCTGTGCGCGTACTCTTGGCCTTAGGTGTTCGCTATGACTGGCCGCTACTCCAGCTAGATATCAAGAATGTCTTCCTCCACGGGGACCTTGATGAAGATATATATATGGTGCAACCTCCCGGGTTCGTTGCAAGGGAGGGTAAAGTATGTCATCTGAGGAAGGCCCTCTATGGTCTCCAACAATCACCTCGTGCATGGTTTGGTCGGTTTACATATGTGGTCACTCAGTTTGGCATGTATCAATCAAATAAGGATCATTCAGTATTTTACCGACAGACATCGACGGGAAGGATACTCCTTGGTGTTTATGTTGATGACATTGTAATCACAGGAGACGACAATCAGGGCATTGCAGGACTGAAGAAGTTCTTGGGAGAACAGTTTCAGACCAAGGATATCGGATCATTAAACTACTTCTTGGGTGTTGAAGTCATACAAAAAAAGAAGCACATTGTCATGTCGCAGAGGAAATATGTGCTAGACATACTACATGATGCATGAATGATGCAAGCCAAGGGAGCAATGTCGTCGATGGACTGAGGAGAAAAGTTAATCCCCGACGAGGGGGTACTAATGACGAATACGGATCAATATCGTCGAGTAGTTGGAAAACTCAACTACTTGGCGGTTATGACTCACCCAGATATTTCTTTGTCGTCATTGTCGTGAGTAGATTTATCTCTTCTCCACGAGTTCCACATTGGCAGGCATTTCTCAGAATTCTGCGTTGTTTAGTCCAGAATCCTGGAAAAGAAATTCGCATAGAGAATCAGGGACATACAAATATTGAGTGCTTTACCGATGCTTACTTGGGTGCAAGTCTGACAGATAGACGATCTATGTCTGGTTATTCGGTATTTATTGGCGAAAACTTGGTATCATGAAAGAGTAAGAAGCAGAGTGTGATCGTACGATCAAGTTCCGAAACAGAATATTGAGTCATTGCTCATGGCACGGCAGAAGTATTATATCTGCAGCATCTTCTACAAGAGCTGGAAGAAGAAGCAGGATCTAAAATAGCAGATATGTGGTGTGATAACCAATCTGCTATGCATATTGCTACCAATCTTGTATTTCATGAAAGGACGAAGCACATTGAAATTGATGCCCATTTCGTCCGTGACAAGTATCACGTGAGGACCGATGATCAGATAGCCGATATCTTCACGAAATCTCTTTTTGTCCTCGGATACAATTTTTATGTAACAAGATGGGCATGATTGATATATATGCTCAAGCTTGAGGGAGGGTGTTAAGCGTTATATTAAGTAGTGGACTTTAGTCCCACATTGGGTAGAATAATAGAGAGAGGGGTCAGCCTCTCCTATATATATGTAGTCTTTTCCATCAATGAAAAATATTCCATTATTCTAGTTCTACACTTATATTGATGTCGATTAGGCTGATAATGTTTCCAACCGCAAGTCTACAACTGGTTTTGCATATTTCTTGGATAGTCATTTTTTGGAAGTCCAAGAAATAGGATGTTGCCTCTCGATCTAGTGTCGAGGTTGAGTATCATGTTATAGTGTCTACCACTGCTTGCTGATATGGGTATCTATCCTCTTCATTGTGACAATACTAGTGCTCTTATGATTGTCACTAACCCAGTTGTCCATGAGCGCATGAAACATATTGAGCTTGATTATCATTTTGTATGCTATCACTATATTGTCGAGACAATTTCTTTTTGCTTTGTCACTTCTCAGCTTCAGCTTCAGCTTGCTAACTTCTTCACTAAAGCTCACACTTTCATAAGCAAACCCTCGTTGGTTGATCCATAGTAAGTTTTCTTTTTTGGGGGGGGGGAGGGGAGGGGGGGTTGTTAAGTATATAATTTTTAGTCTTGGTCTTAGTTATTAGCTTATCATTATCCTAAGTATTTTCTTTACTTGCTATCTATATACTATGTATGGCCATAGAGTCCCGAAATGAAAGTAAACTTTTCAATTCTAACACAAAATTGTGCAGTCAAAATTTTAAAAGCAGAATAAAAACGATTTATCAAAATTTATTAAGTTTTTAAGGCAAGCTGCAGAAGACTCCCCCGATATCACCCGTAATTGAAAGGTATATTCCGATAAAGACCCATATTTTCATGTCTCATAAAATTCATTCAAACTTCTTGCTTCCCGCACGTTTGAAAAATAGCTTAGAATTTTTTAAGGACTAATTGTCATATGGAGATAATAAAAAAACGAAGAGAAAATAACCCCTTACCTCCATCCACTTTTTCTTTGTCCCCTATGGCAAAAAACAATGGCACCAATGGTGGCATAAGGGACGGATGATGGTTCCGGCGGCAGCTCCTCTTATATGTAGAAATCTCTCTTTCCCTCTGCCTCCTCTTACCTCTTCTCGAATTGGTGATGGCAGGGAAGAGAACATCTTGACTAACCTTCCCTGGAATCTCCCCCATCTTTTTTTCTCTTCCCTCTTCCTCCCTCTTCTCCTCTTCTACCTCTTTCCTCTTTGTCTAGATACGACTACTTCATTGTCGAGAGAATCTCCACCACAATTGATTGATGTGGAGAAAAGTTGCACCAGCATGAACTAAATGTTTTAGCAAACCTTTCACTCTGCTTGTTGTTGCCTCAACCCCAAACTTACCACCCGTCTCCCGCCTCCTCTTTCAAACATGGTAATTCCTCACTAGAATCCCCGACCTCGAGATGGCCGTGCTAAAGATGAGGATTATGAGGATGGTTCACAACCCTATTCCCCTCTTCTCCTTTCCACCAACTCACCAAGTCATCTTCTATTGTCTACTACACTTTCATCCATGAATTTGCATTGTGAGGATTGACAGCTGCTTGACAATCAGTCTTTAAACTTGTTCATTATATTTGTAGAGCCTTCACAATTTTGAAATCTATTCTGCAGTTGATCCCATCACAACGGAAAAGGCATGTTGAAATCAAAATATAAACCTCTGGTTCATTACATGTGAAGTCACAATTTCATTAATTCATTTTAAGTCATGTTAATAAGATACACTATCTGATGGTTAACCAAAGTTGCCAATAATACCAATTGCAAATATTTTGTGTCAGTGACCAAGATACTATCTTTATGCTTTGTCAAAGAGGATGACTTTTTCTTGTATTCAATTCCAAAACTTGTATATAAAATGTTAAAATTAAGGCATGGATGACAATAAGTTGATATCTTTCATTGTTCGCATTTTGCTGTATAACTAACCAGTAGCATATATGCCAAGAAAAACTACCATGATATCATTATATATCCATCATACAGATAAGGAGTTGCCATTCTTTTTCACTCTTTGGCTTAGTGAGTCACAGAGATGAATGCAATTTATTATAGCAAGTTGTATCAACTTACCTCTTTGTACACTCCTTTTTATATCTAGGGGATCTTGGATGTGCTCCTTGGTTGCATGAGCTGAAAGTGCATATCTAAAAACTAGATCTGCCGACTTGCCGCCAAGGTTTTATGATATGATCTTCTCATGTTCATAGCAACCTTGGCTAGAAATTCGACATCAACATAGAGGATTAATGTCAAGTCAATAGTTAATCATAAAAAAATTTGTCGGAGATATACATTTGAAGACAAATACAGGAGCAATTCTTCTGCTTAAAGATGTTCGTCATGTCCCCGATATTCGCTTCAATGATAAGGGATTCTTTAATCTCTTCTGAAACGATCAGTAGAAACTTTCCAGAGATTCGTTGATGATTGCCAGTGTATGTAACGCCCGCAACCGCACGGTGCGTTACGCTGAGTCGAATTGAATGAAACAAATGCTGGTTATATTTGATTTGTTGGATTTTGGGAATAAGTATTGATTGAGTTGTTTCATGTGCAGATGGCTAGCGGGTTCGATGGAAATCAGGTGTTCGTTCAGAGCAGTACTGAGATAGCTGAGTTGGAATGATAATGCCATCTTCCTTAGTCCGATCGGTCGGATGATTTGTAGAGCACGGCCTGCTCGCACGGTCATACCAGTTGAGTAGATCGCGCTTGCATCGGACCACGGGTTCAAGGGATTGGCCGTATCGGCAGGACAGGATGCCTAACGGGATCAAACATTGTGAGTGGGCTCTTTCCCTTCTCGTCTACTCCTTCATGCCTAATAATATGGAAACACGTAAAAGGCTTGAAACACTTGGGCTGAAACATTGGGAATCACTACACTGAGGCGTGCATAGAGTGTACGCCATTGGCTTGGTAGGATTGTGGCTTGATATGGTTTACGCGTTGGATAGTTGGAGCTAGAGTTGGAATATTACACTTGAGGCAGTTGGTTGGATAATTGGGATTATGCTTGGACAGTTGGAATGATACATTGAGGCATTGAGAATATCGGAAATTTGGGCGAGCGAGCGTGCATCCGTGCACGGGTATCACTTGGTCGCTTTGTCTTGCAAAGCGAGCAGTTGTGGTTCGAAACCGAACAACTGCATCGGCGCGGGCATTGTGCCTCTTTTGGGGCATTGTGCCATGGGATAGTTTGAGAAGGGTGTTGCACCATTGGAAATACTGTGTTGAGAAGAGGCATTGTGCCTGTAGAAATACTTGGGATTTGGTGCCTTGGGCAATATGTTGGAAGAATGGTTATGGATTCTTTGGTTGGATGTGTTGGTTGGATTATTCATGGAACGAGTCTAGGATCGCTTGGTGGGGCGAGAATGTTCGATCCTCTCGTCATACCTACTTGGTGTCTGCACGTCACGGACAACCTGTATTGCACAGGGTTTGGTCTCCTCGAACGGGTACTCCGGGGCACCGGGACCGTTCGGCCATGGAGGAGACAATTGGGTAACGCGTCTTGGGCGCGGTGCCAGTGGTTGGAATCGATCCAGGTGGGTTAGCTACTTAGCGCTGTTTCGAGGAGAACCGCATTTGATCAGTCCGATCAAAGTCCTTTATGGCTTGGCCAGTGACTTCATATAGTATAGTGTTGGCTTGCTTTTCTTTTGTTGGTTTGGCTTTCGTGTAGGCGCGGCCACCTTGCCTCGGCAAGAGTGTGCACTGTGAGATTTGGATTGTAAATGTTGGTTGAGGATGGATATTGAGGCTTGGTTGATGGTTCGACATGTTATCGTATTGCTTGGACTTGAGCAGGACGGTTTGCATGCTAGTTTCCCTCGAGTTGCTTATATATTTGCTTGTCGTTTGGTTTGAGTTGAGTGTTTGCATGCTTAAACTGCTTTACAGCTTTCCTTAACATGTCATCCCTATGCCATGAAATGAATATAGGATTCAACTAGAAAGATCACCATATAACTGTTTGCATTCACTATTTTTACTTAGTGTCGGCTTAGGCGAGTGGGTTACCCCGCTCACCAGTACGGTTGTGTACTGACCCACGTTTGTGGGCATTATTTCATGTACGCAGGCGTAGTGGCGCTGCTTGGATATACGGGACATGATGTATGAACTGTAAGTACCTTTGTGGGCTAGAGAAAAGAGCAAGAGTATTTCATCGCCTTCGTGGCATCGCCTTCGTGGCCTTGTCTTCGATGAGGCATTTCATTTGACCCTATCGTGAGCTTCGCTGCATATTACTCTGATTGTGTGCTTGGTACACAATACTTGACTTCCGCTGCAACTTGGTTGTTTCAATGATAACATTTGGTGTTTGACAACATTGCCTTGTACGAGCGCAACTCCAGGCTCGTACGGCATCACGTCCCGATGAGAACGATGGTCCTGCGGGAGAGCTGTAAACGTGGTGATTCACGTTCAGCGGGGACTATCGAGCTTGCGGGAGATTGGGGCGTGACAGATTGGTATCAGAGCGCCTGGTTCATTTTCTCGGACTTGGTCCTTCGCTTCATCACAAATTCTAAATAGCTTCCGCGTGTCGTCTAGCTCTTGACTCTACTCGGTGCCGCATCGGATGTTTCATGCAATAAGTCTATTTATTGCTAGTTGTGGCTGCATATTATTCTTTGTTGGGTTGCCTTGGTTGGTTTTCGTAGGATCGCTTAGTCTCGTTAGGCGTTGTTGCATTTGTGCAACAAGTGTGGGCTTTTGTTGGGTTAGCTTGGCTTAGCGTTCGGGAGTTTCTGATTGCCTCAATGGATCAGTTGGTTGGCTAACGAGATTTGGTTATACGGCATGTTTTGAGTAAAAAGCATTCGATGAGAATAAATCGTTGCACGAGTTGCTCGTCTAGCGAATGTGTTGGATAGAAGTTGGAAGTTTGGCTGTGGCGCATCGGTTGAGCATGTTTGAGTTTGGCTCGGGAATATCAGAATAGTTGGCACGAGTTGCTCGTATAACAAATGTGTGGAACCATTGAGTATTGGGTTGGATTACTTGGAAGAGAGATCGTTGCACGAGTTGCTCGTATTGCAAATGTATCAGACGGTTTGAGAATAGCTGCAAGCATTGAGAATGGAACATGGCACGAGTTGCATAGTGAGATTTATGGAAACAGTTGGATAATTCAAGCATTGCCTGAGTTTTTGTGTCAGACTTGAGTTGAGAAAGGCATGATCATGCATGGAGAATGGTTCGAACGGATCTTGGATTCGTGCAGGAAAACGTAATGTGAGTAGTGACTTGATTCGAAGTGGTATATGGGATCAAACGTGTTAAGCAAGGCATTGGAAATATTTTGGTTGGACATCTATGGGAATTGCCTGAACGGACTCGTGAAACGAGAATACAAGTTGGTTGGTGCACGTCGGTTGAGTTGGGAAGAATGAAAATGGAGCAAGCGAATATTGAGTTGAGCATATCGTGAACGGACTGATGCAAATGAAAGCATCGTTGGGCTTAAGTGATGGACGAGATCGGAACGAACATTTGGGTTACGCTTGAGCAAAGTGGTGGGATTATCGGAATGATAGCGAGCACGAACTACGATTTTGGGCAACATATTTGAGCTGTTGGTTGAGCAATGAAACACGATTTGGTTTGGAGGGACAATGCGATGGATTCACACAAACTTGGAAGATTTTGGATATTGCTGCTCGAGAAGTTTGACTCAGGTTTAGCGGAAGTGGAAGTTTGGGCAAGATGGTGCAACAAGCATAGACGGATTCTCCGGAAGACGTGGACGGATCGTGACAACAACTGAGGGGAAAGATTTTTGGTGGACAAACTTTTGAAGATAGCTAAATGTGGGAGCAACGTCGGAACAAATCACTGTGTTGCTAGAGCAAGTTGGACGTGCATTGTGGAACGCGGCAAACGGATAAGAATTGTAGCAAGTCTTGAGTTTCGGAAATCATTGCAGTGGTAGTGCGAGAAGACGAACATGGCAGTTCGGAAAATTTGATGGATTCAGGGCAGAACGGCGGATTGATGGAAGACGGTTTCAATGAGCACAGTTCTCGAATTGTGGCTTGGTTAGATAGCAAGACTCTAGGTGGTTAAGCAGCATTGGTTGACAGATCATCAAAGGTAGTGCATGAATTGCTCGGATTCGAAAGTTCGTTCGGATGGAATGGTTGGATTTTTGATTCGGATTTGCAGGTGAGTTATAGCATGGTTTTTAATAACTGTCCATCGTGATGATTACAATTATCGAGCGTAGCTTCGGGACAGCTGACCCTAGCGACCTGTCCGTCAGATCGGAGATTGAATATGGTTAGACCCATAGAACGACCCTTGAGGCGGCGTATTTGGGAATACGTCGAGGGCAGATGTGAGCGATGAGATTTGGCTTATCGACTGAGTGTTGGATTTGAGAGATCCTTGGGATAGCCTTCAGCTGAAGATGCAGCCGGAAGATCGAAGCGATGGTGGGATTGGCCTAAGTCAACTGATGAGATTCAGAGTCACAGATTTTTGTAGATGGCATCGCCTCTGACTCATCGTGCTCTGGAAGGGAATAGCATTTATATGAATGGACGACTGTGGCGGCTCGTTCAAATCAAATCTTTGCGAATACTGGAAGGGACAGATGTGCCTCAGATTTACAAGATGTATCGGAACTTAGTCTGGGAAGCGTGCTCATTCGGAAGGCGAAGGTGATATTCTATGCTTCGAGGCAGTGGAAGCAGCGCGAAGAACTATTCCATGCGCAACCTAGGAATTGTGGCGAGTGTGTCCACGTTGAAATCGTGGCGACACTATCCCTATGGCGTGGCGGCGAGATCTTCGTGGATCACACAAACCTCAATATAGATGTTCACCCTGTGAGGTATTGAGATTGAGGAAGAGGTATTGGACTGAGCTGATGAAAGCAAAGTTGATATTTGGGTAAGTCGCCTAGATGGGGTAGTATCATTTGAGTTGATCGTTCGGTGCATGAGATATATTTGGAGATGTTGCTAGTGCGGATTCGGATTGAGTTGGAACAAGAACTGATTGAGTCGGTGAAAAATCATCATATTGAGAATAGTGCTCAAGCGAACATGTTGGAATGGAAATCAGGATTGGTTCGATTTGGGAGTGAAGCTAATGGATGCCTCGAACATAAAGATACCCTTGTAACTTATCCAAATTCGCTATCGCAAAGCTCGGCTGAAATACATGTATTTTAGGGACGCCTTAAATATGTGTATCGATCCAAAACTAAGCGATACGAGGAATTCGTATTGAGCTGCAAGGAGGATGTGGGAATATAGAATTTGTACGAGCATTCAACAGAGCGAGATGCTGAGTCTGGATCAGGATAATGTGAGTTGCATAGAGCAGATCCATGGAATTGGATTGTGGCATGTGATAGGAATGAGTACCAGCACGGTTCGTGGACGAACCTGATTCTAAGTGGTATATTATGTAACGTCCGCAACCGCACGGTGCGTTACGCTGAGTCGAATTGAATGAAACAAATGCTGGTTATATTTGATTTGTTGGATTTTGAGAATAAGTATTGATTGAGTTGTTTCATGTGCAGATGGCTAGCGGGTTCGATGGAAATCAGGTGTTCGTTCAGAGCAGTACTGAGATAGCTGAGTTGGAATGATAATGCCATCTTCCTTAGTCCGATCGGTCGGATGATTTGTAGAGCACGGCCTGCTCGCACGGTCATACCAGTTGAGTAGATCGCGCTTGCATCGGACCACGGGTTCAAGGGATTGGCCGTATCGGCAGGACAGGATGCCTAACGGGATCAAACATTGTGAGTGGGCTCTTTCCCTTCTCGTCTACTCCTTCATGCCTAATAATATGGAAACACGTAAAAGGCTTGAAACACTTGGGCTGAAACATTGGGAATCACTACACTGAGGCGTGCATAGAGTGTACGCCATTGGCTTGGTAGGATTGTGGCTTGATATGGTTTACGCGTTGGATAGTTGGAGCTAGAGTTGGAATATTACACTTGAGGCAGTTGGTTGGATAATTGGGATTATGCTTGGACAGTTGGAATGATACATTGAGGCATTGAGAATATCGGAAATTTGGGCGAGCGAGCGTGCATCCGTGCACGGGTATCACTTGGTCGCTTTGTCTTGCAAAGCGAGCAGTTGTGGTTCGAAACCGAACAACTGCATCGGCGCGGGCATTGTGCCTCTTTTGGGGCATTGTGCCATGGGATAGTTTGAGAAGGGTGTTGCACCATTGGAAATACTGTGTTGAGAAGAGGCATTGTGCCTGTAGAAATACTTGGAATTTGGTGCCTTGGGCAATATGTTGGAAGAATGGTTATGGATTCTTTGGTTGGATGTGTTGGTTGGATTATTCATGGAACGAGTCTAGGATCGCTTGGTGGGGCGAGAATGTTCGATCCTCTCGTCATACCTACTTGGTGTCTGCATGTCACGGACAACCTGTATTGCACAGGGTTTGGTCTCCTCGAACGGGTACTTCGGGGCACCGGGACCGTTCGGCCATGGAGGAGACAATTGGGTAACACGTCTTGGGCGCGGTGCCAATGGTTGGAATCGATCCAGGTGGGTTAGCTACTTAGCGCTGTTTCGAGGAGAACCGCATTTGATCAGTCCGATCAAAGTCCTTTATGGCTTGGCCAGTGACTTCATATAGTATAGTGTTGGCTTGCTTTTCTTTTGTTGGTTTGGCTTTCGTGTAGGCGCGGCCACCTTGCCTCGGCAAGAGTGTGCACTGTGAGATTTGGATTGTAAATGTTGGTTGAGGATGGATATTGAGGCTTGGTTGATGGTTCGACATGTTATCGTATTGCTTGGACTTGAGCAGGACGGTTTGCATGCTAGTTTCCCTCGAGTTGCTTATATATTTGCTTGTCGTTTGGTTTGAGTTGAGTGTTTGCATGCTTAAACTGCTTTACAGCTTTCCTTAACATGTCATCCCTATGCCATGAAATGAATATAGGATTCAACTAGAAAGATCACCATATAACTGTTTGCATTCACTATTTTTACTTAGTGTCGGCTTAGGCGAGTGGGTTACCCCGCTCACCAGTACGGTTGTGTACTGACCCACGTTTGTGGGCATTATTTCATGTACGCAGGCGTAGTGGCGCTGCTTGGATATACGGGACATGATGTATGAACTGTAAGTACCTTTGTGGGCTAGAGAAAAGAGCAAGAGTATTTCATCGCCTTCGTGGCATCGCCTTCGTGGCCTTGTCTTCGATGAGGCATTTCATTTGACCCTATCGTGAGCTTCGCTGCATATTACTCTGATTGTGTGCTTGGTACACAATACTTGACTTCCGCTGCAACTTGGTTGTTTCAATGATAACATTTGGTGTTTGACAACATTGCCTTGTACGAGCGCAACTCCAGGCTCGTACGGCATCACGTCCCGATGAGAACGATGGTCCTGCGGGAGAGCTGTAAACGTGGTGATTCACGTTCAGCGGGGACTATCGAGCTTGCGGGAGATTGGGGCGTGACAGATTGGTATCAGAGCGCCTGGTTCATTTTCTCGGACTTGGTCCTTCGCTTCATCACAAATTCTAAATAGCTTCCGCGTGTCGTCTAGCTCTTGACTCTACTCGGTGCCGCATCGGATGTTTCATGCAATAAGTCTATTTATTGCTAGTTGTGGCTGCATATTATTCTTTGTTGGGTTGCCTTGGTTGGTTTTCGTAGGATCGCTTAGTCTCGTTAGGCGTTGTTGCATTTGTGCAACAAGTGTGGGCTTTTGTTGGGTTAGCTTGGCTTAGCGTTCGGGAGTTTCTGATTGCCTCAATGGATCAGTTGGTTGGCTAACGAGATTTGGTTATACGGCATGTTTTGAGTAAAAAGCATTCGATGAGAATAAATCGTTGCACGAGTTGCTCGTCTAGCGAATGTGTTGGATAGAAGTTGGAAGTTTGGCTGTGGCGCATCGGTTGAGCATGTTTGAGTTTGGCTCGGGAATATCAGAATAGTTGGCACGAGTTGCTCGTATAACAAATGTGTGGAACCATTGAGTATTGGGTTGGATTACTTGGAAGAGAGATCGTTGCACGAGTTGCTCGTATTGCAAATGTATCAGACGGTTTGAGAATAGCTGCAAGCATTGAGAATGGAACATGGCACGAGTTGCATAGTGAGATTTATGGAAACAGTTGGATAATTCAAGCATTGCCTGAGTTTTTGTGTCAGACTTGAGTTGAGAAAGGCATGATCATGCATGGAGAATGGTTCGAACGGATCTTGGATTCGTGCAGGAAAACGTAATGTGAGTAGTGACTTGATTCGAAGTGGTATATGGGATCAAACGTGTTAAGCAAGGCATTGGAAATATTTTGGTTGGACATCTATGGGAATTGCCTGAACGGACTCGTGAAACGAGAATACAAGTTGGTTGGTGCACGTCGGTTGAGTTGGGAAGAATGAAAATGGAGCAAGCGAATATTGAGTTGAGCATATCGTGAACGGACTGATGCAAATGAAAGCATCGTTGGGCTTAAGTGATGGACGAGATCGGAACGAACATTTGGGTTACGCTTGAGCAAAGTGGTGGGATTATCGGAATGATAGCGAGCACGAACTACGATTTTGGGCAACATATTTGAGCTGTTGGTTGAGCAATGAAACACGATTTGGTTTGGAGGGACAATGCGATGGATTCACACAAACTTGGAAGATTTTGGATATTGCTGCTCGAGAAGTTTGACTCAGGTTTAGCGGAAGTGGAAGTTTGGGCAAGATGGTGCAACAAGCATAGACGGATTCTCCGGAAGACGTGGACGGATCGTGACAACAACTGAGGGGAAAGATTTTTGGTGGACAAACTTTTGAAGATAGCTAAATGTGGGAGCAACGTCGGAACAAATCACTGTGTTGCTAGAGCAAGTTGGACGTGCATTGTGGAACGCGGCAAACGGATAAGAATTGTAGCAAGTCTTGAGTTTCGGAAATCATTGCAGTGGTAGTGCGAGAAGACGAACATGGCAGTTCGGAAAATTTGATGGATTCAGGGCAGAACGGCGGATTGATGGAAGACGGTTTCAATGAGCACAGTTCTCGAATTGTGGCTTGGTTAGATAGCAAGACTCTAGGTGGTTAAGCAGCATTGGTTGACAGATCATCAAAGGTAGTGCATGAATTGCTCGGATTCGAAAGTTCGTTCGGATGGAATGGTTGGATTTTTGATTCGGATTTGCAGGTGAGTTATAGCATGGTTTTTAATAACTGTCCATCGTGATGATTACAATTATCGAGCGTAGCTTCGGGACAGCTGACCCTAGCGACCTGTCCGTCAGATCGGAGATTGAATATGGTTAGACCCATAGAACGACCCTTGAGGCGGCGTATTTGGGAATACGTCGAGGGCAGATGTGAGCGATGAGATTTGGCTTATCGACTGAGTGTTGGATTTGAGAGATCCTTGGGATAGCCTTCAGCTGAAGATGCAGCCGGAAGATCGAAGCGATGGTGGGATTGGCCTAAGTCAACTGATGAGATTCAGAGTCACAGATTTTTGTAGATGGCATCGCCTCTGACTCATCGTGCTCTGGAAGGGAATAGCATTTATATGAATGGACGACTGTGGCGGCTCGTTCAAATCAAATCTTTGCGAATACTGGAAGGGACAGATGTGCCTCAGATTTACAAGATGTATCGGAACTTAGTCTGGGAAGCGTGCTCATTCGGAAGGCGAAGGTGATATTCTATGCTTCGAGGCAGTGGAAGCAGCGCGAAGAACTATTCCATGCGCAACCTAGGAATTGTGGCGAGTGTGTCCACGTTGAAATCGTGGCGACACTATCCCTATGGCGTGGCGGCGAGATCTTCGTGGATCACACAAACCTCAATATAGATGTTCACCCTGTGAGGTATTGAGATTGAGGAAGAGGTATTGGACTGAGCTGATGAAAGCAAAGTTGATATTTGGGTAAGTCGCCTAGATGGGGTAGTATCATTTGAGTTGATCGTTCGGTGCATGAGATATATTTGGAGATGTTGCTAGTGCGGATTCGGATTGAGTTGGAACAAGAACTGATTGAGTCGGTGAAAAATCATCATATTGAGAATAGTGCTCAAGCGAACATGTTGGAATGGAAATCAGGATTGGTTCGATTTGGGAGTGAAGCTAATGGATGCCTCGAACATAAAGATACCCTTGTAACTTATCCAAATTCGCTATCGCAAAGCTCGGCTGAAATACATGTATTTTAGGGACGCCTTAAATATGTGTATCGATCCAAAACTAAGCGATACGAGGAATTCGTATTGAGCTGCAAGGAGGATGTGGGAATATAGAATTTGTACGAGCATTCAACAGAGCGAGATGCTGAGTCTGGATCAGGATAATGTGAGTTGCATAGAGCAGATCCATGGAATTGGATTGTGGCATGTGATAGGAATGAGTACCAGCACGGTTCGTGGACGAACCTGATTCTAAGTGGTATATTATGTAACGTCCGCAACCGCACGGTGCGTTACGCTGAGTCGAATTGAATGAAACAAATGCTGGTTATATTTGATTTGTTGGATTTTGAGAATAAGTATTGATTGAGTTGTTTCATGTGCAGATGGCTAGCGGGTTCGATGGAAATCAGGTGTTCGTTCAGAGCAGTACTGAGATAGCTGAGTTGGAATGATAATGCCATCTTCCTTAGTCCGATCGGTCGGATGATTTGTAGAGCACGGCCTGCTCGCACGGTCATACCAGTTGAGTAGATCGCGCTTGCATCGGACCACGGGTTCAAGGGATTGGCCGTATCGGCAGGACAGGATGCCTAACGGGATCAAACATTGTGAGTGGGCTCTTTCCCTTCTCGTCTACTCCTTCATGCCTAATAATATGGAAACACGTAAAAGGCTTGAAACACTTGGGCTGAAACATTGGGAATCACTACACTGAGGCGTGCATAGAGTGTACGCCATTGGCTTGGTAGGATTGTGGCTTGATATGGTTTACGCGTTGGATAGTTGGAGCTAGAGTTGGAATATTACACTTGAGGCAGTTGGTTGGATAATTGGGATTATGCTTGGACAGTTGGAATGATACATTGAGGCATTGAGAATATCGGAAATTTGGGCGAGCGAGCGTGCATCCGTGCACGGGTATCACTTGGTCGCTTTGTCTTGCAAAGCGAGCAGTTGTGGTTCGAAACCGAACAACTGCATCGGCGCGGGCATTGTGCCTCTTTTGGGGCATTGTGCCATGGGATAGTTTGAGAAGGGTGTTGCACCATTGGAAATACTGTGTTGAGAAGAGGCATTGTGCCTGTAGAAATACTTGGAATTTGGTGCCTTGGGCAATATGTTGGAAGAATGGTTATGGATTCTTTGGTTGGATGTGTTGGTTGGATTATTCATGGAACGAGTCTAGGATCGCTTGGTGGGGCGAGAATGTTCGATCCTCTCGTCATACCTACTTGGTGTCTGCATGTCACGGACAACCTGTATTGCACAGGGTTTGGTCTCCTCGAACGGGTACTTCGGGGCACCGGGACCGTTCGGCCATGGAGGAGACAATTGGGTAACACGTCTTGGGCGCGGTGCCAATGGTTGGAATCGATCCAGGTGGGTTAGCTACTTAGCGCTGTTTCGAGGAGAACCGCATTTGATCAGTCCGATCAAAGTCCTTTATGGCTTGGCCAGTGACTTCATATAGTATAGTGTTGGCTTGCTTTTCTTTTGTTGGTTTGGCTTTCGTGTAGGCGCGGCCACCTTGCCTCGGCAAGAGTGTGCACTGTGAGATTTGGATTGTAAATGTTGGTTGAGGATGGATATTGAGGCTTGGTTGATGGTTCGACATGTTATCGTATTGCTTGGACTTGAGCAGGACGGTTTGCATGCTAGTTTCCCTCGAGTTGCTTATATATTTGCTTGTCGTTTGGTTTGAGTTGAGTGTTTGCATGCTTAAACTGCTTTACAGCTTTCCTTAACATGTCATCCCTATGCCATGAAATGAATATAGGATTCAACTAGAAAGATCACCATATAACTGTTTGCATTCACTATTTTTACTTAGTGTCGGCTTAGGCGAGTGGGTTACCCCGCTCACCAGTACGGTTGTGTACTGACCCACGTTTGTGGGCATTATTTCATGTACGCAGGCGTAGTGGCGCTGCTTGGATATACGGGACATGATGTATGAACTGTAAGTACCTTTGTGGGCTAGAGAAAAGAGCAAGAGTATTTCATCGCCTTCGTGGCATCGCCTTCGTGGCCTTGTCTTCGATGAGGCATTTCATTTGACCCTATCGTGAGCTTCGCTGCATATTACTCTGATTGTGTGCTTGGTACACAATACTTGACTTCCGCTGCAACTTGGTTGTTTCAATGATAACATTTGGTGTTTGACAACATTGCCTTGTACGAGCGCAACTCCAGGCTCGTACGGCATCACGTCCCGATGAGAACGATGGTCCTGCGGGAGAGCTGTAAACGTGGTGATTCACGTTCAGCGGGGACTATCGAGCTTGCGGGAGATTGGGGCGTGACAGTGTAGAAGAATGAAAAATACAAATAAAATAGAATAACACTCCCAACGGAAATATGAACATGCTTATTGTTAAGTATTAGTAGTAATATTAGTAGTATTGGGCTTTAGTCCAATATCGGATAGAACAATAGGGAGAAGGGTTAGTCTCTCCTATATATATATATATATATATATATATATATATATATATATATATATAACCTCCTCCACAATAATAATTATCCTATTATTATTTTCTACATGGTATCAGAGCCAAAACTCTGAATCTCCCCACCTCTATTTCTTAAAACCCTAATTTCTCTCTCCCCTGACTCCAGGCCCTCCCCCCCAGCCTGTTGCTGCCCCTCTGCCTCCTCTGCCCCCCCCGACTCTAAGAACTCCCCCGGCCCCGACTGCTGCTCCCCCCCCCCCCCGACTCAAGGCCCTCCCCCGCCCCGCCCACTGCTACCCCTCCGCCCCCACTGCGCCCCCCCCCCTCCCCTGTTGATCCCCTGCCGATCAGACCACCCCCCGCCTGTTGCCCCCTGCCGATCAGACGCGCCTACAGCCCCCCTCCCCCGCTTACAGCCTCCCCTGTTGCCGACCACTTCCCCCCCCCGGACCTTCACCAAAACCCTAACCCTAGTCGTCTTTCCTAAAACTGAAAACCATGTCTCTAAACCTTAACCCAGCCGCCTATCCCAAACCCTAGCCGTCTTTCCACATCCAAAAAAAAAATTTGGGATTCTCAGAGGGTAAACAATTGTTTGTTTGCTGGAACCTCTGACTCTCAATATCTGGAAAAAAAATGTTGAGATCCTCATAGGGTAAACAATGGCTTGTTTGTTGGAACCTCTGACTCTCATCGACTTCAGAAATATAACAAAGAGCAGACAAATAATTTGTTTTGCGTGAATCTTTGTTTCTTTCTTTACTTGATCTTCACATGAGGATCTAACAGAGAGTAACATGGGTTGTCTCTCTGTCCTGACTTGTGTGATCCACATTCAATTTCTGCTTCTTATGCATGTGCCAGTTCTGGCCACGTTTCTTGCGCATTGGCAAAATTGATGTGATTATTAAGTTGGAAAGATCAAACCGACGGTCGAATCAGAGGTATACTGAAAGATGACAGGCACTAAGGTGAATAGCAGTGCTACAGATACTAGTATCGGAAACGCAATAGCGGGACCAACAGGCACTGGCATGACGATTTCATCGATTTGACTTGTCGATCGACGATTGGACGGACCAGAGGGCTACTCGACATGACTAAAGAAGGTCGAGAAGACGCTTTGGGGAATGTGGTTGTCCAAACATCTGACTGACAACCCTCCAGCAGAGCTTGACCCTACATTTGAGCAGTGGAAGACAGATAGCAGTCGATTGTTTACACAGTAGAATTCAATGGAACCATCGGTGGAAGACATGGTTCAGAATACGGATTCAGTAAAGATATTATCAAAGGTCCTGGCGGCGGCGTTTGATGGAAAACGATGTCTCGTATTTACGACTCGGTCGTTGGCGTATACTGAGCAAATCATGAAGACAAATCTCATAAGGACCACTTCCGAGCCTTTAAGCTATGACTGATGAGGTAGACCGCATATTACCTCTCGCGACGGATACCAATAAAGCGATGGCTCAACGTAAGCAGCTTCATGTAATGGCATATATTGTCTCTCTCCGTCCTGATGCGAACTCTGCTCGCTCTCAGATCATTGCTTGATCTGATGTTCCGTCTCTGATGGAAGCTCAATATCGTGTCTTACGGGCAGCTAAGGTCGTTGAGACCACTCCGGATGATTCTCCTGTTGATCGATCTGCTCTTGGTGCTGCTCGTGCTGAATTTTGTGGTGGTCGTGGTAGACGACGTGGCGACCGAAATGCTGGTCGTGATGGTGGACGATGCAATAATGGTCGTGATAAAGAAAGACCGTGCACATGCTTCAACTATGGTCTGCAAGGCCATTTCCAGTGGCAGTGTCCTAAAGCTCCTGCCGCTAATGTTACATCAGACGCTCCTGATGATGGTGTTCGATCTGTCCAGATGACTGCAGAGTCATATACAGATTTTCTTGAGTTCCAAGCTCAACGTCGTGGTGAGACATCCACATCTGGATCCACAGTCGAGTACTCCGCGGCATGTGTAGTGAGGTCGAAGCAGTGGGTGATTGACTCTGATGCGTCTGCTCACATGATTGGCAACGCAGATATAATACGCAATTATATATCGGTGGGACGTGTTTCCGATATTACTGTTGCCAATGGTGGTTCACTAACAATCCGTGGACAAGGAAGTGCCCGTCTTTTTTGCGGACTGTCACTCAATTCCGTATTACACACCTGGCAACCCGTTCGATTTACTTTCAATTAGTCAGATTACTCGCGACATGCATTGTTCGGTAATATTTTTTCTGATGGTTGTGTTTTTAAGACCTAAAGATTGGAAAGACTATCGATAAGGGACATGTAGCTGGAGGCTTGTACCTGTTTGACGTACCTTCTTTTGTTGCTCGTGCCGACGTGAAACTCGATCATTTCGAGTTACATTGTCGGTTAGGCCATCCATCAGTCCAAGCTCTCCAGAAAATGTACCCATCTTTAGATGTTCCTGATACTTTTTATCGTGTCATTTGGCTAAGCATCACCGGGTTCCCTATTCGGTGAGTCATAATTAAATTGCATCCGCCCATTTCGAGTTGGTGCATTCTGATGTACGAGGACCTTGTCCGGTTGAATCAATGATGGGTTTCAAGTACTTTGTTATATTTGTTGATGACTACTCACGTGTCACTTTTGTCTACCTGATGAAAAATCGCTCCGAATAATTTAAAATTTGGTGCAATTTTTACGCAGAAATCAAAACACAATTTGGTGTTTCAATTAAAATGCTTTCGAAACAATGGTCGTGAGTATCTATCTCGTGAGATCAATACTCATCTGTCCCGCAATGGGTATCATCCACCAAACCTCTTGTCCTTACACACCACAACAGAATGGTATGGCCGAACGCAAGAATCGTCATCTCTTGGAAACGTGTGCTCTTATGTTTCAAGCACGTACTCCCAAAAGATTTTGGTCGGATGCGGTACTTACAACTTGTCTTATTAATTGTATGTCATCGTCAGTTTTCAATGGCGCTACTCCATTTTCTCGGTTATATCCCAACGAGAGTCGTTTCCTCTACCTCTAAAAACTTTTGGTTGCTTATGCTATACTCGGGATACCCGACCGACCCTTTCTAAATTAGATCCTAAGACAATCCAATGTGTTTTCCTTGGGTATCCTAAATATCAGAAAGGATATCAGTATTTTTTCTACCTTGAAGAGGTATTTTTTCTCTCGGGATATTACCTTCGTTGAAACCGAGTTTCCTCCACTTCCACAAACTACCGATCTAGTTCCCCAACTTTACCCAGAAGAGATTTTTTTGTTGTTTTTTGTTCAAACACAACAGCGGTGTCCTTCCCTATCGAGCCAGTCTCCAGGTCCGACGGTCCGCAAACACCAGTTCAGTCAGTACCAACGTCGCCCAAACAAACATCGTTGATAGTGCCCACAATCACAGAGCCATCATCCTCCTCTAGCTCTGTAACCTCCACTTTTCAAAAAAAAACTATATAATTATTTATTTGTTATTGTTAGGATTAATTAATTTTCAGTTAGTGATTAGTTAATTAATCCTAATTAGTATTAAGTTTAGGGTTAACCTTGGTTTAGGTTAATGGAGGATTAATATTAGATAAGGATTAATCTTGGATTAGAAAATATCTATATATTTTTCCTTCCCACCTCTTCATGATTAATATCTAGGGGTAAAATTGTTAAATTGTGTGTGTGTGTGTGTGTGTATATATATATATATATATACTTTGGGTAATTGGTGATTGATGTTTAGTGTTGAGGGTGTTAAGAGTATCATAGGTTAAGTATGTATTTTGTGATAGATATATACATAGGTATATATATAAATACATGTGTGTCTAAAAGGGAGGGAGGGGTGGGAGAGCATAACAGCAGCAGCAGCATGCAGTTGCAGCAGCAACATGTAGTGCAGCAGCAGCATCACTACCACCACCATCAAGTGTGTGTATGTGTGTGAGATGAGTATTAGTGTGAGGGATTAAGTGTTTTAGTGAGTGGATTAGTTAAAGAGTGAAGTGTTTTGAGTTAGTAAGTTAATGAGTGTTGTTATTTAAGTGTCAAGTTTGGTACAAGTGTTTAAGTGTCATAGGTAAAGGTGAGGGATATTAAGGTATTGAATATCAAGTGTATCAAGTTATTGATATACCAAGAAACTTGGGTAAGTGTAGGAGATATTGGATATCTCAATATACACCATGTATCAAGGTAATTGGGTAAGGTACCAAGATACCAAGGTATTTGGATATTTTGTATAATGTATTAATGTCAAAGTATTAGGTATGTGTTAAGATATTTAGTTGGATATCAAGGATGAGGGTAAGGTATTGGTATAGGGGTATGGGTATACGTGTCTAGTATCAATAGGGTACTTGTGATAACCCAATGTTATCAAGGTATAGGGTAAATACTAAATTATGATATAAAATATTGGATATCTAGGTATTGAGTATGATAAAAGAGTTATATATGTGTTATATAAGGTATAACTGTTATAATAACCTACAATATATATATGAGTTATATATGCTACTTTGAACTATATAAACTATTTTTTTAGTATAAAATACTTATTATATAGTGTCACAAGTAGATAATATTAAACCTATTATAAACCTACCTAGATAAGTTCCCACTAGAGTAGTAATTGAACCTAGAAACCTAATAACTCAAGAGATAGAATAAATTTTGTTCCATTTCACCTATTGATACAATTTATTCATAAATAGGTTTCTTGGACTCGGATTTGTTACCGAACACATATCACCATCTCAGGACGGCAGGCGAGTACATTATTTAATTGTTTTCAGTATTTTAATAGCTTCTATACTTCACATTTTAGATATGTTCTACATGATTCTCACGCTTGATACACGGATTGGTACTTTATACATTCATAGCATGTATCGTGATTCTCATGTTGGTCATGTTGTCAAGTTGGTCATGATTATCGTGCTGAATAGGTTGTTCATGTTCCCGTATCTCGTGCCTATCTTGCGTAGTGATTTTCATGTTTCTAGAATCATTGTATTTTGACTAGAATCCATGAGTATTAGCCGGGGAGGAAAAAAACTAAAAGTAGATATGTGATCAAACACATATTTCAAGTTTCATGACTAATAGCAAATCATGTCATTCACGGATGATTGTGCCGAACATCTTGAATAATAACTCATCGCATGATGAGCCGGATATCTAAACCGGTCATATATTGATAGTATTGTATATCACTTAAAGAGTGTTTTCAGTCTTACTTTTGTCATTTCCGATACTTTGTTGTCACATATTGTGGTTTCTCATGATTACTAGCTTTATCAAATGTTGTAATGCCATGATTCAGATTTACCGTTTATCATATATTGCATGACTATTACTGTCTTATAGTCTCTACCATATATTGGAACTGCTTTCATTATATTGTACTTCGCTCCAATCCTTACTGGATGTTGTAAATAGGAGACGAGCTTGAGGACCAGTGTATCATCTATTACGGGGCCCAGGAGGACCTTGTAGCAGAGCTTGATCCTGCCCTTCCGGAGGATCAAGAAGGTCTCGCAGCAAAGATCTAGGCTGCAACTATTTTAGACAGCTTATAGAACACTATTATATTCCCCCGGATTGTCTCTGGTAGTTTACTGCCTTATGTTATACTTTTGGATTCTAGACTCTTTGAAGTTGATTGACTTAAAACTATAGAACTTTATATATATATATATATATATATATATATATATATATATATATATGTCTTAATGTTCGTATTGTTCTTCTGGTGTTATCTTCCTTAGAAAATGTAATTTGAGTACTATAATTTATTTCATATCTATTGTTTGAGTTGTTGGATATTTGTGAGTTACCAGACATCGTTCTACAGCCGACACTGCTGCGTAGGCTGGACGTACCTACGTACTCGTGTCCGAATATCGTGTGCGGGTCGTAACAAGCTCCACTGATTCGCCTCCGCCTGTTCCACCAGCTCGACCTCGTCGTGTCTGTCGTGATCATCCCTTGTATATTTACAACTATAAAGAGCTCGTAGACCACACTCAGTCATTGATAGCTACTATTGATGGGATTCAGATTTTCAATACTGCCGAGGAGGGTTTCAAACATTCCGGTTGGCTTACTGCTATGGAGGAGGAGATAAAAGCACTTCGGAAGAACCATACTTGGGACTTGGTAGATTTGTCTACTGGTAAACAGGCAGTAGGTTGCAAATGGGTGTTCACGATCAAGGTGAAACCGGATGACACACTTGATCACCTAAAGGCTCGTCTGGTGGCTAAAGAATATTCTCAGACCTATGGTGAGGATTATTTTCAGATCTCCCCGTTGCCAGGATGACATCTGTGCGCGCTCTCTTGGCCTTAGTTGTTAGCTATGACTGGCCATTTCTTCAGCTGGATATCAAGAATACATTTTTCCATGGAAATATTGATGAAGAAGTGTATGTTGTGCAACCTCCCGGGTTCGTTCCAAGGGAGGGTAAAGTGCGTCTGCGGAAGGCCCTCTACGATCTCAAACAATCACCTCGTGCATGGTTTGGTCAATTTACACATGTTGTTACTCAGTTTGACATTTGTCAATCAAAGAAGGGTCATGCGGTATTCTACCGACAGACATCAGCTGGAAGGATACTTCTTGGTTTCTATGTTGACAACAATGTAATCACGGGAGACGACAATGTAATCACAGGAGACAACAGGCAGGGTATTGCAGGACTAAAGAAGTTTCTGGAAGAACAATTTCAGACCAAGGATATGGGGGATCGTTAAACTACTTCTTGGGCATTGAAGTCACACGGGATAAGCGGGACATTGTAATATCTCAGAGGAAGTATGTGATGGACATACTAAATGATGCAGAACTGATACAAGACAAGGGAGCAGTCTCGCCCATGGTTCCAGGGGCAAAGTTACTCCCAAACGAGGGGGTCCTGATGACCAATCTGGATCAGAATCGTCGTGTGGTTGAAAAACTCTACTTGCGGTCATGACTCGTCCGGTCGTTTCCTTCGCCGTAAGTGTCGCAAGTAGATTTATAGCTTCTCCACGAGTTCCACGCTGGCAGGCAATTCTCAGAATTCTACGATATCTAGTCCAGAATCCAGGAAAAGAAATTCGATTGGAAAATCATGGACATACTCGTGTTGAGTGGTTTACCGATGCTGACTAGGGTGCAAGCGTGACGAATAGACGGTCTACTTCTGGCTACTCTGTATTTATTGGCGTAAACTTGATATCGTGGAAGCGCAACAAGCAGAGTGTGATAGCACGGTCAAGTTCGGAAGCAGAATATCGAGCCATTGCTCATGGCACAGCAGAGGTGTTATATCTGCAGCATCTTCTACAAGAACTGGAAGAAGAAACAGGATCGAAAGTAGCAGATATGTGGTGTGATAACCAGTCTGCTATCCATATTGCTACCAATCATGTATTTCACGAAAGGACGAAGCACATTGAAATCGACATCCACTTTGTCCGTGATGAGTATAAAAAGAGAATGATAAAATTTTACCATATGAGGACCGGAGATCAGATAGCCGATATCTTCACAAAGTCTATTTTGGGACATCGGGTTCAATTTATGTGTAACAAGCTGGGCATGATTGACATCTATGCTCCATCTTGAGAGAAGGTGTTAAGTATTAATAGTAGTAATAGTAGTATTGGGCTTTAGTCCCACATCGGATAGAACAATAGGGAGAGGGGTTAGCCTCTCCTATATATATGTAACCTCCTCCTCAATAATAATCATGCTATTATTATTTTCTACACTTATGCTCCATAGCTGACCCCATTTTGATGGAATAAGGCTTCAATGATGCTAATGATTTATCATACAGCTGTTATGATACATTACAGGCCCTATACCATTGGTGGAAGTAAATAAGCAGTCAATGGGATGGGAAGAAAAAACATCCCATCATAGCCATATCATTATGTCACGTCCTCTATTTGAAAATCAAAAATCAAAACCTCTGTGCTCATGGAAGATCAAAGAATATAATGAGAGAGAGAATTCAAAATATATTCAAGTTGTGGAGAGAAAAAATCAATTGAAACAGCTAAATAACTATGGAATAGGAACTATATAATAATAAGATGTATACAAAAGTAAGATGCACAGTCATAGATATGGGACCCCTCGGAAAAAAAAAAAGCTTTTACAGGGAACTTACTGGGCGTAATGGAAGGCCCAAAGGACTCAAGACACAGTCCGGTA
This sequence comes from Iris macrosiphon, assembly GCA_036927795.1. NCBI lineage: Eukaryota > Viridiplantae > Streptophyta > Magnoliopsida > Asparagales > Iridaceae > Iris > Iris macrosiphon. The sequence goes on along the minus strand of JAYESA010000019.1, from coordinate 114,607,114 downwards.
TCGGAATCAATCTCTCCCTAGGATGATGAAACTTACAGACTGCACCAAACTTGCAATCTCCAGTCTTCATGTAGAACTGGCATTCAGGCTGGTCAGGCCTCTCAGGAAATACATTATCCCTCTGCAAAGCATAGAGACCCATAGGAAAAGAGCTAGATCGATAAGACGAAAATGCCCCTTGAGAACCTGTCATTTCACTTTGACGTGAAGTACCATAAAATTGAGTAGTCCCTGTAGTTTGTTGCTGGCTTTCTGGAGATGAAACAGAGCTCAATTGTCCCTGCAGTGTGATAGCAAAAACATATCATCAGAAAGAAGTCAAGATGGCATGAATGAACATATTATGATATTTAAAGTAGTGAAACTAGAAGCTTCTGCCAATCACAACATAAACCAGAAGTGACAAACCACTGCAAAGGGGGGAAACGATCAGCCATCAAATGCATATCCTCAAGCAATCAATTCTTTATATCATTAATGGAACTTATCAGTTATGTACATAGGTCAAGTGGAAAGTTTGTCCCATTTACTTGGATGCATCGAGGAGGAAAACTTGCAAAGGGATACAGGACCTAAATTAGCTGAACAAAAATTGCACATATATCAACAAAAAATAGGTTTCATCCGAGGGAACAAAACTGATTTAATAAATTTCAGCACATCAGAAGTTCTATAATTTAGAATCAAATATATATGAGGTAATCAACCTTTTATATGTGATAATGAGTACAACTGTGACAGTGTGCACAAACTTGCTATACTGAACAAAAAAACAGCATTTCACAAAACAAAACAAAAAAATCCACCCACAAATCATTTGAATTGCTTCCAACCATTTCCAATATTAAAATGTCTACCGTTTATCCTTCAATTTTAACAACTCTATTCTCAACTATAACAACTAAACCCTGAAAACGTCTCATTCAACTAGCCTTTTCTTAATTAATTTCGCCTAAACAGCATTTCACAAAAAAAATCGACCCACAAATCATTTGAATTGCTTCCAACCATTTCGAATATTAAAAAGATCTACCGTTTATCCTTCAATTTAAACAACTCTATTCTAAATTATAACAACTAAACCCTGAAAACCTCTCATCCAACTAGTCGTTTCTGAATTAAGTTCAGGCAAACTAGCCCATCCTTCTTCAAGGAAATGGATGGCCCAAGTCAAAGTGCCCAAGATCCTCCAGGTCAGATGGCCTCTGTTCCCTTAATCCTTTTCTTTATCTACCTTATTCGTTCACTCTTTCGCATAATGTGTCATAGAGAACAATGCAATTTCCTATAGCAAATTATATCATCTTACCTCTTCGTCTAGACTCTTTATAGTCGAGGAGAACTTAGATGGTGCGACTTGGTTGCATGAACTTAAACTGCAATATGAAAGGTAGGTCTACTACTTCTCAAATAACCACCTAAGTTTTGTAGTATGGCCCTCTTATGCTCATAGATACATTCGTTAGAAATTTGGCATCAACATAGAATCAATAAAATTACGCCAAGTATTAAACCAAATTTCCATTTGGTATCAGAGTCAACTCCTTCCACCCTTCTTCAAACCCTAACCCTCTCACAGCGAATCTCTCGTGCAAGCTTCTCCAGAAATGAGAAGTGAACCTTGTATCTCGGTCGGACACTATGCTTACAGGCACGCCATGATGCTTCACAATCTGTCGCACATATAAATCTGCCAACTGCTCTGTAGACTATCCCACTCTGAAAGGAAAAAATACATCACTTTTGTGAGTCGATCCACTATCACCCAAACTGCATCTCGACCAGTCGGGGATCTAGGTAAACCGGTCACAAAGTCCATGGTGATGTGTTCCCACTTCCACTCTGGAATAGGAAGCAGCTGCAATAACCCTGCCGGTCTCTGTTGTTCTGTCTTCACTTATTGACATATCAGACATCGCAATACGAAGCGTGATATTTTTCTCTTCATTCCGTTCCACCAAAATTGTTGCTTGATATCTTGGGTACATCATCGTGCCTCCCGGATGAATGGAGTACTGGAAACTATGTGCTTCAGTCATAACTTCCTGCCGAATATCTCCGCTTGGTACACATAGATGGTTTTCAAACATTAGCGTTTCATCCGCATAAATCGTCAACTCTTTCCGAAGACCGGACTCACATTCTGCCCATAGCTTCTGAATCTCCGGGTCCTCTGCCTGAGCTATCTTGATTCTATCCACCAAAGTTGACTGGATCTGTAGGCTAGCCAGAACTCCTGTATCATGTGGAAGTACTATCTCGATTTCCATCGCTCGTAAGTCTTTTAGAATGTGCTTCTGAGTGGTCAACATGAATTCTCCACCTCTTCTACTAAGTGCATCAGCTACTACATTTGCCTTGCCTAGATGGTATTGAATTTCCACGTTATAGTCTTTCAACAACTTTAGCCACCTCCTATGTCTCATGTTTAACTCCTTCTGCATGAATACATACTTCAAACTCTTATGATATGTGAAGATCTCCACCCGATCACCATATAAGTAGTACCTCCATAACTTAAGTGCAAACACAACCGCTGCTAACTCCAAATCGTGAGTTGGATAGTTTTTCTCGTAGTCTTTGAGCTGCCGAGAAGCATACGTTATCACTCTCCCGTGCTGCATCAAAACATATCCAAGCCCCTTGTCAGATGCATCACAATACACCGTGAATCCTCCGGAGCATGCTGGGAGAGTAAGGATTGGTGCAAAGATTTAACTTATTCAACTCTTCAAAGGCTATGTGGCACTCTGCTAACCACACAAATTTAACTTTCTTGCGCGTCAACCGAGTCAAAGGTACCGAGATCTTAGCAAAGTCTGACACAAATCTTCTGTAGTATCCCGCCAAGCCCAAGAAACTACGCACCTCCGCCACCGTCTTCGGAATTGGCCAGTTCTCTACTGCATCTACCTTCTTGGGATCAACTGATACTCCTGCTCCAGAAATAATGTGCCCAAGAAAGGATATGTGATCCAGCCAAAACTCACACTTACTAAGCTTCGCAAATAACTTGTGCTCCCTCAAAATCTACAGTACTATCCTAAGATGTTCTTCATGCTCCTCATTACGAGAATACACAAGAATGTCATCGATAAATACTACCACAAATTGGTCTAAATATGGCATGAAAATACGGTTCATCAAATCCATGAATACCGCAGGAGTATTAATCAGTCTGATAAATAAGAATTACATTGCCAGTGAGTATATTCAGCCACTGGCAATGCTTCAAACTTCAATCCAATACGTGTCGCATATTGTGCAGATATAAATGTGTGAAGCTCCAGAATCAAATAATGCTATGGCAGAAAAGGTTGTCATGGAAATGTTACCTGTCACTACGTCGCCTGACGCCATAGCTTCTTCCAGAGATAAGGTGAACGAATGCCCTTGACCTTGTCCAGCTCCCTGATGCTGCCTTCCCTGGTGTTGTCGTTACGGTCTCTGTTGTTCCTGTTGTTGTTTTCGGTACAATTGAGCCTGCGTCGGCAAAGGACGTTGAGCTATAGGCCGCACCCCTACTGCTGGTCCTCCTTGCTACACTGCCCTAGCTGGCAATGCAGGAAACTGTTGTACTGGCCCTCTTAGCCTCTGTATCATAGGACAAGTGGCAACCCTATGATCGGGACTTCCACATCTCAAGCATAGCCCATTCGCTGCTCGACAAACATCCCGAGTATGACCTCCATTGCCACAATATATACAACCCGTCGGTGCTCCCCGTCGTTGTTGTTGTTGTTGCTACCTCGACTGCTGATGCCGAGTAGATGCTATTATTGTTGAGGTCACTGGCCTCCTCTGTGTCGCGTCATGGATGTGAATGCCAGAGGATGGTGCCTTCGATATCGGCCGTGTATCCGGAAAGGTGTCAATAGCGAATTTGATCTCTCGATCAGGAGGCATTCCAGACAGCTCGTACGGGAACATGTCGAAAAAATCTGCTATAACATCAGCTTGAGCTATATCTGCACCTTCCTGTCGGGTGTCTCGAACAGAGGCTAAGTACCATTCACAGCCCGAATACATGTGCCTAGCCGTAACTGCTGATATCACAATTGCCGTCTTCGGTACAGCACTGCATGAATAGTAGAAATCTACCTCGCCGGATAGACAAAATACGACTCGCTTCCTCGCGCACTCGATTGTTGCATAGCAAGCACCCAACCAGTCCATCCCGAGAATAATGTCGTAATTCCTAATGTCTAGAACAATGACATCTAAGGAAAGCTTCATACCTTCGATGCAAATATAGCCGTCCCTACAGATCGCATTGGCGAACATGTCGACTCCCGAACGGGTACTCATGCACAGGTTCATATTTAATGGTGTAGAAGCTAATTTATTCTCAACAATAAAATCAGCAGATATGAAACTATGTGCAGCACCTGAATCGAATAAAACTCTAGCGGACAAATCTCTGAAAAGTAAGGTACCTGTCACAACAGTGTCGGAGGCGGATGCCTCGTCCCGAGTCAAAGTGTAGACTCGGCCTTGGGCACCCTGGCGTTGTGGGTTCACTGGTATCGCGTTGGCGCCATGAGCTGGAGGTCCCTTATTCTGGTTTGACTGTTGTCTGACGATCGCCCTTCCGTCTCGACAGTCAAATGCTTTATGGTCCAAGGGCTACATTTGAAACATCCTACGACTCGGCAATCAGCCGCCCGATGTCCTCCCTTGCCGCACCTATGGCAATGCAGTCCCGGAGGGGGGGCCTATAGTCTGACGTGTGCGGACAATTTGGCGCTCCAGACCCTCCCACTTCATGAGGCCGCTTGTTCGAATTGGTGTAGGTAGTCTATACATTTATCTTTTGGGAATTATGTCCAAAGATCCGTTTGCTATTGATGGCAGCTTCATAACATTTCCGGTAGGTATGGCATTTTTTATTTATGACATCCCTACAGAGGTCGTCATTCAGACTCTTCTGAAAACGATAGCCCCATGCCTACTGGTTAGGCAAGAAATGTCAGACAAACTTGGCGAGTCTTGAGAACACTGAATCATAGTCATCAACGGACATACTTCCTTGTACCAGTTTGCTGAAGTCGTCTTCCTTTTGTTGCCGCACTGCCCTTGGGATATATTGTTCAATGAAGGCAAATTTGAACGTCTCCCAGGTGATCTTACAGTTGGGATTGGCATCGTAAACCCTTGTTTGGTGGCATCCCACCAATCATGCGCCCGCAGTTCTAGTTGCACTGATGCACAAGCCACTCGTTTGGACCCTTTAATGCCAACCAAGTTGAAAAGTCCTTCAAGTTTTACGATCCATCCCATCACCACGTCCGGTTCAGCTCGCCCGTTGAACGTTGGTGGGTGCATCTTAGTGAACTCAGCTGCTCTCCATGAATTCTTAGTGGAAGGTTGCGCTTCCTCGTATTCATCTTCTACCGCCACGGCTGGCGGTGTGACAGGCGTTACCGTGGCCGCGACGTTGCTAGTCACCAAAGATGCGATCAATTGCATCATAGTATCCATCTGATTTTGTTGAACAGTGAACTGCGCCTGAATCTGCGTCTGTTGAGTGGCAGCTTGTTGTTGCTGCACCTTCATTAGATGCATGAGCCATTCCGTCATATCGTTTGAACCCGCTCCTCCATATTCTCCAGAACTTGCTGGATCGTTCTGGACAGGCTGAGCACTGTTTGCAGCGGCAGTATTTTTCTTTGCCATTGCTACAAAAAGAGATAAGCTTGTCAACACTCCAAAAACGACAATTTTTATCTATGGGCTCATTGTATAGGACGATTTACCTCATACAGCGGACGCCGAATGCATTCAATCGAGAGGCACATCGAACTTCTAGAATATCTTTTGAAAATCCAAGGAAGTGAAGCCGTGCTCTGATACCAACATGTCACACCCCGATCCCGCAAGGGTCGATCGTTCTCGCTTGATAGCATGCACTTCGGACCACGCCCCGATCCCGTAAGGGTCGATCGTCCTCGCTTGATCGGCAAGCATCCTGGTCTGAGGGCAGAAGGGTTGATGGCATGCACTTCGGACCACTCCCCGGTCTGCATATGACTTGTTGACCAACCGAGGTCCAATGCGAGACATTTCCAATACAACAAGTGGGTGCTTCTCGAGGGATATAAGGAGATAGTGTGACGGGGGCTACAGGCAACTGTTAGAGGAAACCCTCAATTCGCTCATCAGCAAGCTGAAGAAGGTAAAGGCAAGTCTAAAGGCTTGGAACAGGCTGGTTCCGACCGGGAAGCTCCAAGAGGAGGAGGAGCGCCTCCGGGAGGTGCAACAACAGCTTCAAGAAAATATTCTGAATGAAGACATTGTTGCAGAGGAAAGGAAGCTCGTCCAAGATGTCAGCGCTATCAGGTTCCAGGACCAGATAGAACTTACGCAGAGAGCGAAGTTTCCGTGGCTGCGGGATGGCAATATATGCTCTAAGTACTTTTACGACGTTGTGAGAGCACGTCAGCATCACAACCATATCAACAAGCTTATTACTGGCGACGGAAAGGTGCCGGCCCTAAAGGACATCCAAACGGAGGCAGTGAGGTATTACTCAGATTTGTACAATCAACATAATTATTTAACCATGTTTCCTGAGTTGGTTTGCAAGCGTGTGGTCACACCACACGGTAATCATGTTCTATTGGCTCCAGTGACAATGGAAGAGGTGGAAGGGATTATCAAGAAGACGGACCCAAACAAAGAACCGGGGCCTGACGGATTTGGCAGCCGCTTCTATTAGGTGCATTGGGAGGAGATTAAGTTCGAAGTGCTGGAGATCACATATTTCTTTGAGAGGACAGGCTTCTACGGGAGTTGAACCATACTTTCCTCATTCTTATTCCGAAGAAGGAGGCTGTCAGTTCGCTCGCGAACTTCAGACCAATCGCGTGTTAACCAATCGAATGTTGCAACTACCTCTACAAACTGATTACGCATTTGATGTATCGACGGATGGAGAACATTATGCGGGAGCTGATTTCTTCGTAACATGCAGCATTCATCAAAGGGTGGGACAAAGGGAGGGATATTGCTGACAACCTTTTAGCTCATGAGATGGTACGAAATTTTAATAAACCAGGAGGGGACAAAGCTTGCATCAAACTGAATCTTCGGAAGACATGACACCGTGAACCGGAAATTTCTGTCAGATCATGCTTGCTATAAGCTTTTGATAGCAGGGTGGGTGGACAGGGTTCGGGAGTGTATCACAACTCCGACTTTCTATGTGCTTATCCGGGGGCAGCCGCATGGATTAATTGGAAGCAACAGGGGGCTGAGGCAGGGTGACCCATTGTCGCCTTATTTGTTTACTCTGGTCATAGAATATTTCTCGTGTCTCATGGAGGCTGTTGTACTCAGGAAGCAGATTATTTCGCTTCACAGGAGGGTGACGTCTCATGTGTCGCATTTGATCTATGCAGATGATCTACTGGTTTTCTTGAAACCAACAAGGGGGATATGACTCAGTTGGCCGCTATCATGGAGATGTTCGGTTTATACTCTGGTCTACACATGAATCGGAAGAAGTGCAAGGCTTACTTTAATAAACACTACCAGAATAAGGAGAAACTTGCATGACTTCTGAGAGTAGAGCGGGATAAGCTTCCGGTCAAATAATTGGGGATCCCGCTATCAGTCAATTACGTCAGAGATATGGATTGTCAGAGTCTAGTTGAGTATACACAGAGACGAGTTGAGGGGTGGCAAGCCCAAAACCTATCTTTTGAAGGACGGATTGAGCTGGTTCGTGCAGTCATTACGGTGATTGTCTGTTTTTGGTTACAGGCTATACTTCTTTCGATCTCTATGATTAATAGGATCGAAAAAATGTGCCAACTTTGTTTGGGGAGGGAGGATACATGCTATAGGGTGGGATACCCTCTGTCGACCGCATAAGGAGAGTAGGTCTGCAGCGTTTACGACTGCTCCGGAATATGGCTGGGCTGAAGCTTACTTGAAAGTTTCTTTCCAGAGACTTACTATGGGCAGCTTAGATGGAGAACAAATACTTAAGGGGACAGAATTTTTGGAGCAGGTCTTCAAACAATAATGACTCCGTTGTTTTCAAAAATATTACTTTATACCGCTCTCAATGAAAGCAGTTGATCTCGAGGGTCTTCAAAGATGGTGAGGCCACAAACCTATGGTTTGACCCATGAATTGCACACCAAAGCTTGATAAAGCGAGGGTCAATGGCGTTTCGAGGGACTGGAAGGAGGAAACGTATGTCATTTCGAGGAATGGAGTCTGACGTCCGGAGTTATATGGCGGCACGCGGCAATCCAAGAAGACCATTCGGACGATGAGAGTGAACACATCATTTCAGACTGATGCATTAATTTGGGATAATATTGGGACGGGGCGGTTCGAACATAGAGCCGTTGCTAAGGCTTTAAGAGTCGCGCACCCGAAGATGGAGTTGGCAGATATGATATGGGCCAAAGGTGTTGCTCGTAAAATACAGTTGTGTTACAAATTGAGCCTGGTAAGACTACTCACACTTGATAGGTTGCGAAGATTTAGACTGCAGTTGGAGGCCCAAAGATGTATACTGTGCCGGCAGAGGGATGAATCCATGACACTTATTCTTCAATGTCCGATGGCGTGGGATATTTGGCTAGCCCAATATGATAGGTTGGACTTATCCAGTAGGGGGATTCATTACTGGAGAGCAATCGTCGAGGTCATCAGAAGAGAGAAGCGGAGAGGTTTTGTTTGGTACAATGAGGTCTGGATCAGATTTGCTGCAGCGGTCTAGCATGTCTGGAAGGAGCGAAAAAATCGTATCTTTGAGGGATCGGTGATTTCCACCATTGGAATTATCTATAATATTGAGCAGGATGTCAGTATAATGAGAGAGAATGCGCACCATTTAGTTTCTTGTAGACAAACTATGTTAACTTTACTCATGATAGCTCTATCCAATAATTCTATTTCTTTTCCTGTTAATGCTCGTATGTTCCAAATAGCTAAATCTAGTCCTACTAACATGTACTAACTCCTTACCACTTTGCTTCCTATCCTTAACTCGTTGCTTCACCCTATAATCTCATGTTTATTTGTTACCACATTACAGTAGCAACGTGGCACATCGCTTCTGGGAATCCCCTAGCCCACCATATTGAATAGAGGTAGAAAGTATGTAATGTGTCACTTATCAATAACGACCTAACAATCCAACCTACAATCCAACCTTACTTTCTATGGTACCAAAGTGGGAACAATACAATACGCCGCTACTAAGGAGCGCCCCAACGTGTATTTTACAAAAATTCATTTAATAGAGATTTGACAATGTCTTGCGCCAACTCAACACTCCTTTATTCAGGCTTGGGATAGACAGTAAAAATATAGGAAATTAGGCCAAGGGGAGTTACTTCTCTAGCCAATTCCTGGGAGTTATTTTCTAAAAACAACGCACATGGGGCTCCAGTATCTTCCCATAGCAATAAAACACCTTAAGCCTATAAGCAACAGGAGTAATCCTTATTACAAATATTGATAACTACCTGAGTATGTGACATCGTCTGGTATTTGATTCTCCTTAAAAAACCATAAAGGAAACCTCTTGCAAAAATTGACACAAGGCATATCCATAACTTAGAATGACTTGATTCATTAAAGGGGTGGAGAGTATATATTTATAGGCAACTCCATGTGGGACTAAAAGAGACTAAAGTAAAGAGACTCTTAGGTCATACAATAAACAAAAATAGCTATTTTCTACACTTGCCCGCAAGCTGGAGCATGAATATCTAGAGCTCCAGGCTTGGGGAGAGTGAAGATAAAGCATATGAAGCAAGGCAATGGTGAGGATGTCATGGATATGTGAAGTGGCAGAAACATGCTAGAGTTGAAGTTGAACTTCACGAAGCTTAACCTGCCCCGATAAAGTGACAGTCAATCTTAATGTATTTGGACACTCATGAAAAACTGGGTTTTCAAAATTAAGAAATGCAGCCTAGTTATCACTGTAGAGAAGAGCTCGAAATGAGAGACCACGCCAAGATTAGTAAGAAGACTTCCATCATGTGAGCTCGGAAACCGCAATGGCCATCAAGGAATACTAAGCTTCAGCAAAAGAGCAGGAAACAATAGTATGTTTTCTAAGGGTGTGTTTGGTATGAGAGGAGAGGAAGGAAAATGGAGGAGGAAAAAGTGGAGGGAATGATTCATTTCCTTTTGTTTGGTATGAAAGTGGAGGAATTACTTTTCCCGCCCAATCTAAGAAATTCAATCCTTCCAAAAGTGGAAGAAAAAGTAGACGCTTATATTAATTAACAATTATACTCCCATATTAATTGGATTATTTAAAAATTAATCATAAAGTCAAATGGTAAATAAGTGATTTTAGTTGAGAATAGAATTGATAAAACCTATATTTTTTACTTTCTTTCCTTCCACTTGTTCTTCCATACCAAACAAAGAAAAGTGCATATCTTCTCTTTTACATCCTTCCGACCAAACACAAAGGAAGGAAATGATCTTTCATTTCCATATGGAAGAAAAATACATCATATTATTTTTCTTCCTTCTATTTTTTCATCATTCCTACCAAACAAAGCCTAAAGAATGTAACATCAACCGAAGTAACAAACTTACGCTCTGAAAGGGAATAACAAACATAACCCTTCTGATTCGGAGAATAACCCCACAAAGATAAACATGGCAGCACAAGAAGCTAACTTATCAATAGTCAGTTGATCCGGGAGGATCTTTTAGTAAAGATCTTTTCGACGGTTGCATCAGATTTGGTACAGCCAAATCGTGGTAGATTAGATTGATTAATTTCAGTTTATCCAGCAAGATCATTGAAGATCACGCTGAGAATTGGTGGTTGTAGTACATATTTGTTGTTTTGTCTTGTTTACTAAGGCTATAAATGGACACTAAAGGGGCCATTGTAATCATCCCAAAATTGAACAAAGAATTCTCTCCCCAATTAAGGAGAGATTCTATCAAATTATGCTTCAATTATTAATATTCTTTTCATTCTATACAGTTGGTATTAGAACACGGTCCTAAGTGATGTATTGTCCATATAAGGGTCGTATACAAAGCGACAGGCGAACCCCTCGACGTCTTAACGAAACATCGACGATCACGACAATTGGAGATGAGTTTCTTGAAGAAGAACAAACCGGCGATTTGGTGACAGAGGTGAAGAAGATGGGGTATGTTGGCCCTGATGATGGCCCCACTATAATGAATCTCAAGAAAAACCAACAACCAAGCTCACATGATCATGAAGGCCGTCATGGAAGAGCTCAAAGTCTCGACAAGGCATAGTGGAGGCAAGGAGATAAGATGAGGCACTATGGAGGCAAGGTGATAAGACGAGGCAATTCCATATCTGGAACTCAACGAAGCAGCAGCTATGGTGGTAGCTTGCATATTTGGAACTGTAGATCGATGAAGAAGCCCAGTGTAACTAGGGTTAGGGAGGCTTACGGCAAGGGTTAGAGTTTTAAGAGTATGGCAGTCAGAGACACAACTAGGGTTAGAGAGGGTGGCGGCTATGGAAACCTAGGGTTTTGGTTTTGGATTAAAAGAGGACTTGGCTATGGAATCTACGGTTTGAATATATATATATATATATATATATATATATATATATATATATAGAGAGAGAGAGAGAGAGAGAGAGAGAGTGTGGTAGAGGATAGGTTTTGGGAAAAATGTAAGAGCTAGGTTTTACTCTGATACCATGTTGAAAAATTGGCTCAACTTAGGATGACTTAATTCATTAGAGGGGAGAAGAGTACACATTTATAGGAAAGGTGACACCTTTCCTTATATTTTTCCAATTTGGGACTAAAAGTAAGAGAATAAACGAAAGAGGCTCTTATGTCATACAATAAACAAAACTAGCTATCTTCTATATAGTTCATATAAATTTGTTCATTGTTAGTTGATATATTCTAGACTTTACATCTAGACTTTACATCTTAGTTTGAAAACACCAATACTAAATTAGAATAGTGGTACCATTGTAATTTGATGAATTAATGCCTCGTGAGATATCTCAAAACTGTCTAAGTAATGATAAAGATGACAAATTTCACTATATGTCGAGGTTGCCCTTGCATCAAATACCACAGGTTGAGATCTTCGTAATAATGAGCTGATAATGAAGGACCATCTAGCTTCTTTGGCTCTTCAGTTATCCCATGTGGCTGCTGAACTAGAGTACCATCACCATCTAAGGGACATTCAAGGACTGAAAGCATCAATCATGATTGAGCTTTGGACTCAGGAATGAAGGCTTGACATGTGTATCGATCTTCTTTGAAGCGAATTTGGGTTTGTTCTGATGTGTTGATCATCTTCGCACTCTTTGGTAAAAATTCAATCTTAATCTTAATCTTAAAATTGATGGTCAATTTTGGACGTCTATTATGTTATTTGTTACTAGACCAGCAATGATATTTTACTTTACAATTAACTTTCCGCAAATCACAAAGTAGTCTTTTGTTTATCGACCCAAGTGGATTGTCCTATCAGCAAATTTCATATGCAGGATAAAATTTATGCTGAATTGCGTTGGCATCAAAAAAACAAAAACAAAATTGTGCGCCTATTTGACTGGCACCCAACTTCTTGTGTCTCGATTGGTCGATTTCTTAAGAACGCGGATTGGGGTGCCAGTGATTGGGTATGGGTAGTGTGTTAGATGCTTATAAAAGGAGGAGAGAGAGAATAACACATAACAAAAAAGAGAGGCAAGAAAGAAGAGAGGAGAGCAGCAGAGCAGCATATCATAGAAGAGAGGAGAGAACCCACATAGAAGAGGAAGGAGAACGACGGTCGTATCCGCGGTGGACCTACCTATGTTACCCGGACTCTCCACTTTAAGAAGAAGTACATGTGTCGACCTGATAGGACATAGGTATGGATATGGGATCCGTATCCGATCCTCCATGATGACAATCGGATCCACCATGGCCACCATTTAACAACACTGTGTGGTAGTGAAGTAGATAGTTTATTTTAATATTGTAGACTGGTAGGAGAGCTAAAAGGACGATCTAAGGGACTTATTTAACTAGTTCAGTAAAGTTAACTACTAGTTTATAATTACATATCGTCTTTTTATGAAATCTTAGTCATAGTCCCGTACTTGCATCAAAAAATTGGATCATTTTTAGTTAAGTCCGTGTGTCCTTCAATTATAAGTTTGAAGAACCCGACTATTGGATATGTACCCGTACCCGACATCCGTACCCGAGCCCAGGTAACATAGAGACCTACTACCCAAAGAGAGATTCAAGAACGTGAAAATCATGTATCTCCACTCGTATTTACTGGAGAGAATTTTTTTTGAACTAATTTTAATTTATTGTTTATTTACTTGTTTAAATTATTTCATTTACTTGCTTAAATTATGTGTAGTTATACGATTATTTTCACAATGTACGTTTACGAGAACATGGTCAATGGCGCCACGTAAAAGACGACACCGACGACGCCAAATAGGAGCTAACTACCTCCCCAAAGGCCTTGGTTGAGTCATTTGGATTTCATTATATAAATGAGCTAGAATTCCTGCAACATAAAAGGGACTTGATGTTAAGTCTGGCCGAGCGTTGGTGCCCCAACGCAACACTTTCCAGCTGCTAGTGGAGCAGTTATTCTTTGGGATGTAGCCAACATTCTAGGATTACCTATTACAGGTAAGATAATTTATTAGGCAATATCTTAGTCTATATCCTGATGAGGGTTATATAATAATTTAATTTAATATTACAGGTAACCCTATATATTTCGGTAAACGAGCAGATCCATGTGCTCTTATTCGGTGATACCTTGGTGTGTTGGGTCCGTCAGGAGATAAAAGATCAGACGTCAGCGTACGCAGCAACTTTATGTATCTTGACCATACATCTGACGGTCAGGTGAACGTGGATGAAAATCGGGCATGAAGTTTAACTCATTTATTTTTATTTAACACATGGATCTTATAGTTTAACTCACTACAGATATAATTTAATATTTCAGATTGTTTATCGCAGGAGGGCATATTTATTTGTTTTATGTGGTTCGGTTCATTTTCCAAACAAAACTAGCTGCAAAGTGTTTATCTTCTACCATTTTTTGAAAATTTGCAACAACGTACTAGACATGCATTAGGAACAGCATTATTGGTGTTTTTGTATTTCTCCTTAACGAAGTTTGTGAAAACGATCTCAGATACCAGTCTCACAAATCTGACTAGATGCATGTTGCTATACAGGTATTTTATCATATTATTACATTATTCAGTTTAATATTGGTAGACCAGTGACCGGTATTAGTCGAGAAACTGGTATATTTCCAATATCTAGATGATGGACGATTGATGCAGTGGACCAGGCACACTGTAGATATCCGGTTGTCTCCATTTACCGGGCACAATTTGTTTCGCTACAACATAGAGAGAAAATAATTTCTATTTCTATTTAATTAAATTTATGTAATTATTATTTAGTCTATAATGATCAAATAGGTTACGTGGATGCCATACGTTATACGTTTCGATGCTCCTAATATTCAAAGAGATGTCGTATTCACATAGTCTACATAGATTTTATATCTTATATAACTACTGGACCATGTACCATCCAACGGATCGTGTTTTTAGACAGTTCGGAATGGTACAAATAATTATTGATGATCCACCTGCTATTAGCTATAGCAAAGCTCAAGCGGTATCTAGAATCCATAGATGCTTCCTGGTTGGAATTCGAGATTCGAGAATAATAGTGTGAAAAATGTCTTGACAAGTGAAATCTCCGGATGACTGTAAGTTTTCCAATTTATTACATTTTATTAATTTTGCCCTTGTGTTTTGCTAACATTTGGTTAAAACGATGCATGATTAAGTGACCTTACTAACATACGTTAGTAGGGAGCACCGCGTGTACGCAACCGAGCTTATAAATTTGAGGAGTTGTGGTTCGCTAACAGAACTGTAGATGATTATAGCATGCGTTGAGTAATAAACAGACTTGCCGATTTCATACGTCTTTATTTATCAATCGAGCTTATAGATTTTAGTACATTTTATTTCAGTAGATTTTTTGAAAAACTTTTTAAATTGCAGCGTTTAGAAATGGAAGAAGTAATCAATAGTAGGGAGAGTTTTGTATGGCCATATGGACAAGATCTTATGCAACGGATGTCTTTTACAGATGAGGATATTATGCATAGCCCATAGCCACATATGCCTCTGATATATTCTACCGGATTATCTATTCGGCAATGTTACTCAGAGACAGCCGTTGGTCCAGTGCCTACCAGGGTGGAGAGGGGGCATCTCAGCTGGGGACTTCCTACCAGGCTGGAGAGGGGGCTTC
Organism: Iris macrosiphon; assembly: GCA_036927795.1. Taxonomy (NCBI): domain Eukaryota; kingdom Viridiplantae; phylum Streptophyta; class Magnoliopsida; order Asparagales; family Iridaceae; genus Iris; species Iris macrosiphon. The sequence continues at coordinate 114,591,800 of JAYESA010000019.1, read as the reverse complement.
CTACCATGATGGAGAGAGCAGCTCTCAGGCCGGTCCTACAGATTGGTTCGAAAATATGGATGAGTATACGCAGTTTTTGTCAACTCCATCAGCTTCAATGCCAACTCAAGGGCATATGGACACTCAGGGGCTTCAGAGTTTAGATTCAAATCCACCTCAACCTCCGAAGATTACGGAACAATGAAGAGATCGACTACGTCTCATGTCAGATACACGCATGCCCTACTTACGATGGCTTACACGTTGTCATAATAGTGGTAGCTGATTATGTTGTATTGTTGGGTTGTTAGAGATTGTGAAATACTTTTTATTGCTACATTGCTATTTGGGAACCATGCTAATTACTTTTTATTGCTAGTGAATTTGTAGTGCTATTTATTTTGTTAAGAATGGTATAGAAATGAACGAGGACATTTTTTTAAAAATAATTGAAGTAGGACGTCAGTCACACTGGCACCGAACTTCAAAATTTTGGAGTTTGGCGCCAGTAAGACTGGGCCCAAATTTTTTTTTTTTTTTATGCCAAAGCAACTGGCACCCCATCCCCCTCGTAAAATTTGAAAAGTTTTTCAGTTCTATGCAATTCAGCATAAATTTTCCCTCCGTATGAAAGTTTTACCCTAATACCATGTTGAAAAGTTGGCTCAACTTAGAATGACTTAATTCATTAGAAGGGTGAAGAGTACACATGTATAGGCAAAGTGACACCTTTCCTCATATTTTTCCAATTTGGGACTAAAAGTAAGAGAATAAACGAAAGAGGCACTTATGTCATACAATAATCAAAACTAGTTATCTTCTACATAGTCCATATAAATTTGTTCATTGTTACTTGATATAATCTAGACTTTACATCTTACATTGAAAACACCAAAACTAAATTAGAACAGTTGCACCATCGTAGTTTGATGAATTGATGCCTCACTGGAGATATCTCAAACTGTCCAAGTAATGATAACGATGAGAAATTTCACTATATGTCGAGGTTGCCCTTGCATCAAATACCACAGGTTGAGATCTTCGTAACAATGAGCTGATAATGAAGGACCATCTAGCTTCTTTGGCTCTTCAGTTAACCATGTGGTTGCTGAACTAGAGTACCATCACCATCTAAGGGACATTCAAGGACTGAAAGCATCAATCATGATTGATCTTTGGACTTGGGAATGGAGGCTTGACATGTGTATTGATCTTCTTTGAAGCGAATTTGGGTTTGTTCTGATGTGTTGCTCAACTTCGCACTCTTTGGTAAAAATTCAATCTTAATTTTAATCTTAAAATCAATTGTCAATTTTTGACGTCTATTAGGTTATTTGTTAGTAGACCAGCAACTATATTTTACCTTACAATTATCTTTCCGCAAATCACAGAGTAGTCTTTTGTTTATCGACCCAAGTGGATTGTCTTATAGGTGTTGCCCTGCCTAAAATTGGTATAAGAGCCAAGACCTTGCATGTTATTACGTAGTGACAAGATCTATAGGGCAGCTATGGACCTGAAAAACATAATGGCAAAAATCCTTGGCTAACATGCACCTGTCACAGTGAACACGATGAACATCGATATTCATGATCAGATTGCTTGGATGAACGACTGATTCAAGTCAAACAAGACCAAGCTAGACACTAGATCTGATACACACTAGAGCTATGTTGTTAGTATCTTATGATACCATACGAGATACTACCATTCCTTCACGTATCAATTGATCCGTAGCAATACATATAGGCATAGGTAGTATTGGTTTTTTTACTCGAGCCATGTAATATACACTTAAGGAATATGGATTCTAGAACCTATGTTACCCGGACTCTCCACTTTAGGAGAAGTACCCGTGTCCACCGGGTAGGACATAGGTATAAGTATGGAATCCGTATCCGATCCTCAATAGTGACAATCGGATCATTCATAGTCCTTTATGGTGGCAATCGAAAGACTACTAGTGAACTAGATAGTTTATTTTAATATGGTGGATTAGTAGTAAAGTTATGAAACCTTACAAATTTAATTACATGTTGTCTTTTTATGAAACCATGCAAATTTAATTTTAGCTTAAATATACGAAATAATGCAAACTTTATTACAACTGTCTTTTTATGAAATCATACAAATTTAATTAGAGAGTATGTCTTTTTATGAAACCGTGCAAATTTAATTACATGTCTTTTATAAAGACATACAAATTTAATTACATGATATGTCTTTTTATGAAACCATATTCAAATGTATTTATTTTAATAGTCATATCCCCGTACCCGTATCCAAAATTTGGATCATTTTTAGCCGAATTTGTGTGTCCTTCAATTATGAGTTTGAAGAGTCCGACTCTTGGATATGTAACCCGTATCAGACACTCGTACCCGAGTTCTGGTAACATAGTCTAGAACTGGATAGACATGTAAAAACGAAACAAATAAAGAATTTATGAAAAAATTATATTAAATCATGTTCTTATATGGATTTAGAAGTATATAGTCTATAGACGTAAACTCCAAGAGTTACTCTATCATACGAAACATGATACGATATACAATACGTAAACAAATCGATACATGATACATGTCTGCGAGTTGACAACCTAGCACTAGAGTTTGAATTGGAGCATAGATGTCATGGTTAAAAAGATGAATACTAGGATCAACACGTTAGAGGCTGCAAATGATCTTGAGTTTACCTCGCTTAAAGATTCATGATCCACTTCATATTGACGTTCACAGTAGAAGTAGACATGGTTGAGGAAGAGAAGTCGGTCGAGGACATGTCATCTATGGGGTGAGATAAGTGGGCCCAAGAGGAGAAATAGATAGCTCAGTGCCGACAGTAGGCCCAAGAGGAGAGAGAACTCACTGCTAACACATTGTTCTAAAAGGCAGTCGCCTAGTGTTCTAAAAGGCGGCCGTCTAGAAACTTGGTGTCCGCCCAAGGCCTGCCTAAGCACCCACCTAGACCACCCCTCCCCCAATGCCCGACTATGCATGTTTTGGGGTTTTGGGGACTTTTCTGGAATTTTCAGTATGTTTTTTGGATTTTTTTTTTTTTTTTTAACCGTCTAGATCAAGGCGGGCTAGGCATTAGTCGGCTGGTGCCCACCCGACTAGCTCCTAGCACTTTTCACATCCTTGCTTATAGGTATGCCCTAGAGGAGAAATGGATGACAAGTGCGCTAGTAGGTCACTAAGGAAGCTGTTGACCAAATTGCAAAAATTGCAAGAGACTTAACTTTGGTGGCTATCCAATGTGGGACTAAACTAGAGACTAATAATAAGACAAAATAAATAAGGGGAAAAAGGAGAATGCTTATAAGACCCTTCTTCAGAACTCATGAGGACTTATGCAAGTCACCTAAGGTTCTAAACTTTATTAACATTACATAATTAGCTGACATGACCAATTCAGTTTTTCCAAGATTCCAATCAACTGCCTTATTAAAAATTCTTTTTGTCACTATTTCCCAGGACCTTTTTAGCTTATTCAAGATTCTCTCCAATGGCATTCTTTGAAAATCCTTCACTATCCCCTTTTAATTCCACCGTGGAGTTCCTTAAATTCTTACTGCAATTAGTCTCTCTGTTGGCTATTAACCTAAGTCCTCCCCCCAACCATTGTTACACACGGCTTAGGATGACAAAGGTAATGTGATCCGCATACTCACACCAATAGATAAAAAGGTGATCAAATTAAGTTCCGTTCTCATACATTTTTCTTGACAGAAAACCTTCTCCAATGTTGTCTCCCAAGATATACAAAACCAAAGATCATGACTTTCCGAACAGCACAATTAAAGCAAAATGCACATACATATCTAGTTAGATGGAGTAGGACTTACAGAATAAGGATTCCAGCCAGGAATTTGAACCATCCCCTGAGGAAGAATCAGTTGGGTGTAGCTTGAAGGAGCTTGCCATCGAGGACTTGGTATGAAAGAAGCTCTTGACAAAGGCCAACTGGTTAATCCCCCAGGATATGACTGTTGTCCAGGAGTGGTGGGGGAATGTACAGAGGTATAAGCAGGAGAACCCCGTAGCGAAACCATCGGATTAGATGGCTGTGGATGGTGAAATTTACATGTGTTGCTGAACTTACACTGTCCAGTTCTTAAATAATATGCACACTCCTTTTCATTCTACATCAAAAAGTAAACATAAATAAACTCCATCCAATGCAAAATTATAAACGTACAAAATAAGAAACAAAGGTTAGCATTAGTAGAATCTAGAAATAGAGTATTTCTTCAAGAAAGTGTGAAGCTAATATGAAGCAAACGGCGAGAACAAACCGGACGAAGGGGATATCCTAAAATATTTAATTGAACACGCCCACCAATTCCAGCCTCATCTCTGGGGTGATGAAATTTACATGTAGCTCCGAATTTGCATGTTCCAGTCTTTAAGTAGTACTATAAAAGAGAGCAGAAAGAAGTTACTATTGAGGTTCAAGATAGAGCGAAATAAATAAATAAAAAACCTTCAAATATGTGGATAAATTGGCAGTAATAAGATGAATTAATGTATATGTATATAGAATTGACAGTGACCATTGTCCATAGACAATAGTCGCCTGGAACTAGATTGAACGACTGCAGAAGTGCTAGTAAACAAGTATGCAGCTGAAATAGAGACATCATTTACAATGTAGCAACGTAAAACATAAAAGCACTCCACGATTTCTGTCTCATGTATATCAGAACTATACTATGGACTATATAAGACTAAGTGCAATCATACTTTCAGTGCACAAAATGTGAATCTGGTTGATAGGTAAAACAAGCTAAATTGAAAAGCCAATATTTGAAGTTTTGAATCAGTCTCTGAACAAGATAATGGTTCTAAAGGTTTCTGAGATACTTGATTACTTGTAGCATTGAACTTCTGCCAACTAATAAACATTTTTTCCTCAAAAGAAAGATCTAATTACTATGTTTATTGTTGAGGGTATTAGTGGGTGTTTAGTCCCACATCTAAGTAGAATAGTAGAGAGAGGATTTAGCCTCTCCTATATATATGTAGTCTCAACCATCAATAAAATTAAGCCAAGTATTAAATCAAGTTTCTATTTAGTATCAGAGCCAAATTTTTCCACCCTTCTCCAAACACTAACCCTACCTAACCCTCTCACAGCCCCCCCTCCTCCCTACTTTTCCTGCCGGCCCCGGCTACCACCTGGCCACGCGCCGCAACGCCGCCGGCCAACCCCGCCGCCAGCAGCCGCCACCGGCCCCGGCGACCACCTGGCCGCGCGCCGCAGCGCCTCCGGCCTGCCCCGCCGCCGCGGCTGTTGTTGCTGCTGTCGCGGCTGCTGCTGTTGTTGTTGTTGTCGCAAATGTTGTTGTTGCCGCTGTGATCCCGGCGACCCCCGACCCCGACGTTCTTCTTCTCCGTCTTCTCTCCTGCAAGTTGTAACTAGGTTCTGTCCATATGCAACGGCGATTGCACGGAAGACCGAAAAATTTAATTTTCTGATTATTGTTTTGCAGCGGTAAGTTGTAATCGGGATATTAATTATATAGTTGCTTGTTGGATCAAGATATATCAGTGAGAGAACTCTTGTGTGAACTCCTGATCTCGACTACTACTGTCGGTTCCTCCTTCTCAACAGGCCATGCGACCTCGGATCGAAGCCATGCACAGGACGTAAGCAGCGAATCTCAGGGACACCGCTGCGGCTTAAGGAAGAACAATAGACGTGGAGAAGACGGCAATCAAAGATGGAGACAATCTAGATCTGTCACCATCTTGCTGATGGAAGAAGACAATGGAGACGATCTACGGCAGTTGACGGCCCAAGAGATGAAGGCTTTGGTGGACGATCTCTTCTCCAAGAGGCTGACCGAGACTAGCTCCCGTGGTGCAAACACAGATGTGGATCCTTCACCATACAAAAAATGAAAGTTAGAGAAACTGGAGATAAAGTTGGAGAGTACTTCCAACTACTTGAAGTGGTCGCATCAGTCGATGCGGACTCTGAAGGCAAGAGGCTTTGTGGGCTATATGAATGGCCAAACCAAGGCACCTGAAGATCACTCCTACAGAAATTTATTGTGGGAGATCGTCAATAATGTTGTTGCTGGATGGTTGACAGCCTCATTGACCGACCAAGTGCCGGACAACGTGAAAGCAATGGAGGGTGCTGGTGACATTTTGATGACACTGAGAGATATGTACTCAGGGTCGGACAACTCTATGAGGGTTTTCCAACTACAAGATGAACTTGATAAGGTGGTCCAAGAAGATCACACAATCTCTCTGAGTATGCGGCTCTGCTGAAGAAGTATTGGTCAGATCTCGACCGCTATGACCCCATTGGCGTAGAAGATGAGCAAGTGGAACCGGCATTTACAAAACATTATAAGAAGTTCATGGAGTATATTTCACGACAGAGGATGATGAAGTTCCTGAAGGGGCTCAACCCAGCATTCGAGCTAAGGAGGAATATCCTACTTGCTCAACCCAGGCTGCCATCACTGGAGGAGGTCATAGCTACTATGGCACAAGAAAAGGTACGACTGAAGCTGATGCCTAGCACCACTAGCTCTCTGGGAAAAAAATCAGCTAACTTTTAACCCAAACCCTTCCGGAGGGGGAGGGTGCTACAACTGTGGAGACCCTGAACACTTCATCAGATTTTGTACGAAATTCCTGAGAGACTAGTCCAGCGGCCGCGGACGCAGTCGTGGAGGGAGTAGGGGTGGCAGAGGAGGCTATGCTGGTGGTAGAAGTAATCATTCCGGAGGACACAGGACAAACCTGGCAGAAGAGGGAAGTGTGAGTCAGTCACCCGATATGACCCCTAGTGGAAAAAAAATGCTAGAGATATGAGAAGCATGAAGCTTGGAACCAGCGACAATCGAGCCAACACCTCTGGGGCATCAACTCCAACCACCTCCGGGGGTAACATCACCCACTATGTCCATACAAGCACAGGTATACCTGCTCATATCCTGGCATCTATCCACATACCGGGTTGGATAATTGACTCCGGGACATCCCGCCATGTTACGGGTGTCTATGATGAGTTATAAGATTACAATTACCTGACGATGCCTGAAAGCATTCAGACTGTTTATGGTACGGCTAGACCCATTATGGGTAAAGGCACAGTTGAATGCACCCCTTCCATAACCCTTACTGATGTCTTGCATACTCCATCTTTTTCCGTTAATCTATTGTCTATTTGTGCCATTATTCTTCAACTTAATTGTGTTGTTTCCTTTGACATTGCTAAGGTAATTTTTCAGGAGAAGGAACGGGGAGACGGTTGGGGACTGGCACTTGGCATAAGGGGCTATGGTACTTGGACAGGGGTGGGCTGGACGCAGCACTAGCGTCACTGGTGGAAGAAGCACAACCGGAGGAGCCGCGAAGAACAGTGGAAGCAGAATTATTACTTCAACATCAGCGCATGGGACACTCTTCATTTTGTCTATTGAGTCGGATGTATCCATCTATGTATCAAAAGGCTAATAAACAAAAGTTGGTTTATGATGCTTGTAAGCTTGAAAAACATACCAGAAGCTCTTATGTGAGTTCTGTAAATAGAAGTTTAGTTGCTTTTGATATGATACACTCTGATGTGTGGGGACCTTGTCCTACAACTGGAGTTATTGGTTTTAAATGGTTTGTCACATTTATTGACTGCTGCACTCGTGTCACCTGAGTATACCTAATGAAGAGTAAAAGTGATATCTTTGCATGCTTTCAAGATTTTTATCGCAGGATTACAACACAGTACAGTGCTAAAGTGAAGATTTTGAGATTTGACAATGGAACAGAATACACCAACAAGGCTATTGAAAAGTACTTATCAGCCCATGGGATACAGCATCAGGCTTTGTGTGTCTATACACCAGCACAGAATGGCATGGCAGAGCGGAAGAACAGGCACCTGTTGGAAGTGTTGGAAGTAGCACGGTCAATGATGTTTGTTATGAATGTTCCTAAACACTTGTGGGAACATGCCATGTTGACGGTTGCATATCTCACCAACAGGATGACCTCTCAGGTGTTAGGATGGAAGACACCGTTTGAGATGCTTACAGGAGAATAAGTACATTATTTTCCCAAAGGTATTTGGATGTGTATGTTTTGTGAAAGATAACTGACCTGCGGTGGAAAAGTTGGACCCTCGGACAGTGAAGTGCATCTTTATTGGCTACTCGGGAACTCAGAAGGGATACTCTTGTTGGAGTCCGGTGGAGCGAATGCTCTTTGTAAGCATGGACGTTACATTCAGAGAGATGGAACCAAACTACCACAATGGTTCAGGTGAAGGCTCTGCATTTGGTGACACACCTAACACAGGAGGTGTTAGGAGTGAGGGGGAGATGGGCCCAAGCGTGATTATCGGGTCAGTTCCATATCCAATGATGGAAACTAGTCCAAGGAAACAAGGGAGAGATAGCGAGGGTGAGGTAAGTGATAAGGATGCACATAATCAGGAGGAAGAAAGTGGTGACAATCATGAGGAAGAAAGTGATGCTCCAGTGCGGGGGGAACAGACTACAGAACAATCTACAGAGCTCCAAGTCTACAGAAGAAGAAAGCAGCAGTCCACTACTGTGCCTATTACCGTGCCTATTGTCCTACTATGCCATGTCCCTCGCATAACCCTGCCCCAACTCTTGAAGATGCACCTCCCGCACCGGATCCCTCTGATTCGGATGCGGATCCCTCTGATTCGGATGGTATGATCTCTTCACCACTTCCTCATATTCCCTTGAAGAGATCTTCTCGCAGTAATGCGGGAAAAGTCCATAATCGTTATGGTTATGAATATGGCATTGCCAATTTCTTATCCTACTATAATATATCCCCTATCGAGCATTCATTGCATTGTTAGACACCACCTCTTTGCCTAAGTGTTGACAGGAAGCGAAGAAAAATCCAAGGTGGAGAGCTGCAATGTTGGAGGAACTTGGGACACTCGAAAGAAATGGGACATGGGAGCTTGTTCCGTTGCCTAAAGGAAAGAGAGCAGTTGGATGCAAATGGGTCTTCACAGTAAAGGAGACGCCAGAAGAAAAGGTGGAGCAGTACAAGACAAGGTTGGTTGCAAAGGGATTCATTCAATCATATGACATCGACTATGATGAAACATTTGCTCTAGTGGCAAAGATGAGCATTGTGAGAACCCTGGTCTCCCTTGCAGCAAACCATGGGTGCCAGCTGTATCAATTGGATGTGAAGAACGCTTTTCTTCATGGGAACCTACAAGAGAAAGTATACATGGAGACCCCACCCCCCGGGGGTTTTGCACGAAGCATTCGACGGAAAAGGTATGCAAACTAAAAAAATTATTGTATGGACTCAAGCAATCTCCTCGAACCTGGTTTGATAGACTCAGGAAGGCTGTCATAGGCATAGGGTACCGCCATGACCAATGCAGATCACACGATTTTCTTCCAGCATGCAAGAGGCCACATCATCATACTTGCAGTGTATGTGAATAATATAGTGATCACAGGTGATACTGAGGATATCACCCAGCTGAAGTCAAAACTCGCCAAGGAGTTTGAAGTGAAGGACTTGGGAACGATGAAGTATTTTCTCGGGATCAAGGTGGCTCGAGGAAGAGATGGGATCGTCCTCTCTCAGAGGAAGTATATACTAGACCTGCTCACAGAGACCGGTATGCTGGAATGTCTATTGGCACACTCCAATCGATCAGAAAGATAAGTTGGATGCAGAGGCAAGAGAGCCTGTTGATCGTGAGAGATATCAGGACTTATAGGCAAATTGATTTATCTAGGCCACACTCGCCCTGATATATCATTTGCTGTGAGTGTAGTGAGTCGCTACATGCATGATCCAAAGAAGGGTCACATGGATGCAAATTTTCGTATCCTGAGATATCTGAAGGAGACTCCAGGAAGAGAGCTATAGTTCAAAAAAAATGGACACCTGGATGTTAAGGGGTACAGGGATGCAGATTGGACAAGCTGCATGGACGACAGAAGGTCTACCTCAGGGTACTGTGTCTTTGTGGGGGATAAACTAATCTCATGGAGAAGCAAGAAACAGTCTATGGTAGCAAGATCGACTGCTGAAGCAGAGTATAGAGCTATGGCTCTGAGAGTGTCAGAGTTGTGGGTAAGAGCACTGCTGACGGAGTTGAAGCTGGACCAGGGAACACCGTTGCGTCTTTTGAGTGACAGTCAAGCTGCAATAAGTATAGCTAACAATCCAGTCCAGCATGACAGAACTAAGCACATCGAGATCGATTGGTTCTTCATCAAAGAGAAGTTAGAAAAAGGGATACTAAAGCTCGATCATGTTCGCTCAGAAGAACAACTTGCAGATTGTTTGACTAAGGCCTTAATTCATCGAGTCTTTCTAAACTATGTGACAAAATGGGGATAATTGATATCTATCGCCTATCTTGAGGGAGAGTATTGAGAGTATTAGTGGGTGTTTAGTCACACATCTAGTAGAATAGTAGAGAGAGGGGTTAGCCTCTCATATATATGTAGCCCGACACATCAATAAAATTAAGCCAAGTATTAAACCAAGTTTCTATTTTTATATTTAACAGAAACAACATCAACAACATGGAAAAAAACAGCAACTGCAGAATACTGCACAAATATCTGTTGGATCTTCTATATAAGACGGGATTCCTAGGTTGCATACTAGCAGACACACCTATGGATTCCACAGTCAAACTATACAATTTGAGTTCTTCATCTATTTGACTCATGACGTTATAAACGACTAGTTGGGAAGCTAATTTATCTTACTACCACTCATCCAGACATCGCCTACGTTGTGAGCCCTGGGCTACGGCAGACGGGCAATCGTCCAGAGCCCAAAAATTTGAGGGGCACCAAAAGGTTATATTACTTTTTATATATATAAAATATTTTGTAGTATTTTAAATATTAGTGCTGATACAACATAACATAATGACTTACCTACTAAAGTTGGTTCTCACTTATACCTTCTATGTGAAGGGGCATGGGTTCAAGGCCTAGTGGTCTTTTTTTTAAAAGATCTTTTCAGTTTTTTTTTATATTTTTTTAAGGAGGGGGCACCATTTTGATTTTTGTCCTCTGGGCACTCAAAAACTCGGGACAGGCCCTGGCTGTGAGTACGGTGAGTCAATATATGCAGAGCTTTTAACCTCTTATCTTCAAGTTGTTGAAAGGATTCTACGTGACATAAAGAAAACTTCTGGACATTACCTTCTCTACGACCTTCTATACTATCGCTTAAAACCTTTGCAGATGTTGAGTTTGCTGGATAATTAATTGTCGCTCTACTAGGAGTTACCTTGTCTTCTTCGAAGACAATTTAGTTACATGGAGGAATAAGAAAAGCATAATGTAGTTGCATGTTCTTCTGCTGAGGCCGATTATAGAACTATGGCACGCGGTATCTTTGAGTTGATTTGGCTCAACTTACTCTTTACAGATCATGGAATCATCCCCTTTTCTCGAGATGCACTTTAGTAATGACAAGAAGGATGTGATCCATCTTGATAAGAATCCAGTCTTTCATGATAGGATTAAGCACATCAAGATAGACTCATTTTATTCGAGAGAAAGCAAAAAAAGGGGGAGGGAATTGCCCTGTAACGTGTCTTCTTCAACTTTTTTGCTTGACTATTATCCAAGTTGGAAATGATTGATATCTATGCTCCAATTTAAAGGAGAGTTGACTATTATTGTATACCTCACTTTAGTCCCACACCGCATGGGCTAAAGGAGGATGTCATGACTTGCTCCAATAAATGTACCAAGGCTTCTCATGTTTTATTCACATCAATAAATTAAGAGTTCTCTCTGAATTTCATCATGAATACCGTAAAGGAGAATAATAGAATGATTATTATTGAAGAGTGGTTACATATATATATATAGGAGAGGCTAACCCCTCTCTCTATTGTTCTACCCGACGTGGGACTAAAGTCCAATACTACTAATACTATTAATACCCTTAACACCCTCCCTCAAGATGGAGTATAGATGTCAATCATGCCCAGCTTGTTACATAAAAATTGTACCGAAGACCCAAAAGAGATTTCGTGAAGATATCGGCTATCTGATCACCGGTCCTCACGTAATGAAACTTTATAATCCCTACTCATCACGAACGAAATGGACATCAATTTCAATGTGCTTCGTCCTTTCATGAAATACAGAATTTGTAGCAATATAGACAGTAGGTTGGTTATCACACCACATATCTGCTACTTTAAATCCTGCTTCTTCTTCCAGCTCTTGTAGAAGATGCTGCAGATATAACACTTCTGCCGTGCCATGAACAATGTCTCGATATTCTGCTTCCGAACTTGACCGTGCTATCATACTCTGCTTCTTGCTTTTCCACGATACCAAATTTTCGCCAATAAATACCGAGTAGCCAGATGTAGACCGTCTATCCGTCAAGCTTGCACCTCAGTCAGCATCGATAAAGCATTCAACACGAGTATGTCCATGTTCTCTATCCGAATTTTTTTCCTGGATTCTAGACTAAATAGCGCAGAATTCTGTGGACTTCCTGCCAGTATGGAACTCGTGGAGAAGATATAAATCTAATTGCGACGCTTACGGCAAAGGAAACGTCAAGGAGAGTCATGACTGCCAAGTAATGGAGTTTTCCAACCACTCGACGATACTTATCTGGATTAGACATCAGGACCCCCTCGTCTGGGAGTAACTTTGCCCCTGGATCCATGGGCGAGGTTGCTCCCTTGGCTTGCATTAGTCCTGCATCATTTAGTATGTCCAACACATACTTCCTTTGAGACATTACAATATCCCGCTTACCCCGTGTGACTTCAATGCCCAAGAAGTAGTTCAGCGATCCTATATCCTTGGTCTGAAATTGTTTTCTCAGACTTCTTCAGTCCTGTAATACCCTGGCTGTCGTCTCCCGTGATTACAATACCCCATGTGTAAATCGACCGAACCACGCACGAGGTGATTATTTGAGACCGTAGAATGCCTTCCGCAGATGACACTTTATCCTCCCTTGCAACGAACCCGGGAGGTTGCACAACATACACTTCTTCAATATCCCCGTGGAGAAATACATTCTTGATATCCAGCTGAAGCAATGGCCAGTCATAGCAAATAGCAAAGGCTAAGAGAACACGCACCGATGTCATCCTGGCAACTGGAGAGAATGTCTCAAAATAATTCTCACCATAGGTCTGGGAATAGCCTTTAGCCTCCAGACGTGCTTTTAGACGATCAAGAGTGACATCTGGTTTCACCTTGATCATGAACACCCATTTGCAACTTACTGCATGTTTACCAGTAGGTAAATCTACCAAGTCCCAAGTATGGTTCTTCCGTAGTGTTTTCATTTCCTCTTCCATAGCAGCACGTCAGTCGAATGTTTGAGACCCTCCTCGGCATAATTGGAAATCTGAATCCCATCAATAGTAGCTATCAAGGACCGAGTGTGGCTCGCAAGCCCTTTGTAGTTTTCAACATACAAATGATGATCACGACAGGCACGACGAGGTCGAGCCGGTGGAACAGGCGGAGGCGAATCAGTGGAGCTGGAGGAGGATGAGGACTCTGTGATCACGGACACTATCGGCGATGTTCGTTCGGGCGAAGACGGTGCTGACTGAACCGGTGTCTGCGGACCGTCGGACTGGGATATTGGCTCGGTAGGGGAGGGCACCCTCACAGGGGTTGTGTTTGAACATGAAACAAGAAATCATCTTCTGTGTAAACTTGGGACACTGGACCTGTAGTTTATGGAAGTGGAAGAAACTCGATTTCAACGAAGGTAACATCCCGAGAGAAATAATATCTTTTCAAGGTAAAAGAAAAACAACGGTACCATTTCTGATCTTTGGAATACCCAAGGAAAACACATTGGATTGCCTTAGGATCTAATTTAGAAATCGTTGGTCGAGTATCCCGAACATAACACAAGCAACCAAAAATTTTGAGAGGTAGAAGAAACAGCTCTCGTTCGGGATATAGCCAAGAAAAGGAACTAGCACCATTGAAAACCAATGGCATGCGATTAATAAGATAGCATGCCTTAAGTACAGCATCCGACCAAAATCTTCTGGGAGTACGTGCTTGAAACATAAGAGCACGCGTTGTTTCCAAGAGTTGGTGATTCTTGCGTTCAGCCACACTATTTTGTTGTGGTGCATAAGGACATGAAGTTTGGTGGATGATGCCATGTCGAGACAGATGTGAATTGAATTCACGAGACATATACTCACGACCATTGCGACTTCGAAGGCATTTAATGGGAACACCAAATTGTGTTTTGATTTATGCATAAAAATTGTACCAAATTTCAAATAATTCGAAGCAATTTTTCATCAGATATAAAAAAGTGACACGTGAGTAGTCATCAACAAATATAACAAAGTACTTGAATCCCATCATTGATTCAACCGGACAAGGTCCCCATACATCAGAATGCACCAACTGGAAATGAGCAGATGCAATTTTATTAGGACTCACCAGATAGGTAACCCGGTGATGCTTAACAAAACGACACGACTCACAATAAAAATTAAATGGAACATCTAAAGATGGGTACATTTTCTGGAGAACTTGGATTGATGGATGACCTAACTGACAATGTAACTCGAATGGATCAAGTTTCACGCCGGCACAAGCAACAGAAGGGATGTCAAACAGGTACAAGCCTCCAGCCACATGTCCCTTACCAATAGTCTTCCCAGACTTCAGGTCCTGAAAAACACAACCATTAGAAAAAAAACGTTACCGAGCAATGCAAATCACGAGTAATTTGACTAATTGAAAGCAAACTGAAAGGGTTTTCAGGCGTATGTAAATATTGAATTGAGTGACAGTCCGAAAGAAAGACGGGCACTTCCACGTCCACGGACTGTTAGTGAACCACCATTGGCAACAATAATATCAGAAACACGACCCACCAATACATAATTGTGTATCATACCTGCGTCCACTGTTCTAAAAGGCGTCCGCCTAGGCAGCGCCTAGGCGGCGCCTAGGCACTAGGCGGTTGGTGTCCGCCCAATACCCGTCTAGGTGCCCGCCTAGTCCCTCCGACGTTCGACTATGCATGTCATGGGGTAACTTTTTATACAACTTTAATTAGGTTTTTTTATTTTTTTTAATATTTTTTGAACCGCCATCTAGGCGGACGCCTAAGCAGCAGCTTAGGCGGGCTAGGCACTAGGCGGCGGGTGCCCGCCCGCCTAGCGCCTAGCACTTTTCACAACCTTGCCTGCGTCGCCTGTCATATGAGCAGACACCAGAGTAACCACCCACTGTTTCGACCTCACCACACATGCTGCTGAGTACCCAACAGTAGGTCCAGATGTGAATGCTTCACCACGTTGTTGAGCTTGGAAGTCAAGAAAATATGTATGACTCTGCAGTCATCTGGACAAATCAAATACTATCATCAGGAGCATCTGCTGTAACATTGGCAACAGGAGCTTTAGGACACTTCCACTGAAAATGGCATGATGTCCACAGTTGAAGCATGTGTGCAAGTCTCCCTCCATCACGACAGCCATTGCCTCATCCTCATCACGATCACCAGTATTTCGGCTACCATGTCGTCCACCACGACCACCACGAAATCCAGCACGAGCAGCACCAAGTGCAAATCAATCAGCAGAAGCATCACCCGGAGTGGTCTCAACAACTTTTGTTGTCCGAAGAACACGGAAGTGTGCTTCCATCAGAGATGGAACATCAGATCCAGCAATGATCTGAGAGCGAACAGAATCTGCATCAGGACGGAGAGAGGCAAGATATGCCATGACATGAAACTGCTCACGTTGAGCCCTAACTTCATTGATATCCGTCGTTAGAGGTAAGACGCGATCGATTTCATCAGTCATAGTCTTAAAAGCCCGGAAGTGGTCCTTATGAGATTTGTCACCCTGATTAGTTCGATAGACGCCAACCACCGAGTCGTAGATTTGGGATAAATTGTGTTTTCCATCGAACGTCGTCGCTAGGACCTCCCATAACTCCTTCATCGAATTTATATTCTGAACCATGTCTTCCACCGATCGTTCCATTGAATTCGTCAACTATGTAAACAGTCGACTGTCATCTCTCCCACTGCTCAAATATGGGATCAATCTCTTCTGGAGGGTTGTCAGTCAGATGTTTGGACAACCGTATTCCCCGAAGCGTCTTCTCGACCTTCTTTTTCCATGTCAAGTAGCTGTCTGGGCCGTCCAATCGTCGATCAACAAGTCGAATTGATGAAATTGTCATTTTCGACACTAGTATCCGTAGCATTGTTATTCGTCTCAGTGCATGTCATCTTGTAGTATTTCTGATTCGACTGTCGGTTTGAACTTTTCAACTAGATAATCACATCAACCCTGCGAATGCGCTAGAAATGTGGCCATCAGCACGCGCATAGGAAGCAGAAATGGAATGTGGATCACACAAGTCAGGACAGAGAGGCAACCCAGGTTACTCTGTTAGATCCCGATGTGAAGATCAAGGAAAGAAACAAAGATTCACGCAAAACAATCCACTTGTCTGCTTTTTGTTAGATTCCTGAAGCCGATGAGAGTCAGAGCTTCCGGCAAACAAACCATTGTTTACCCTCTGAGGATCCCATTTTTTTTTAGGAAAAACGGCTAGGATTTGGGGTAGATAGCGGTTGGATTAGGGTTAGTGTTTATGGACATGGAATAGGAGGAGGAGCAGTTGAGGGGGCGGGGGTTCCGGAGGGCAGGGGTTCTGGAACAGCAGCGGCAGCAATGGCAGGAGCAGCAGTAATGGCCGCAGCCACAATGGGGTGGGGGGGGGTGGGAGGGGGGGTTGGCGGGGGTTCCGGAGGCGGGAGCGGAGGGGGGTTTAGGGTTAGAGAGAGAGGAGGATGGAGAGGGATGGCTCTGATACCATGTAGAGGAGAATAATAGAATGATTATTATTGAAGAGTGAGTTACATATATATATATATATATATATATATATATATATATATATATGAGAGGTTAACCTCTCTCACTATTGTTCTACCCGATGTGGGACTAAAGCCCAATACTACTAATACTCTTAACAAATACCAACAATAATATATTGCCTGGTGCAATACTAAGTTTGGGAGAGACCAAGTTGAAAGGAGAACTTGTGCTTTGGGGAAGACCTGCATCCTACTTTGTCACAGACCAAGAGGCTCTGATTCCGCTAGGTGAGTAAAACCCAAAACTGACCATGTCGAGCATAGCAAAGATAAATACTCGATTCATATCTGCAAACGGCCCGTGCAGTTCAGATGGAACCTTTAAACTTCATGTGCCAATCCCAATTTTTAGATAAACTTCCTAGACACACAAATCAGGATCAACATACATCATGTTTTAAACCATGTCTACTGAACATGTCTGTGCATCATAATTGAACTAGTAAAAGGTAATTTTGAAAAAGGAAAAAACGAATGAATGACTTGCATATGATGTATACTGTAGCACCCATGTAATAGGTTTTGTTTATTGTATGCTGATGCGTGCAAAGTTCTGGGACTGTACAACATTGACCAAGACTGGTTTTGTTTAAAGTACTGTTTTCTGAGTAGTAACTGTCACTTGAAGCAGGTCGCAACAACGAGATCAGATGCTAGAACAGACATGAATCTGAAGAAAGAAGCAGTCCTACCAGGAATATCAATGTCCTGTGGAGAGATCCAAATAACAGAAACTAGAGATCGATATGGATGTTTCACATAGTCGATACTGATAGAAGCTTCTTATCTGTACCACTTATATGCCAGGATCAACATCCTCAATAGACACAGCCAGACTTCAGCCTTCCTCAGTAGAAGCTTCTTATCTATACCACTTATATGCCAGGTTCAACATCCTCAGGGGAGACGGCCAGACTTCAGCCTTCCTTTTTTGTTTGAAGTACTGTCAAATTTAGGCATAATTTTAAGCTCAGTGCTCTTTCCTAGGTCCCAGACGAAATTAATTATTTACCAAAAGCATTTATAGCATTCATGTTTTTCTTAAGGTAATATAGTTGGAGAATGCAGCAAAATTGGACTACCAACATTCCAGTAAGCATGTGGTTTCTATAGTCAAAAAACCAATTGCATCTCATCCTGCGTTTGACAATTGCATGCATACATTATGTAACTATTTGAAGATATCAAACTACCACAATCGATGTACTGATCAACATTATAAAAAGACAACAATAATGACATCAGCAATTAGTATCCATTAAAATCAGGCACACATCCAAACTGTTGAAAAGGAAACCATAAGGGGAACTTTTCTTATGAAGAAGAAAGGTACTGCACCCTGTACCTGACATTCAGGTTCCCCAACTCGTTCAGGGAAACCACCTTTAATTCTGGCAGCAGCTGCAGCCTGTCATTCGTTAATACCAGATCAGATCCACAATCCTGGTATAACTCTATAATAAATGAAGTCAAAGAACTTCAGCAAAAATATCAATATAATTATATATGTCAAGACAATAGTTACAGCAAAAAAACAAAATCAAGAAAAGAATTAACACGCAAACCCAAAAGATCATTGATTATTATAAAGAAGATTACAATATTTCATAATCCTCACAAAACACACACAAAAATCCAAATCCCTACATATTTTCTCTCTAGCATATTTTTCTCAAAAGAGAGATTTATAGCCTAAAACCAAACTCTAAAAAAACAAATCCTAACCATCTAATGTTTCTTAACCGTCAAAAAGCTAATCTTAAATCTATTTATGATTTAAATACACAAAATGTTTAAGATAAACTTGAGCGAAATCTTAACAATCTTCACCTAAGCTCATGTTTATCCAATCCCCAGTCATCAAAATCCCTCAAAAAAGAAACATAACCACGATATGCTAATTAGATTGTGGCTTTATATCACGACTTCGTCCTGGTAGACCGACAAAATAGAAACCAAACGTTGACATCCAATCTCAACAATTCATCCTCTCCCTTCAACCACATTCTTCCATCCTCTCACTTCGACCACATTCTTTAGTTGATCGATGCCGAACTCCATGCCACTACAGTCGTCCCTCTCACGGGCAAAATGTTTCAACATAATCACCAAATACCAAAATCATAATCTTCCCCAAAAAAAAAAAAAAAAACTAACACCAAAATCATCAAATTCAACAATACCGAAATCTCCATCAACAAAATCACCATTATCAGCAAAATCTCCATCATTATCTTCAGCACAGAATCTCTGTCATCGCCTTCACCTTCAGCAGTAGAAACCAAGCAACTCCACCTTCAGAAAAACTCGAACACCACCCTTTTCTCCTTCATCCTCCACCTTGGGCGAAATTGTTGTCGTCGGGACTTTGAGATAGTCATGGTCACCATTTCTATAATGCCCCGTTCCGCGGAAAGGCATTACGCTGGAATTATAGATGGATCAGACCGATGGAATACAAGTGGTGCGAAAAATCGAAATGCTTGGTGTGATGATGGTGTATTGCTTAACTTGGCCGGATGAGATATCTTATGCAACGTAGTTCGAATGTATAATTATGCCAAGTTAGAAGACTGTGCATCGCGTCGGATCATTCTTGAGGGGTCGTAGGCGAATGTAGGATCATGACATAGAAACAATATTTATATAAGTGAGTGGATATGTCCCTTCTCCTCTACTCCTTCATGCCCTAATAAAATGAATGCTAGTGTTGCTTTGTTGTATGTCATAACTATATGCTGCTCTAGTCTACACAATGATAATGATGTCTAATGTTCAATGTTGTTGTAATTAATGAAACACATGAATAATGAGATACAAGAATGCTATAAAGTAAGTCTACCATGAGAAAGAAATAATATTATGCAATCTACTTCACATTATGGTAACACTGAGAATGGAACATTGAACATCTATATAGGTATAAGTGCATCAGTACACAGTAACTATGAAGGAAACGCTTCATATGCGAGTATAATTGTGGTTTGGTACCACCGGACCACGAGAATGTCTGTAAGTTGGGACCTACGGATCACCAACCGATATGAGAATGAGCAAAACAAGAAGGACCAATAATGTGAGGCTTTACTTACATTTATTTACCATGCAATTTATGCTTTGATTTCATTTGCATGGTCGTTGAATGGTCAGGGACAACTTGTGCACAAGGTTTGGTAAATTTCCTCGAACGAGATGCACTGGGATCGTTCGGCCTAAGAGGAAACATAGTGCTTTGGTAGCACCGGGCATAAACGAGACATTCATTAGGGATCGCAACCTCATGAATGGCGCTTCGTACGCCCTTTGAAGTCATATATGGCATGTCCCTCGTAGTGCGAAAGCATATCAGCAATGACCCTCATGTAGTTAGGCTGCATACTAACGAGAATATTTATGCAGGCTTAACTTTATCTATGTAAGAATGATTCGTATTAATTATGCTATGGCTAATCCTTGTTTTGCAGGAATACGACGAGTGGGTTGTTGGTAAGAATCGTTGTTATGCGATATATACATATTTCATATATATTCAATGTATACTGTTGTTTCCAAAGTATGTTTCAATATACTGCTGAATACACTGAACATTGAAATGAACCTAATTACTAATAGAAAGATCACTAAGTTAATAAGCATGCTTTCACATGAATACTTAGTGTCGGTTTAGGTGAGTGGGCTAGTTTTTGCTCACCAGCATGCGATATGTACTGACCCACGTTTGTGGACATCCCCATCGGGGAGTGGCTAGAACGGTTCTGAGGCATCGAAGCATTGTTGGGGCGCAGAAGCTCTTCTTCCATTGGAGGCATCTTCTGTTATAAAGGGCATAATGTATGGAAAGGTATAATTCAATGTATCAGTGAGATTGTAAGCCAATACGGCAAATATCAATGTAAGCCAATTGGTAAAAGTACCAGTTGTATTTGAGAGCTTTATAAATCTTTTGTAAGCCATGTACTCAATTATCATTATCAATAAAGATAAACTTTTCACTATATTCATTGTGACTTCAATTTTGTCTGCTTAATTTCGCTGCGATGTCGTTTCTGAGATATATCATGCATTATCTATCTTCTTGCCTTGTACAAGTGCAATCTAGGCTTGTACGGCATCACGTCCGTGGCTGCTTTCAGTTCTTCGGAACCGGAGTGTGACAAATTGGTATCAGAGCACGGTTAATGCGTCATTGTACTCGGCAAATTCTAAATCAAATGTTGCCTAGAAATACTGATTGATTTTCTAATCATCTCTTTGTGGAACACAATTTCATTGTTAGGACTTGAATGTGAAATGCTAAGGGTATGAAGAATCGAGTGGTATCGTGTCTCTGGTTATGAAGTTTACCGGGTTCATGACATCATTTGTGAAGTGCCGCAAGTACCCGATGTAGATGTACTTAAGCTTGAGGGAGGATGTAAGATCCCCCGAATACTGAAATTCCTGAGCAGTTTACTTGGGGACCGAACTAGGCCTTCAGTAGTGCTAACTATGATAATTCTCATATCTAGTGTCCCTTAATAATTTCTTTTTTTATTGTTGATAGCTTAATTTTTATATAGCAATAATTTTTAAAATTAGTTATTGTATAAAATAGTCTTGTTTTTTGCTTGATCTTCATTGTATGGCCTAAGAGTCTCTTTTGCTCTAACTTTTAGTCCTACATTAGAAAAGCTCAAGGAGAGGGATATGTCCCCCTTGCCTATAAATATGCCCTCTCTACTTCCTAATGAATTAAGTCCATTAAATTGAGCCAACTTCTCAACATGGTATCAACATTGTATCAAGAACATTAATTTGTCGAGCATCTTTGGATCTAGCTCTTCTACCCTCTCAAAATTTTCCCTCCTAAGACATCAAACCCTAAGCCTACCCTAATTTTGGCCATCCACCCTAGCACCGCTACAACCCTAATTTCCTACAAATCCTAATTGTAGTCCTAATCACGGCTATCCACCCTATCAATCGCCACGACAACCCTAATCCTAGCCCTGATTAACCATTTTTTCTAGCCGTCGTCACCACACCCTTAATTCCCCTCCAAAACCCTAGTTGCCTACCTCCCGAGCCTCCCTCCACACCAACTATACTTGATCTAACCACCAACCTCAACGAGATTCGCCTTAGTTTATTATCGCCGACATCAAGCTCTGAAGCCATAGTTGCTAGTGTTCGCGACCTCATCACAAGTCACCGCTGCTAAAGAAATGATCTATTGCTGCTAACCGCCTCTATTGCGACAAGTTCTCGCCACCCTTGTCTTCCCACGTTGGAGATCCGAGCCTCCACGACCAGTCTCGTCGCCCACGACTTCCCTCATCGTAACTCGACTTCCCTCGCTGCCAACATAGATCCTATTCATGGCTACTGGATCTAGGGTTATAATCTAGGTTTGCAACCCTAGTCTCTTTTGTTTATAATTTTACGTTTATACCCCTCCAAAAACATCAATATTTTCTATTTTTATTTCTTTTATTATGTGTTTGTATAGTTGATGTTATTGCGTTATTTTGGTGAATGTTATGAAATTGTTGGCTTGTGTTATTTTGATGTGCGCTTATGTTCTCGGGAATTGGTGTGATGTGGGCTCGTGTTCTCGAAGATTATTTCTATTTTGTTGCGTAGGATTGGAGTTGGTGGAGATTGCACTTAGTTGATTCGATGTTGTCTTTTAACTATTGTCTTAGTCTCGAGGGTTGTTTTTGGTGGTTTCTTCTTTTCGGCTTGTATTCTACATCAGCACATACAACATCTTCTTCGGCTTCCTCTACATTAGTGGAGGTCATGGATAGTGACATAATTTCTTTTGTAGTTCGCTACATTGTCCTCTTCGAGAAGTAGATTCATCACCAGTTATTTGATCGGAATGTATATGTTTAGCGATCGAAATGAGAGGCCTTAGTTATAGTGAGCTTTTAGCTCGTGTTCCGCCGTATTTTGACGGCGTGTGCTCCAATATTATATCTTCTAGCATCACTTCCTCTCTAGTAGATTCTCGTCAGTGGTACAAGTTACTCCTCCGGGACATAGATACTACTACTATGTCTTCCTCTCCTACACTACTCCAGTATACTCCTGGATGTTGCCCTCTTGTTCATGATCATAGACATTCTCGTAGTGTTACAGGATTTCCTAGAGGGAGGGGAGTGAGAGGGACATGGCTATGGTCGAGTACTCTTCGATTTATTTTTATAGTGGTCGTCCTAACCATATCGAGGCCACATGCTAGAAGAAGCATGACTACCCTCAGGAACAGGAACAGTCTTCTGCATCCATACCTCTACTCCGTGTTTATTATTTACACAGACTATGGATGCTCATGCTACTTCCTCTTCTTCTTCAACTACTACATGCTCTACATCAGATGAGATGCAATACGTAGTCTTATCTTTTTGTCATATGATCATATTTCTTCTCCTTCTACCGCAGTTCCATAATGCATTACTCATAGTTCTTCTTGAATTGTTGATTATGGTGCTACAAATCAACTTACTTCTCAGCCTATCAGATTTACAGATGGTATATTTCCAATATTTATTACACTAGCTAACAGGGAGACTACCCCGGTTCGAGGATCTGGAATAGTGCCTCTTACTCAGTTTTCATCTTCATTTTGTACCTAATATTTCTGAATCACATTTTAATCTTGTTTTGGTTAGTCATCTTACTGGAGAGCATAACTACACCATAACATTCCCTTCTTTTGTAATTTAGGATCTCCAGATGCAGAACGTAATTGGTAGTGGACGAGAAGCTAATGGCTTATATCTTCTTGACATACCAACTCGTATCGTCTATTGATTGGAACTGGTGTTTAGGCAATGCTCGATTGTCTATCCTATAAAAAGTGCAATTTTTCTTTTTTTCGAATTTTTTGTAAAGCATGTATTTTCAGGAAGTAACATCGTTCTACGTTTTCTCCTCATTTTTCTAGAATTGACTCTCTTTTCTCTAGTGTACTGTGATATTTGGAAACCTTATAAAATTGTTAGTTTATTTGGTTTTCGATAGTTTTCTACTGTTATCAATGATCACTCTCTCACGACTTGGTTGCATTACTTCGTGATCGATCTGAACTATCGCATTTTTTGTTCTTTTGTGGCTGAGACTCGCACAGTTTTCCACTACCACTAAAATCACTCGAGCTATAATGCGTGCGAGTATATAAGTACTGATTTTCAAGATGCATGTGCATGGCATGGTATCATTTATCAAACTTCTTGCTCCTATATCCAAGAGCAAAATAATGTAGTCGAACGTAAAAAAACCGTGATCTTCTCAAGGTTGCACATTCTCTACTATTTCAGATGAATGCTCCAAAAGTCTATTGATGACTTTGTTGTTACCACTGCTTGTTACCTCATTAATTACTTGTCCTCTATTATTCTTAACTATAAATCCCTATATTCTATTCTTTTTTCCTTCCTCCACATCCTTTTTGATGATTCCTTAAATTTTTGGGTGTACTTGCTTTGTTCATCATCATGGTCACCAGTTGATAAATTGCCTCCCCAAGTGGCCAAGTATATATTTATTGGGTACTTTCGTACTCAAAAGAAATATGTTTGTTCCCCTTCTAATCGAAAACTTGTTATTTTGGTTGATATACCTTTCCTAAGTATCAAACCTTCTTCCCCGCTCCACCCACTCCAGGGCCTCTACATCTCTATTTGTTCCGTGACCATCGATCCTCAATGTACCATCCACTCCATCTCAAGTATCACCTACTTCCTCCACTACATCATCACCGTCACTACTTACGCCCGGCCATAAATAGAAGTCTAGCCAGAATACCAGAATACCCTAAGACCTCCTGCTGCTACCAATGTTGTACCTGCTATGGATCATCTTCCAATTTATCTTCATCAGAAACAACGCACATGTACTATGCATCATATTTCTAATATTGTTTCTTACCATCGTCTAACTCATCCACTACAAGTTTTATAGTTCTCTTTCTTTTGTTTTTACACCTTTTGTATATGAGGCACTCCAGCATCCGAGGTGGCAAGCTACATGGATGAAAAAAATGCAACCCCTTTGGTCTTGGTACTTGCAATTTGGCACCTCTACCACCTGGCCATTCTATTGTTAGTTGTCGATGGGTATTTACAGTTAAACATGATCTAAATGGTTATGTTGCATTTGAAGGTGCACCTTGTTGCAAGGGACTTCACTCAGCAATATGGGGTTGATTATGAGGAAACGTTTTCTCATATTCCTAAACTTAATATTGTTCGTGTATTGATTTCTCTTGCAGTGCACCGTGGTTGGCCCTTACATTGGCCCTTACATCAACTGGATATCAAGAATACCTTTCTAAATAGTGATTTGACTACTACCGTATATATACAGCATCCTCCTGGCTATGAGACTCGGGAGTCTCTTGTTTGTCATTTACGCAAATCTATTTATGGCATCAAATAGTATCCTCATGTTTGGTTGACAAATTCAGTCGTGTGGTTCACGCGTTTAGGTTTACCCGGAGCACTGCAAACATCTCTATATTTACCTATTGCCAACAAGGAAGGTTGATGATTTTGTTAGTTTATGTTGATAATATTCTTATTATTAGTGATAATATTTCTTGGATTTCCATGATAAAGAGAAGCTATCCTCTGATTTTCATACCAAGGATATGGGTTACCAGCAGAGAAATGGAGAGGAGTTATCATCTGATTTTCTTATAACTAGTGATTAAAGAGGAGTTATCTATGATTTTCTTATTACTTGTGATAATATTGCTAGGAAGGATAGAGAGGAGAAGATGGAGTGTTACCGACAGAGAAATAGAGAGGGAAAAATGAGCCCGTCCAGCGACTGCAAGAGCCCGAGCAGAGAGGGAGGGAGGAAGACTCACGAACAAAAGAGGCGCATGAACGGGAGAAGAGAGGAGAGGAAGAGGCGATTGAGAAGAATGGTAAGGAGTGGTATACCGAACCCTAACATGTAAAGGGGTATATAAGCCCACAAACCCAAAGGTCGTACCCAATAACCCGATACTGGAAATTTAATTGCCCAGCGGTATGTAATGCCCCGTTCCCCCTACTCGGGGAGCGCGGCCAAGAAATACTTACGACCGTCCGAACGGGACAGATTGAATTAAGATCCTTTCCTCGTTATGGATTGGTTTCTTCGGAATCAGGTCCCATATACAATGGATTGTGCCTCGAGGATGGACTCGGCGGCAGAGTCGAGAGGGGCCTTTCCGTTGCGTTGATTTCTTGTCCGTTTTCGTGCCGCTTGGTTGCTTTCTTGTTGGTTTTATGACTTGCGTTTTCTTGAACGGTTTCAATGGATTTCATTGCTTTCGTTCTTAGGATTTCGCATTTCGTATCGAGCCTTGGAGACCGAAGCAGGAGGTATTGATCATCCGTTGGTGCGTGCAGGTGATCGTGTAGACGACGCGCGAGCGGAGTCTTAGAGATCTCTCCTTCTTCTTCCTATTCAACCAACTTGTGAGTGGCTCTATTTCGATAAGCACCTTCTTTCCAAGGGCTCCGTTCATAATAAAATTGACTCAGTTGTGCATTCAATCAAACGATACCAATTAAGTAACAAGTTGGATAACAAGATAAGATAAGAAGTAGGCTTGGAACACCCATTGCTTGTCATACAAAACCTTGCATAAATTCATTGATGCATGCATGTTCGTTGGGTGTTTAATGGGTTGGTATTTATTGATAGTTCAAAGTGTTCTTCTATAAACTGCTGCATGTTATTTCATATAACTTGTTGGTTGATTGTGATAGTACAGTAAAGCAGTTTCGTACATGATGTTCTTTAAATCGCTAGTAAGTAAATCTATGAAGTTCGGTTCATAGAAATGGTCATGGGAATTCTTGTGCACAAGGGATCCAGGTTCCTGCGAACGGTTACCGGGACACCGGACCGTTTCGACCCGGGCGGAATCTACTTTCTTAGTCGTGCTAAAATGAGTTAGCACAGGGAGCGGGGAATTGTAGCGGGGCTAGCTACCCGCGCTGCAAGCGTCGCCGCCAGCCCAGACTAAACCCATGATGGCTCCTAAACAACAAAGAAAGATATTGTGTATATTTAAACTGTGCAGACTAACTATGTCTTCGTGACAGGGAAGGCTATGGTAAGTTGTACAGGTGGTTCAGACGGTACAGGTAAAGTCACAGAACGGTGGCATGTGGAGTTATGTTATTTTGTTCTTGCATACCTGCTAAATAAAATCTGAACTAGGCAAGAATAGAAACCCACCTAAGCACATAATTGTAGCATACTCATTAGAACTCATCTCATGAGCTTGGTAAAGTTGAGCAGCTAGCCTTCACCAGTACTTTTCGAAGTACTGACCCTCGTTGTAGCAGGTTCCCCGGCGCAAGGCAACGCGGCGAGGAGCTGAAGTTCTCTCCGGACTTTTGGGATCCTTGGCGGTTCGTGGCCAAGACTTTTGGAGGCTCAAGCTAGAAGCCTTTCACTCTCTCCGTTGCTGAATATCGCTAAGGCGATGGTGCTTACTCGCACCCAAGGTGTTTTGTGTTTTTGAATCTATGTAAAGGGACATAATGTATGGATCGGCTATCTCATTTTGCGTCCAAGTTTGTAAGCCCGTGGGGCATTTTATACTTTTGAGTCAAGCGATGTAAAAAGATGTTCATTATGAATAAAAGAGAAACTTTTCTATGCCTCAACCTTGTGTCATCTTATATGTCTACTCTGTTGCATTGTTCTAAAGAATATCCTTATGCCTAAGGCCTTGTGCACGCGCGCCCTACGCGTGCACGGCATCACGCCCGGGGGACGATTATCGATTAGCCGAAATCGGGGCGTGACACGGTATACTGCTCATATACCGCTAGCAAGAAAATTTCAGATACATGGACGAAAAATAAAAAGAATGGGCCAAAAAATGCATATAAGGATAGCAATTGCAGCAAGAAGGATCAAAATAATAGAGGATAAGAGAATAGTATGGAAAAAAAAGGAAGACATAAGAAAAGATACCATTTTGATTATGATCTCATAGAAAATTATGTCTAATTTATTTGTGCTTGGTGAGTGACAAATAGGATTCTTAGTGAGATTGATAGTGCTAGTGTTATCACATTTAATGATGACATTGTGATAAAAGTACCATAGTCTTCTAGAGTGTTTGTTTCATCCAAAGAATTTATGAACAACAACAACCGGCTGCAATATATTCGACTTTGGTGGTTGAATGTCCGACCGAGTTTTGCTATTTATAAAACCAAAGATTTGCCAAAAAATTGGCATGTCGCTAGCACACATACAAACATTAATCATGATATATAGACGAATAGTGGTTAAATAAAGTAAACTATCAATCATATCTCAATACTCTGAATATCTACCGATTTACCATTGTCGTCTTCATCAAGCTTTGTTGTAGTAGCCATTGGAGTCCCAATGAATTTGGAGTTGTCCATATCAAAGTGCTTGAGGTAAGTCTTTAGTACACTTGGCTTGAATGAAGGTCTCATGAGAACTTTATTTAATTTGGAGTCCAAGGAAAAATGACAGTTCTCCCATCATGCTCATTTCAAATTCCTTCCTTGATATCTTCTAAAGCTTCATGTAGCTTTAGTTTCAGAGAGACAATATCATCCGTGTCACAAGCAATAACGTTACCCTTGATTTCATTTAACATGCTACTAGCTTGTGCATCTAAACTTCCTTTCTATGAGTATCTATATTTCTCCTTTAAATTCTTGTGATCCTCAAAAAGTTCTAAGACAACATTTTCAAGTTCACTATAAGAGAATCATTAAAAAATAATAAATTACCTTATTTATTCCTATGAGATAAATGTTTGCGGAGTAACGTGGGTCCTCATCTTCAGAGCTACTAGCTTCACTTTCGCACCAAATGCTAGTGTTAGCCATTTTCCTTCATGAAGAGTCACATTTGCTTGATTTTTCATGCTTGCTTGCGCCATTTCTTGCCATGGGCAATCTTTCTTGATGTGGCCGGACCTTTTGTAATTGTAACATGCGGGCTCATTGTCCTGATTCTCTTCTACGGTTTGCCTTCTCAAACCTTAGGAATTTCTTGATGTTCCTTGAGGTCAAAGCAATTTCTTTCTCATCGGAATCCTCATCTCCAATGTCGACTTCAAAAGTGATCTTGTGATGATTGGCGTTTAGAGCAATTGCTTTCTTCTTCTCCGACTCTTTTGTAATGGCTTCTTCTTGATCTTTGAGATCAAGCTAATGTGTCATCAACTTCCCCATGAGTGTTTCAAGGTTCATGGTAGTAAGATCATTTCCTTCAATGATTGATGTCGCCTTTGGATTCCAATTCTTGGTAATTCCTTTAAGGGTCTTTTGTATCTTCTCATGAGTAAAGTATTCATTGTTAAGAGATTGAAGAGGATTAATAATGTAAAAGAAACGAATAAACATATTAGTTATAGATTCATTATGCTTCATATTGAAGGCCTCAAATTCTTGTGTTAGCCTACTAATCTTAGACTCTTTCACTTGTGAAGTGCCTTCGCGTGTAACCTCAAGCAATTTCCATATTTCATAAGAATTGGTGCATGTGGAGATTCTATTAAACTCATTTATATCAAGAGCACAATAAAGTACATTTATAGCTTTGGCATCAAGGTTTTCCGCCTTTCTGTCACTATCAGTGTAAATTTCATAAGATTTGTCAACCATAAAACCCTCAATTTCCATTCGAGCCTTTTTGTACCCATTTATGACACTACTCCATAGATCAAAATCTAATGACTTTAAATAAAACTCATTCTAGTTTTCCAATAGTTGTAATTAGTCTCATCAAATAGAGGAGGTATATTTGTGGATTGACATTCACCATAGTTGGTGTTGAAATTAAGAATGTTTGCCATAGGATATGCTCAAGGATGTTAATCCACAACAAGAGTCCTGACTCTAATACCAATTGTAGCAACTATAGAGGGGTGGATAGGGTTTTATACAACTAAAACATAATTAATAAATACAAAGAGAAATTTAAAGGCAAGAGCAAGAAATCCAAACACTCGATGTATTCTTGTCTCCTTCTCGAAGGCAATTCAATTCCGAAACTCTCTCCGGTTTTAATCCACTATTAAACAAATAGCTTACAACACGAACTTTGATCCGAAAACTTGTCAACTTCATACACTTGAGCTTTGAGTATTTAGTTTATCTTGTGGTCTAGTATTATATGTTTATGGTAGAGCCATCGTACTGCATCATTTGATGGGGTTCCTAGGAGAGAATCCTATCAAACGATGTCGGCTAGACGTAGCATGTTTTCTCTCCCAAAGTGGGAGTGGGTCATGGCATATCTTGATCTTCATTATATGGCCTAAGAGCCTCTTTTGCTCTTACCTTTAGTCTCACGTTGAAAAGGCTCAAGGATTGATGTCCACCTTGTTATAAATATGTATTCTCTACTTCCTAATGAATTAACATTAAGTTGAGCCAACTTTTCAACAGCTATCAACATTATTCACCACCCACACCCCTTGTCATCTTGCTTATCAGGAAATCAACTTGGCCAGGAGGAGGCAATCAATATGGCTGCTAAGATAGATGCAACAACAGGAGCCTTTATGTTGGCTTTCTTGATCAACCTCCGTTATCAAGCCATGCTAATAGCTAGTGTGTGTAGACTGCTTGACAGAGAGGAGTGAATGGATGACAGAAAAAGCATTCCTTTGTGTTTATGGTGGTCCCCGATGACGTATAAAAATTGTATTTAATGATAAGGAGATAGGAATAAAGCCTTCTAAAGTTTGATATGCAGATATGAGAAAGAAAGCAGCAGAGAGCAGAGAGATTCTGTAAGACTGTATCTCTTATATTTCTATTAGCTACCCTTTCCTTGCTTGCTTGCAAGACATTAGTTTTGTCTCTTTTTCTTGGCAACAGAAGCTGGTTATATTAGTTCCATTCTTTTCAATCTTTGGCTCGATGTGCCATAGACATAAATGCAATTCACTGTAACAAAATGTATCATCTCACCTCTATGTCTAGACTTTATATAGTCTAGAAAAACTTGGATGAGGTTCCTTGGTTGCATGAGGTTAAACCATTACCTGAATTCACCACATAGGTAGGATTCCAGGATCGGAAGATACACATTCCAGAACATGGAATGGAGCTCTTACGCTCATAGCTACATTGGCCTGGATTTTGGCAACGGCATAAGGGTTTGCATCAAGTAGAAGCCGATTCTTAGAGCTTTGTCAATTATTTTTATGGAGCTTTCCTATGCTACGTAGATGACCCCATTTGATTGCAGAAATATTGGATATGATGACAAAGAAGCTAGGAGTGACTCGGGTATCCAGGGTAGCCATATTTTCCTTTGTGTGAGAACATGGCTTTATAGACTTATGACTTGGTTAGAAAAGTAGTTATGATTGTCTTGGATCTTGGAGACAAGACGGTATGGTTAGAATAGTGGAGAGATGCGAGGAATTAGTTGACCATATGAGGGAAAAGGCCAGGGTGGTTGAGGTAGTTAGCCTTGTAATTTTGATAATGAATCATATATTAATTAAGTCATATATTTGTGTATATTGTGGGGCTAACATTGTTTCATAGTAAAAAATGAAAAGCACAGATGACATGGGCAAAAATCTAGCACAAACAATATAAACAAGCAAAGAGTGAAGACAATCAAGGTTGATACCAACACGCTCAAGTCAAGAGCGAAGGATATCAAGGTGTTCAAGTGAAAAACAAGAAAAGCGAAGGATATCAAGGTGTTCAAGTGAAAAACAAGAATTTCAATGTGACTAAATGTTTGAAGACTTGTATTTTCTTTCTTTATTTGTTGTCGAAGGTGTTGAATGTAGCATGAGTGGGTGAAAGCAATTGGAAGCTAAAGAAGACATAGGAAAACTTAGAATTGGGTTTTGATCTAAACCAATCCATCTCAACTATTTCCCAAAACCAAAAAGCTTTGATCCCTAACCCTTGCACTGAATTTTTCCTACACCATATTATGGCGGTACGCTACTAGTATACAGACAGTAGTATATTGTAATACCCATGTTTCAATCACCTCAAATTGTGTCTGTACCATATATTGTTAGTACATTGTCGGTATCATGGTAGTCAAAGGCGTGCCTCGGGCACACAGCGCAACATCTACGCTCCTTTCTTCAGGCGCATTCAAGGAGCGCCTTAGATGCATCTTTCAGCAAGGCGCACCCAAGAAAATGTGCGCCTTATGTATTTTTTATACAAAAAAACTTTAAGGCAGAGAGATAACCCTTACCTCATACAAATCGAAGGGAGGGAGGTCGCAGTTTCTACGGTTGCCAAAGTTTGCTACAGTTGAACTTGAAATACTAAAATTTACTAAAAGCGTGGTAGGGAGAATACAAATTATTGTTAGTTCTGTTGAGTGCTATTGTTGTTCTGCTAATTCACTTTGTTATGTTTTAACATGTTTTTGTTGATTTTAATATGTTATTTAGTTTTATTTCTTACATTACTAATTCATTTATTTATTTATGTATATTTTTATTATTTTTTTATTTTGTGCCTCACTTTACTCGAACGCGCGTCTTAAGTGCGCCTTGCGCCTCAGACGATATGGACATTTTGCGCCTCGAGTGCACCTTGCACCTTTGACTACCTTGGTTGGTATATTGTTAGTATATTGACGTAATACTATTAGTATATTGACAATATACTAGTAATCCTAGTATATTGACAATATACTAGTGACCCTAGTTTTGCCCCATTGCTCTACAACGGCTATTTAACTAGTCGTTACATGTTCAACCACTATATTGAAAGTATAGTAGTATGAATTGTAACAGTTAGATTTTGGTTGATTGGTTGGTGGGTTATAAATAAGATCTTTATGTCTTCTTTCCTAACTCACTTCTTGAGCTATAAATTTACTATTTACCAAATCCAAACCTCATTCATACCCAATGCTTTCAAGTGCTTCCACACTCTTATGATACAGTTATTGTTGCAGTGTTCTAAAATTCGCTATGCGGATTCGGTGCGGAGGAGGTTCGTCTAGCGCCTAGACGTTGAACAAAATTTATTTTGAAATTTGAAATCTATAATACAAATTTGAAGTTTGAAATTCAGAATTTGAAATTCAAACATGTTCTAAATCCATACTACAATTCATTTTTTTTTTAATTTTGAATTTTGGAATCTATATTACAACAAATTTTAATTTTCTAAATCCAAATCCAAACAACATATCCACAATACAACTAAACATCAAAAATAAAATCAATAGAACTTAAAATCCGAACAGCCATACAGGACCGCACAGGGCCGAACAGGTGCAGAACAGGCGCACAAACCCGCTTAACAAGGAAAGTTTGGTTCGACCTAGAGCTGCCTAGCGCCTAGGCGGGTGCCTAGGCCGATTTTTGGAACACTGGTTGCAAAAGAGATATTCACCCTTTGTAAGAAGATCAACTTTCTCTTGTAAAAGAGGTTGAAGTCCATGAGCCTTCATATCAAAGCTTGTGGTTGAAGATGGCAAACCTTCGGTTTAAAGCTTGAGTCCAGAAGTTGGCAAGTTCATCGGATCAAAGCTCGTGTTGAAAATATTTCTAAATAATGGATTAAAGCTAGAAAGAGTTTCGAGACTGGAGTACCTTGCGGAGGACACCAGGATACCTAAAGTTCTTGCAATAATTTTAATAAAACCCTATTAAACCCCTTCCCCCCTCTTGGGTTGCCTTCAGAGGTAACATTAACATCTCTCTCTTCCATAATACATTTCCATCACATATATTTTAATCTTCATCATTAAAGCCTTAAATCAAAAATGGGATCGACTATAGAGTAAGAAAGATCCATAAAAGAATTGACAAAGTTTTTATGGCTAGTTGTGAATGGTGTCAAATTCCTAGACAACGTAGCTATAGACATGAGAGGGTCGTGTTATAAAACCTACACAGCGAGTTGGAAGGAAGGTTCTACCTTTTGGCTATTTAGTTTAAACTCATGCAACCAAGGAGCAACCTCCAAGTTCTCCCAAACTATAAAGAGTCTTGACAAAACGGTAAGAAGATAAAATAAAAAGGAAGAGGTAAGATGATACCATAAAGATGGCATCTGTTATGGTAAATAGTCATTAATGAAAGGCTCCAGGAAAGGAATTTTATGAGCCATTTGTCTCAGAATATACAAGGTGACCTACTAAAGTGGGACCCAAAGGCTAGTACTTCTGTTACTTTTAGTTGGACTGGCAATTCTCGTCGTTTAGTTGGATGAAGTGCGGTGCTATAAAGACCTAAATTTTGACTGGTATAGCTCAAACCTAATTCAGCACCCAGCTAAACTAAACCAAATAGATAAAATCAAAAAATGGATCTTCTCTAATTGTAACATATGTAGTGAAAACCCATGTAACCTTTTATAGCATATACCATCGAAAATGGAATTCTGAGCCTAAAAAAATGTAAGGAGGCTGCCAACCGAATAGATCAAACCATGAGATAATTCTTATGGAACAGTAATAATGTTGTGTTGGCATAGGAAAACGTTTTTCCAACTGGGTGTCATTAGACTTGACAAAATTTACACAATACTAACCATGTAACATGTATATACATGGACAAAAGGAATTCTAAACAGTTTTCAACCTTTGAGATTCTCTAATTTTGCTATAGGATAAATAGTTAACCCACAAATCATATGTTAGCAATTTATTTCTGGTAAGGAAACCTTAGCGTGATGACCACAAAACGTGTTCTGTCATGATGCAACATTTTCCTTTAGATTTTACACCTTTATATTCAAAAAATGTGTCCCTTCTTTCTCTGCCAAAGAGGATTGAGGCAAACAGCAAGTTAAAAGAAGCTCTATTATTCAATCACAGGTCTGGCAAATATACTCACAAGGTGAGTAGCACTGAAGAGTTATAAGCTATGATCCTCTAATTTTATTATTCATGTCTTCTCTTTCTCTCTTCACTAAAATCACCCGTCATGTACTGGCTTTTCCATCCCCAGGAGAATTGTTTTCACTAGAAGGTGTTGAAAGAAAGCTATTGAAAGAGAATGAGCTGGATACAACAGTCTCGCTAAACGGAAAGAAGAAACACAAATTATGTTCAGAACAATCTGTGAACAATGTATGCACATTGATGATATCTGTAACAAATAAAATATGCCATACACAAAAATGTGATGGTAGCAAAAGGTCATTGTTTGGCAATGGAATCACATAAAGATTAGGACTGGGATGACTGTGCTATACTTCTAAAACCAACACTAGAGTATTTGACAAACTGTGTGAGGATCTGACAGAACATTCACACACCAATATGGATTGGTAGACGGGAGTATGTTGTTAGTATCTTATGATACATGATAAGTATCTTACGATGAGATGATATACTACCATTTCGTTACGTATCGGTTCATCCGATTCTATACATATAGGTTGATAGGTAGTATCAGTTTTTTTACTTGGTTATGTATACTTAAGAATCTGGTTCCAGAACTAGATAGACCTGAAAAGATGAAACGAATAAAAAATTATGAGAAAATTATATTAAATCATATTCCTATATGGATTTAGAAGTATAGACCTGAAATCCTAGAGTCATTGTATCATAAGATACATGACACAAAACGTGATAAATAAAACAATACACAAGCAAGCGTGATAAACAAAACAATACACAAGCAAATCGATACACGATACGAGACGATAAGCAAATTGATACATGATACGAGACAATACACAGGCAAATAGATACACGACACGTATAGCTAGTTGACAACCTAGGGAAACCCAAGTACTATTGATAGTTGAAGTATGGGTCAGCCTCAACAAAATTTTGTTCTCATGTCTAACCTTACAATTGGTAGGTGTCACCAACAAGGAGACCATGTAGAAAGATAATCTTTTAGGGCTAAAGGAAATTGAAGCCAATCAATAAATCATTGAAATTGCATAATAGTCAGCGTGTTAGATAGAGAACACACCATCTATTTATTTTTCTTCTTATATATCAAATCATGAAAGTGAAATCATTGGTAAACCACCAAATGATAAAAAATAGCCAATCAAGCAAGGATCAAAATTCTTCTGTAAAAAGGGTAGAATAGAGTGAGTTGGTAACACATACAAATACCACAAGATGTAAAAGACTGAAGCAGAGTGAACAGAGCAATGCAGAAGGCGCCTAAAAATCTACATCAAAAGCAACGACAATGGCATTAAAGGCAATACCACGACAGAAGATAGCAAGATAAATTTTCTGGTCGAAGAGTTTTTGGAAGGTCAAAGAGGCACTTACCCTATACTGGAGCTTGTGATGTAATTTAATAGGGAATATGGAGGCACGAACATTGGCGAAAAAGCCTGACTAAAACAGATTAAAAGTATGCTAGAATTAATTTAATTTGCCCTCATTAAACAGAGGCCATTATCAGACCCAAAATTACACACAACTTCCCTAAAATAGCGGGTATGATTAAACAAGTAACCACCTCTTTGAAAGGCAACATACTAACACCTCAGAAATAAGGGACTGTTTTCTAATGACCAGAGCTTCCTTTGGCGGCATTGTATCCGAAAGTATGCTATCCCAGAAAAAAAATTGCTTTCTTTTGGTGAAGCAGAAGCCGCCAAAGTCCATTTCATATACACATTTATAAAGCATTTAACAGAAATAAACAAAAACCAAGAAGCAATGTAGATAATCAAGTCAATTGAATACAATTCAAGTATAATAAATACAAGAAAGCAAAAAAGGGAAGAACGAGATATAACTACTCGAAATAATCAAGTTAATCGCGTCAACACAAGTGCAACAAAATCACAATCAGCGGATAGAGGTTTACCAGATTCCTATTAGGCGGGTGATTAAATTTGCAAGTCATTCCAAATCTACAAAGGCCAGTCCTGATGTAATAAGCACAGTTTGGCTCCCCTGGACGATCAGGATAGGGTCCAGATTCCATGGTTTCACTCCCTCTCAAGTTCATTTGCCACATTGCCTCTGCAATGCAACCAAAATAAAGTCAGACACATTCGACATGCACCAAAAACAACAGAAATTGTGCTTACTAAAAGCTAAACATACAATATCCAACAAGAAACTTCAAGAATGTTACCTATTTTATGACTTCAACACAAATTCCAATAGGAAAAGCTTGCATATATATGATTCAGCATCGCCATCATCAACTAACCCTTCTCCCATTACGATGGATTTGCTCTAGAGCGTAAGAAAGCTCCACAAAGAATTGACAAACTTTATGATGCGTCCTGAAGCCAACCCTTTATGTTGGTGTCAAATCCCTAGTTAGCTAGGAGCACGAGAAGGTCATGCCATGAAACCTAGAGGTTCAGTTGGCGGGAAGGTAAGACCAACCTTTTGGCTATGTAGTATAAGTTTATGCAACCAAGGAGCATCATATAAATGATTCGCCGACTATTATTTAGTATAATTTGACCATAACATATATATGATTCCCTGACTATCATTTAAATGACAATTCAGAACAGAATAAAGTTTTAGAGTTTATAGAAAGAAGACAAATGGAAGGTTATCAAATGGGTCATGGGTATGGATGAGCATTGTCAATGTAATGAATGGATGGAATCAAAGACATAAAACAGAAATGATGACACAATCAAGGAAAAATGGCTAGCACTATGGTATATTTCAAAAGGAATGCCACCTTTCCTTGCTCAGAAAGTAATCAGTGATTAATAAGCGCATAGTCTAGGAAGCACGGACACTCTAAAAACGGGTGCCCATGTCCCTGTCATGTATAGCCCACATATGCGGCACAACACACACTCCAAAATACAATACGACACGCCAAATATGTGATGTGTCAGTTTTCTGCATTATCCTTTTTTTTATTATGCATATTACCTTCTCTAAATTCACACAATTGTACCCAAAAAAAGGTGATAAGTTGATACAGAAAATTGATGGTAATTACAAAAATAATAATAAAATGATAGCAAAAAACATATTTCCATGAAAAATGGTAGATACTGCACACAGTTGCCGAACATCCAGAAAAATAATACTTTCATAAAAACTACAGTAAATCCAACAATAATTTGCGAAATTAACCAAATAAGTATGCGTAAATGGCGGGAAAAAGTAGCAAGATTTCGCATATTACCATAAATCAACCGATCACGTAGTTATATACGAACAAAAAAAACTATAAGTTCTAACAATTCCCGACAATGAAACCGCCAAATTCAACATGGCAAACCCTAACCCAACCGATCCATCAGCAGTACTCAATTAAAAAAGGGAATTTGTGTGCGAGAGGAGTAGAGAGAGAGAGAGAGAGAGAGAGTGGCCGGAGACCTTCGTCAAGCTCCGGCGCGACAGAGGAAGACGACCCGTCGGGCGGCGCCGGCGCTGCCGATTGCCGCATCTGTGTCGTTGCTGCCGACGCCATCACCTGATTCTGCCGGCGGAGACCGGAGCCGGAGGTCCCATTTCTAGGGTTAGGGTTCCGGCAAGGAAAAGAGAGAGAGAGAGAGAGAGAGAGAGAGAGAGTGTTTAGAGGAGAGAGAAAGTGGATGGATAGAGAGGGAAGAGGAGAGAAGAAGAGCGCTCCTCTCCACAAACACGAGGAGCGGAGGAATAAAAGCCAAAGCACTCAATCCGTCAGCCTTTTTCTTACTTCCCTTTCACTCGCTCGCTCGCTCGCGGCAGATCAATTATCAATTT
Organism: Iris macrosiphon; assembly: GCA_036927795.1. Taxonomy (NCBI): domain Eukaryota; kingdom Viridiplantae; phylum Streptophyta; class Magnoliopsida; order Asparagales; family Iridaceae; genus Iris; species Iris macrosiphon. The sequence continues at coordinate 114,553,242 of JAYESA010000019.1, read as the reverse complement.
AGCCCCTTCAAATACTTTATTGATGGAAATTGCAAACCTTGTTTTCTGTTATTAAATTTTATGCAAACAAATACGAATTTCCGGAATTACCTTTCCACTTGCTTAATTGTATTGTTCCTCCCCATGTAGCCAAAAATATAAGTAAATAAATAAATAAATAATATTTTTCTAGTCTAGACTATAAAATTGAAAGTTGAAGTATACCGTGGCAATATTACTAAAATAAAGTAAGTAACGTTGGTTCTACAAATCCAACGAATGTTAAGAGTATCTCCAACAATATTATGTTGTAATATGTTATGAAACATTATCTTTTTCATGTAACAAGATTATATTCACAAAAACAATAAAATAGAAAATTCTCCAATAGAAAAGTATTAAAATATTTTTTTCTAACTTCCAACACTTTTTTTTCTCTTCTTCCTTGTTTCTAAATATCTTTATTCATAATTAATGACATGGAGGTGAAGATTAAGTACATTGTCTACAACTAGACAACCAACTTCATAGTCACTTCTATGACTTTCGTCACGTAAGTTCACAATTTACGAATAATTTTTAAATAAAATTTTGTCATTCATGTGCAACAAATTTTTTTCAAAGTCACAATAATATTTTATGTGCTCTTCGACAAGCATACATCCATGTACGAGTTTTGACTATCAGCTATTTTGGATACTTAATACCCAAATATAGTGTCCAGTCTAATAACATTATTGTGGCTATACTAGAAGACAAATGTTAAAGACACTACAAACTTTACTAGGGAACATCACAAATGTTATTTTTCAATATTTAAAATATTCTTGGAAAATGTTAGGGGACAACACTGACTAAAGCATAAAATGCAAAAGAAATTGTCTTCCTCTTCCTCTTTCTCTTCCTTTCCAAATCCCTAAATCTGAATACATGTTTTTTTTCGCATATTTTCTTAATAGACAGTCTTATTTGGAACTATATTTTAAGTTTTGAACTCCATTAATGTAGTTTTGAACCTTTAATCGAAACAGTTTTATTTAGAACGACGAAGGATAGCCAAAATTTTGGTAGTCCTTAAAATATACTTCTATCTTCAGAACTGCCAGTCATGTTCATATCTAGGAATGCCAAAAAAATTTCAGTCCTATGCATTGTTTGTACTACCAAAATTTTGGCTGTCTTATAATAAAATAGGACTGCCAATAATTTATCAATCCTACCTATAGTAAGGACTACCAAAATTTGGACAGTCCTAAGAAGTATAGTTTTTTGTCTTATGACTGCTAAAATTTTAGCAGTCATAACTACAATGAGTACTGTAAATAATTTGGCAGCCCTAAAAAATATACTTCTTTGTCTTAGGATTGCCAAAATTTTGGCAGTTCTCACCGTGATAATGATTGTCAAATTTTTGGCAGTTCAAAATCGTCCTAACGAGTTTGTGTAGAAAATCTAAAATTCGAAATCTCTAAAATTGAGTTCGAAACTTAATAAAAATGTTCATTGACGAATCATAGACCTAAATTTAGGATTGAAAGGGAAAGATAAAAGTGGAACTCAAAGAAAAAGTTAGAGAAGAAAAAAAACTCATTTTTTGATATGTATTGCCACTATATCAAATTTTTGGCAGCCTCTAAAGAAAAAGTTAAGTGTGTTGCCTCCTATCTTGTGTCACCCTGCAGTAAATTTTGTAGTACTGTTAACATTTGCCTGCTAGAATTACAAAATTGCATTAATGGTTGTGTGAGGATTCCACTAAAAGGTATAGTTAGCTCTGTAAGAAGTAGTAGAAACAAGGTTTGTTTTCTAATTTTTTTATTTACTTAGTCAAAATTTTCATTTCTCAAACAGTTATTATGACTTATTTAGCTGCATATAGTAACTATTGATAGATCACACAATGTGTAAAGTTTATTAAAAATATGTTTCAACCGTATTAAGCCTTAACAGCACACAACCAACGATATTAGTGTATGAGAGATCTGAGAAATGAATGGATGCGAGTTGCATATGGCTTGCTAACAATCTTTTAAGTCAAGTTGTTACACCTATAATTAAGCTATCTCTATATCTGAAATGCAATGCTTAACTAATTAGAGAAAATAGTAATTCTCTATATTTATCCATTTAGTTTGAACATTTAAAAAATGAAAATACAATTCTTTTGACATTTTAAATGGGATTAATTTACTTAAATCATAGGACAAAAGTTTCAATCAGCCAATTGCACCGCTCCTTTTCATCAGCTAGAACGTCATAAGAGCATTAATAGTAAGGCTCATCATAATTTCTAGATTCTAATTCAAAATTTAGGAGCTCATCTGGTAGAATAATATGGCTCAATTGGAGCTCCATGATGGTCATATACCAACCCCAAGAGCATCAATAGTAAAGCTCATCATAATTTCTAGATTCTAATTCAGAATTTAGAAGCTCATCTTGTAGAATAGTAGGGCTCAATTGGAGCTCCATGATGGTCATATACCAACCACAAGAGCTATAGTTTGGGCCTCAGAATTTCTACATAAAAAATGTATAAACTTATTTTGTAGAATAGTAAGACTGAATTTGAAGTCTTAATTTCTATATTCTATATTTTATTTTAATTTATTGAAAAAAAAAATAGTACATGACTCTATATCGACTCATCTAATTTGAGTCTCAATTATTTGTTACTATTCTCATACAAACAAAACCTATTTTGTATTTATTTTTTATTATAAATTTGGGTCTCAACATACATTCTTGAGCTCCATTTACTATTATTGATTGTCTAATAAAGAAAGAAAAAAATCTCCATCACAAAATATAAATGAAAACAAATAGAGATATTTTAGTAAATGTTCTCATTACAAATATAGAAACAAGCATATACCTCCACTTATTTAAAAAAATAGTAAATATCTACATTCCTTTGTATACAACATTTAAAAATTTAAGATATATTCTCACTATTTAACAGAAAATTTTGATTATTTTACTCATAATATGGACATTTGCTAGTTTTTTAAATAAGTAGAAGTATATGCTAGTTTCAATATTTGTAGTGAAAAATTTGCTAAATGTTCCAAACAAATACTTTCTCAAGGGATTATTGCACACGTGTTGGACTGCTATTAGGAGTACATTCTCCGCGGGTGAGCATAAGCCAATGACACCAGAACTCCCTGACGTCGAAAACGTGCATATCGTGCCACGTGTCTTGATCTCACTGGCGAGCTCCAACCTAAGGACTTTAACGACTCAGCATCCGCCTTGTGTCCGGTCTAATTATAGCTCGGCTCGGCTTGGTTCGGTTCTCCTGTCTCGGCTCGGCTCCATTCTCTTGGCTCTCCTCTTCTCGACGAAAACAAAACGAGTGGGTTGACTTATGGGTAGGTGGGGCCCGCATATGCCGCTTTATAAAGTTTTGGCCCGTCATTGGATTAATATTTATTTTTTTACTACTGAATGCAGTTGAAACGACTAAAAAATGAATTGTCCAAGTTGTATATATATATGTTCCACTAAATAATAATAAAAGTTAAAAAATTCTAACCATCTAATCTTTCACTTAATAATAAAATTTTAAAAAAAAAATCTAATTGTATATGTACCTTCTCATGTCGTTAATAAAAACAAAAAATCCAAATCTTTCTTAATTATCTTAAAATATAATAAATTCTAAAATATATTTAATATAAAATTATATTTAAATTAAGTATATAGTATTATCTAACTAAATACATATTCAAAATTCTAAAAACATATCTATAACAAATTATAATAAATTATATTTAAAATATTTTAATATAATTTATATTTTTAATAATATTATTTATTTGTTTACGTGAACGCACGTTAATGCGATGAGTAATAATAATAGCTTGCTTATTTTATAATTACTATAAACAAATAATAAAATGTCAGTTCGAATCCGGGTCGGATCTGATCTCTTAACGGGTAAGAATTTGACATAGTATTCAAGCTTCTACAATCCAAGGATAATTTAGCACACGAGCAAAAGTACTTGTAGGAAAAGCCAAAAAGAATCTATTGTATGGACAAACAACGCTCTTTCCGTGTTCCTTTATTTAGTGGTCGATTACTTTTGCTTGATACATTAACAATTGATCTTTGTAAAGGGACAAAAAAGAAAAATCTTTGTAAAGGGAATGACTAGAGAAATATTGAAAAGTAATGGTTTTGAGGCCAACCGTTCACACACGTTCTTTTTTGGACACGGTGTATATTTTCCAATCAAGAGGGTCCAATCGGACATGTACTTGTTTAATGTTTTGATTTCTAAATAGTAAAAAAAGTTACGGGAACTCTAGAAATAAAAATGCTAATGCCAAGACATGAAGAGATGATGCGAGTATAGTATCTGTCATTTATGTACCACGTACATTTCATCTCTACTATTATATTATAATGCAGTTTAAAAATATTAGAAACGAAATACGAAAATTATTTTTTCAAATAAAAAAATTGTAAGAGAACCAAAAAAAGCACACAAAATTAAATAGTCAAAATTATATAGAAAGTCAAATACAGACACAAACAATTTTTACATAAAAAATTTATATTAAAAAAGCTACAGGAAGATCGGAGTCCAACCCTGAAAATCCTTCACTATTGGAATAAGAAAGTACACCGACTCCTTACAAACTTCTCATCGATCCAAAACAGATCACCACAACTACTTGGATGCAGAAAATCAATTACAGACTCCGAAAAACAAAGACGACGAGAAGAATTATCCGACACCGTCTTTCCTTCAATGTAGTCGTCAATCTCTTTCTCCCTCTCCCAAAAGTTGTAAAGCATCAACTTGCATTAAACCTTTTGCATGAATTATGGTTACCATATATTGGAAATAAATATATGGAAAGTCAACTATATTCAATCATATATATATATATATATGGTCAAAATAAAAGATATGAAAAATCAATCATATATTGGCTTGTCATATATTGGAAGTCAAATTATATGGAAAGTCAATCTATGAACAATCCAATCATAAATATATGGTCAAAGTCAATGACATGAAAATCCAATCATATATTTGCTTACCATATATGTTCTAATATACGATGCTCGTCGCACTGTCCGAGCTTCTCCGACACACGAATGACGCTCGTTGTACACCTGAGTGTTCTCTACATAGCTTGAAAATCCCACCCAACTCAAACAATTTTTTCTTTTTCCAACTAGGTGAAGGAGCTCGTCATACCGACGATCCGTCTGCAATACTCTAACTTCACCCAACTCACATCCACCCATCAAAACCTAAAACTCCAAAAATTAAAGTATTTAGAATCATAATGTATACATATTAGACTAATAAAATGCAAGAAAAGAGCAAGGATTAAAATCTAAGGGTTTTTCAATATTATGCAAGGTGTACTTGCCTAAAATGAAAGAAGGAGGAGAAATGGGAGAATAAGGGAAGAGAGAGAAAGAAGTTGGGTTATATAGCTAGGGTTTGAGGTTTAGACCATGGGTTCTCTCATAACTTGAACTAACCCACAAAATAAACCATGAACCATATTAAACCAAATAATGGGTCTAGTCTCCAGGCAACCTAATAAATACAAGCAAGAAATAATATGTCACAAATACGTATATCGGGAACGGGGAGTGACATTTGTACTCACCTTAGAAAATTTTTGTCTTCGAAATTCAAACTCAAGGCTAGCTAAAGAAATCAGAACAAGCACTATACTAACTACAAGCACATCTACACATGCAATCAACAATCAGTCATATAATGAAGAAAAGCAACATCACATAGCATGGGTGAACGAATCACGAGATTCGAGATACAAAGGCATAAGCACAAATATACCTTCCGAGTCGAATATGTGCGGATACCGAGACCGGATATCATCCTTGCGCTCCCACGTCGACTCTCCCAAAGGGTGATGATCCCAAGCAACCCGGACAAGACGAATAGTCTGATTCTTGAGCACCTTCTCCCTTCGGTCCAAAATGGATACATGTTGCTCCTCGCAAGACAAGTCGATACCAATGATTAGCTCAGAATGGTCGAGGATATGACTAAGATTTAGAATATACCTACGTAGCTGAGACACATAAAATATATCGTGCACCTCACGTAGCGAAGGCGGAAGGGAAAGACGATAAGTAACATCGCCTACCCGCTCGAGGATATCGAACGGACCGACGTATCGCGGACTAAGCTTCCTGCGAACCCCGAATCTAATGACTCCACAGGTCGGCAAAATCCGTAAGAACACATGGTCGCCGACACAAAACTCTAAAGGCCTACGATACTTATCCGCCTAATGACGATGCCTATCCTACGCAACCCGAAGTCGCTCTCTAATCTCCTTGACAACTTTTACTATCTGCGTGATCATTTCTGGGCCTAACATCTTTCGTTCGCCAATATCATCCCATGCTAATGGTGACCTGCATTTTTTCCTATATAGTGCTTCGAAGGGGGCCATCTGAATACTCGCCTGATAACTATTGTTGTACGAGAACTCGGCGAAATAAAGATGATCTTCCCAAGGCCCTCCAAAATCTAAAGTACAAGCTCGTAACATATCTTCCAATGTCTAGATGGTTCTCTCTGATTGTCCGTCTGTTTGAGGATGGTACTGAATCTCAGCTTGGTATCCAAACTCTGGTGCAAGATCTTCCAAAAATATGAAGTGAACCGAGTGTCTCGATCTGATACGATACTCACTGGGACACCGTGTTGTCTTACTATTTGTCGCATGTACATCTCTGCCAACTGCTCTATAGACTGTCCTACTCGAAAAGGAAGAAAATGAGCTACTTTCATGAGTCGATCCACTATTACCCAAACTGTATCGTGACCAATCGGGGATCTAGGTAAACCAGTCACAAAGTCCATCGTGATATGCTCCCACTTCCACTCCGAAATATGAAGCGGCTGTAATAATCCTGCGGGTCTTTGTTGGTCAGCCTTCACTTACTGACATACCAAATATCGAGAAATGAATCGCGCTATCTTCCTCTTTATTCCATTCCACCAGAAATATTGCTTGATATCTTGATACATCTTGGTACCTCCTGGATGAATTGAATACTAAAAACTGTATGCCTCGGTCATGACTTTTTGCTGGGTATCTTCGTTCGATACACAGAGATGATTTCTGAATCTAAGTGTTCCATTCTCGTGAATCGTCAACTCCTTCCTGCGACCAGACTCGCACTCTGCCTGAAGCTTTTGAACTTTCGGATACTCTACCTGAGCTGCCTTAATCCTCTCAACCGAAGTAGACTGTATTTGTAAACTTGTCAAAATTCTCGCGTCCTGCGGAAGTACTATCTCAATACCCATATCTTGAAGATCCTCCAATATATGTCGTTACGATGTCAACATATATGCACTACCTCTCCTGCTTAGAGCATCAGCTACTACATTCGTCTTGCCTGGATGGTACTGGAGTTCCATATCATAATCTGTCACGCCCCGATCTCCCGCAGGCAATCGGCCGTTCCCGCTAGGCGGAAATCACCCTCGCCAGCGCTCCCGCTGAACGATCGCTTAACCCATCCGGGCGTGATGCCGCACGAGCGTGAGCCACGCCCGTGCAAGGCCATGGTTCATTGGCTGGCGATTAGAGTTCTAAGCCACAGAGTCGCACAGATTGTCCGAGTGCAGCGGAGTCATGAACGCATAGGCGATCGGTAACAGGTTCACTGAGTCGACAAATATAGCGGAAGCATAGAAACACAAGTTGAAGTAAAGCAAGCTCTTTATTGATATAAACTTGTGTTACAGGCGGCGTATAGCCGAGATTACAAGTCGCTCAAGCCTCTCTCTCTGAAACAGTAAAAGCGTGCCAAGTGGCTACAACAATGGAATGATTGTACAAGCGATGGTCAGGCGACGCTCCAACATTATGTCTTGTATATGTGCTTCAGTCCCGGACGCACCGTTGCAAGGCTTCAGAGGGAACTCCTGGCCTTAGCACGCACGTTGGAGGCATCCGCACCGAACGAGGTTCTCCCGCACCCTGCATACAAACTGGTGGATTATCAGTACATTGAATGCACTGGTGGGGAAGCTACTCGCCCGCTCGACAAATCTAAACACGTAATACAGGTTTCGTGCACAACTATTAAGTTGTCTTTCTAGTTGCCTTAGGATCAGTTTTATACAGATATTGAATAGCCTAACGTGTCGGGCAGTGCGCCGTGCGATGTTAGAGGAAACACGGCGAGACTTACCAACTTACCATCTCCTTCCCTGTCCAAGGCAAACATTGAGGCAAACAGTATAAATTCGAGCAGAGGCATGTATAAACATTCAGGAGGCAAGCATATGCAAACAGGAGGGTCGTTTTAACATGATCGTTCAGGTGTTTAGTTGTTCTTGATGCGATGCAGTGACTCGCACGCGGATAGCCGCTAAGCGAGGATGACTTATCTATATGAACACGGTCGCTGGCAAAGCCATTATGGACGTAGCCGGGGACAAGGATAGCTTGCTACAAGAGTACACGATGAGCTGCAAGCTACCCAGTCCCGAACACGAAGACTACACACGAGCTCCATCCGGATCGGATCGGCCCAGTGCCCCGGTGACCGTCCGTGGAACTTACCTCGGGTCCGAGTTGTCCGCGACATACAAGCATTGGGTCTTTCCAATTATCACGAGATACACGAGAACACAAGAACACGCGTGCACTAGAACAAGAGAACACGAAAACACGAGTGCACGGGAACACGAGTACACGAGTACACGAGATACTTGAATCATGATTCTGTACAGTGAATATCTTGTCTTGATGCATTCCCCTGGTTCGGGGCTGCCTGGTGACCTAACAGTCCTGGATACTTGCAGGGTCAATCATACACGGAACGACTACTGAGTAGTCTCCCGGAGTTTGGATGAAAATACGGTAACTATCAAGCAGACAAGCATGCGTTTCTAGGAACATAAGCAGGCACGTTGCTCGGGCCCGAAGGTAGTCCGAGAGATGAAACCGTTAAGGGACTTAGCATACGAGGGTCTGAATATAAGTAGTATTTCCTTTTTCCATGTTCTAGCAAGCAATATGAGTTGGGATTATTCCCTTAGCTAGGTGCGTTGGATTTATTAGCATGCAGGGGGTGATTCACCTAGCGACTAGCATAAATATTCCAGATTTTATGTGTGCTGGCTAAGCAAAGACAAGTTCACCGTAGCCACCCACCTTAGCGATGATTCGCCTCGGTAGAGCGATACGTCTGAGCGAGCCTCTGAAAGCCTAAGCCGGATTCCTGTAGGGGCAAGTCTGGATATCCTTTGCTTCTTGATCGAGGAAAAGCGGGTCGGGACAGCTGCACGATTGCCGTTTGAGACGGCAGTCCGCTTGAGCGGAACGGGGTGTTACATAATCCTTCAATAATTCTAACCAGCTCTTCTGCCTCATGTTCAAATCCTTCTGGGTAAATACATACTTCAGGCTCTTGTGATATGTAAATATCTCCATCCGATAACCATATAAGTAGTACCTCCATAACTTAAGTGAAAACACCACCACTGCCAACTCCAAGTCGTGAGTCGGGTAGTTCTTCTCATGATCTCGAAGCTGTCGAGATGCATAAGCTATCACTCTTCCATGTTACATCAATACACACCCCAGTCCCTTGCCAGATGCATCACAATATACTGTAAACCCTCCAGAACCTACTGGAAACATGAGAATCGATGCCGAAATTATTCTCTTCGTCAATTCCTTGAAGGTTGTCTGACACTCTGTTGATCAATCAAATTTAGCCTCCTTGTGTGTCAAATGGGTCAATGGTGTTAAAATTATTGCAAAGTTGACCACGAACCTCCTGTAATATCCTGCCAATCCCAGGAAACTACATACTTCAGCTACAGTCTTAGGAACCGGCCAACTTTCTACGGCCTCAACCTTCTGCGGATCTACTGCCACTCCTGCTCCCGAGATAATGTGTCCCAAGAATGATTCATGATCTAACCAAAACTCATAGTTGCTGAGCTTTGCATACAACTGGTGTTCCCTCAAAATATGTTAGACCTTCCGAAGATGCTCTTCGTGCTCCTCTTTGCTACTGGAGTAGACGAGAATGTCGTCTATAAAAACTATCACAAACTGATCTAGATACGGCATGAAGATGTGGTTCATCAGATCCATAAACACTTGTCACTCTCCGTTCCCAAATATACGTATTTTGAGCATATTATTTTCTTGTTTGCATGTTTAGTATATTGTATGAGACTAGACCCATTCTTTGGTTTATCTTGGTTCATGGTTTATTTGTTGGGTTGGTTTAATCATGAGATGAACCCATTGTCTAAACCTCAAATCCTCCATGTATATAAACCAAACCTCTCTTTCTCTCTCTTCATTACTTCATTTTCTTTCTCTCACTTAAGTTTTCTTCCTCCAAGTCTTAGACAAGTACATCTTTCATGGGAAATGGAAAACCCCTCAATTTTTTTGGTTCATTATGTTTGTTATGTGTTTCTAAAAGCTTTTAATACTTGGAGTTTTCAGTTTTGATGGGTAAATTTGAGTAGATCTACATTTGAAGTTAGGATTTTCATGGGTGCCATGTATTTTTGTGGTTTTGATTTATTAATGTCACGCCCCAGTCCCAAAATATCGAGGGACTAGACACGTGTCAATGGCCAGCAGCACACAACGATGGGCAAATCCAATTTAATGGACCCATCAGGGTGTACTTAAGCTGTAATACAACAATAAGGGTCTAATATACTAATCTCATCTACAGAAATGAATATAATCAATATCAGAAATATAAAGCAATATCAAGTCTCAATACACATAACTCGGAGAACAACCCGATAATGAGTCTGATACAATGGTTCATGTCACGACCCGCACCCGAAATTGGGGCACGAGTACGTGGGTACGTCCAGCCTACGCCGCAGCATCGACGGTAGAACGCTGTCAAGGTCTTGATACTATCTAGCCAATCTCACTCAAGCATCCAATCTCCATAAGGAGGCACGGATGACACAAATAAAATGAACACATACTCAATCACAGGACTACAGCACGATAAGATATCGAACAAATAAAATTTAATACAACACAAGTCAAAATATAATCTAACTCAACAAATATCCAAGTCATCATAAATGCCGGAGACAAATTCGGTACCAAAAAGTCTGCTAAAAGAACTAACTAGAAGATTAGTGATTCCGGCTAGACCTCCCGAAATCACAACTAAACTATCAAGCCCCAGTTGCAGCTACTCACCATATGGTCCATAAAGTATCGGACAGCGGTCCTCTAAGGCATAGTCTGGAAAAATGTTTCCAGTCAGGAAGGAGCAAAGTACAAATCTCAAATAACAGTTCCATTAAATTGATAAGGACTATAAAGCAATAAACATATGATGCTAGATACTGAGAAGACATTGAAATAAATGCAATGGCAATAAAGGAGAGGCAGGCAATGTAAAGAGACAGGCAATAGGCAATATGGTACAGTCAGTGCATGTATGAAAATGAAAAGAACAAGGTACAGTATCATATACGGGTGATGTAGTATATGATTTAAAATAGGGAACTGTAATCTATTCTAAGTGTTTAAAATAGTAGTTTCGAAATATGTTCGGCTTGGGAACATGTACGATAGCTATAGGGCCTGGCTAATCATGGGTGAAAAGCATGATTAACACTTACATTGTTCTACACTACAATAAGAGGTTATGATCACATTTCTTACTAACTACTTCCCCGCCCCCAACTAGTACTGTGGATCCAACCATGACACGTCACGATACACGAGCAAGTCCAATCTATCATGTACGATGTCTAATATACATGTCGTGTACAATGTCAATACGATAATCAATGTAACATCTCATGACTGCAGATCCAAGCTATACTAGTCCGTGTAGCACAGTGTCAAGGATTCAGATGTAACATTTCATGATTATTGAACTTATAGAAATTATCAAGGAATTGGAAATTATCAGAGAATGTACTTGCCTTGGGTCCTTAGCTGGTAATTATTGATGTCCTGTTCCAGAGTATCCCCTGGGTAAACCAACAGTCCTATAAACATATCACAAAGCAAAACCATATTTGCATCAGATGCTACACTAACACAGTCTAAAAACACTGAGTTCGGGACTTCTCTAGGTATGATACTGGCCACCTAGAATCATCTAGTAAATTCACCAATTAATCATATTACATACATATACTAAGAATGTTTGTATACGTATATACCAATTAATATATATATATATAGCAAATATATAATAAGTGTATACCAAATATATATATATATACAAATTAAATACATAATTATACATACCTGTATACCAATCATGTTAAATATCTATATATATATATACGTATACATTAATATTAAGCATTAATTTAAATACCTAGTTGCATACATATAAATACATAAGTACCAATACAATAATTTAATTTACATTAATAATGTGGTGTACCTTTTATAAAATATAATTTTATGGAATTACCAGTATATATATATGCATACTAATTTTCTTTAAATATACACTAATTAAACATTAAACATTTCATATATCATATTTATGTATATATATACATTAATACATACATATACTAATATATATATATATATACTACGCTTATACATGTTTAACATTTAATTAAAAAAATAAATACTACCATGTACATATATTAAATTATACATTACTAAAGTATTTATATACTATACATACTCATGTATTAACATTAATTAAATAACTATTTTACATATACATATCTTTATATATATACTCATACGTATGTATATATATATATATATATATATATATATATATATATATATATATATATATATATATAAAGAACGAAGAGGGAGAAGAAGAAAGAACTCACTGTGATGGGGTCGGCCGGCCGCCTGACCGGGGAGGATGGCCGGACTTGAGATGGATTGATAGATGGGGAAGCCGAGACTTGCCGGAGTGCCGGCCGGGGTTGACAGCAGAAGGAGAGGTGGAGGAGGCTTGGAGTCGCGCCGGACTTGCTCAGGGGGAGACTCGTGAGGGCCGCCGCCGGAGTCGGTGCGGGCCGCCGGAGTTGAGCAGCGGCCGCCGGGAAACTGCTACGGGTGGAGGGGATGCAGATGCCGGTGGTGGTGGTGATGTTGGCAGCGAGAGGGGGAGAGCACAGCAGGGAGGAGGAGTCGCCGGAGTACAGGGGCCGTCGGGGATGGGCTTGGCCGGGTGCAGCGGGAGTTCGGGGTGAGCAATGGTGGTCGGCTGCAGGGTGCAGCGGGACTCGGCCGGCCGGAGGATCGGGCTCTGCTCGTGAAGCCGCGGAGAAGAGTAGAGGGAGTAGAAGGAGGCTCGCTGACCGGACAGCAGGGTGGGGCTGCGGGGAACTAGGCCGCCGGAGTACGGCAGGAGGTAGCCGCCGGTGAACAGTATGTGGGGGGGAAGTGAACAGTGTTCCCCCCTTCTTCCTCTTTTAAATTTTAAAAAATAATGAAGAGAGGAAGAAGAAGAAGAAAAAGAAGGAGAAGAAAAGAAGAAGAAGGGAAGAAGAAGAATTTGTTCATACGTTGGAGAGAAAATATGGGGGCTTGTGAGTAGGTGGGGAAACCTAGGTTTTTGGGGATTAGGGTTTGATGGGACTTTAAATAGGAAGAGGGTGTTGTGAAATCAAGGGTGGTGATTGACCCCCCTTTAAATGAGGGGTCCAGATTTGACATGGGGATTTTCATGTGGGAATGAGGGTGAGAGGCTAATTAAATATTATTAGGCTCCCTCATTGTTTTAAACAAATGAGGTGTTGACAAAATGCAAATTTGCAAATTAGCCCCCTTAAATTTGGATATTTGCACAGACGCATAAAATGACAAAAATTTGATTCGGTGTCCGGTGTTTTGTAGGGTCAGGGGGCGCTGTAAGTTTGGTACGGGCTCAATTAGCAGGGTGCTGGAATTAAATTAGGATTTCAAAATTGGTTAAAATAGTATCCTCAATTTAATTAGAAATAAATGCAAGTTGTGTTCTAAAATTAATTAGGAGTACATGGGGCCAAAATCAGGTCAGGTCATCAATACCAATAATGAAGAAGACTCAGAACAGAATATTACCTTAATTTGGACCGTACGAAAAATAGGTCAAGATTGTCCCCAATTTCGATTGGAACGCACAACGACACAAAATAGGAATTTATTAAATAAACGTCCGCGATAATTTTTGTGCGGCTAGAAATAAGGTACATAGAGCATAATTATGAGTTACAAAAATAGCAGAATGGAAGACGGGCATGTCTAAGGCAAGATTGTGAAATTTGTTGGAAGACAAAAGTCAGGGTAGCGCTCCAAATATCGAAGCAAAGGCAATGTGCAATAATTAATTAAAATACGGTAGTTAATTACAATCTCCAATAAATAAATTCTAGATAAAATAATTAAATACCGAATTCCATAATTCGGACAGGTGTTCATCTACTGGGCTTCTAGGTCAAGTCTGCTAGCTCAAAACAAGTAAACACTGTATATAATATTATATTTAAATTACACATCACACATTTATTTAAATCAAATATACTATCATGCAATTACTTAATTGTAACTACCATAATATTAAATATTATAAAAAGTCAAAAATACCCCTGTTTTCGGAACGTGGTAGTGACAAGTCTACCCTCCTTAAAAGAATTTCGTCCTCAAAATTTAAAATCCTCATAGTAGCGTTTATCATACACATTATCATTTCCCTCAAATTTAAATTCATCAATCACGAAATCAGTTAATAATCCACAATGTCCTCTCACAATTTTTCAAAAATTCTGAATTATTTGCATTCCTGAAAAATCCTCGAAATAGAATCAAAGTCCATTTTTATCAAAAATTTCCCCAAAATTTTTTAGTTAATAATTCAATACTCGGAATTTAATATCCACTCCTCTAACTTGATTTTAATTAATGCACATATAGAAAATGTAAATCTCATCCCAAAAGTTCGAATTCAAACATTAGTCCATCAATAATTTTATTCCTCGATTTTCTCTTTCCTTAAAATACTCAACAATGCGATATTTAAGGATTCTCCAAATGCAACATCCAAATATAATATTTTAAAAAAATTCATAACTTGCAACCAAATAAATATAATGATAGTCTCCCAAAATTTCCAAATTTTAATAACCAATTTAATTACATCATAATCTTCCTGGAATTAATAAACCACCAATTATGCCATGTTAATTTCTTAACCCTCTATTTAAATCAATATTTATCCTCGAATTTTAATCATCTTGTCTCTCTTGTCAAGTCATAACTCCTTCATGAATCTTCGTCACGGTCAAACCCCAATAATCATGGTCCAAGAAAAATCTTTCCTACAATCATACAACATGCAACCCAAGGGGAATATGTACGGTCATAGTGTCTTTTGTCATGGTATTTCAGTCTCTGTATCAGGGTGTACAACTAACTATATTATAACAAGGAAATTATGCACACAACTATTGTACTAAGGAATCAATCAATCAATCAAATAGGGAGGGACAGAAGGAAGGAAAGAACAGAACCTACTAACACATTACCTGTAGTATCGGTCTCCTTGACCGTCATCGTAAATGCCCCGCCCTGCTGGGGTGGTTCCCTTCGCGGGTGCTGAGCATTATACGGTTCCACAGGTAGCCTAACTGGATCTCTATAATCTGAAGCTGCGCGATGGCCGGGAAGATAAGGGGCTAGAAGACAATCCCTTACTCGATGTCCCGCAGCGCCGCAGTGCAAACAAAGTCCTAGCCTCGTTCTACAGCTCTCCTAAAGGTGACCTGGCTTCTTACAGAAATGACAAGTCTGCTGTGTCTCTCTCGGAGGCTGTTGCTGATTCTGCTGAACACGGACTGGTGTCTGGTACCGTTGTTGATACTGATACGCCCATGGATGTTGCTGGATAGGAACTGGTGCTAGGTACTGCGGTGGATGCTGAAATGTCCATGGTTGTTGCTGAATATGAAATGGTACTTGGTACTGCTGTTGGTGCTGAATACGGGGATGCTTGGCTGGTCCTGTGCTACCATTCGTATCTCCAAAAGTATTGTGACTCCTCTTAGGCCTGAGATCCAGATCCTCTTCTGCAATCTGGGCATCCATCAAGATAGCCTCAAAGGTAGCGGTACGACGACCAGAAGTGCGTGACCTAATCTCTCTCGTCAGTCCCTTTCTAAATTTCCAGGCTCGATCTCCTGGGTCCCGAATCATAGATGATGCAAAATGGCTCAATCTACAGAATTCTGTAGCGTACTCGTCGACCGACATGTTTCTTTGAACCAAGTCATGAAACTGACTTTCCAAGGTTTCCAATGCCACGTCGGGAAAGAACTTCTCCTTAAAGAGTTCCTTGAAGGTCTCCCAAGTAAGTCCTCGTACAGTAATTCTCGGCTCCGTGCGATACCACGTGAGTGCGATATCGAACATCTGACTGCCAGCGGCTTCTATCTGCAAGTTCTCCAGAATCTGGGTCAATCGCAGGCTCCTCTCTATATCCTCTAGCCAGTCGTCAGCGTAGAGTATCCCTTCGGTGCCTTTGAACTCTCGAGACATCATCCTTTTGAAGTCCACTATAGTGCCTGATCTCTGTTACTGCTGGCCAGGAAACTGCTGGTACTGTGCTACTCTCTCCAAAGCTTGGAGAGTCACTTGATGAGCATTCTCCATGTTTTCTCTCATCAGCTCGGTTTGTGCCTGGTGCGCTTCTGCTTGCACCCTCTGAGCCTCAGCTTGAACTCGCTGAGCGTCTGCCGTCACTCTCTGGGCATCTACCATGCCCTGGATCAAGGTAAACATCTGCGCCCCACCAATGGGCAAACCTCCGGGAATCGGAGTCGGTGGAGGAGGAAGGTTGTCCGTCACAGCTGCTGCTATCCTCTGAACAAGTGGGGAAGGAAGATCCCCGAAAAGTGCAGACACTCCTACATGCATCGGAGATGTAGGAAGAACTACGGCTGTCTGTCCCTCAGGTGGAGAGGTGGCAGACCCCTCTAAAGCTGATGTTCCCGCTCTCATAGACCGTGTCTGCGGCGACATCCTGAAGACAGATCCCAAAGAATCAATTTAGACAAAAATACGATATCATCAAGGAAGGACAGTACAGTTCTAAAGAAGCAACATTCAAGATAAATAGATTGGAATAACATTCCTAGTTGTGATTGCACAGGTCAAAGATGCATCCATGGTCTGATACCTCTATCCTTCTAAGTACCACAGTTCTACCAGAAACATACTCACTGCTAGCTTCCTTACCTACTATAACCGTTGATACTAGTTATCCTTATCACTCAAGTGCATATCAAATACAACACATCATACTAAGTACTGCTCTTTCTAATACAACCCTAGATGGACGCCCAAGTCAGTTGGCAGTGAGATCTCAATCATGCTCAAGTCAACAGATCCTTACACATGCATCTTATCTACTTATATACTAATATATCTCTCTCACTATAAGATTTTATCCTCCAAAATAAATTCCTCAAAATAACTCCTCGAATAAATTTTAAAGTAAAATGCATATACTTTCCTCAAGATCAATTATCTAAATACTGAAGTGAAAAACTTAATCACAAAAATCCTTACAGACTTGTCTAGGTTCATTGAATCGAATCTGAATCCTCAAAAATAAAATTTTAATAACATAATATCTCAACTTCTCAAAATTCAAAAATGCAATTCATTTTCAATCTTCAAATTATAATTTAAATCCATATCTAGTAGTCCAATAGCCCTAGTGTTAATTTTCTCACTGTCCTCATCGACGTGTGTCATCAGATAATACCATAAATCAGTCTGCAAATTTATCTTGATATAAAATCAAACCCTACAATGAAACCAAAATCCTAATTTAATACCTGATCAACAATCAACAAGTGAGAATGGACGGAACAAGGGAATGATTTTAAATTGGAGATTATAACAAGATTCTCAGGGGTCATCCCAGGAATCTCTCAAGAAATTGTGATTGAGTATTCGCTCTCGTCCTAGTATCCTATGTCCTAGATTCTATCGCAGGCACGCAGTAGTATAACAAGGATGCCACACTACCACGACATCGCACAACTTGCGAAGTCTGACCTGCATGGGCCACCACTAAAAATGTGTCACGACCCGCACCCAAAATTGGGGCACGAGTACGTAGGTACGTCCAGCCTACGCCGCAGCATCGGCGGTAGAACGCTGTCAAGGTCTTGATACTATCTAGCCAATCTCACTCAAGCATCCAATCTCCATAAGGAGGCACGGATGACACAAATAAAATGAACACATACTCAATCACAGGACTACAACACGATAAGATATCGAACAAATAAAATTTAATACAACACAAGTCAAAATATAATCTAACTCAACAAATATCCAAGTCATCATAAATGCCGGAGACAAATCCGGTACCAAAAAGTCTGCTAAAAGAACTAACTAGAAGATTAGTGATTCCGGCTAGACCTCCCGAAAAACTATCAAGCCCCAGTTGCAGCTACTCACCATATGGTCCATAAAGTGTCGGACAGCGGTCCTCTAAGGCATAGTCTGGAAAAATGTTTCCAGTCAGGAAGGAGCAAAGTACAAATCTCAAATAACAGTTCCATTAAATTGATAAGGACTATAAAGCAATAAATATATGATGCTAGATACTGAGAAGACATTGAAATAAATGCAATGGCAATAAAGGAGAGGCAGGCAATGTAAAGAGACAGGCAATAGGCAATATGGTACAGTTAGTGCATGTAGAAAAATAAAAAGAACAAGGTACAGTATCATATACGGGTGATGTAGTATATGATTTAAAATAGGGAACTGTAATCTATTCTAAGTGTTTGAAATAGTAGTTTCAAAATGTGATCGGCTTGGGAACATATACGATAGCTATAGGGCCTGGCTAATCATGGGTGAAGAGCATGATTAACACTTACATTATTCTACACTGCAATAAGAGGTTATGATCACATTTCTTACTAACTACTTTTCCGCCCCCAACTAGTACTGTGGATCCAACCATGACACGTCACGATACACGAGCAAGTCCAATCTATCATGTACGATGTCTAATATACATGTCGTGTACAATGTCAATACGATAATCAATGTAACATCTCATGACTGCAGATCCAAGCTATACTAGTCCGTGTAGCACAGTGTCAAGGATTCAGATGTAACATTTCATAATTATTTAACTTATAGAAATTATCAAGAAATTGGAAATCATCAGAGAATGTACTTGCCTTGGGTCCTTAGCTGGTAATTATTGATGTCCTGTTCCAGAGTATCCCCTGGGTAAACCAACAGTCCTATAAACATATCACAAAGCAAAACCATATTTGCATCAGATGCTACACTAACACAGTCTAAAAACACTGAGTTTGGGACTTCTCTAGGTATGATACTGGCTACCTAGAATCATCTAGTAAATTCACCAATTAATCATATTACATACATATACTAAGAATGTTTGTATACGTATATACCAATTAATATATATATATAGCAAATATATAATAAGTGTATACCAAATATATATATATACAAATTAAATACATAATTATACATACCTGTATACCAATCATGTTAAATATATATATATACGTATACATTAATATTAAGCATTAATTTAAATACCTAGTTGCATACATATAAATACATAAGTACCAATACAATAATTTAATTTACACTAATAATGTAGTGTACCTTTTATAAAATACAATTTTATGGAATTACCAGTATATATATATGCATACTAATTTTCTTTAAATATACACTAATTAAACATTAAACATTTCATATATCATATTTATGTATATATATACATTAATACATACATATACTAATATATATATATATATATATATATATATATATATATATATATATATATATATATATATATATATACTACGCTTATACATGTTTAACATTTAATTAAAAAAATAAATACTACCATGTACATATATTAAATTATACAATACTAAAGTATTTATATACTATACATACTCATGTATTAACATTAATTAAATAACTATTTTATATATACATATCTTTATATATATACTCATACGTATATATGTATGTATATATACATACATATACATATATATATATATATATATATATATATATATATATATATATATATATATATATATATATATATATATATATATATATATATATAAAGAAGGAAGAGGGAGAAGAAGAAAGAACTCACTGTGATGGGGTCGGTCGGCCGCCTGACCGGGGAGGATGGCCGGACTTGAGATGGATTGATAGATGGGGAAGCCGAGACTTGCCGGAGTGCCGGCCGGGGTTGACAGCAGAAGGAGAGGTGGAGATGGCTTGGAGTTGCGCCGGACTTGCTCAGGGGGAGACTCGTGAGGGCCGCCGTCGGAGTCGGTGCGGGCCGCCGGAGTTGAGCAGCGGCCGCTGGAAAACTGCTACGGGCGGAGGGGATGCAGATGCCGGTGGTGGTGGTGATGTTGGCAGCGAGAGGGGGAGAGCACAGCAGGGAGGAGGAGTCGCCGGAGTACAGGGGCCATCGGGGATGGGCTTGGCCGGGTGCAGCGGGAGTTCGGGGTGAGCAATGGTGGTCGGCTGCAGGGTGCAGCGGGACTCGGCCGGCCGGAGGATCGGGCTCGGCTCATGAAGCCGCGGAGAAGAGTAGAGGGAGTAGAAGGAGGCTCGCTGACCGGACATCAGGGTGGGGCTGCGGGGAACTAGGCCGCCGGAGTACGGCAGGAGGTAGCCGCCGGTGAACAATATGTGGGGGGGGGAAAGTGAACAGTGTTCCCCCCCTTCTTCCTCTTTTAAATTTTAAAAAATAATGAAGAGAGGAAGAAGAAGAAGAAAATGAAGGAGAAGAAAAGAAGAAGAAGGGAAGAAGAAGAATTTGTTCATACGTTGGAGAGAAAATGTGGGGGCTTGTGAGTAGGTGGGGAAACCTAGGTTTTTAGGGATTAGGGTTTGATGGGACTTTAAATAGGAAGAGGGTGTTGTGAAATCAAGGGTGGTGATTGACCCCCCTTTAAATGAGGGGTCCAGATTTGACATGGGGATTTTCATGTGGGAATGAGGGTGAGAGGCTAATTAAATATTATTAGGCTCCCTCATTGTTTTAAACAAATGAGGTGTTGACAAAATACAAATTTGCAAATTAGCCCCCTTAAATTTGGGTATTTGCACAGACGCATAAAATGACAAAAATTTGTCGGGCGATTCGGTGTCCGGTGTTTTGTAGGGTCAGGGGGCGCTGTAAGTTTGGTACGGGCTCAATTAGCAGGGCGCTGGAATTAAATTGGGATTTCAGAATTGGTTAAAATAGTATCCTCAATTTAATTAGAAATAAATACAAGTTGTGTTCTAAAATTAATTAGGAGTACATGGGGCCAAAATCAGGTCAGGTCATCAATACCAATAA
The DNA here is from genome assembly GCA_036927795.1 of Iris macrosiphon. Classification (NCBI taxonomy): domain Eukaryota; kingdom Viridiplantae; phylum Streptophyta; class Magnoliopsida; order Asparagales; family Iridaceae; genus Iris; species Iris macrosiphon. The sequence goes on along the minus strand of JAYESA010000019.1, from coordinate 114,531,864 downwards.
TGAAGAAGACTCAGAACAGAATATTACCTTAATTTGGGCCGCACGAAAAATAGGTCAAGATTGTCCCCAATTTCGATTGGAACGCACAATGACACAAAATAGGAATTTATTAAATAAACGTCCGCGATGATTTTTGTGCGGCTAGAAATAAGGTACATAGAGCATAATTATGAGTTGCAAAAATAGCAGAATGGAAGGCAGGCATGTCTAGGGCAAGATTGTGAAATTTGTTGGAAGACAAAAGTCAGGGTAGCGCTCCAAATATCGAAGCAAAGGCAATGCGCAATAATTAATTAAAATACGGTAGTTAATTACAATCTCCAATAAATAAATTCTAGATAAAATAATTAAATACTGAATTCCATAATTCGGACATGTGTTCATCTACTGGACTTCTAGGTCAAGTCTGCTAGCTCAAAACAAATGAACACTGTATATAATATTATATTTAAATTACACATCATATATTTATTTAAATCAAATATACTATCATGCAATTACTTAATTGTAACTACCATAATATTAAATATTATAAAAAGTCAAAAATACCCCTATTTTCGGAACGTGGTAGTGACAGTTCAACAGACCAAAAATGAAATAGTCTAACAATAACATATATTGAGTATAGATTAAGCAATACTCAGGAAAAATCCTCTGCTATCACCTCGTCCTCGGGGATCGGTTCAGCTCCGGTATCTGCTCCTACTCCTGCTCCATATACCTCGGGATAGAACTGCTCTGCTATACCTGGGGGCATAATTTGGATCCAGGTCCTCAGGGGACATAGCAAGGTACAAGAATAACTCAAGCCATAATAAATACAGTACAATAATAAATGAAATAATAGGGTAAACTATATAACAAACTAAGTGATATGCAAGATGAGAGCATCACTAGAACTCAGGCTGAGACCACTATAAGCTCGATGTCGGGGAGCCGGTAGCAGTGATATCGCTAGTAGAGTGCCTAGATCTGATGTAGAGTCTGAGGCCTCACAATAAATATATATATATATAAATCAGCCTGTAGCCTGTGTGTCTTTTCCCACCCAATGTAATCACACGTCTCATGTCCATGACACGCAAGATTATATCTAATGCAGCAAGTCATAATGAGATCTAAGCAGGTGTATAAAGTATATGTCATGAAACCTGTAACCTATACAGAATCACTATAAATATCTCAGGAATATTCTATCCCATGAATAGTGTCAGGTGTCCTGAGGTATAACGTACTTGATAAGGCAAGCACGAGAATGTATAGGGTCTCGATATCCATGTCTAGGTGACGTTACACAACGCCGCATACGGTGTTGACACCCGAATATTATTCAGACGCTAAGTAATGTCACACGGTCCTAGGTTGAACAGATATATTACAGTAATAAATCAAGAGAATAATATAAACAAATGCTGCAAGTATGGTAAGGTACACTTGCCTGGGGTTCTGGCTCCAACTGCTGCTCTGGTATCAGCGGAATCTGCAGGTACTCCTCCGATTGCTGAAATAAATGCCACCATTAGATTCAGAAGATATCAAATAGCTAGAATTGCCTGTCCATAAGTCCAATTTGGACACAGGGGCAAAACTGACCGTTTTTAGTCAATGTGGGGTCCACATGTGGCCCACTTTGCACCAAAAAAATGTGTCAAAGACAATATTCTCTAAATTCGTCAAACTTAGTGTCTACAAGTCCAGAATGATGATACGAACCCAACGAAATATCCAGAACTGGATTCCGATGAGCCGATCACAAAATTGCCCGTCAAGTGGAGTCGTGGGGCCCCTGATACAAGATTTTGTCAACGTTCTCAGAATTAAACTAAACTTGGGTCACAGGACCAGCGTATTGCTACGAGTCTGATGGTGCAAGTTTCGTTTCGATACGACATATGTACACCGAGTTACAACGAGTTCCAGAACAGAACCGATACGGGTTATTGTCGATAGAAACGCGTTGATTCCGGTGTGCACGCACATCCAAATCAACTTCCACGAAATCCCATACATCCGTATTAACGGTGCGCACCTTTCGGTAAAATTCGCACATGACCAAGTCGTCCCGTTTAGTGGGGTGCACCCAGTTTCGAGAAAATTAGGGTATTTAAATAACCAATATTTTGGTCATTTTTACCCTCAAATAACATGCAATCTACAGCTCAATAAATTACACAAAAATAGGATTTTAAAACTAGGTTATAAGGTCTAAATAATTGTTCAGATGGATTTTGAAAACATTTCACAGGTTGTGCGTAGAATGGTCGCAAACTGGGGAGTTCGGGACGAATTCTAAATTTTCAGAATTAGGGGTTTATTTCCCTGATTTTGTGTCGCGGTTTGCGACCGACTCAGGACGCGATACACTGAACCGATGGTACGAGTTTCGAGGGGGTCACACAGTCTACGCGTCACAGCAGACAACAGAAAATGAGGCAGCGAGGAGAGAGAAATAGTTACCTGAACAGGGTATCGAAAACGCTATTCTTCGCGAACGCGGGGTGACGCGGCGACGCTCGGCCAGCGGTGGCGGCGCTGCGGCTGTGCTGATCGACGGGAAGGTCGGGGTCGACCGGAGGATGGTCTTCGGAGCCTTGGGTGGCGGTGGCCGAGGAGCTCGGGTCACGGCGAGGGACTGGCGGTCGGAGACAACGGGGTTCGAGGTCACGGCGGAGCTCGGGGCCGACTCGCCGGGGAGCTAGGGTTACTGGGGGGAGCTGGGTCTTCGGGGTGCCGGAGGGCGGAGGAGATGGCGCAGGATGGATGAAGGTGTTGGGGTGGCCGGAAATGACAGTGGCGGTGGAGAGATGGCGGTGGTCGTGAGGTTCGGGGGAGGCCAGAGTTTTATAGGGGAAGCCTCGGCCTTCCGTTGCAGGGAGGTGGAGAGGAAGAGGCGGCCATTGGGGAAGCGAGGCGGCGCGGGGAAAATGGTCGCGGGGATCGCGGCGGCCGGGATCGGTGGGCAACAGCGGTTACAACCGCGGAGAGGGGAAACGATGGGTCAGGGATACTGTAGATTGCGGTTTTGGGTACGGGTTTCGGGTTGGGTTCAGACCCGACCCGACCCGCTAGGGTTTGGGTATTGGTTCAGTTGGGTCGGTCCGGTTTGGGTTGGTTCGGTTCATTAAACCGGGTTTATTTTGGGTTTAATAAAAATATTAATTTTTAGGTCTTTTAAAATAGTTCTAGGGCCCAATAAATTCCAGGAAAATTATCCTATGTCTAATATTTTATTTTACATCCAAAAATATTATTTTCATAATATTTTAATATTTAATAAAAACATTTAAAATTATTTAATTCTAGAATACCTTGATTTTAATTAGTTAAAAATTCCAGAAAAATTCTGAAAATTTGTTTTTAAATTTTTGAAAAATCTGGGGTTTACAATCTACCCTCTTAAGAGGATTGCGTCCTCGCAATCAAAGAATAACGAAACATAACCGGTTAGAAGAGATAACACAGTTTGCAAAACAGGTTCGAAGCACGTCACAATCAAGAATCATGATCATGGAGAATCAAAGGATGAGGATTAAGCAAAACACCTAGGAAAGAAAATATCATTTCCCTAAGCAATAAAAGTTATGTAAATTCAAGAGTGAAGGAAATCTGGTTAAAGTAAGAAAACTACAGCTTGAAAACTAGGTTATCAATTATTAATAAGTTCAAAATACCAGGTTTAAGGCCAAGGTCATGAACTAATCGGCACGTGCTAAAGCAATGCATATATGAATAACTTACGCGTATTTGCTACTCCACGAGTCTGCGCGTCCTCCATGGTCATCGCAAAAGCTTGTCCGCGTACTTGTGGAGGTGCCCTTTGCTGTTGCTGGGCCTGCCGGAAGAGTGCTGCTTGTGGTGCCAAGGGTGGCCTCGGCTGATATCCTTCCGGTGTTGGTAAGGCTTCTCGGTGAATCATCGATGTTTTTACTTGATGTGTTATGCAATCTCTGGCTAAGTGTTGTCTGGATCCGCAAATCAAGCACATTCCTAACTTGCATCCGCACACTCTCTCAATATGGCCTACCTTGCCACAGTAGTGACAAGTAGGAAGGAATGAGGCTCTTGGTGCTGCTCTCGATGGTGGATTTATCGGTTGATGCTTTGCAGACTCCTCTTGTGATGCTTTGGTTGGTGCTGGTAAATATGGCCTTTTCAGGCTGGATTCTTTCCTGGTGACGTGCTCCATGCGTCGGGCTACAGCAAGAACGTCCGAGTAAGAAGTAGGTCCAACGGATCCGATTAATCTTTGTAGTTCGAAGTTTAGTCCGTCGAAGAACTTTTCAGCCTTCTCTTCTTCTGTCGGGATCAAGGTAGGGACGAAGCGACTCAGACGTATGAACTCCGTATTGTATTCTTCCACTGTCATACTGTCTTGAGTGAGGAGATTGAACTTGTCCTGAAGTTCTGATCGAGCAATGGCTAGAATGTACATCTCCTGAAAGAGTCTAGAGAACTCTTCCCAAGTGACTCGGTCTGGTCTAAGCCGTGTCTCCTCAGATAGCCACCAGTGATGTGCATTGCCCGTCCATTGCATCCGAACGACATTCATCCAACACTCTCTTGGAAGCTCAGCTGCTTCTAATTGATGTTGAGTGTTGGTGAGCTACTCATGAACTTCAGTGGGCTCCTCTTTGCCTGAAAAAATATGGGGCTTCAGCTGGCAGAAATCGGTGATAGTGCTCGTCGTTGGCCGTCGTGCTGGTAGATTCGGCTGCTCCAGTGCGATCACTATACTATTTCGCAAAGCCTCTTGTTGAGCTTGCATCATTACGTAGATCATTTGAAACATCTGCTGCCCATCCATAGCCTTCCCTTGTGGGAATACGGGCATTGGTGGAGAAAACTGCGACGGAGGTGGGATATCATCATGCCGAAACCTTGAGGTATGATGATTGGCTTGATTGCTTCGATGTGCTGATTGACCTCCATCCACTAGTATTACTTCATCTTCGTTGGTTACCACAGCACCTCGTGGTGATCCTGCGGGAGTATCATCCCTTGCTGGTGGATCCATTACTCTGTATCCAAAATAAACTATAAGAGGTGTACAGAGGAATCAAGGCATGATGCAAGTCAAGAAATTGATTCGAATCTGATATAGTGATCAAGAACGATTCAAGCAAGTGGATGAGATCCTTATCCTATTCTTTTCGCAGGCTTGCTCGGTCCGTAAGTTGAAACCGAAGCAATTTAGTCGTTGACCTGTATGGGCCACCACAAAAACTATGTCACGCCCTAGTCCCAAAATATCGAGGGACTAGACACGTGGCAATGACCAGCAGCACACACCGATGGGCAAATCCAATTTAATGGACCCATCAGGGTGTACTTAAGCTGTAATACAACAATAAGGATCTAATATACTAATCTCATCCACAGAAATGAATACAATCAATATTAGAAATATAAAGCAATATCAAGTCTCAATAAACATAACTCGGGGAATAACCCGATAATGAGTCTGATACAATGGTTCAACAGACCAGAAATAAAAGAGTCTAATAATAACATATACTGAGTATAGATTAAGCAATACTCAGGAAAAATCCTCTGCTATCACCTCGTCCTCGGGGATCGGTTCAACTCCGGTGTCTGCTCCTGCTCCTGCTCCATATACCTCGGGATAGAACTCCTCTGCTATACCTGGGGACATAATCCGGATCCAGGTCTTCAGGGGACATAACAAGGTACAAGAATAACTCAAGCCATAATAAATACAGTACAATAATAAATAAAACAATAGGGTAAACTATATAACCAACTAAGTGATATGCAAGATGAGAGCATCACTAAAACTCAGGCTGAGACCACTACAAGCTCGATGTCGGGGAGCCGGTAGCAGTGATATCGCTAGTAGAGTGCCTAGCTTTGATGTAGAGTCTGAGGCCTCACAATAAATATATATATATAAATCAGCCTATAGCCTGTGTGTCTCTTTCCACCTAATGTAATCACACGTCTCATGTCCATGACACGCAAGATCATATCTAATGCAACAAGTCATAATGAGATCTAAGCAGGTGTCTAAAGTATATGTCATGAAACTTGTAACCTATACATAATCACCATGAATATCTCAGGAAGATTCTATCACATGAATAGTGTCAGGTGTCCCGAGGTATGACGTACTTGATAAGGCAAGCACGAGAATGTATAGGGTCTCGATATCCATGTCTAGGTGATGTTACACAATGCCGCATACGGTGTTGACACCCGAATATTATTCGGATGCTAAGTAATATCACACGGTCCTAGGTTGAACAGAGATATTACAGTAATAAATCAAGAGAATAGTATAAACAAATACTGCAAGTATGGCAAGGTACACTTGCTTGGGGTTCTGGCTCCAACTGCTGCTCTGGTATCAGCGGGATCTGTAGGTACTTCTCTGGTTGCTGAAATAAATGCTACCATCAGGTTCAAAAGATATCAAATAGCTAGAATTGCCTGTCCATAAGTCCAATTTGGACACAGGGGCAAAAGTGACAGTTTCTGGTCAAAGCGGGGTCCACATATTGCCCGCTTCGCACCGAGAAATGTGCCAGAGACAATATTCTCCAAATTCATCAAACTTAGTGTCTACAAGTCCAGAACGACAATACGAACCCAACAGAATGTCCAGAACTGGATTCCGATGAGCCGATCATAAAATCGCCCGTAAAGTGGAGCTTTGGGGCCCATGATACGCGATTTTGTCAACGTTCTCTGAATCGAACCAAACTTGGGTCACAGGACCAGTGTATTGCTATGAGTCCGATGGCGTAAGTTTTGTTTCAATACGACATGCGTACACGAAGTTACAACGAGTTCTAGAACAGGACCGATACGGGGTATTGTCGACAAATACGTGTTGGTTCCGGTGTGCACACACATCCAAATCAACTTTTGTGAAATCCTATACGTCCGTATTAACTGCGCGCACCTTTCGGTAAAATTCGCACATGACCAAGTCATCCCGTTTAGCGGGGCGCACCCAGTTCCGGAAAAATCAGGATAACTAAATAACCAATATTTTGGTCATTTTCACCCTTAAATAACATGCAATCTACAGCTCAATAAATTACACAAAAATAGGGTTTTAAAACTAGGTCATAAGGTCTAAATAATTGTTCAGATGGATTTTGAAAATATTTCACAGGTTGTGCGTAAAATGGTCACGAATTGGGGAGTTTGGAACAAATTCTGAATTTTTAGAATTGGGGGTTTATTTTCCTGATTTTGCGTCGCGGTTTGCGACCGACTCAGGACGTGATATGCTGAACCGATGGCACGGGTTTCGAGGGGGTCACACAGTCTACGTATTACAGCAGACAATAAAAAATGAGGCAACGAGGAGAGAGAAATAGTCACCTGAACAGGGCGTCGGAAACGCTATTCTTCGCGAACGCGGGGTGATGTGGCGACGCTCAGCCAGCGGTGGCGGCACTGCGGCTGTGCTGATCGACGGGAAGGTCGGGGTCGATTGGAGGATGGTCGTCGAAGTCTTGGGTGGCGGTGGCCGGGGAGCTCGGGTCACGGCGAGGGACTGGCGGCCGGAGACAGCGGGGTTTGAGGTCACGGCGGAGCTCGGGGCCGACTCGCCGGGAAGCTAGGGTTACTGGAGGGGAGTTGGGTTTCTTGGGGTACCGGAGGGCGGAGGAGATGGCGGAGGATGGATGAAGGTATTGAGGTGGCCGAAAATGGCAGTGGCGGTGGAGAGATGGCGGTGGTGGTGAGGTTCGGGGGAGGCCGGGGTTTTATAGGGGAAGCCTCGGCCGGCCGTTGCGGGGAGGTGGGGAGGAAGAGGCGGCCATTGGAGAAGTGAGGCGGCGCAGGGGAAACGGTTGCGGGGATCGCGGCGGCCGGAATCGGCGGGCAACGGCGGTTACAACCGCGGAGAGGGGAAACGATGGGTCAGGGATACTGTAGATTGCGGGTTTTGGTACGGGTTTCGGGTTGGGTTCAGACCCGACCCGCTAGGGTTTGGGTATTGGTTCAGTTGGGTCGGTTCGGTTTGGGTTGGTTCGGTTCATTAAATCGAGTTTATTTTGGGTTTAATAAAAATATTAATTTTTAGGTCTTTAAAAATAGTTCTGGGGCCCAATAAATTCCAAAAAAATTACTCTATGTCTAATATTTTATTTTACATCCAAAAATATTATTTTTATAATATTTTAATATATAATAAAAAATTTTAAATTTAATAAAATAATTTAAAATTATTTAATTCCAGAATACCTTGATTTTAATTAGTTAAAAATTCTAGAAAACTTTCTGAAATTTGTTTTTAAATTCCTGAAAAATCTGGGGGTTTACAATTAAAATATGGTATTTTAGAAAAATAATTTTTGGGGTTGATGAAGCACTTCATTTCGAGTATTTTAGATTTTGGTTCACTTGATTCAGAGATAAAATAAAGTTTTTATGAAGATTTTTAATTTTTTTGGGAGTTTCTACCATGGCTGAACCTTCTGTTGAAGAAGACGAAGTTTTTATGCGGCCAGCGAACTATGCGGCCGATAGTCCTATGCGTCCTGAGAGGGCTATGCGGCCTGAGCTCTTTGCCGCATACTACGAGCATGCGTCCATCTTTGTTGGAAGCATGATTGATTGCTACACAAGTGTTTTGGAATTCCTCGTATTTTCACTCGCTGAACGAATGAAAAATTTACTAAGTCCAAGAGACATCCATTCGGCCGAGTGACATATGCGGCAAGAAGAGTATGCGGCCACCGCCCTTAGGCACATGACTCTAAACCGTTGGTGCATATTTCTATAATTTTTTCCTTTCTCTCTAACATACTTTATTATATGTCACATCAGTCACATCAATCACTTTATGTCACTTTACTGACACTTCATTTATTGGCCATCACTTTGACACTTGTCCCTAGGAGTAGACTTTAACCTTGAGCATGCGGCCTGGACTTCATATGCGGCCTAGAGACCTATGCGGCTAGGACTTCATATGCGACCTAGAGAGCTATGCGGCCTGGACTTCCCATGTAGCCTAGAGACCCATACGGCCTTCATATTTTAATTGAATTTTTTTTACTCTTTTATGGTTAATTTGGGTTAATGCTTGTGTTATGGTTCTAAGGAAGAATAGATTTAGTAACCAGACCTCGTGCTAGACTTGACCATGAGCTAAGATTGTCTATGAACATGACCTGAGTTGAACTAAAATTTTAGTATGAACCAGACTAAGTGATAAGTGACTAACCAGCTATGCGCATGATATAAGCTTCATGTTACAATATGATATTGATTCATATTACCTAATGTATAATTGGTAATTGGACTCGAATATTGTATCCGTGCTGATACAAATTATTGCTTGAATGTGTATATGATCGGATGTGTATTAAGGTACGACATACCATGTCACGTGTTAAGTGATTTATATCTGGGTTGTGCATCAAGAATGCCTCCAAATTCCTGAATACGTGATATTATATATAAATATATTCCTCAGTACGGGCATGATATGCGAGTCAAGTACCAAAGCATGGCTAGGATTTTGATTGACTGAATGTTGCATACATGCTAGGGTGAATCCAGATTAAACTTTCGTAGATTCATATCTAGCGTACTCGTACTTTGTACGATATCTTAAAAAAAATTCTTATGTGACCACGTCTTGAGATTTTAAACACAATATAGGGCTAATTAGGTAACTAAAAGTGGTAGTAACATTTGGAGGGAACAGATCCCGAGATTATGCCAACGAACCTTTCTATAGAGATTTATTCTAAGTGCGCTGTGGGCTGGTCACCACAGATACTGTATATCATCCACCTTAGTGGAGTGCAGTATCTAACCTATTATAAATAACGTCGAGCCACTGTCTCCCTATAGGAGCAATAAAACCGCTAATACTGTATTTTAGCGCAGTGGCCCTACGGAGAACTGGTGCATCAGTGAAGTGCCTGTATATTTCTTATTTGGCTCGGTTAGCTTATATTCGGCAATGACGTGATATGATGATCCCTATTATGAGTTATTTCTGAGATAACATCAGACTCCACAAATAGCAAGCCGTACAAGTGATTGGCTGATATAAAAAAATGGACTTGGTTCTGATTGTATTATTCTATTAGTAGTCTAGGGTCATGAACTATCATAGTGTGATGGTTCAACCCTTATCCTTGTTTGGTTGTAGGATTGGATCTTTGTCTAAGATATATCGTGGTACTAAACTACGACACACACACACACACACACACACACACACACACACACACACACATATTGTTAGGGTTTTTATTTCTCTATTTCGTGCTCCTTTGTGGTACTTGCTATTTGGGGTCTAACCCTACTGGTTTTGTATGTCCAGGTTTCGAGCCTGCACCCGAGGATCCAGTGTACTATCCCCCAACTCATGGTGCATACTAGGAACATGGTCGCAGAGGATAACGAGTGGGTTTTCTTCTTTCCTGCTCGTCATTGTATATTTACTTCTTTTGGGGTTTAGTCACATGCATATGTTAGCTGGCATATCTGGACATTAATCTTCTTACATGATTGTATTAAATCAGACTGTAGCTGATCACTATCATATAATTTTGCTACTCTATCAGCTTCTTATTTTGCACAGCTGGTCTCCAGAATATTTTGAGAAAGTGTTTGGGACGCCTTATTGCTTTATCATATATACTCTATGTTTACTATTTCTTGTTTGATTAATTGAGACATAGATGTTCGTGTGACCCTGTAAATCCCCTCATTTATTTCTATAGATAGACTGGTTTTTGGTTAGAAAATTTTGGTTTAGCATCAAGTATTGAGGTTTAGAATTAAGGTTGCAAATTTCTGATTAATTTAATTAAATCCTTGGTGCACCCTACCGTTGTTGCAATATTCGGAGCCCAACATTAGCCCATAATTTCCAACAAGTTGTTGCATTCTAGACTTGACACGCCAACTTAGGCGCTGGACTTTTCCGTCACTCAAAATCATAATCCCTTGTGCTCTAATTTAATTGCACAACTTTCTGTACCCGAAACTCATATTTAATCCTGTGTCGCGCACCTGTGTCGTTGCCATCAATTTTGAGACACCAACTCAACCCGTTGAGCCGGACCAATTAAAGGGTCCAAGACTGACACCAAGCCTACACCCTGTCACCCCCACTTTTTGGGATTAGGGATAATTTTGTCTTTTCGTAATTAATGAGTAATGATTGTATGATAATCAATTTTCTTTAATTTATAATGACCTTAATTGATTGTGCACTTTATCATTATTCAATAACTAGGACGCTAGCCTTGTCTTCCATTAGATTCGAACCCCTGCCCTGGATACGCCGGACCATTAATTAATGCTCGTGTCCTACGTAAATCCAGTCCTTGTACTCCTATGGAATTGTAGAACACCTCCTTGCATCTAATTTTTATTTAAGCAAACAATAAACCTATTTCATACAAATTTCCGTAAATTCATTAAACCCATTTTCCCTTTCATTATATTTCTTGATTCTTGGGAATATGTAATTTAACAGCAACTCCTTGAAACCATAGCTTCAAACCCTTGAACCAATACATTCTAGAAATTCATTTTTAATTTATTTCAAACCCTAACCATTGAAATTATCCATGGCAAGCCCAATCGTAATAGGGCCTTGACCAAACTTAATTCTAGGTTAACCCAAGTCTACTACCTATATATATATACATAATATTACTTTTTCCTTTTCCTTTAACCTAAAATCCTAAAACCTCAGCCGACCCCTTCCCTTACCCATCTCTACGCCGAGCAAACACCCGAGCGCCGAACGCCGGAAGTCTCACCCCACGACCGCGGGCTCTCGCCTTAACCGCTGAGCCATTCCGACCGAGCCCAGAGCGCTGAACGCCGAGCACCGAGCGCTGAACGTCGAGCCCGAGCCCCAAGCGCTGAGCCCGAGTGCTGAACGCCGAGCGCTGAACGCTGAGCCCGAGCCCCGAGCGCTGTCGAGGAGTTCCCACGGAGACCGACGCTGCCGACCGAGGAGTTCCCGCGGAGACCGACGCTGCCGACCGGAGTCGACGACCGACCTTGCACATCGACCAGCCTTCCCTGTTCGTGACCATCGCCTCGTAATCATCGTCGTGCCGAGCGTAGGTTAGCTCCTGTCCGCGTTCCCATCATTTCCTGCGATGGTATACAAGTAACTAGGGACGTATGTATATACGTACTTGCATACATATTGGTATATTGGTGTATATATATAATGTTTCAAACTAATATCTATATACTTGCGTATAAGTAATGTGTAGGTATTCCCTAGTATATCAATACGTGTATTATAATCATAATTAATGTAGGTTAATATATATGCCTACGAACCGTATAATGATCAATTAGGTTAATACACTTATACATATCTATTATAAATGTAATTAATTAGTATGATGAGAGATTAGTTCATATTAAGTCCCATGTATCACATATCCAAGATGTCTTGATTGTGACCACGGATACCCCGTAGCTACATCTACCGGTGACCATGTAGCATGATAGTAGACTGCCATATGTACACTGACGTACTGGCAAGACCGTACCATTGACTGTCTGTTATGCACAGCAATTACAGATGCGACCCCTAGTATGATCCTTGATCATTCTGTTGATCGTGTATTAGTGTGATGTCTGATGCAGTATTGTGTTTATGATATATCTATAGGACTGTTGGATCACTCAGACGGTACCTTGGAACCCGAACTTTGGTATTGCCAGCTAAGGACCACAGGCGAGTACATTCTCTGACAGTTTCCATTATGTTGATTATCTCTATAATTCTTGTTGTATAGCGTACATGACTCTGACACTGTTCTTTACACGAGTTGGCATCATTGAGACCTGTCACGAGGAGTCGTGATTGGAATCCATCGTGCTAGCTGGGAAGAAACGGGGAAGTATCAGTAGTTTATGTGATCATACCCAACTTACATGCAGCATTAGCTCACCCACATTTCATGTCGGTGCAGTCTTACCCTTACATGCCTCATCGCTGTTACATTTCGGTTAGCCTGACCTGTTGGGGATGATCGCTAATCCATGTAATGAGTCATATAACCCAAGCCGATCATATGATATACTGATATTTTATACACTTAGATAGATGATTCTTGACATGTATCTTGATAGACTGATCTTGTATTTCCACATGTTCTAGTTGTTGTTCTTATACACACTTATATACCAGTTCTTTGTACTTGCGTACACTTGTAATTCTATTTCTTGTCAGATGCATATCGATGATGATGTTCCAGTATTATTCCAGCATTTCTTATTCTAGTATTTCTTATTTCCAGTTATATCTTATTTCAGTCTCGTGATAGTTTATTGATTGAGCTTGTATCTTATCTCTAGGTACTACGGGACCTACAGACTTAGACGTTGTACCGGATCCCCATCTTCAGCAGTCGGACCCAGGCAAGTGTACCTTGACACCCTGCATTTTAGTTACCAGATATTTATTGTTTCATTATATGCATTGTGCGCGTGTTTGTTTAGAATTATTACTTCGCGTCCAGATCACAATCGGGTGCATACGTTCGTTGTAACGTCTCGTAACGAATGATAGATGGTTCACAACACCTTAATGTACGTACCTGTGTATATCGTAACCCTAGGACACATTTAGATACTGTTATCGTGCCAGGATTCCTGTATCCTGATACTGACATCATGAACGGAACCTGGGACGACCTAAGGGTCGCGTTGATTGATAGTTACTTCTGTGTGACAAGACTGCTAGATAGAGGTTCAGGTTCAGCGCACAATCGTTGACCATTTGGGAAGGGGAAGACAGTTACTAGACGTTTGGGCTCCTCTGCACGCGCTTATATATGTATATGTATTATTTCTGTAGTGATCCTGTATCTAGAGTAGTTGTATCACCCGTATGACTCTTTGCCCGGAGCTGCGGTACGTCCCGTGTGTTTCCGTGTCCGGAGCTACGGTTTTATTTTGGACAGCCTACGCGTCGAACATTGTCTTCAAACTGTGTCTCACTTAGGTGGTTATGCTAGATTATACCATCATTGCACTTATACTTTCTGTTGTACTTTGGCATGCTGTATTTTTGTACCTTGTTACGTCCCTCTGAGGACCTGGTCCCCTGCCAGTTTTGCAGCATAGACGATTACGGAGCATTTGGAGTTGCCGATGGAGTTACGTGTCTTGCGAGCATTGGTACCAGGTACTCATATCATTTTTACCGGCATTATGGTTTCTTTATTCATATTGATTATTCATCTGCTGTTGTAGCCTAATTTTTGTAGACTTATTTCTTCTCGAGTCTATTCGAGTTTTGTGTATTATTGGACGGCCGACTTTAGCACATGCAGCTCTTTCTTATATATTTCTGTTCATTGTGGATTGAGACTTTGATGTTTACGTTTACTGGATTATTTAGTTAGTGACACTTATTATACAACTTATACATATTCGAGTCAGACCAGAGTCTGGTCGAATGCGTAGCTGGCATATTGCGTATTCCTGGTCCTATGTATTTTGGGACTGGTGCGTTACATATTTTTATGGTGGCCCATGTAGGTCCGTTTTAAATCGTCTTGGTCACCTGACTGTGCCAAGCGAGCCTTCAAATTAGGAATAGATATTATGATTTATTGTTGAATATGATCTCAATCCATAATCGATTTTTAAAACTCCCTTTTGTAAGTGATTATCGCCCTTGGACTTCCAAATTGTATTCGTTCAGTTTTCGCCAATATCGTTATCATTGTTTCTCATCTTCTATTAATTCAGAAAGACGAATGCTTGTGCCTGATGATTCCCTCCAGAAGAAGATCATAGTTCAGACGACAGAAGACGTGATTTGTGCAATAATCTTTGAGAAGATTATTACCCACAATAGGGTAGGTTGATAGGTTCTTTTTAGATTCTAGATCTAGTGTGGAAGGCTAGCAATAGAATTGGACCCAGTAGTACCCTACCCGTGCTTGAGATAGCAGTGATCTTGGAAGTACCGAGAGCTAGAAAGATTGTTGATCATAACCCTCTAGAATAATTTATGGAAATGCATAGCCCGATGCTAGAAACTAGTGGTTGTATATGATAACAATACCAGGAATGATATTATGGACTAGAGGAGATGAAATTTTAGGCTCTCACATGGAAGATGATAATCTGATACCAGAAATTCTAGTTTGTGCTTGGGTGATACCATTATTATAATTGCACTATGTGACCCGGAGCAATAAATAACGGAAAGAAGAGATTTGAGGAATAAAATTTTAGGGAAAACTTTGAGGAGAAGAGAAATTATACATTAGGCAAGGAAGAATTTTTCTCTTGGAGGATTAGTGTTGTAAACAGAATGGAAGAATTTATTTTGAGGTTAAGTCTAAACTATGACATCGTCCTAGCATGAGTTGGTTGAGCCAATACCACGCGACGCTAGATTGTCGATGTGGTTGCATTATTTTTAGACCACCAGGTTACCCTGAGTTGAGTTTCTTCAGGGAGCCCGAGAGCATGGTGTCCAACCTTAGCGACACACATTGCAAAGGGTGAACCAGTGTACCCCCGCATTATATCTAGTTTGAGGATGTGTTTCTAGAGAATCTTCTAGGCCTGCCACCTGATAGAGAGATAGAGTTTGCTATAGAGTTGACTCCAAGAGCCGAGCCGGTTATTTTTCCGTCTTTAGACTAGCATCGATAGAGTTAGTTGAGTTGAAGGTCCATAGTAGAGGATCTCTTAGACAAGGGTTTCAGTCGGGCTAGTGTTTCTCCATGGGGAGTACCCATCTTATTGTACCGAAGAAGGACGGGACGGTACGTTGCATATCGATTACAGGGCGTTAAGTGCTATAACGATAAAGAACAAGTACCCTATGCCGCGCATCGATGATTTATTTGATTAGCTTAGCGGCGCATATATATTCTCGAAGATCGATCTTAGATCCAGCTATCATCAGATCAAGGTACGGAGATAGGACATTCCGAAGACAGCTTTTTGGATGAAGTATGGACACTATGAGTTTCTAGTCATGCAGGTTGGTTTAACCAATGCGCCAGCAGTATTTATGAGCTTGATGAACAATGTTTTCCACCAGTACTTAGATAAGTTCATGATGGTGTTCATCGACGTCTTGGTATATTCTGAGAGCCAAGAGGAGCACGGGAGACATCTCAGGATCGTGTTGGAGATGCTGAGGCAGGAGAGGCTGTATGCCAAGCTCAGCAAATATGAGTTATGTTTAGATGGAATAGATAGCCTACGCATCGAGACAGCTGAGAGTTTATGAGGAGAACTATCCGACGCACGACCTAGAGCTAGCTGCAGTAATATTTGCACTAAAGCTATGATGACACTACCTTTATGGAGAGCGTGTTGAGATTTACACAGACCACAAAAGTCTGAAGTATGTCTACACTCAGAAGGAGCTCAACATGAGATAGAGGCGCTGGCTAGAGTTGATGACAGATTATGATATCGAGTTGCAGTACCACCCTGGTAAGGCAAATATAGTAGCAGATGCCTTAAGTAGGAAGCCTGTGGCCTACTTTTTGACGACTCAGCGGTAATTGCTAGAGGATCTCCAGAAGCTTGGGATAGAGATTGTATTGCTAGACATGGATGGACAGATGGTCAGTCTCAAGGTTCAGTCCACATTGATTGAGAGGATCAAGGCAGCCCTGCCTACAGATGCGAGATTCCGACGGCTGCTAGAGAGGACAGAGGCAGGCATACAAACGGGACTCAGGATTCATGAAGACGGAACATTGAGGTATGGAGATCGCCTATACGTTCCGAGTGGCAAGCTACGCTAGGAGTTGATGACCGAGGCTCATAGCTCGATTTATTCTATTCATCCCGGGGGTACGAAGATGTACCGAGATTTGAGACAATATTACTGGTGGCATGGGATGAAGAGAGAGATTACAAGATTCATGGCAAGATGTTTGGTCTATCAGCAAGTCAAGGCTAAACATCAGAGGACTGCAGGACTATTGCAGCCGCTTTCCATTCCCGAGTGGAAGTGGGAACATATTACTATGGACTTTGTCACAGGATTCCCGATGAGCCCTAGCGGGAAGGATGCCGTATGGGTTATCGTATATAGACTCACCAAGTCTGCATATTTCTTGCCCTTCAGAGTTGTGCAGTCCATGGAGATATTAGCTGACATGTATATGAGGTAGATAGTATGACTGCATGGAGTGCCTGTTAGCATTGTATCGGATCGTGATTCCAGATTCACGTCACATTTTTGGCGGAGTATGCATGAGAGTCTAGGAACTCGTCTCAAGTTCAGCATTGCATATCATCCACAGACTGATGGCCAGTCAGAGCGCACAATGTAGATACTAGAGGATATGTTAAGAGCGTACATGATCGACTTTGGAGGATCTTGGGAGGACCATCTATACTTGGTAGAATTCTTCTACAATAATAGCTACCAGGACAGCATACAGATGGCACCTTATGAGGCCCTGTACGGCAGGAAGTGTAGGTCACCAGTATGTTAGAGTGACGTGGGAGAGTGTCAGATACTTGGCCCAGAGTTGGTGATACAGACAGTGACAGATTCAGAGCCACCTGCGTACAACATAGGATAGACAGAAGCATTGGGCAGATGCGCACCGCAGACCCTTGGAGTTCAAGGAAGGTGACCATGTATTTTTGAAGATATCGCCTACTTGTGGTACCATCAGATTCGGAGGCAGAGGCAAGTTGAGTCCGAGGTACATCGGACCTTTTGACATCTTGGAACAAGTTGGCGAAGTGGCTTATCGTCTTGCATTGCCTCCATCATTAGAAGGAGTGCATGACGTATTTTATGTATCGTAGTTGAGAAGATACGTGGCAGACCCTAGCCATGTGCTTGACCATTCGGAGATTACAGTCGGGCCCAATTTATCTTACGTAGAGCAGCCAGTGGAGATACTCGATCACATTGAGAAGACTTTGAGAGGTCAGACTATTCGACTGGTTAGAGTTGCATGGAAGCATCATTCGCCAAGCAAATCTACCTGGGAGCCCGAGGATTCTATTCGACAGCATTTTCGTATTTATTTGAGGACCAAGGTACGAATTTACGTACCGCATTTGATTACCAGTTTATTTTTAAATTCTCGTAGCTATTATCGTGCTTTACTTTTAATTTTGGGGACGAAATTTTTCTAAGTTGGGAAGGATGTAAACCCCCTCATTTATTTCTATAGATAGACTGGTTTTGGGTTAGAAAATTTTGGTTCAGCATCAAGTATTAAGGTTTAGAATTAAGGTTGCAGATGTCTGATTAATTTAATTAAACCCTTGGTGCACCCTACCGTTGTTGCAATATTCGGAGCCCAACATTAGCCCATAATTTCCAACAAGTTATTGCATTCTAGACTTGACATGCCAACTTAGGCGCTGGACTTTTTCGTCACTCAAAATCATAATCCCTTGTGCTCTAATTTAATTGCACAACTTTCCGTACCCGAAACCCATATTTAATCCTGTGTCGCGCACCTGTGTTATTGCCATCAATTTTGAGACACCAACTCAACCCGTTGAGCCGGACCAATTAAAGGGTCCAAGACTGACACCAAGCCTACACCCTTCATGACCTTTGTGTCACTCCAAATTGAGATCCCAGGACCACCCATTTAATTTAAGAGCACATGATATTTTTATTTTAATTAAATTGAGGATACCAACTTTGACTAATTCAAGTTTAATCCCAATTTAATCCAAATATCCCATTAATTAAACCAATGTAAAACACACAACACTCCCTCACCCCACAAAATACCAAACACCAATTCCCTCACCAATTTTCTATCCTTTTATGTGTTTGTGCAAATACCCAAAATTAAGGGGCTTATTTACAAATGTTGCATTAGGTGTCATCACCTCATTGGCCCAAGCCAATAAAGAAAGCTCACCCTAACACTTGACCGGTTTGACCAAACCCCCCCTCTTCATGGTGTGAACACCATTTTCTTCATGAGAGATCCAAGACATCCATTTGAAATTGGAAGCATCCTTACCACACACTTCCCATCACCCTTCCTATAAAATGCCTCCTCACACACACTTCCCCAAGCAAGCCTTAATCCCCAAAACCTAGGGAAACCCCCCTACTTTCTCTCTCCTCCTTCCTCACAATAACCACATCCAACATCCTTTTTCTTCTTCCTTTCTTCTTCTTCTTCTTCTTCTTATTCTTCTTCTTCTTCTTCTTCTTCTTCTTCTCATCATCTTCTTCTTCTTCTTCTTCTTCTTCTTCTTCTTCTTCTTCTTCCTCACACAACCGAGCCTCCACCACCCGGCCATCCACTGTACACCGGCTGGATCTCCATCGACCAACCTCCCTACGGTCGTCGAGCTTCCTCGACCGACTATCACCACCATACCTGCACCTCCACGACTGGCCACCCGCTCAGCTCCTCCGCGTGGTTGAGTCGACCACAGCAGCTCCCGACCGGAGCTTCTTCGCGTGGTCGATGAGCTTGACCACAGCAGCTCCCGACTGATCCAGTTCTGCCTCGTCCAATGTGCATCCACCCGACCAACCTCCATCCCGGAGACATCACCTTCCCCGACGTCGATCGACAACTCTGGCAGAAGATCAAAGTCAGTCTCCTTCTCTATTTCTCTACCGTGGATTCACGACGAGCACCCGAGGAGTAGCGGCGTAACTTCGCCTCGAGTTTGGCGGGCATGGTGTGCTCCGACGTTTGTTGACCTCGATGAGTCGATGATCAATATGTGGCTGAGCATGATTCTCTTGAGCCACCGCGTGGAACAATCTCGTGGTCGTCTTCACCGACGAACTTTCTACCACGTCTCCTCCCCGCCACCACGCACCTCCATGACTACCACCTTGACTCCATCGACTCTTCCCCCCGCTGCACGAGCCACCACCTCGAACACCCTGTTCCCAGCCACCCCTCGCTAGTCTCGACATCTTCTCAACTTCCTTCATGCCCTCCACCACCTCGTCGTCACCACCGAGTCACCCCGCAGGAGACTACCCCGACTCCTCCGTCGAGACAGTCCGTCACCACCCTCCACCATCATCACCCTCATCATTATCATGTCAACACAGCCCTCGCTGGATCCCGAGCACCCCTCTGGCCAGCAACCACCCCCGGCGTGCCACCGCGCCACCGCTAAGGTGAACACTCCCCCTTCCCTTGTGTTCTGTAATATTATATATTGATATACAGAACTTTGTTGCTTTAGGGTTGACGAATGATATATATTGAGGTTATGGTTGATAAATGCTAGATGTGAGATCTCATGGTTTTATGCAGTTTGATATTTATTGAGGGGCATGATTAAAATATGGTAAAATGGATATGGATGTATGTGGATGGAAGTATTGAATAGAAATGGCTGTCGGTTTCCTTGTTTGTATCTATGGACAAAATAAATAGTTACATCAATCAGGTGAGTGTGAGCAAAAAGAGACATTTGATATATGTGGGGCTGTATCCAATAGGAAAGAGAGAAAGAAGTATTCCTATGTGGGTGCTAATTTAGCTACTGTTATGAGTGGTGAAAGTAGTATGTGGAAATCTCTACTAGGAGATAGAGATAAAGATGATGGATACTATGACGTGTAAGGGTTTCAGAAGAGTTAGCCATGTTGATGATGGAAATAATTGTTCTTATGATATCTAGCAATCAATTATGATACAACTTCTAGTGTATAGGATAGGTACTAGAAATACAAATAAATTGGACTTGAGGATTTGCTCTGATGATATTAAGCATGTGATTGATTATGAAATAGGTATAATATCGAATCATGAGTCAGTGATTGAGGACTGAGAAATATTAGTTATTTATTTAAGATTGAGATACGTCAATGTGCATGTTAACGTCTGTGAACACTGAGGTAAAACTGAGGATTGGATCATATTTTGAACTACTGAATATAGTGATGAAGATAGTAAGGTTGAGGTTGGTTTGATGATATTGTACGGATGATAAATTTGATTAGATGTAACGTACTCCGAGTCAACCTTGGTCAACCCTCGAGCGTCGTGTCCCTGTGAGTTGTAGCTGAGTTTGAACATATGATTAGACGTGTGTCACATCTTATTTCAGTCTCGTGATAGTTTATTGATTGAGCTTGTATCTCGTCTCTAGGTACTACGGGACCTGCAGACTTGGATGTTGTACCGGATCCCCATCTTCCGTAGCCTAACCCAGGCAAGTATACCTTGCTACCCTGTATTTCAGTTACCAGATATTTATTGTTTTATTATATGCATTGTGCGCGTGTTTGTTTAGAATTATTACTTCACGTTCGGATCGCAACCGGGTGTAGACATTCGTTGTAACGTCTCGTAACGAATGATAGATGGTTCACAACACCTTGATGTACGTACCTGTGTATATCGTAACCCTAGGACACATTCAAACACTGTCATCGTGCCTGATTTCCTGTATCCTGATACTGACATCATGACCGAAACCTGGGATGACCTAAGGGTCGCGTTGATTGATAGTTACTTCTGTGTGATGAGACTGCTAGATAGAGGTTCAGGTTCAGCGCACAATTATTGACCGCTTGGAAAGAGGAAGACAGTTACTAGACGTTTGGGCTCCTCTGCACGCGCTTATATATATATTTATATATTATTTCTGTAGTGATCCTGTATCTAGAGTAGTTGTATCACCCGTATGACTCTTTGTCCGGAGCTGTGGTACGTCCCGTGTGTTTTCGTGTCCGGAGCTACGGTTTTATTTTGGACAGCCCACGCGTCGAACATTGTCTTCAAACTGTGTCTCACTTAGGTGGTTATGCTAGATTACACCATCGTTGCACTTGTACTTTCTGTTGTACTTTGGCATGCTGTATTTTTGTACCTTGTTACGTCCCTCTGAGGACCTAGTCCCCTGCCAGTTTTGCAGCATAGACGATTACGGAACATTTGGAGTTGCCGATGGAGTTGCTTGTCTTATGGGCATTGGTACCAGGTACTCATATTATTTCTACCAGCATTATGGGTACTTTATTTATATTTTTTATTCATCTGCTGTTGTAGCCTAGTTTTTGTAGACTTATTTCTTCTCGAGTCTATTCGAGTTTTGTGTGTTATTAGGCGGCCGACTTTAGCACAAGCAGCTCTTTCTTGTATATTTTTGTTCATTGTGGATTGAGACTTAGATGTTTACATTTACTGGATTATTTAATTAGTGACACTTATTATACAACTTATATGTATTCGAGTCAGACCAGAGTCTGGTCGAATGCGTACCTGGCATGTTGCATATTCCTGGTCCTATGTATTTTGGGACTGGGGCGTTACAGACCCTAAGTGACTTGATTTTAGCATGCAACCCATGTCTTCTTATAGTCGTGATCGCCGTACGACGTATAGTACCTTGTACGGGATAATAGGCCATGTCCGTCTCCGTATTCCGGTACTGAGGCATGACAAGGTTTTAGTGGTGGCCCATGCATGTCTGTTCTTCATACTTGTTGTCACGACCCGCACCCGATATAGGGGCACGAGTGCGTGGGTACGTCCAGCCTACGCTGCAGCATTGGCGGTGGAACGTTGTCTAGGTCATGTAACTATATAATCAATCTCACATGAATATCCAACTCCATAAGAAGACATGGATATCACAATATAATGCTGAAAATACTCAATCACATAACTACAGCACGATAAGATCTCGAAGAAACAAGTAAGGTACAACACAAGTCTAAAATAGAATAGTCTAACTCAACAATATAATCCAAGACCCAAATAAGTATGCCGGAGAATAATCCGGTACCAAAAATAACATGCTAAGAGAACTAACTAGATAACTAGTGATTTCGGCTAAACCTCCCGGAATCACGACGGAACTACTAAGTCCAAGACTGCTTCTACTCACCCTGTTATCCATAAGTGTCGGACACCAGTCCTCTAGGCATAGTCTGGAAAAAATATCTAGTCAGGATTGGAACGAAATACACCTCTAACAGCAGTTCCACATATATTGATAAAACTATAATACAGTGTAAAGAAATACAGACATATATAAAAACTGGCAATAAGGAATACTGACGAGCATGGATATACTGGAAACAGAAATACTGGAATAAAGGAATACTGGAGCATATAATGTACATCTAGAAATGAAATAGAAATCTAAGTACACGCTAGAATAATGAACTGGTATGTAAAGGTGTACAAGAATAAAACTAGAACATGTGGGGATGCTAGATCAATACACTAGAGATACATGTCAAGAATCATCTAACTAAGTGTGTGAAATATCAGCATATCATGTGATCGGCTTGGGATTGATAAGACTCATTATATTGGTTAGCGATCATCCCTGAGGTCAAGCCAATCCATACGGATAGCTATGATGCGAGTAATAGTCAGGCTAACCACATGTAACAGTGATGAGGCATGTAATGGTAAGGCTGCACCGACGTGAGGCGTGGGTGAGCTATGATGCATGTAAAGTTGGGTATGATCACATAAGCTACTAATATTTTCCCGTTTTCTCCCAGCTAGCACGATGGATTCCAGATCACTACTCCTCGTGACGGTCTCAATGATGCCAACTCGTGTAAAGAACAGTGTCAGAGTCATGTATGCTATACAACAAGAGTTATAGAAATAATCAACATAATGGAAACTGTGAGAGAATGTACTCGCCTTGGGTCCTTAGCTGGTAACACCAATGTCCTGTTCCAGAGTATCGTCTGGATGATCCAACAGTCCTATAGATATATCATAAATAATATTTGTATCAGATGCTACACTAACTCAATCATAATACACTGGCCTCAGGGCTATGCCAGGTATGGCACTAGTCAACTAGGGTCAATTGCGTCAAGTTGCACGGGCGTCGCGTCTGTGATTGCTGTGCAAGACAGACGGTCAAAATGATACGGGGCTTGCTAGTACGTCAGTGTACATGTGGCAGACTGCTAACAGTTCACAGGGTCACAAGGTCATGTGTAGTTACGGGGTATCCGTATTTACACTCGGGTCATCTAGTAGAGATACATATATAAATATACATTTATGCTCAGAATATATATACTAATTAAATACGTATATAATATATATATAAGTGTATATCAGTAATTTTGTACCAAAATACGTATAAGTGTATATACATTAAATAGAAATATATATATCATATATATATTTATATGTTATAAATATACATAACACATTATACATAACAACCATTTTAAGAATATATATATATATATTGAATATATATTCATATATATATATACTAGTAAAAATATACATATGTTATATTTATATATATGTATATATACCAAATAAAAATACATATACTACATACATGTATATATATGTATATATATATATATATACATTATTACATACATACTAGAATATACATATATACCAATAAAATTATATATATATATATGCTACGTATATATATACATACCAAAATACATACATATACATATATATATATATATATATATATATATATATATATATATATACACACACATACCCAAAATACGTACTAAAATACGTACTATCAACGTATACTATATACATATATATATACATTTATATACCAATAATACTTATAATATATGCGTATACAAGTACATATATACATACCAATACAATATATATATATGTATATACATATACTAGTACATACATGTATTCAATACGAATGAAGGAGGAAAGAGGGAGAGAAGAGGGACTCACGGTGGTGATCCGGTGGTTGGCCGGAGTGCAGCAGGGAGTCGGCTGCGCTGCGGGCCATCGAGGGAGGAGCTGGAGGAGGACAGCAAGAGGAGGCCGGGGAGTTGCGGGGCT
The DNA here is from genome assembly GCA_036927795.1 of Iris macrosiphon. Lineage (NCBI taxonomy): Eukaryota > Viridiplantae > Streptophyta > Magnoliopsida > Asparagales > Iridaceae > Iris > Iris macrosiphon. Next base: position 114,507,100 of record JAYESA010000019.1, on the reverse strand, counting down.
CGGCTGGGTGGTCGGGAAGGAGCTCGGAACTCGGCTGTGTCGACTGTGTAGGTGGGGTTACAGCGAGGGGGCTCCGGGTGGTCGAGCGGGATGTCGGGGCTCCGGGGGAAGGGAGGTGGTGGTGAGGTTCGTGGTGGTGGATCAAGTTCAGATGGAGGAAGAACTCGGCTGAGGTGATGTACTGGTGGTGGTGGTGATTCTATACAGCCGAAGTTGGGAGTTGTAGGAAGGAGAGTGGTGGTTGTGTTCGTGGTTGTGCCGGTGAAGAGTGGAGCGGGTTCAGGTGGAGGCCGGGGAAGAATGGGAGTGGTCGGAGTTGTCGAGCGGGGCTGCGCCGGAGTCGGGATGCAGCGGGAGGATGAGGGAAGAGTCGAGGGGGCTCCGGGTGGTCGAGCGGGATGTCGGGAGTCGAGTGCACAGCCAGGGAAGGTGGTGCTCGGGATGGTGGCTGGACTGCGGAGGAGCAGTGGCTGCGGGGGTGTGTGACCGGAGTAGGGTGGCTGCCAGACTGTGGGAGTATGCAAGGAGTAAACAGTTGGAGAGGTGAGGTTTCCCCTTCTAAATTCAAAAAAAACAAAGGAAAAAAGAAGAAGGTGTCACTACCACATTTTCTAGGAAATAGTATTTTAGTCTTTTCCTATTTAATTAAATATTGTGCATGATAAATAATTATTTGTTATATTATTTAATTGTTGTTAGATATTATTTAATTATTTTGGACTTGTATTAAGTGGACCCAACTAGTTTAGTTTGGACCCATGGACCAACATGAATTAATTAGTTAGACTAGGCCCATTTAGAAAGCCCATTGTTAAGGAGATGGATTAAATTAATTAAATCATTAGACTAGAAGCTTCCTTCCTTAATTATTTCTTCATGAGAGGCCCCAAGGGGTATATTGGACATTTTATAATTGCTTGGGGAAGGGGTAAGGGCCGGCCTATAATAAAGGGGGGGAAATTCTCTCTCCTCTCATTTTCATTCCAAATCTAGATCTAGAATTTCCCACTACCAAATTTTCTTTATTCCCATTCCAATTCCCCACCAAATTCATTTCAAATTCTTCCCAATTCACCATTAGAAAGTTGAGAAGCAAGGATCTAGAAGGAGGAAGCAATGATCTACAAAGAGGAGCAAGGATCTACAATTTAGAAGCAATTTCATCTCAATTGGAGGTTTCATTGGGAATCCATCTCCCAATAGGTATAATTCAGTTTTTTTCCTTAAAATAGCTTCTAAATCTGAGATTTAATCATGTAAAATCAACCCATATCATAGGACTTGATTTTGTGTTCATAGGAGACCCATGGAGAAAGTTATGGTACTTTTTGTGTCAATTTTGGAGGAATTCCGAATTTAGATTTTGTTGTGTGTCAATTGATCCTATAGATCAATTGGGCATGTGCTTATGTGTTTGGGGCTAGTATCGTATCCACAATTGGGTACGTGTAGGTCGTATCCCAATAATTTGGTAATACGTGTTGTTTTGGGGATTTTTTCTCCGACACGGGACTTTGTACATGTCGTATTTTGACACGGACACATAGATCTACATTTGACACTTTGATTTGTTCATAAATAATATTTGTAACTTGTTTGTGTCCTTCGGGATACAATTGGTTGTCTGTTAGACTCGTGTCGCATGCGTATCCTAGATCTAGTGGGATACGGTGTGATACTCTCCATTTTGTATGTTTATGTGTAGATCTAATTATTTATGCTTTAATTCTTGAATTATAATTAGTAAATATATATAGATGTTATATATTTATTTTAGTGTAATTATTATGATATTTATTGTAGCATAGATCTATGTATTTTTATGTGTACTAATATAATGTATAAATATATATGTAGCTTTCTTTTACATGCATTTATATATGTTACAATTTATGTTAGTAGTATAAATTATATATAAATATTTTATAAAATATATTTATGTGTTTAAATGAGTAATTATATTAATTATAATTATTATATAATTAATTGTATATAAATGAATGTATTTTTATGTGTGCATTTAACCATGTTAAAATATGTACATTAGTACATAGATGTGTATTAACTATTATTATTTATTTATATGTATAGGATTATGTATATGTATAAGTATATATATATATTTATTTGTTATATATATATATATTGATTTATATATTAATATATATATAATTATATATACTATTTAGCTTTGGCGACATCAGCATTTAATGACAGATACTGTCATTAAAGCAGCAGCCGCTGTAGCAGTTATTAGGACATTAATGACAGTTCTGTCATTAATGCAGCGGTCGGGAATAAGCGACAACAGCAGCGACGGTCATTCTGTGACAGTCGAACTGTCACCAATAAGTGACAGCAGTGGGTTTTTATACAGCGGTTTTGGCGACGGTTTTGCAGTGACAGTTGGAACTGTCACTAAAGGGTCTGTTTATTGAAAATCAGTGTTTTAGCACACTGTTTTCAGTGACAGTTAGGCAGTTCTAGTTTATATTTTATATATTATATTTATATATATATGTATATATATATGTATGTTTTGTGAGATATAATACTAGTATTATTATAATTTTAATTGTATAATATATTGGTTTATATATATAAAGGTAAATACTATATCTATGTATCTTGAGCATTACTTTGTGTGGATACCAAGTTGGTTCAAAACCATGAGTCCTAATTGTTGTATTTAATATTCTATATTATATACTTTATTGATTGATATATAGGTATTGTGAGGTTTACCTTGGATTCACGTATCCGAAGATACGGTATCCTAATATTTTAAGGATGTAGTTTTATGACTTAGATCTTAGTATTTTGATCCAAGATTTTGGTGCTAGACTTGTACAACCTAGAAATAGATGGTTGACCTTGGTTTGACCATAGTTAACCATAGTTGACTTTAGTTGACTTCAGAGTTGACCATAGTTGACTTTTGACTTAGAATTGACTTATTGACCTAGAAGTTGACTAGTTTAACTTGTTCTCTTTTCGGGACCTTGTATTGATGTTGTATTCCATATCTAGGTCTTCGAGGCACCGAGTCAGACATCTGTGAGACTGTTCATTGGACTTCAGGCGAGTACATTCTTTGATAGTTTCTCATTTATGATATCCTCTATGTTCGTTGTATCTAGTGTAGATATCCATATTTCTCTTGACACTATGGTTACACGGATTGGTATATCCGAATCTCGTCATGAGATGTTATTCCTTGATATATGGTATATATGGTGCAAGTATTGTTTCATTGGTTATCTTGTACATGTACAGACACCGATTCTCGGAAAGACTAGCTATCTTCTTGGGGAATCTAGTGCCATAGCATACCGTGGTTGGATCTATTATACCAGTCGGGGGTGGGGAGTATTAGTATAGATATGTGATCAATATCCCTATTGAATAAAGTACAGATTACAGAATAGTGTTGATCATGCACCGCACGTATGATTAGCCAGGCCGTATTGCATCTTGCCCAAGCCGATCACATGTTAAGCTAGTACTCACACACTTAGTCATTAGTATTATTGTTCCATTGGCATATTGTTCATTATTGTATTTATTTCCAGTATTTCCTTATTGTACATATATCTTTTATATCTATTGTGCATCTTGTTTATCCACAGCTATTTACTGTTACATAGTTTTTATCATTAATTAGAACTGCTGTTAGAGATGTACTCTGCTCCTTTCCTGACTGGATATATTTTTCCAGATGATACTGAGGAGTGGTACCCTACCTTTTATGGACACCAGGATATTGTGGGTTTAGATTCTGAGACCCTGGCTCAAGAGGGACTTATCCCAACTGAGACAGTTGACCCTGGAGTTGTAGCCTCGTAGTATTCTTTTGTACTGGATTTGTCTCCAGCGTATTTCTGTATTTCTTCAGACTCATTGATGTATTTTAGACTCATGAGTTGTATTGTGACTATTCTATTCTTATCTGATTTGTGCTCATTTCTCTCTTAGTTCTGTGATTGAGTATACTATCATTATTGGTGGTTCATTATATTGTTAGATAGATTATCTAGACAGCGTTCTACCGCCGATTCTGTGGCATAGGCTGGGCGTTGTTTTCGACTAGTACCCTTACACCGGGTGTGGATCGTGACACATTTTTGGTGGTGGTCCATGCAGGTCTAGCTTCATAAAGTATGTGATGTCGTGGTAGTACGATAATTTAGTTGTACTACTGCGAGCCTGCGATAGGATATAGGATATAGGCTGAGATACTCAATCACATCTAGGAAAATTCTTTTGATTCAACTATTCTCCTTTGATATTGGTACCTGATCCCTTAATCTGTCCTTTCCTTGAATGTCTTTTATCATGTGCCATATTGATTCCTCATTCCGTCTTTTTATGAGACATACTCGGAGATACTTGCGGAGGCACGCAAGGTTGAGCGGGATTTGGGTTTGAAGCCCAAGAGAGATCGTGATTCTTTTCTGGGGGCCAACGGCAGTGCAGTATCTGCCAAACGTCCTCATTTCCAGTCCAGACCTTTCCAGCAGCCACAACAGAACCAGACTCCAGCTAGAGCGCCTTTTCACCAGGCACCTCAGTAGCAGAGACAGTTACAGCAAGCTCCATGCAACTACTGCAAGAAGCCCGGCCACATCTGGGAAGTTTGCAGGAGGAGGCTAGGAGTTTGTTTGTATTATGGTACTGAAGGGCATCAATCGAGGGAGTGTCCTCGTCATGCAGTTCAGGGAGCAGCTCTAGCTCCGAGGGCACAGACGAGACCACCTACAGCACAGCTGAGGGGACCGCTTTCGACACAGTAGAAGCATTTTGTCTAGCATCAACAGCAGGGAGGTGCTCGGCAGGGACGAGCGTTTGCTATGACCGTCGAAGAGGAGGAACCCACCGGAGATGTCATCGCAGGTTCTATTCTTCTTGATTCCATTTCAGCTTTAGCTTTGTTTGATAGTGGTGCTTCCCATAGTTTTGTATCTGTTTCTTTTGCTCTAAAGCATGGTTTGGTAGCTGAGTCTTTGCTTAGGACTTGCAAGATCATGACCGGGGGAGGCATTATCCTGGTTAATGATATTTGCAAGGACCGGAGAGTTACTCTGGGAGGCCGGGAGTTGAGTGCGTGTCTACTTGTAATGCCACTTCCGAGCTACGACATTGTACTCGGGATGGATTGGTTGAGTAGGCACCATGCTAGCATAGATTGTAGAGGAGGTAGAGTTTTGTTTGGTCCGCCAGGAGAGCCAGAGTTCGAGTTTGCTAGAGGAGCTGCAGAGCAGGGAGAAGACATTATCTGTGGAGCTATGGTAGAAGACAAGGAGTTGCCACATCCGTTGATAGCAGAGTTCTTGGATGTGTTTCCTGAGGAATTGCCAGGATTGCCGCCAGATCGGGATGTTGAATTTTCTATAACTTGGTGCCAGGTGCAGAACCAATTTTGCAGCATGTCTATAGAGTAAACAACAGCGAGCTGGTCGAGTTGAAGAAGCAGGTGGACGAATTACAGGATAAGGGGTTTATCAGATCAAGTTCTTTACCATGGGGAGCCCCGGTATTGTTTGTACCGAAGAAGGATGGATCGGTGCGCATGTGCATTGATTACAGGGCTTTGAATAATCTCACTATCAAGAATAAGTATCCTTTACCACGGATTGATGATCTGTTTGATCAGTTGAGTGGTGCGAAGGTGTCTGGTGTTTTGGTGTTTTGTAGGGTGAGGGGGCGTTGTGTGTGTTATATGGGCTTAATTAGTAGGGTACTGGAATTAAATCGAGATTTACGGAATTAGTCAAAATGGTATCCTCAATTTAATTAGAAATAAATGCAAGTTGTGTTCTAAAATTAATTAGGAGTACATGGGGGCCAAAATCAGGTCGAGTCACCAATATCATTAGTGAAGACGACTCAGAACAGAATATTACCCTAATTTGGGTCGCACAAAAAATAGATCAAGATTGCCTCCAATTTCGATTGGAACACACAACGATACAAAATTAGAATTTATTTAGAAATTAAATAAACGTCCGCGACGAATATTGTGCGGCTAAAATAGAGCATAAGAGAGCATGATTATGAATTACAAAAATGTCAGAATGGAAGGCGGACACGTCTAGGGCAAGGTTGTGAAATTTGTTGGAAGGCAAAAGCTAGGGTAGCGCTCCAAATATCGAAGCAACGACAAGGCACAATAATTAAATAAATTACGGTAATTAATTACTACCTCCAATAATTAAATTCTAATTAATACAAATTAAATACAAAATCCTATAATTCGGTCAGGTGTTCGTCTAGTAGGCTTCTAGGTCAGTCTACCAGCTCAAACATTAATGAACACTGTAAATATTTAAATACACATCTCATACAATTATTTAAATTAAATATACTTATCATGCAATTATTTAAAATAACTACCACAATATTAAATATATATAAAAGTCGAAAATACTCCTATTTTTGGAATGTGGTAATGACAAGTCTACCCTCCTTAAAAGAATTTCGTCCTCGAAATTTAAATCCTCAATAGTAGTAGTTATTCATTATATATTAATCTCCATCAAATCTAGGTTCATCAAACATTTAATAATAAAGCAAACCCATTCTGCTATTCTACAAAATTTTCAAAATTTTAATTATCGTACTCCTGAAAATCGGAGTAGAATCAAATTCCATTTTTATTTCCACAATTTCCTCCAAAACTTTTAAGTTAATAATTAAATACTCAAAATTTAATATCCACTCCTCAAATTTAATTTCAATCAATATATATATATATAATCTAAACCTCGTCCCAAAAGTTTGAATTCAAACACTAATCCATCAATGATCTTATTCCTTGGTTTTCTTTTTCCTCAAAATACTCGACAACGCGATACCTATGGATTTTAATGCAACATCCAATATATATTCATATCTTGCAATCAAATAGATTTAATGATACTCTACTAAATCTCCTCGAGTTTTTAATGATAAATTATATCAAAATCAATAATCATCAATCCTACCATATTAAATTTTTAACCTCCCATTTAAATTAATATTTATCCTCGAATTTTAATGATAATTTAATCATATCTCAATCTTGATAAAATCAGTGATTCGTCAATTTTGCCATATTAAATCCTTAACTCTTTATTTAAATTAATGCTTATCCTCTAATTTTTTTAAGCATCTCGTTTCTCTTGTCAAGTCATAACCTCTTCATAAATCTACTATGGTCAAACCCCAATAATCATGGTCTACGAAAATTCTACCTACAGCCATGCAATCTAAGAAAATATGTACGGTCATGTGTCTTTTGTCATGGTATTGCAGTCTCTGTCAGGGTGTACTACTAACTATATTCTAACAAGAAAATCATGCATACGAACTACAATACTAGGGAAATCAGTCAATCAATCAAAATAGAAAGGAACATGAGGAAGAACAGAACATAGTCTTATAACCCATTACTTGGATATCTTCATCTTCTAATATATACTTAACTCTGGCACACTCGCTAACTAATTCCTATCCTTGTATACTGGTACCCATATCAACTAATCATTAGTCCACAACATCCATAAATACATCCATATTGCACACACATGTCTATTAATACCAAAATCTGAAACCAAGAACCTCTAACACAATCATAGGTCAAATGATGCATGTAAAGTTTGATACCTCTATCTCTTTAGGTACCTTTGTTCTACTATAAGTACACCCACTGCTAGTTCTCGTTCCTACTACAATTGTTCATACTAGTTGTTCTTATCACTCAAGTGCACACCAAGTGTAACACACCATACTAAGTACTGTTCTATCTAATACAACTCTAGATGGACACCCAAGTCTGTTTGCGGTGCCATCTCATTCATGCCTGAGTTAACAGATCCTTACGTATGCACTTCCTCCACTCATATACTAATATATATATTTCTTACCCACCGTAAAAATTAAATCCTCAAAATAAGATCATCAAAGTTTAACTTCTCGAACGATTTAAAATAAGAGACATATACTTCCTCAAAAGTCAAATACTCAACATCGAATAATTTTTTTTTCACTTCTAAAATCTTTATAGCTTGACTATGTTTATTGAATCAAATTTGGAATCCTCAAAATTTAATAACATAGAATCTCAACTCCTCAAAATTCTTAAAAATTAAAATTTATTTCCACTCTTTAATTTTTAAATCCACAAATATACATTTAAATGCTCACGGTCTCTAATACTCGAGGTGCACTCAATATACCCATTGTCTACAACTCTCAACTGTGTACTAAAATTGTACCGCTCGAATCACTTGCACTATTACCTCCAAATGATCAAACTTATCATCACATGTATTTTCTTCACGCCCTCCCAATTCGAAGTTTTTTCCTGGAAGTTTCAACCGTCGTTGACTATGACAACAGTCGCGACCGACTATAAAGATCCTCGCGACTATGGCAGGGCGGTACGCTCTGCTCTCTCGCGACCCCTACTCACATCAAATAAGAGTGATGAAATCCTTGAAGATGAAAAAGGCGAGCGATAGTGAGGGAAATGAGAAAGGAACGAGTGACGCAACACGACTTCGGTTCACACGTGAAAGTGCTTCGAAAGGTGTCCGCAGGTGCGCGGAGCCGGAGCCCGGCATGTTCGCCCGCTGGGCCTCCCTACTCCCTACTTCCTTCTATTAGCTCCCTAACGGTGGCCTCACTTTGTTCTCCTCACTAATGCTCGCCTTTAGAGAAAAAAAAGAGTGTCCGCCCCTGCTTCAAAACGAAAGGTCTTGAAGCCGTTTGCTGGTCGCCAAAGACGAAAGCTTCGCTGTGCCCGGCCGATGCGTTCCATTATTACTGCATTTAAGCACTGGGGTCGTCATTCCAGCGTTTTTGCATCCCCGCCATGAGCGAGATTTTTGGTTGTGGGTGAGGAAGTGAGGTGCCCGGAGGAGACTAGCTTTATGTTATGGGATCCGAGAAAAGAGCAATGAGTTTCTATCTATATTAACTGATATACTAATTTAACATTATCATACAAGGCACTTACTATTAGCGCCTTGCTCAACTAATCCTCGATATAGAATCATTAGTACCCTTGGTATAATAACACTAGCTTCATTATTGGATTATCTCATCAAACCTATTAGAACTCACGATTACTTGCGCCTTCTATAACACCCATGTTTCACTTTACTCTCATGGACATGTATATGGTTCTTCATCTCGATTGATGTATATGTATTTCCCTTTAATCTTTTATAGCCTGTTAAACTAATCTGTGATACGCTTCACCATTTTTATTACCAATCCTGATATTTCTATACTCATGACATCTTATTATAACTCTTTATGCATATATATTTCTTTACTTTTAACACACCCGATATCAATTATCAAATTGAACATCATGCTCCATTAATCCTTAACACAATTCTTGGATACTTAATTGTTTACATAGATCATCCAATTACATAATCATGATTATCCAGGACGGGTATATTGGCTCTGATACTAACTCTTGGAACTATCACTGATACTCTATACTCTCCTTTACTCATAGTACTATAATGATACCTATCATAGAACTATTGCTACAAGGTACTATGCTATGGGTTAACTCTAGATTAAGGCCTACTGCTCACATGTCAAACTAGAAAACACTTACAAACTCGCAAGCAACACTCAGTCAATACTAATACTCAAGACACAGACATAATTACAAGTCACTAATTATCATACTTAACAAGGAATCCTCAAAGAATAGAAGCTCAAAAAGACTGGATTGAGGACTGAAGGTATTTCTACTGCTAGCAGACAAAGAAACGATGGAATAAGTCCTATAATAACAGAAATAGATAAGTGTTGAGATGAGACTTTAAGAACCAATTTAAGATACAACCTGATAATCATATACGTCTGTCCGAAATCATGACACTCAGAATCCTCGCCACGCCAGTAAGCATAGGTGCGATAAACGACAGGTTCCGTAACTAAGGTATGCAACCCTATAATTATGTCATCTAGAATCCTCGCCACGCCAACCGGTATGGCTGCGAGAGACTCTAAGTTTCATAACTACAGTATATACATCTAAGTCAGGTTCCTACGTTCTCGTCACGACAGCTAGTATGGCTGCGATAAACTCTAGGTTCCATAACCAAAGTAGACGTTTTACCTTTCTCACTGTCCTCATCAATATATGCCATCAGATGATACCATAAATTTTAGTCCGTAAAAATTTATCTCGATATAAAATTAACTCAACAATGATACCAAGAATTTAAATTTAACAACTGGTCAACAAGAATCAAACTCAATATCAACGAGTGAGGACGAACGAAAACAAGGGCGAAGGATTTAAAATTAGAAATTATAATAAGATTCTCAAGGGGTCGTCCCAGGAATCTCTCAAGAATTTATGATTGAGTATCCTCTCTCATCCTAGTATCCTATGTCCTATATTCTATAGCAGGCACGCAGGAGTACAACGAAGACGTCGCACTACCACGACATCATACAACTTGAGAAGTCTGACCTGCATGGGCCACCACTAAAAATGTGTCACGACCCGCACCCGGTATAGGGGCACGAGTGCGTGGGTACGTCCAACCTACGCCGCAGCATCGGCAGTAGAATATTGTCTAGGTCATGTAACTATCTAATCAATCTCACATGAATATCCAACTCCATAAGGAGACATGGATATCACAATATAATGCTAAAAATACTCAATCACATAACTACAGCACGATAAGATCTCGAAGAAACAAGTAAGGTGCAACACAAGTCTAAAATAGAATAGTCTAACTCAACAATATAATCTAAGACCCAAATAAGTATACCGGAGACAAATCCGGTACCAAAAATAACATGCTAAGAGAACTAACTAGATAACTAGTGATTCCGGCTAAACCTCTCGGAATTACGACGGAACTACTAAGTCCAAGACTGCAGCTACTCACCCTGTGATCCATAAGTGTCGGATACCAGTCCTCTAGGCATAGTCTGGAAAAATATATCCAGTCAGGATTGGAACAAAATATACCTCTAACAGCAATTCCATATATATTGATAAAACTATAATACAGTGTAAAGAAATACAGACAGATATAAAAACTGGCAATAAGGAATACTGACGAGCATGGATATACTGGAAACAGAAATACTGGAATAAAGGAACACTGGATCATATAATGTATATCTAGAAATGAAATAGAAATCTAAGTACACGATAGAATAATGAACTGGTATGTAAAGGTGTACAAGAACAAAACTAGAATATGTGGGGATGCTAGATCAATACACTAGAGATACATGTCAAGAATTATCTAACTAAGTGTGTGAAATATCAGCATATCATGTGATCGGCTTGGGACTGATAAGACTCATTACATTGGTTAGCGATCATCCCTGAGGTCAGGCTAATCCATACGGATAGCTATGATGCGAGTAATAGTCAGGCTAACCACATGTAACAGTGATGAGGCATGTAATGGTAAGGCTGTACCGACGTGAGGCATGGGTGAGGTATGATGCATGTAAAGTTGGGTATGATCACATAAGCTACTAATATTTCTCTGTTTTCCTCCAGCTAGCACGATGGATTCCAGATCACGACTCCTCGTGACGGTCTCAATGATGCCAACTCGTGTAAAGAACAGTGTCAGAGTCATGTACGCTATACAACAAGAGTTATAGAAATAATCAACATAATGAAAACTGTGAGAGAATGTACTCACCTTGGGTCCTTAGCTGGTAACACCAATGTCCTGTTCCAGAGTATCGTCTGGATGATCCAACAGTCCTATAGATATATCATAAATAATATTTGTATCAGATGCTACACTAACACAATCATAATACACTGGCCTCAGGGCTATGCCAGGTATGGCACTAGTCAACTAGGGTCAAGTGCGTCAAGTTGTACGAGCGTCGCGTCTGTGATTGCTGTGCAAGACAGACGGTCAAAATGATACGGGGCTTGCTAGTACGTCAGTGTACATGTGGTAGACTGCTAACAGTTCACAGGGTCACAAGGTCATGTGTAGTTACGGGGTATCCGTATTTACACTCGGGTCATCTAGTAGAGATACATATATAAATATATATTTATACTCAGAATATATATACTAATTAAATACGTATATAATATATATATATAAGTGTATATCAGTAATTTTGTACCAAAATACGTATAAGTGTATATACATTAAATAGAAATATATATCATATATATATTTATATGTTATAAATATACATAACACATTATACATAACAACCATTTTAAGAATATATATATATATATTGAATATATATTCATATATATATATACTAGTGAAAATATACATATGTTATATTTATATATATATATATATATATATATATACCAAATAAAAATACATATACTACATACTTGTATATATATGTATATATATATATATACATTATTACATACATACTAGAATATACATATATACCAATAAAATTATATATATATGCTACGTGTATATATACATACCAAAATACATACATACATATATATATGTATATACACATACCCAAAATACCTACTATCAACGTATACTATATACATATATATATATACATTTATATACCAATAATACTTATAATATATGCGTATACAAGTACATATATACATACCAATACAATATATATATATGTATATACATATACTAATACATACATGTATTCAATACGAATGAAGGAGGGAAGAGGGAGAGAAGAGGGACTCACGGTGGTGATCCGGTGGTTGGCCGGAGTGCAGCAGGGAGTCGGCTACGCTGCGGGCCATCGAGGGAGGAGCTGGAGGAGGACAGCAGGAGGAGGCCGGGGAGTTGCGGGGCTCGGCCGGGTGGTCGGGAAGGAGCTCGGAACTCGGCTGTGTCGACTGTGCAGGTGGGGTTGCACCGAGGGGGCTCCGGGTGGTCGAGCGGGATGTCGGGGCTCCGGGGGAAGGGAGGTGGTGGTGAGGTTCGTGGTGGTGGATCGGGTTCAGGTGGAGGAAGAACTCGGCTGAGGTGATGTACTGGTGGTGGTGGTGATTCTATGCAGCCGGAGTTGGGAGTTGCAGGGAGGAGAGTGGTGGTTGTGTTCGTGGTGGTGCTGGTGAAGAGTAGAACGGGTTCAGGTGGAGGCCGGGGAAGAATGGGAGTAGTCGGAGTGGTCGAGCGGGGCTGTACCGGAGTCGGGATGCAGCGGGAGGATGAGGGAAGAGTCGAGGGGGCTCCGGGTGGTCGAACGGGATGTCGGGAGTCGAGTGAATAGCCGGGGAAGGTGGTGCTCGGGATGGTGGCTGGACTGTGGAGGAGTAGTGGCTGCGGGGGTGTGTGACCGAAGTAGGGTGGCAGCCGGACTGTGGAAGTATGCAGGGAGTGAACAGTTGGAGAGGTGAGGTTCCCCCCTTTTAAATTCAAAAAAAACAAAGGAAAGAAGAAGAAGGGAAGAAGAAGAAGAAGAAGAGAAGAAGAAAAAAAGGAAAATGAAGAAATGGAGGAGAGTGGGTGGCTACGGTTGAGTGAGGGAGATGGGGGCTTCCCTAGGTTTGGGGATTAGGTTTAGGGTGTGATGGGACATTAAATAGGGAGAGGGTGTGTGGAAATGAATGGTGTAGATGCACCCATCTTGAATTGGTGTTCAAGATTAGACATGGAGGAATTTCTTCATGTGGGGATGAGTGTTGTTGACTAGTCAAATTATTTGGGCTCTCTATTTGGTTTGAACCAATGGGGTGTTGACACCTAATGCAATATTTGCAAATTAGCCCCCTTAAATTTGGGTATTTGCACAGACACAGGAAATGATAAAAATTTGGTGGGCGATTTGGTGTCTGGTATTTTGTAGGGTGAGGGAGCATTGTGTGTGTTGTATGGGCTTAATTAGTAGGGTACTGGAATTAAATCGGGATTTACGGAATTAGTCAAAATGGTATCCTCAATTTAATTAGAAATAAATGTAAGCTGTGTTCTAAAATTAATTAGGAGTACATGAGGCCAAAATCAGGTCGGGTTACCAATATCATTAGTGAAGACGACTCAGAACAGAATATTACCCCAATTTGGGTCGCACAGAAAATGGGTCAAGATTGCCTCCAATTTCGATTGGAACACACAACGATACAAAATTGGAATTTATTTAGAAATTAAATAAACGTCCACGATGAATATTGTGCGGCTAAAATGGAGCACAAGAAAGCATGATTATGAATTACAAAAATGTCAGAATGGAAGGCGGGCACGTCTAGGGCAAGGTTGTAAAATTTGTTGGAAGGCAAAAGCTAGGGTAGCGCTCCAAATATCGAAGCAACGACAAGGCGCAATAATTAAATAAATTACGGTAATTAATTACTACCTCAAATAATTAAATTCTAATTAATACAAATTAAATACAAAATTCTATAATTCGGTCAGGTGTTCGTCTAGTAGGCTTCTAGGTCAAGTCTACCAGCTCAAACATTAATGAACACTGTAAATATTTAAATACACATCTCATACAATTATTTAAATTAAATATACTTATCATACAATTATTTAAAATAACTACCACAATATTAAATATATATAAAAGTCGAAATACCCCTATTTTTGGAATGTGGTAGTAACACTTGTGGGGTGTCATGGTCATAGGAGTCTCAATCAAACACGATCCTTCTTGAAATTCTGAATTCTTTCTCTTCGATACTCAGCTTAAAACTTCCCAGATTGGTTACTTCATTATTCCTTCTCGTCCGGTACTTCATAGTTTCTTGTGCTCTTCTTTAGGGCTTCTCCTTCCCCCGATGCCGCAGAAACAAGAGAGACAGAGTTGCCAATGGAACGAGATCTTGTAGAACCCCAACCAAGGATCCGAGTTGAGCCCACGATAAATAAGACAAAGCAGCAGGCTCTAGGTATTCCGTATCTCCCGTAGTGCCGGCAGTACTGGATACCCCGGCCTTGATAGAGATTATCAGTGGATTATTGGTTGTCCAATATCACCAGATGGTGGTACAACAACAACAACAACAACAATATCAACAACAATAGCTTCAGCACCAAGAATGAAATATCCTGTTGAACCAAGGGTTGCAGATGGCCCTAGAATGAGACGGAAGAACAGATTCTGGGACATATATTAGATTTTGCAGACTGAACCCCAGATATTTTGATGGCACGGAGGACGCAATCACAGCAGATGATTGGCTCCAGGATATTGAGACCATTTTGGCAGCAGCTAAAGTTTCAGCCGAGGGACATGTTGACCTGGTTCGCTTACAACTCCAGGATATTACAAGGGATTGGTGGGCCACGATGGAGGTAGGATTGAGGCATCCTATTTCGTAGGATAATTTCAGGACCCGGTTCAAGACAAAATACTTTAGGATTATGGCTCAGTGTGAGTTGCAGCAAATGTTCACTAACCTCAAGAAGGCTGGAAGGATAGTAGATGATTACGTAGCAGAGTTTTGTCGACTAAGCAAATTTGCTCTAACCATGGTGGCAACAGAGTTGGAGAGAGCAATGAGGTTCCAGCAGGGACTTTACTTATAGATCTTACACATGGTAGAGGTGCACGACTACCAGACTTTCAAAGCGGTATTGATAGCATCCAAGAGGGTTGAGCTTACTTCCTAGAGGATGGCATCAAGAAGAGTAGACCGGAAGATGCCTCGTGGATAGAGAAATGAGGGAGGACTAGTACCGCGAACTTCAGCAACATCTCCTGGAATTCGCATCCATGATGTGACACATAGGAGGCCAATGACTTCGACAGTGATGGCACTAACTCGGCAACAACAATCAAGGCAGCAACAACAATCAAGGCAGCAACAGCAGCAATAACAACAGTGACGGAGAGCGCCGACGGGTTGTACCTATTATGAAAAAAGAGTCAATACCCAGGATATTTGCCTGGCAGCAAATGGACAGTGCTTGAGATATGGGAGTCTCGATCATAGGGTTGACATATGCCCATTGATACAGAGGCCAGGAGGGCCTGTCCAATAGTTTCCTGCATTGCCAGCTCCAAGGGCAGTGCAACAGGAAGGACCAGTAGAGTATGACCTTTAGCTCAGCGTCTGTTGCCGACGTAGGCCCAGTTTTATAGATAGCAATAATAATAGAATCACCAGGGACCGCAATAACAGCCGTAAGGAAGATAACAACAGGGAGCTCGACAAGGCCAAGGACATGCATTCACCTTGTCTTTGGAGGAAGTTTTGGCGTCTGGCGATGCAGTGGCAGGTAATATTTTTATTGCCATAGATTTAATTTATTCTGGAGCTTCGCACTCATTTATATATGCACAATATGCGACATGTATTGGATTAAAGTTTGAGACATTGCCAGAGAGGCTGAATATACTCATTGGCAATATGATCGTAGAAGTTAGTAGGGTGTTCTTAGCATGTCCAGTCGTAGTATGTGGGCATTTATTACCTATAAAGTTGATCAAGTTTCCTATGGGTGACTTTGACGTTATCTTAGGCATGGACTAGTTGAGAGACAGTCATGCAACAATAGACTATCGTAAGGGTAGAGTGTTATTTAGAATTCTTGGTTTAGAAGAGTTTGTCCTTAACATAATAGCAAGAGACCAGCATAAAGGAGGGGTCGCAACAGTAGTAAAGGAAGGAGACCTGGTACCCAAGATAGTTGAAGAGTTCATGGACGTCTTTCCGGACAAGCTTCTCGAATTGCCTCCAGTTAGAGAAGTAGAGTTCTGTATAGAGTTGATGCCAGGAGCAGAACTAGTATCCCAGAAGGTATACCTAATTTTACTATCAGAGCTTGATCAGTTATATCGACACATGGAAGAACTTAAGGTGATGAAGTTTATTCGGACTAGGGGAGCACTAGCGATATTTGTGAAGAAGAAGAAGGATGGATCTATACAGTTGTGTATGGATTATAGGCGGCTAAATGCTGTGACCGTGAAGAATAAGTACCCATTACCAAGGATTGGTGATTTATTTGACCAATTAAGTGTAGCAAGAGTCTTCTCCAAGATAGATTTACGATCAGGATATCATCAGGTGCGAGTCCGAAAGCAGGATATACCGAAGATAACATTTTGGTCACAATATGGGCAGTATTCTTAGTTATGCCATTCAGACTGACTAATGCTCAGCGGTATTCACGGATTTGATGAACAATATTTTCATGTCATACTTAGACAAATTTGTGGTAGTATTTATCGATGACATCCTTGTGTATTCTCGTAATAAGGAGGAGCATAAAGAACATCTCAGGATAGTACTACAAACCTTGGGAGAGCACCAGTTATATACGAAGCTTAGTAAGTGTGAGTTTTGACTGGATCGAATATCTTTTCTTGGACACATTATTTCTGGAACATGAGTGTTAGTTGATCCCAATAAAGTAGATGCAGTAGAGAATTAGCCAGTTCAGAAGACAGTGGAAGGGGTGCGTAGTTTTCTGGGCTTGGCATGATACTACAGAAGATTTGTGTCAGACTTTGCTAAGATCTCGACACCATTGACTCGGTTGACGCTCAAAGAAGTTAAGTTTATATGGTCAGCAGAATGCCAGATAGCCTTTTGAAGAGTTAATCTCTGCACCAATCCTTACTCTTCCAACATGCTCTGGAGGATTCACAGTGTATTATGATGCATCCGGTAAGGGACTTGGATGTGTTTTGATGTAACAAGGGAGAGTGATATCTAATACTTCTCGGTAGCTCAAAGATCAAGATAAGAACTATCAAACTCAAAATTTGGAGTTAGCAGCAGTAGTATTTGCACTTAAGTTATGGAGGCACTACTTATATGTCGATTGGGTAAAATTATTTACAGATCATAAGAGTTTAAAGTATGTATTCATGCAGAATGACCTGGATATAAGACATAGGAGGTGGATATAGTTGTTGAAGGATTAAGAAATTTATTTGTGTCCCTCAGCGGCCATTCGTCTTGTGCGCGCCATTATTCAGGGAAAAGTAAGCTGGATCCTCAAGTGCTAGTTCTAAAACTGGCCATGCAAAGCCAGTAGGGTTAGACCCCAAATAGCAAGTACCACAAAGGAAGCACGAATGAAGGAACAAAACTAGTGAGGAATAAACACAGATATATATATATATAGTTTTGTCTCGTAGTTTCGGTCCATAGCCTACCGTAATACAACAATCTATCCCTACAACCAAACAAGGACAAGGGTTAGACCATTGCACCATGATAGTCCATGTCCCTAAACTATTTAACAGAAGATACAATCCACAATCAAGCTTAGTTACATAATCGACCAATCATTTATACGGCTTACTAGGTGGAGTCTAGGTTATCCCAGAGATATACACGTATAATAGGAATCCTTAACTCGAGCCATGTGCTAGCAGGGCTAGACGAGCCATGAATTACTGCATAGTATGTAGTATTTATGCACCGATCCCTCGTAAGACTACCGTGCTAAGATTGCATAGAACACATAATATAATATAATAGTCAAATATTGCCATCAACTAATGAGAATTTAAATAATATCCACGTGGGCCAACTTGCATACCCCAAAAAATTGTTTGGGGTTGGCTAGTCAAGCACGATCTAGGGATTCCATTCCACCAAATGCTCTACATGTTTTTAGTTGCCTAGTTAACCCTACGGTTAGCTGAAATCTCATGGCGTGGTCAAATGGTATTCCCCTTATATGTCGTACCGTAGTACGGATACGCTAGATACGAATCCACTTTATCTCTTGACAATCCAATTTGGATTCACCCTAGCGTAATATAACAATCAAACAAGTCCTAGCCACACTTAGAGATTGACTAAACCATTTTGTCCATGCTTGAGGAATCGTCTTATATCACATGTTGCATATCACGTAGGTACCCCTTAGTGTAAATATGTAATATAATCATGTAGGAAAACTGAACACATAGGAACACATAGCACGTAGGAAGTGTATCAACACTGATACAAGTGGTCGAGTCCAGTCACCAATCATAATAAATCATATGAGTTCTATCATATTGCAACACATAAGTCAAGTCATGCACATAGGTGGTGTAGTCACTTGGCGCATGGTCAAACTATACACATGGTCGGGTCAAGCACACAAGTGGGTCTAATACTCTCACAATCATCAAGATTACACATATAAATCAAAAGTATAATGGAACATTCAATCCAAATTAATTCAATAAAATGTGTGCATGGGGCTGCATGCGAGCATGAAGATCAAGGTCGCATGGTCGAACTAGGCATATAAAAATTAGGGGCACATAGAATTTGGGGCACATAGATATGCAAAGTCCACTCATCGGGGCAATTGCTAAGTGACAAGCAATAAATACAAGTCAGAGAATTAACTGATGTGACTTGATATGATAAGCCAAGAATGTCAGGAAGATAAGACAAAAGCATAAAAAGATATATAGAGTCATAAAAGTCATGCCGAGGCATGCGTCCAAAAAGAAGAGACACATGGCTCGTGGTCGCATAGTCGCTTGGCCGCATAGGCGCATAGAGTCTGGCCTTAGTGAATTCCCATGCGTTCAAGGTACTATGCGTTCGACTTTAGAATACATGCACAGAGCAGTCATGCGTCCAATATGATAGGCGCATGCTGGAGGGGCACATGTTGCTGGGCCGCATGGTACTCCATCATCCCAGAACAACAAGTTCGGCCATAAAAAAGCTCCAAGAACCCGAAAACTTGTTCCCTTCATAAAAACTTTATTTCAACTCCAAACCAAGTGAACCAAAAGCCAAAACGCCTGAAATTGAATGCTCTATCACCTTGGAAAATTGGTTTTCTAAAATTCTATGTTTTAATAGGTCAGAACCAAAAAAAAACTTATAGAATCCATGAAAACCCTAAACTAAAAATATAGATCTACTCACATTCACCCATCAAAACCGAAAACTCCAAACATTAAAAGTATTCAGAATCATAATGTACACATATTAGACTAATAAAATATAGTAGCTTCTTTACTCCGTTGATGATCTGACCGAAGAAGGAAAATGCTTTCTCTTTCCTCCTGTGTGTCTGCCTCTCTGTGCCTACCCCTGTCTGTGTGTGTGTGTGTGGGGGGGGTATACCACCCTGATATTTATAGCCATTGTGTTATATGACCATGCATACGCATGTACCCTAGGCACATGGATATTGGGAGCTGCCACGTGTATATTCTTAACAAGATGCAGTTCCAACCATAGTAGTGAGTCCAGGACAAGCTGCCACGTGGATGTTTGTTATAATTTGATGTTCCTGAAGATCTGGATGATTCTTATCTTTTGTGTACATGACTTGTTCATCTTGACACGTAGTCTGCACTTAGTTGGAGAGAATTACTTCAGTCATAATAGAAAGATTTTATCTTAGGGAACCTTGTCGCATTGGACGCATGGAGTCTGGAACGCATGTGATACATGGAGTCTGGAACGCATGGGGCCAGAGACGTATGAAACGCATGGAGTCTGGGACGCATGGGGCCAGAGACGCATAGAACACATGGCCGCATGGAGCCTTTGTCGTATTGTACACGTGGTGCTGCATACCCGTCGGGAGTAAAGTTTATGCTGACGTGAGGTTATGTCGTTTAGCATGCTCATGTATTTTAAGGCGTTCAGAAAGTCTTTTTTGTCAGTATTATGTGTCAGACACAATCTAGTGTCAGGTCTTTATGTGGCCAATATTGTGGCGCATGGATGCTGTTTTTCTTGGCCGTATAGTCATTTTGTGACATAATTTCTTCTGAGTTAATCTTGGGCTGCATGGTTGTTGGATGCATGGATCCATATTTTTTATGCTTCTATAAGACCCTCTTCAATGTTTTTAAACTGATAAGTTTGAAATACTTTGAATAAGAAGCTTGGATGGGTAGCACTTAGGCCGCATGGACGATGGGCCGTATGGGCTTTTAGGCTGTCAACTCTGCAATTAATGAAGGGGATTTGGCTCGATCTCCAAGTCGACGGCAGTTTTTAGGAGATAAAGACGAAAAGGTCGCCAACTGTTACATGGATAGAGGCGGTTCCTCAATGCAGTCTGCTTTTCATTTTTTATGCAAAAGAAATAAAAGTTTTCCTTTTATTGCAATTATCTGTGTGAACTTTGGGTATTTTACTAGAGGTAATATGGACGTAGTATGATACCATAGTTTTTGAGGACATCCCGCTGGGGGATTTTTGGTAGACTTATTACCTTTTGGGCCCTTGAGTGAAAGAAATAAGTTCAAAATGAGACCCTATCAGAGGTAATATGGACGTGATAGGTTATGTGAACATCCCAATAGGGGATCTTTGGTAGACATATTACCTCTTGCTCACTTGGTTGAGAATAATAAATTCGAGACAAGCCCTATCAGAGGTGATGTGGACGTGGTAGGTTTTGTGGACTTAGAACCGTTGGCGTACTTAGGGTCAAATACTGGTGATAAGTTTAGATGACGACCGACATCAGAGGTGTTATGGACGTGATAATTGATAGTCAAATATTAAAGTTTGCTCAGAGGTAGTGTGGATATGACAAACCCTATTGGAGATAATGTTAGGCTACTAGTTTAGAGGTGATATGGAAGTGAACTAATACCCAAAAAGAAACAACTAAATTTTGAATGGTCTACCTGAGAGTGTAGGTAGACTTGAGGGTTACTCCACTGGGAGATTTTGAGGATCCATTATCTGTTGCGTATTCAGGTCTCCTGAATACAAATAATGGCTTTTACCGAATTTGTAGATAAAAGCCCATATTGTGGTTATATATTTGCTGGGGATGAACAACAGGGAATGTAAGCTCTGTACACCTTAGTTGTCCTGCTGGGGATAAAGTACTTTTTAAGGAACTTGTCATTGATAGGCATCATGCGCAAGTCTCTATTGGGTTTCGCTAGCCGGTAGGCACCGTTGAAAAATACAGACTCCACAATAAATGGGCTCTCCCATTTGGGTTAGAATTTATAGGCTATTTTGTGGGTCAAAACCATCGGTCTTCTTACTGTTAAGATGAGGCTACCTACCCAGAATGTCCTTTTTCTTGACCCGTTTGTTGAAGGCTCCGGAGAGACGTGCTTGATACAACTCAATGCGCTATTGACCTAGGAACACTTCTCATTGAGTGCCTTTAATTCTTGCAGTCGTCGGCGTTAATTGTCATCCACAGTTAACTAGTTGGAGAGGGCCACTCAGAGTGATGGAATTTGGATCTCGAGAGGAAGGACTGTCTTGCTCTTGTAGACTAAGAAGAATGGCGTATTGCCGTTTGGTGTTCGGACCGTTGGACGATAGGCCCAAAGATATTTGTTGAGCTTCTCGTTTCGTTCATGTTTGTTGGATGACACAAACTTCTTGAATAGCTTAATAATGATCTTATTGAATGCTTCTGCTAGACCATTTTTTGTTGGGTTGTAAGCTGTCGAGGCTACTTTTTGAATTCAAATTTTATTACAAAACCGGTAGAATGCATGCTTACAAACTGCGGACCATTGTCGTGAATGATCCTCCGTGGCAAGCCAAAGCGGTATATAACGTGATGCTTGATGAAGCTGATCATGTTTGATATCTTTACTTCAACAAGCGACACGGCCTCCGCCTATTTGGCGAAGTAGTCGGTGATAGCCAAGATGAACCGATGTACTTTAGACGATAGTGGACTAATTGGGCCAATAATGTCCATTTCCCATGCTTCAAACGACCAAGATGCTACCGTTGGGTGTAGAAATTCTGAGGGCTGGTCGATAAAGTCTGCATGGATTTGGTACAATTAATATTTTCTTGCGTAGTCGACTGCATCTGATACCATTGTCGGCCAATAGTAACCCATTCTCCGGAGGCGGTCCTGAAGCTTTGGTCCAGACTGATGGGCACCAAAAATATCGCCGCGAGCTTCACGGAGTGCTTACTTCGTCTTCGTATTTGATAAGCATCGTAGCATAAGCCCATCATAAGAACGATGATACAACATCTTAGTAGCCGTATCGTAATAGAGCTGGAGGGACCGTCTTCTGATTGAAGTGGCCTCATTTGGGTCCTCAGGCAGGATCCCATATACTGTGTAGTCGATGAATGGGAGTCTCCATTCTTGGTTGCCAGTATTTGTCTCCACCGAATAGTTCATGCATATGTTGAGGTTATTCTTCGGGCAGACTAGTTCCTGGCCCACCACATTGATCAGTTCATGCGTATTGACCAGGACGGCCAAAGAGGCTGCGAGGCCGGCCTGGACATCAACCTCGATATTCTTTAATCGGGGTATATGCTCTATAAAGAAGCACTTGAAAGTAGCAATTATACTGAGTGCAGCTTGATGGTAGGGGATTAAATCCTTATGCCAGACTTCATACTCTCCCCGAATTTGATTAACGGTCAGCTTTGAATCGTCACATGCCTCCAGGTATTTCACTCCCACTTCTTTATCGAGTTTGAGTCCAATAATGAGATCATTATATTCTGCTACATTATTGGAGCATGGCTCTGTGATAGAGTAAGCGCAGTAGATTATTAAATCGTAGGGGAGAATCACTACTATGCCGACCCCAGCGACGATATTGCCTTTGGGCCCTGTTCTTAAAGTACCGTCAAAGAACATTCACCAAAAAACCTCGCATGTGGTCACATTTGAGTCCACCACTTTGTTTGGGATCTCGTCATAGAGCTTCGAGGTTTCAGGTACTGGGTGAGCTGCCAGAAAATTGGTCAATGCTTGGCCTTTGAATGCCTTCTGCGGAACAAATACCATGTCGTATGGCAATAATAGTATCGCCCATGTGGCTAGGCGAGAGTTGAGCGCTCCGGTCTTAGTCATGAGAACCCTGAGAGGGTTAACTCGCAAGATCACATGGATTGTTTGCCCGGCTACGTAATATCGAGTCTTCTGGATATCAAATACTAGAGCAAGACACTCCTTCTTAATGGGGTTGTATCTGTGCTCTGCTCTGACTATTATTCTGCTGAGATAGCAGATGACCTGCTCATGACCTGTATCACTTTTCTGGGCTAGTAGAGCACTGAGAGAGTGATACATCACACGTATTGTCACGACCCGCACCCAGTACAGGGGCACGAGAGCGTGGGTACGTCCAGCCTATACCGCAGCATCGGCGGTAGAACGCTATCTAGATCACAGTAATACTAAATAACTAACACCTGTCAATAATATACATCTCCATAATTCCACAATATAACTCAATAACAACAACTATAAGGCACGATAAAAGATAAAAGGAAATGACTTAGTTAAACACCATATCTCAACATAAAGATAACTCGCAGTCTAGCTGTCCAACACAAATCTCCAATTAAACTTAACATAAGTCTAAACATAAACTGAAATAACCTCCATAAGTCTCAAGCATAAATAAATACTATCTAGATAGCTGTAGGCAATGCCTCATCTAGAAGCATGGTCTCCTCTAGGATCTCTGGTACATAGTCTGCATCTATACCTGGTCCGTAGTATGTGGTACAGAAATCCTCAAGATTCTCTGGAAAAAATATCCAGTCAGTATTGGAACGAAATACACCTCTAACAGCAGTTCCACATATATTGATAAAAACTATAACACAGTGTAAAAAAATACAGGACAGAATAAAATACTGGCAATGAGAAATACTGGAACAAAGTACTGGAATAAAGAAATACTGGAACATCATCATCAATATGCATCTGACAAGGAATAGAACTACAAGTGTACGCAAGTACAAAGAACTGGTATGTAAGTGTGTACAAGAATAATAACTAGAACATATGGAGATACAATATCAATCTATCAAGATACATGTCAAGAATCATCTATCTAAGTGTGTGAAACATCAGTATATCATGTGATCGGCTTGGGACTATATGATTCATTACATGGATTAACGATCATTCCCAACAGGTCAGGCTAACCAGAATGTAACAGCGATGAGGCATGTAAGGGTAAGGCTGCACCGACGTGAAATGTGGGTGAGCTAATGCTGCATGTAAGGTTGGGTATGATCACATAAGCTACTAATATTTCCCCATTTTTTCCAGCTAGCACGATGGATTCCAATCACGACTTCTCGTGATAGGTCTCAATGATGCCAACTCGTATAAAGAACAGTGTCAGGGTCATGTACGCTATACAACAAGAATTATAGAGATAATCAACATAATAAAAACTGTCAGAGAATGTACTCGCCTGTGGTCCTTAGCTGGCAATACCAATATCCGGGTTCCAAGGTACCGTCTGAGTGATCCAACAGTCCTATAGATATATCATAAACACAATACTGTATCAGACTTTACACTAATACACAAGCAATTATCATGATCTCACAGACTATGCTAGGGGTCACGTCTGTAGTTGCTGTGAATAACAGACAATCAATAGTACGGTCTTGCCAGTACGTCAGTGTACATTTGGCAGTCTGTTATCATGCTACGGGGTCACTTAGTACACGGGCATATAATGCCTATTATTATGTATCCTAAACATCACTACTACTAATTACAATTTTAATAGATATGTGCATTTAGCTACTTAATAGAGTTTACATACTAATCAATTATACTTTGTACCTATATATATACTATCAAAACTTATACCATGTATACAATATTTAATATCCATACTATGATACTTATAATACATATATATATGTACGTATAGATATTATTTGAGAGCATATAATATCTATATACCTATACGTATGCAACTACGTACATACATGCATATACCGATATCCACACATACTAACACACGATATACGTAGGTATACATATTCGAGATTAGGTTTACGTCGAACCTGCGTGCGGAAACGAGACGATGACGATGATAACGTCGAGGTGATGGTCACAAACAGGGGGAGGCTGGTCGGGCGCACGGTCTGTCGTCGAACTCCGACTTCTCCGATCGGCAGCGTCGTTGATCAATCGTCGACAGCGCACAGGCGGGGAACTCTCGGTCGGCGGCGTCGTCGAGCAGTCGGCGCGGGGTGTCCAGGCGTTCAGTAGCGGTCGTCGAACTCCGCTGCGGGGTATAGGCGAGTCTCGGTCGATGGTCTCCGGCGCTCTCGGTGCAGTCGGTCCGCGCGGGCAGCGGCCTCCGTTCGAACGGATGAGGACTCGGCGGAGCGCTCGAGTCGTTCGGCCGGTTGGTGATGGCAGCGCTTTTGTCGGTCGGCTCCAGTCGACGAGGGCGGGGAGCAGTTGTCCGACGGGATCTCAGCCGCTCAAGTACATCGGCTCTCCAACTTCGGTTGGTCGTCGTCGAGTTGCAGGGCTACGGCGTGAGCAGCGTGCAGGCAAATGTGGTCGGGATTCGGCGGGGTACTCGAGGGATCAATGGGAAGGTCGGGGCTGTCGTGTTTAAGAACGGGGATGGAGAAGTACTCGGTCGGCTGTGGGTTGGGAAGGAAAAAGAAAAAGAGGAAATAGGTTTATATATATAGTATTATGTAAGGGTTGACCTAGGATTGGGTTGACTGGTCAACTCTCTTGGAATTTGCCTCTTATGGAGATGTCTCAAGGGCCAAGATTTAAGGTAATTAAAATAGAAGGATAGGATGCATTAGTTCCAAGGTTTTTTTTTTTGAGACCATGGTTTAATGGAGATTGATGTTGCAATTTCACAGTCCCAAAATTATGGAAAAATATACATGAAGGGAAATTAGATTTATTCGCGTGCCGTGTCCAACAATAGGAAAAAATTACACAAAATTGAATTTATTGAGGATTAACTATAATGGGTTGCGACATCAGTTGGAAAATGAGGGCTCGCATAGCGTCATAATTATCGAAGCAACGATAAATTACAACAATCAAATAATCATCCTCAATTAATTAAATATAATTAAATATCATACAAATCATCTACACATTAATTACGGAAAGACGAAAATACCCCTAATCCAAAAAGTGGGGGTGACAAGTCTACCCTCCTTAAAAAATTTTGTCCTCGAAATTTTAAAATAACTATCACTAGAACAAGCAATCAATTAATGAATTATACCTCAAGTCTCGAAGAGATATGGATACCGCTCGTACATTTCGTCCTCTCTCTCCCAAGTTGATTCTCCTGGAGAGTGATTTCTCCATACAACACGAACCAAGGGAATAGTCTGGTTCCGCAATATCTTCTCTCTACGATCCAAGATCTCCACCGGTTGTTCAGGATAGCTGAGTGTCGGTCCAACTTTGATCTGTGAGTGATCTAATACGTGACTAGGATCTGCCACGTACCGTCTCAGCTACGACACGTGGAACACGTTATGCACTCCATCTAGAGTAGGTGGAAAGTCTAGTCTATAAGCCACTGCACCAACCCTTGCAAGAATACTGAAGGGCCTGATGTATCATGGACTAAGCTTTCCTCCTCTGCCGAAATGAATCGTGCCCCGCGTCGGAGAAATCTGTAGGAACACCAAATTGCCAACCTAGAACAACGATCTTAACATGCAACCTAAATAAAGCAATCACAAACCAACAAAATAATCAAAACAATACCTGAAACTCTAGGGGTCTACGGTGACTATCTGCCCAATGTCGCTGTCTGTCCTGCGCCACTCGTAGTCTGTCTCTGATAAGTTTTACCTTTTCTGCTGCATCCACGACCATTTCTGGCCCTAATAAGGCTTTTTCTCCAAAATTATCCCAAGATAAAGGGGTACGACACCTCCGTCCATATAAAGCCTCGAATGGTGACATCTCAATGCTGGCCTGGTAGCTGTTGTTGTAAGCAAACTCTACCAAGTGTAAATAATCCTCCCAAGAACCTCCGAGATCCAATACGCAAGTGCGTAACATGTCTTCAAGGGTCTGAATCGTCCTTTCAGACTGCCCGTCTGTCTGAGGGTGATATGCGGTACTGAACTTGAGCTGAGTGCCCAAGCTAGACTGCAGGCTCCTCCAGAAATGGGAAGTAAAACGACTATCCCGATCTGAGACAATACTCACAGAAACTCCATATAATCTGACAATCTGCTATACGTACATCTCTGCTAGTTTCTCCGTCGAAGTACCCACTTTAAAAGGTAAGAAGTGGGCAGATTTGGTCAATCTATCCACGATGACCCAAATTGCGTCTTTTCCTCCTGGAGAACGAGGAAGTCCCGAAACGAAGTCCATAGTCACGTGCTTCCACTTCCATTCTGGAATGGGTAAAGGTTGAAGCAAACCCCCTGGCCTCTGTCGATCTGCTTTCACCTGTTGGCACACTAAACATCGGGATACGAAGCGTGCTACTTCGCGCTTCATACCATACCACCATACATGCTTCCTCAAATCTCGATATATCTTGTTGGCTCTGGGATGCATCGAGTACTGAGAGCGGTGTGTCTCCTGTAAAACTTCTTCGTGCAGCTCTCCGCTTGGCACACACATCCTCATGCCATATCGTAAGGATCCATCATCCGCAATAGTGAAATCATCTATCAATCCTGCCTGAACTTGTGCCCTAATATTCCTTAGAGTCTCATCATCATACTGCGCAGCTCTAATTCTGTCTATCAGCTCTGATTGAATCTGCAGTCCCCACATCTGAATCTTAGCTCCTGGAACTAATACCTCAATTTCTAAGCTCTCAAGATCAGCTAATAAGTGTCTATCCGAAGTCAAACACATAGCCATTGGGTACCTGCTCAAGGCATCCGCGACTACGTTGGCTTCCCTGGATGATACTGTAATGAGATATCAAAGTCTTTCATCAATTCTAACCACCTTCTCTGTCTCATATTCAGCCCCTTCTGTGTAAACACGTACTTTAAGCTCTTGTGGTTTGTGAAGATTTCCATACACTCTTCGTACAGATAGTGCTTCCACAGCTTTAAGGCAAAGATAACTGCCGCTAACTCCAGATCGTGAGTGGGGTAGTTCTTTTCATGAGGGCATAATTATCTTGAAGCATAGGCAATTACTTTCCCGTGTTGTTGAAGAACGCATCCCAACCCTTTTCCTGAAGTATCACTGTAGATAGTGAATCCACCTGTCCCTGATGGCAACGTCAAAACTGGTGCTGTCGTCAATCTCCTTTTCAGCTCATCGAATACGGCTTGGCATTCTTCTGTCCAGACAAATTCCACATCTTTTTTGGTCAGCCTAGTCATTGGCTCTGCAATCTTGGAGAAATCTTGTACAAATCTTCTGTAGTATCCTGTTAGTCCGAGAAAGCTCCTGATTTCAGCTACCGTACTGGGGGTAGCCCATGACTTCACTGCCTCTATCTTCTTTGGGTTAACTAAAATTCCGTCACCCGTTACCATATGTCTAAGAAATTCAACCTTTTCAAGAAAGAACTCGCACTTTGAAAGCTTCCCGTATAATTTCTCTCTCCTGAGTGTTTCCAAGACTATTCTCAGGTGCTCTTTATGTTCTTCTGGGGTTTTTGAATATACTAGAATATCGTCAATAAACACTACTACGAACTTGTCAAGGTACTGGTGGAACACCTTGTTCATCAAGTTCATAAATACTGCTGGTGCATTGGTTAAACCAAACGGCATTACTGTGAATTCAAACTGGCCATATCTGGTTCGAAAGGCAGTCTTCGGTATGTCTTCTTTCTTTACTTTCACCTGGTGATAGCCTGAACTCAAGTCTATTTTTGAAAACACCTTCGCTCCGCTCAATTGATCGAAAAGATCATCTATCCTCGGCAGCAGGTATTTGTTTTTGATAGTGAGGTTATTCAAAGCTCTATAATCGATACACATACGTATCGTGCCATCCTTCTTTGGTATAAATAATATCGGTGCTCCCCATGGCGATGAACTGGATCTAATAAAACCTTTGTCTTGCAGCTCCTCAACTTGTTTCTTTAGTTCTACCAATTCGTTGTTGTTAACTCTATAGACTTGTTATGAAATAGGCTCCACTCCTGGTATCAAGTCTATAAAAAACTCAACGTCTTTGTCTGGTGGCAAACCTGGCAACTCCTCTGGAAATACATCCAGGAATTCCGCTATAAGTGGATGCGGTAACTCTTCTTCTTCCACCCTGGCTCCGCAAAAAGTGCCTCTGCTCCGCTCCTCTGCTCCGCTCCTCTGCTCTTTTGACAATCTCAAACTCTGGCTCTCCTGGTGGTCGAAATACTACTCTACCTTCGCAACAATCTATAGAAGCATGGTGTTTACTCAGCCAGTCTATTCCGAGTACAATATCGTATTCTGGAAGTGGCATAACGAGTAAACTCACGCTCAACTCTCGGCCTTCCAATGAAACTCTCCGATCCTTGCAACAATCACGGACTAGGATAATGCCTCCTCCTGTCGTGATCTTGCAAGTCCTATCTAATGGTTCCATTTCTAAATGATGCTTAAGGGTATAAGATACAGATACGAAACTATGGGAAGTGCCAAAATCAAATAATGCAAGTGCTGGAATAGAATTGAGTAAAACTGAACCTGAAATCACGTCTCCAGCTGGCTCGGCCTCCTCAGTGGTCATGGCGTAAGCTCGTCCTTGTGGTGCTCCTCTCTGTTATTGCTGTTGCTGAGCAAACCTCTCCTGCTATGATGGAAGTAGAGGTCCTCTCTACTGGCCTCCTGGTACAATAGGTGCTCTGGCTGGTCCTCTCTGAGCTGCTCCTCCTCCTTGGCGAGTCTGAATAGCTGGGCAGTCCCTCAGCTGATGTGCTGCTAATCCACACGATAAGCAAGTGCCCAACCTTTTTCTGCAGATGTCTTTTGCATGTCCCATCTTTCCGCAATACGAACATGGGACAATGAGTTTATTATGTCTTTGTGGTTGCTCTTGTTGAGCATGTCCTCGAACTGGTGCCTGTTGCTGGTGTTGTTGCTGGTGCGGCCTATGTTGTTGTTGAAAGTGTGGGCGCTTGGCTGGTCCTGTGTTACCTCCTGTTGCTCCAGATGTATCGCGTCCTCTTTTGGGACGGAGGTCCAAGTCGTCTTCGGCAATCTAGGCATCCATCAGAATACTCTTAAATATAGCAGTACGTCGTCCCGAAGTACGAGACTTGATCTCCCTATTCAATCCCTTCCTGAATTTCCGAGCTCTGTCTCCTGGGTCTCGAACCATCGATGGCGCAAATTGACTCAATCGATAAAACTCTGCATCATATTCGTCGGCTGACATACCTCCTTGGACTAAGTCATGGAACTGACTTTCTAATGCTCCCAAGGCTACGTCAGGAAAGAATTTCTCTTTAAAGAGTTCCTTAAAGTCCTCCCAAGTAAGTCCTTCAGCGGCGAGTCTCGGCTCTGTACGATACCGTGTCAGTGCGATATCAAACATCTGGCTGCCAGCGGCCTCTATCTGAAGAATCTCTGGAATCTGTGATAAGCGCAGATTCCTCTCTATGTCTTCTAACCATTCGTCAGCATATAGTATTCCTTCTGTGCCTTTGAACTCTTGAGGCATCATCCTCTTAAAGTCTACTATGGTACCGGGCCTCTGTTGTTGTTGACCTTGATGTTGCGGTTGTCGTGCTACTCTCTCCACAGCTTGGAGAGTTACCTGATGAGCATTCTCTATGCTCTCTCTCATCAGTTCGGTCTGCGCCTGGTGTGCTTCTGCTTGCATTCTCTGAGCCTCAGTTTGAACACGCTGAGCCTCTGTTGTTACTCTCTGGGCCTCTAGCATGCCCTGCATCAGTGTGAACATCTGTGCCCCGTTAGCGGGCACTCCTCCGAAAATCGGTGTCGGTGGTGGTGGAAGGTTGTCTGTCATAGCTGGGGCAATCCTCTGTATAGGTGGAGGAGGAATCCCGTTAGTTGCAGACACTCCCACACGAACAGGAGATGTAGGAGAATCTCCAGGTATCTATTCGTCAGGTTGAGAGGTGGCAGTCTTCTCTGAATTAGCTGCTCCTATTCTCATGGATCTAGTATTCGGCGACATCCTGAATATAGATCAAAGAATCAATTAAGGTGATAGATATAATATTATCAAGGAAGGACACTAAAGTGCTAAAGGAAGCAATCCATTAGAGTAGCAATATGAAGTTCAGAGTTTCCTAGTGTGATTGAGTATTTTCTTATCCTAGATCCTATTTCCTATATCCTAGCACAGGCTCGTAGCAGTACAACTAAGTTGTCGCACTACCACGATATCGCATAACTTGCAAAACTAAACCTGCATGGGCCACCACTAAAAACGTGTCACGACCCGCACCCAGTACAGGGGCACGAGAGCGTGGGTACGTCCAGCCTACGCCGCAGCATCGGCGGTAGAACGCTGTCTATATCACAGTAATACTAAATAACTAACACCTGTCAATAATATACATCTCCATAATCCCACAATATAACTCAATCATAACAACTATAAGGCACGATAAAAGATAAAAGGAAATGACTTAGTTAAACACCATATCTCAACATAAAGATAACTCGCAGTCTAGCTGTCCAACACAAATCTCCAATTAAACTTAACATAAGTCTAAACATAAACTGAAATAACCTCCATAAGTCTCAAGCATAAATAAATACTATCAAGATAGCTGTAGGCAATGCCTCATCTAGAAGCATGGTCTCCTCTAGGATCTCTGGTACATAGTCTGCATCTATACCTGGTCCGTAGTGCGTGGTACAGAAATTCTCAAGATTCTCTGGAAAAAATATCCAGTCAGGATTGGAACAAAATACACCTCTAACAGCAGTTCCACATATATTGATAAAAACTATAACACAGTGTAAAGAAATACAAGACAGAATAAAATACTGGCAATGAGAAATACTGGAACAAAGTACTGGAATAAAGAAATACTGGAACATCATCATCAATATGCATCTGACAAGGAATAGAACTACAAGTGTACGCAAGTACAAAGAACTGGTATGTAAGTGTGTACAAGAATAATAACTAGAACATGTGGAGATATAATATCAATCTATCAAGATACATGTCAAGAATCATCTATCTAAGTGTGTGAAACATCAGTATATCATGTGATCGGCTTGGGACTATATGATTCATTACATGGATTAACGATCATCCCCAACAGGTCAGGCTAACCAGAATGTAACAGCGATGAGGCATGTAAGGGTAAGGCTGCACCGACGTGAAATGTGGGTGAGCTAATGCTGCATGTAAGGTTGGGTATGATCATATAAGCTACTAATATTTCCCTATTTTTTCCAGCTAGCACGATGGATTCCAATCACGACTCCTCGTGATAGGTCTCAATGATGCCAACTCGTGTAAAGAACAGTGTCAGGGTCATGTACGCTATACAACAAGAATTATAGAGATAATCAACATAATAGAAACTGTCAGAGAATGTACTCGCCTGTGGTCCTTAGCTGGCAATACCAATATCCGGGTTCCAAGGTACCGTCTGAGTGATCCAACAGTCCTATAGATATATCATAAACACAATACTGTATCAGACTTTACACTAATACACAAGCAATTATCATGATCTCACAGACTATGCTAGGGGTCACGTCTGTAGTTGCTGTGAATAACAGACAATCAATAGTACGGTCTTGCCAGTACGTCAGTGTATATTTGGCAGTCTGTTATCATGCTACGGGGTTACTTAGTACACGGGCATATAATGCCTATTATTATGTATCCTAAACATCACTACTACTAATTACAATTTTAATAGATATGTGCATTTAGCTACTTAATAGAGTTTACATACTAATCAATTATACTTTGTACCTATATATATACTATCAAAACTTATACCATGTATACAATATTTAATATCCATACTATGATAATTATAATACATATATATATGTACGTATAGATATTATTTGAGAGCATATAATATCTATATACCTATACGTATGCAACTACGTACATACATGCATATACCGATATCCACACATACTAACACACGATATACGTAGGTATATATATTCGAGATTAGGTTTACGTCGAACCTGCATGCGGAAACGAGACGATGATGATGATAACGTCAAGGCGATGGTCACGAACAGGGGGAGGCTGGTCGGGCGCACGGTCTGTCGTCGAACTCCGGCTTCTCCGATCGGCAGCGTCGTCGATCAGTCGTCGGCAGCGCACAGGCGGGGAACTCTCGGTCGGCCGCACCGTCGAGCAGTCGGCGCGGGGTGTCCAGGCGTTCAGCAGCGGTCGTCGAACTCCGCTGCAGGGTATAGGCGAGTCTCGGTCGATGGTCTCCGGCGCTCTCGGTGCAGTCGGTCCGCGCGGGCAGCGGCCTCCGTTCGAACGGATGAGGCAGTAGGACTTCAGCTGTTCGACATTGAGCATCTCATGAGGGTATCCCGTCTTGCTGAGGATCTGAAGGTTGAGGCAGTAGGACTTTAGCTGTTCGATATTGCCCGTACTTGGTTCAGGAATGAGCCTCTTCTTTTTGATGCAGGGCAGTCTTGGGAGGTGTTCAAGGACCTCTATAAGAGGAAGTTCTTTGATCGGAAAGATATGTTAGACTTGGTAAGGCAGTTTGAGAGCCTTATTCAGGGGAGCATGTCGGTGAAGGAATACGCCGCAGAGTTTAGTAGGCTGAGCCAATTTATGGAGTATTTGGTGAGGGAGCCGGAGGTTCGAGCTATTTATTTTCACGAGGGTCTGAACTAGAAAGTAAAGATCCTTATTCCATCTTTTTATGAGACCTACTCGGAGATACCTGCAGAGGCACGCAAGATTGAGCGGGAGTTGGGTTTAAAATCTAAGAGAAATCATGATTCTTTTCTGGGAGCTAACAGCAGCACAGTGGCTGCTAAGCATCCTTATTTTCATTCCAGGCCTTTTCAGCAGCCGCAGCAGCAACAGACTCCAGCTAGGGTACCGTTTCATCAGGCACCGCAACAACAAAGACAGTTACAGCAAGCTCCTTGCCACTACTGCAAGAAGCCCAGCCACATCTAAGAAGTTACAGGAGAATGTTCGGGGTTTGTCTGTATTATGGTATCGAAGGGCATCAGCTGATAGAGTGTCCTTCTAATCCTCGTCGTGCAGTTCAGGGAGCAGCTCCGAGGACACAGGCGAGACCACCTGCAGTACAGCCAAGGGGACCGTCGCTTTCGATCCAACAACAGCGTTATGCCCAGCACCAGCATCAGGGAGGTGCACGTTAGGGACGAGCATTTGCTATGACAGTTGAGGAGGCCGAGTCCACCGGAGATGTCATCGCAGGTTCTGTTCTTCTTGATTCCATTCTAGCTTTAGCTTTGTTTGATAGTGGTCCTTCCCATAGTTTTATATCTATTTCTTTTGCTCTGAAGCATCGTTTGGTAGCTGAGTCTTTGCTTAGGACTTACAAGATCATGACCGGGGGAGGCATCATCCTGGTTAATGATATTTGCAAGGATCGAAGAGTTACTCTGGGATGTCGGGAGCTGAGTACGTGTCTACTTGTAATGCCACTTCCGAGCTACGATATTGTACTCGGGATGGATTGGTTCAGTAGGTACCATGCTATTATAGATTGTAGAGGAGGTAGAGTTTTGTTTAACATGCCAGGAGAGCCAGAGTTTGGGTTTGCTAAAGGAGTTGCAGAGCAGGGAGACGACATTATCTATGGAGCTATGGTGGAAGATAAGGAGTTGCCGTATCCGTTGATAGCAGAGTACTCAGATGTGTTTCCTGAGGAATTGCCAGGATTGCCGCCAGATCGAGATATTGAATTCTCTATAGACTTGGTGCCAGGTGCAGAACCAATTTTACAGCATGTCTATAGAGTAAACAATAACAAGCTGGTCGAGCTGAAGAAGCAAGTGGATGAGCTGTAGGATAAGGGGTTTATCAGATCTACTTCTTCACCGTGGGGAGTGTCACGACCCGCACCCAGAATTTGGGCATGAGCCGTGGGTACGTCCATCCTACGCCGCAGCATCGGCGGTAGAACGCTGTCTAGGTCTCAAGACTATCAAACATAACTCGACCTGTCAATGATCTCAACTCCATAGGGAGGACAATGATAAACATTGAATCAACAATTTATAATATACTCAATCATAAGACAATTGGAAAGTAAATGGCACGATAAGATATAAGGATAGAGAGTACTGACTTAAGTCAAGCACAAAATAAATACATCATAAGTCTAGAGTCTAGATGTCCACCAAAAGTCTCAACAATAATACAACCCAAATCTCAGTTCTAGAACAATGATACATAAATAAGACAGTTTAGATGCCTGTACGTGGTATCTCCTCTAAGATAGGAAATTTCTCTGGAATTTCTGGTACAAAATCTCCCTTTACTCCCGGGCCATAGTGGGTAGGACAGAAGTCCTCCAAGTCCTCTGAAAAATGTTATCCAGTCAGGATTGGAGCAAAGCATAAACACTAAACAGCAGTTTCATTTATGTTGACAAAAGCTATAAAACAGTGTAAGAAAATACAAGATGAAAGAAATAATGGAAATATGGAATA
Organism: Iris macrosiphon; assembly: GCA_036927795.1. NCBI lineage: Eukaryota > Viridiplantae > Streptophyta > Magnoliopsida > Asparagales > Iridaceae > Iris > Iris macrosiphon. Next base: position 114,470,901 of record JAYESA010000019.1, on the reverse strand, counting down.
CTAGAGAATATGTAATAAGCAATAGAACATCTAGCAATGAATACAAATATAAGTGAATGCTAGAATAAGTGAACTGAAATAAAGAATAAATATCTGGCTATGTATTTGAAATATCAGTTTATTATGTGATCGGCTTGGGACAAGATCAGGCTTGTTATATATGTTGGCTATGATACATGTGATGTCAGGCTAACCATCTGGTTAGCTATGATGCGAGCAATAGTCAGGCTAATCATATATAACAGGCTATGAGGCATGTAAATGGTCAGGCTACACCCGTCGTGATATGAGGGGTGAGCTATGATGCATGTAAGGTGGGGTATGATCACATAATCTGCTAATATTTCTCTATCCCCAGCTAGCACAATGGATTCCAATCATGACTCCTTGTGACAAGTATCTATGATGCTAACCCGTGTATCCACAGTGTCAGAATTAAGTATACTATACAACTAGAATTATAGAATTAATCAACAAAATAAAAACTGTCAGAGAATGTACTCGCTTGTGGTCCTGAGGAAGGTGCGAGGATCAATGTCCAAGGCGAGATCACAATAACCTAATTATGGAATATCAATGTTAAAATACTAAAATAAAGGAATAAGCATGTTTAACTAATTAAACACGAGGCTTCTAGGTCATGTCTAAGTCCATACTAGGTTAACTAGGACCATACTAGGTCTATACCTTGTTACTCTAGGCCTTCCATGTTAATACTAAATAATATTTACATACAAGGCTATTAGTATAAATATAACTCCTATATAGATTATAAGGTATTACTTAACTATGTAACTCTTACTTAACTAGTACTCAAATTCTAACCTTAACTCATACTGATACTCTAAGACTTTTCCCCACTCCATGCCAACCTTACCCTTAACTAACCTTACCATACCAATCTACCGATACCAGCATTCATACCAATACCTGATACACCATTACCTACACTATACTTGCACTTACCTGTGTGTGGTTCCCCCCTTAACTGACATTAGCCTCAGTCATCCAAAACCATACACTCTATAAGCCTTGAAGCCTTGCATCCTACCACAATACCAATCCCCTAAGTGCAGACCTCACTTGGACCTATACCTCCATGCACAACCACAATATGACACCCTACATGTATGACTCCCTGTCCCTCAAGAACGGGCACAGTGAACTGACACAGTTTTATAGTTTGAAATTGTTCAGTTTCACACATACATGGCTTAAACCTTGAGACAACATAGCAGGTAGTCTGAACCTGTTCAACTTACACAAGCATTGCCTAACCTCTGAGGCAACCATAACAGGTAGGTCTGAACCTGTTCAACTTACACAGGCATGGCCTAACCTCTGAGGCAACCATATGGCCACTGCCAGGATCCAGGTAAGTCTAAACTTTGTTCACTGATACACAGTATCAGGAACTTACACCCTCACTGATACACAGGTGCCTGGACACCTATGATGCTCACTAAACTCCCTGTTTCCCTGGCACTCATCCCTGAATTGCATACTGCACTAGATTCCAACACTCACACTAGTGAGACACTCATTATACATCACACACAGACTATACACCTTGCTGATACACAGGGCAGATGTAGCCACAATTCAGTTTTGAACTGATACTGTGTACAAATACTTACTGCACAGTTTTCCCCTAAAATACTGAGATATTCTGACACACTATGAACTCAACAACTGATACTTGACTGAACCATTCACAGTTCACCCTACTGCACACATAAGACTCACTCAAAACTAATACACAGAACCCGACCTCTCATAACCCCTTGTAAAACCCCTCGATCAATTCTATAGATAGTCAGGTTTGGATTTGGAAAATTTTGGATTAGCAGCAGATATTGAGGTTTAGAGTAGTGTTGTCTGTTATTTTAATTTATTTAATTAAATCCTTAGCACGCCTTATCATTGCTAAATTATTCGGAGCCCAATATCAGCCCATAAATTCCATCGGATTATTGTACTTCTGACTTGACTCGCCAAATTAGGCACTGGACTTTTCCGTCACTCAAAATCATATTTTCTTGTGCTCTAAATTAATTGCACAATTTTCTGTAACCGAGATCCTATAATTAAATTCTGTGTCGGACACCTGTGTCGTTATCCTAAATTTTGAGATACCAACTTAACCCATTGAGCCGGACCAACTAAAGGGTCTAAGACTGACTCCAAGCCCCCATCATTTTTGACCTTTGTGTCATTTCCGAATTTTGACCCTAAGTTCCCCCATTTAATTTAAAAGCGCGGGACACTTTAATTCTATTTAAATCGGGGATACCAATTTTGCCTAATCCTATTTTAATCCGTAATTAATCCCGATGGCCATTAAATTAAACCCGTACCAAACCCCCAACACCCCCTCGCCATGCAAATCATCACCCACAATTTTCTCCATAATTTTGGCGTCATTTTATGTGTTCGTGCAAATTCTTGAATTTAAGGGGCTAAGTTGCAATTTAGTGATTTTAGGTGCCCTCACCCCATTGGCCAAAACCAAATGGAGAGGTCACAAAATTTGGACCGAATTACACTCTTCCCCCACTCCACTCCTCATGAAGAAATTAATTTTCTTCATGACATATCTAAGCCCTCCATTTTGAAGGGGCTAATCCCCACCCTCTATCCATTCACCACTCCCCTATAAAATATCACATCACCTCACCCTCACAACTCCCCAAGCAGGCCCTAATCCCAAGGAACCTAGAAAACCCCCCCTCTCTCTCCTCCTCCATTTATTCTTCATGCAAGAAACTTCTTCTTCTCTCTCCTTTTTCTTCTTCTTCTTCCATTACCATTCCTAACCCTGTGAGAAGACTCCGGTCGACTCCGGCCCGACTCCGGCGGAGCGCTCGCTCCGGCTATAGCCCCGCCGACCATCCCACGGTGCAGCCGCCTCGGCTCCAGCCAGCCGATCCCCGCGACGACTCTAGCTTCAGCCTCGACCGACCTGACTGCACAGTCTCCGTCGGACTGTGCAGACTGAGCAGCCCCCGCGGCCTGTGCTCCATCGACAGTCTCCGTCGGACTGTGCAGAACGAGCTGCCCCCGCGACTGTGCTCTCCCGACCGCAACCGGTCGGACCGAGCAGTCATCCCCCCCGCGGCTGCCTTCATCTCTAAGAGATTCGGCAACTAACTCATCCCCTCCGGCCAAGCAGTACTCCTCTATCCTGCTGACCGCGAGCCGACCTCCTTCCGGCCTCCTCCACGCGACTACACATTTTTGACATCTCCATAACTCGCACCACCCATTTCCGGCATCCCCACCATCTCCCCTCCGGCGTCCACTATTTCTTCTCCGACCCCGCTCCACCTCAGGCGAGCAGCTGCCACTCCGCGTCATCACTGTTTCCGGCCAGCAGCCTCCGTGAGCCGTTGGGCAGCTTCCACGAGCTCCGGAACGCAGGCAGCCCCCATCCGCCATTGTCGTTCTCCGACGAGCACCCTCTCGACCACCACCAGCACCCTCTCAACCATCGCACATTCCCATCTTTCTCTGGCGAGCATCGCAACGAGCCGGCCTCCTGTACACTCGACCACCACCACCATCTTCTATGGACACCCTCCTCCGGCCAACAACACCTCGCTAAGGTAAAATATTTCCCCCTCTTTACACTTATATATTCATTTTATGTATTGTTAGCTTTAGGGTTTATGTTTAAGTATTGAGGATTACTTAGCTAACATTTAGGGTTAAAATTCCATAGGAAAGAAATAGAGTTTATGGATATACATTGAGTTGAGGGATTAAAAATGAAACGGTTTTAGTTAAGGGTTACTTATATGCATTGGGATTTGTATATTTAGGAGAGGTCTTAGGTTAACGCATATTATAATGCACAATTGATGAAAGTGCTAATTGATTAATTTTTGTTTAAATTGGCATTGGTGATCGTGTGGGAGAATATAAAATTAATCGAGGAGTAGTTTTAAGGTAAAATATTGATGATTGTATATTACGGGTTTAAAATTAATGATTAAATTGTTCGAAGAGGATACCTGAATATGCATGTTAACGTCTGTGAAGACCCGGGGTAAAACCGAGGATTGGATCATGTGGTGGACCACAAAATATCGTGATGAATATGGTAGGATTGAGGTTGGGATTGATGATATGGTACAGATTTTTAATATGTTTAGATATGACGTACTATGAGTCAACCTTGGTCAACCCCTAGTGTATTATCCCTGGGAGTAGAGACTAAGACTGAGTAGGTGTGGATGTGTGTCGCATCCCTGTCAGACGTAGAATAGATTATTGATTATTAGTTTGTATCTCATCTTTAGGTACTGCGGGACCTGAGGGCTTGGACCCGGTACCGGGACCCCGTCATCAGCAGCCTCGCGCAGGCAAGTATACCTTGCCTTTGTTGCACTGTTTAAATTCAGTTATTGTTAGTGGCATATTTATTTAATTTAATATTATATAACTGTGCGCGTCCGAGAAGACTCGGGTGCAGTCAACGAAAATGTTGACGTTAGGACTTGTGTCTGACTTAGTGTCTAGTGGACCCACCTAAAGTTGTGGAGTTATTGGTGTGACTCTCCAGGCCTTGACATATTTCTTACACGTGTTGTGAGTCTCATGTAGGGCACAAACTTGCGTATGTGGTTGGCCACCTGTACGTGTTGGCGTGCGACGGATAGGGAATAACTGCTATTAGCGATGCATGATAGAAGACTTAGCAGTTATTAGTAGTCGGAGCATAGAATATTGTGGTACGAAGGTCCAATCCTTGTCCTTGTTTGGTTGTAAGGTTGGACTATTGTTCTAACGATAGACTATGAGCCAGAGCTACGACGCCTCGACGTAGTAGCTAAGGCGTGTTGTGATACGACATTCATAGATCATTGGGCGGGGAGGACGACTAGTAGGCGTATGGGACACCCACCTCCTTTATACAGATACCGCACTCGACGGAGTGATACAGACGTATATATATTACAGATACCACGTTCTTTAGAGTGTTGGACGTCACTTGTTATTTTTGCAGATACCACACTCTATAGAACGTTGGACGTTATACTATTTCAGATACCATGCTCCTCGGAGATGGACGTTATCAGAGTGCCCATGGTCTGGAAGCATATGTGGCATATACTAGTCAGTCATGACGATTGGCAAATTACGTCAGCATATGTCTAGCCTATACTTTCCCTACGCACTATGTTGTCCTTAAATTGCATTCACTTAGATGGTTAGCACACCCCCCTTTATTTATTCAGTATTTACTTTATGGCATATATTTTTGTATCTTGTTACGTCCCTCTGAGGACCTGGATCCCTTCCAGGTTGTTTGTGCAGTTACAGGATATTTGATCTAGTAGAGTGTGGACGTCATTGCAGGTATATTTACATTTCTAGCTATTTCAGTCATGTATTACTTTCCATTTTATTCTGCTTTTATGGCTAGTGTTTATAGACCTATGTTGTTCTTCTGGTCTATTCGAGCGGATGTATTATTGGGCTGCAGACTGATGATGCGTATCGTTCTTTCTTGAGATTATTTACCATGGATTAAGATTTAGATTTTAGTTGTTGTATGTTAGAAATAGATTATTACTTGGATCACTTGACCATGGACAGTGTAAGTGCACTTCGTCGGGTCCATTAAATTGAAAAGCCCTACAGAGTCGTACCAGCTGGCCATTGCTACGTGTCTGGTCCCATAGATTTTGGGACTGGGGCATGACATGGTTTTAGTGGTGGCCCATGCAGGTCCGATTTAAATCGTCTTGGTCACCTGACTGTGCCAAGCGAGCCTGCAAATTAGGAATATATGTTATGATTGTTGAATAGGATCTCAATCCATAATCAATTTTAAAAAATCTTTGTATGTGATTATCACCCTTGGACTTCCAATTTGCATTCGTTCAATCTGCGTCGATATCGCTATTCTTGTTTCTCGTCCCCTATTGTTCGGGAAGACGAATGCTTGTGACTGGTGATTTCCCTCCAGAAGAAGATCGAAGACCAGACGGCAGAAAAGAGAATTCATATACCTTTCTCTGAGAAGATTGTTACCTTATCAGGATAGATTGATGGGTTCTTTGGATTCTAGAACTAGTATGGAAGGTTGGCAAGAGAGTTGGACCCAGTAGTACCCTACCCGTGCTTGAGGTAACAGTGATCTTGGAAGTACTGAGAGCTAGAAGGATTGTGGATCATGACCTAGAATAATGTAATGGGAATACATAGTCGGACGATGAAAACTAGTGGTTGTATATGATAGCAATACCAGGAATGATATTATGGACTAGAGGAGATAAAATTTTAAGCTCTCACTTGGAAGATGATGATCTAATACCAGAAATTTTAGTATGTGCTTGGGTGACATCATTATTATAATTGCACTATGTGACTTGGAGAGATAAATAACGAAAAAAAGGAATTTATGGAATAGAATTTTAGTAAAAACTTTGAGGAGAAGAGAATTATACATTAGGCAAGGAAACTTCATTTTTCTTTTGAGGATTGATGTTGGAAACAGAACGAAAGAAATTATTTTGAGGTTTAAGACTAGACTATGAGATTGTCCTAGACATGAATTGGTTGAGCCAATACCACACGACACTAGATTGTCGACGTAGTTGCATTATATTTTTAGGCCACCAGATTACCCTGAGTTTGAGTTACTTCAGGGAGCCCGGGAGCATAGTGCCATCTACCTTAGAGGCACACATTGCAGAAGGTGAACCAGTGTACTCCCGCATTATATCAGAGTTTGAGGATGTGATTCTAGATAATCTTTCTGGCCTGCCACCTGAAAGAGAGATAGAATTTGCTATAGAGTTGACTCCAAGAGCGGAGCCAATTATTTTCCCGTCTTCAGACTAGTACCGAAAGAGTTGGTTGAGTTGAAGGTCCATATTAGAGGATCACTTAGACAAGAGTTTCAGTCGGGTTAGTGTTTTTCCATGGAGAAATACCCATCTTAATTATGCCAAAGATAGATAAGATGGTACAATTGAATCAGCTAAATGGCGCATGCATTCTCGAAGATCGATCTCAGATCAAGCTATCATCAGATCAAGGTATGGAGAGAAGACATTCCGAAGATGACGCTTCGGACGAAGTATGGATACTAAGAGTTTCTAGTCATGCTGTTGGTTTAACCAACGTGCCAGCAGTATTTATGAGACCGATGAACAGTGCTTTCCTCAGGGATGGACTATCAGTTGACCCAGAGAAGATAGCTGCAGTCGAGACGTGGCCTACCCCTACATCAGTTACGGAGGTTAGGAGTTTCCTCGGACTTGCCGAATATTATCGGAGGTTCGTAAAAAACTTCTCGAGGATAGCTGCACCTATGACGCAACTGACGCGTAAAGGCAAGGAGTTTATCTGGACCGACGAGTGTCAAGCGGCTTTCGATGAGCTGAAGAAGCGTCTGACATCAGCACCAATTTGACACTACCTTCAGGATCAGGAGGATTTGTAGTGTATAGTGATGAGTCAGGGAGCAGATTAGGATGTGTACTGATACAACACGGCAAGGTGATAGCCTACGCATCGAGACAGCTGAGAGTTCATGAGAAGAACTATCCAACGCACGACTTGGAACTAGCTGCGGTGATATTTGTACTAAAGCTATGGAGATATTACCTTTATGGTGAGCGTGTTAAGATTTACAGAGATCATAAAAGCCTGAAGTACGTCTACACGCAGAAGGAGCTCAATATGAGGCAGAGACGCTGGCTAGAGTTGATGACAGATTATGACATTGAGTTGCAGTACCACCCTGGCAAGGCGAATGTCGTAGCCGATGCCTTAAGCAGGAAGCCCATGGCATACTTTTTGACGACGCAGCGACAATTGCTAGAGGATCTCCAGGAGCTTGGGATAGAGATTGTAATGCCAGACATGGATAGACAGATGGCCAGTCTCGAGGTTCAGTCCATATTTATTGAGAGGACCATGGCAGCCTTACCTACAGATACGAGATTTAGACGATTGCGAGGAAGGACAGAGGCCGACATACAAACAGGACTCAGGATTCATGGAGATGGAACATTGAGGCATGGAGATCGCCTATACGTTCCAAGTGGCGAGCTACGCCAAGAGTTGATGACCGAGGCTCATAGCTCAATTTATTCCATTTATCCAGGGGGTACGAAGATGTACCGAGACTTGAGGCAGCATTTCTGGTGGCATGGGATGAAAAGAGAAATTACAAGATTCGTGGTGAAATGTTTAGTTTATCAGCAAGTCAAGACTGAACATCAGAGGACTGCATGATTATTGCAGCCGCTTTCCATTCCCGAGTGGAAGTGGGAATACATTACCATGGACTTCGTCACAGGATTTCCGTGGAGCCATAGCAGGAAGGATACAGTTTGGGTTGTCGTAGACAGACTCACCAAGTCTGCACTTTTCTTACCCTTCACAGTTGGGCAATCCACAGAGATACTAGCTGACATGTATATGAGGGAGATAGTACGGTTACATGGAGTGCCTGTCAGCATCGTATCAGATCGTGTTTCCAGATTCACGTCGTATTTTGGAGGAGTATGCTGGAGAGCCTAGGAACTCGACTCAAGTTCAGCACTGCATATCACCCACAGGCTGATGGTCAGTCAGAGCGCACAATACAGATATTAGAGGATATGTTGAGAGCGTGCATGATTAATTTTAGAGGATCTTGGGAGGACCACCTACACTTGGTAGAATTCTCCTACAATAACAGTTACCAAGCTAGCATACAGATGACACCTTATGAGGCACTGTACGGCAGGAAATGTAGGTCGCCAATTTGTTGGAGTGACGTGGGAGAGCGTCAGATACTTGGTCCAGAGTTGGTGACACAGACAGTGGATACGGTCAAGCAGATTCAGAGCCACCTGCGTGCAGCACAGGACAGACAGAAATATTAGGCAGATGCGTACCGCAGGCCATTAGAGTTCAAGGAGGGTGACCATGTGTTTCTGATGATATCGCCTACTCGTGGTACCATCAGATTCGGAGGCAGAGGCAAGCTGAGTCCGAGGTACATCGGGCCTTTTTACATCTTGGAACGAGTTGGCAAAGTGGCTTACCGTCTTGCATTACCTCCATCATTAGAAGGAGTAGATGACGTATTCTACGTATCGCAGCTGAGGAAATATGTCGCAGACCCTAGCCACATGCTTGATCATTCGGAGATTATAGTCGGGCCCAGTCTGTCTTACGTAGAGCAGCCAGTTGAGATTCTCGATCACAGCGAGAAGACTTTGAGAGGGCAGACTATTCGACTGGTCAGAGTTGCCTGGAAACACCATTCACCAGATGAGTCTACTTGGCAGTGCGAGGATTCTATTCGGCAGCGGTTCCTGTACTTATTTGAGGAGCAAGGTACGAATTTACGTACGACACTTGATTACTAGTTGTTTTAAAATTCACTTAGCTATTATCGTGCTTTACTTTTAATTTCGGGAACAAAATTTTTCTAAGTTGGGAAGAATGTAAAACCCCTCGATCAATTCTATAGATAGTCAGGTTTGGATTTGGAAAATTTTGGATTAGCAGCAGATGTTGAGGTTTAGAGTAGTGTTGTCTGTTATTTTAATTTATTTAATTAAATCCTTGGCGCGCCCTATCATTGCTAAATTATTCGGAGCCCAATATCAGCCCATAAATTCTATCGGATTATTGTACTTCTGACTTGACTCGCCAAATTAGGCACTGGACTTTTTTGTCACTCAAAATCATATTTCCTTGTGCTCTAAATTAATTGCACAATTTTCAGTAACCGAAATCCCATAATTAAATTCTGTGTCGGACACCTGTGTCGTTACCCTAAATTTTGAGATACCAACTTAACCCGTTGAGCCGGACAAACTAAAGGGTCCAAGACTGACTCCAAGCCTCCACCATTTTTGACTTTTGCGCCATTTCCGGATTTTGACCCCAAGTGCCCCCATTTAATTTAAAAGCGCAGGACACTTTAATTCTATTTAAATCGGTGATACCAATTTTGCCTAATCCTATTTTAATCTGTAATTAATCCCGATGGCTATTAAATTAAACCCGTGCCAAACCCCCAACACCCCCTCGCCATGCAAATCATCACCCGCAATTTTTTTCACAAATTTGGTGTCATTTTATGTGTTCGTGCAAATTCCTAAATTTAAGGGGCTAAGTTGCAATTTAGTGATTTTAGGTGCCCTCACCCCATTGGCCAAAACCAAATGGAGAGGTCACAAAATTTGGACTGAATTACACTCTTCCCCCACTCCACTACTCATGAAGAAATTATTTTTCTTCATGACATATCTAAGCCCTCCATTTTGAAGGGGCTAATCCCCACCCTCCATCCATTCACCACTCCCCTATAAAACATCACATCACCTCACCCTCACAACTCCCTAAGAAGGCCCTAATCCGAAGGAACCTAGAAAACCCCCCCTCTCTCTCTCTCTCCTTCTCCATTTATTCTTCATGCAAGAAACTTCTTCTTCTCTTTCCTTTTTTTCTTCTTCTTCCATTATCATTCCTCACCCTGTGAGAAGACTCCGGCCGACTCCGGCGGAGCGCCCGCTCCGGCTACAGCCCCTCAGACCATCCCACGGTGCAGCCGCCTCAGCTCCGGCCAGCCGACCCCCGCGGCGACTCCAACTTCAGCCTCGACCGACCCGACTGCACAGTCTCCGCCGGACTGTGCAGACTGAGCAGCCCCCGCGGCCTGTGCTCCATCGACAGTCTCCGCTGGACTGTGCAGAACGAGCAGCCCCCGCGGCTGTGCTCTCTCGACCGCAACCGATCGGATCGAGCAGTCATCCCCCCGAGGCTGCCTTCACCTCCAAGAGATCCGGCAGCCAACTCATCCCCTCCGGCCAAGCAGTACTCCTCCATCCTGCTGACCGTGAGCCGACCTCCTCCCGGCCTCCTCCACGCAACTACATATTTTCGATATCTCCACAACTCGCACCACCCATTTCCGACATCCCTACCATCTCCCCTCCAGCGTCCACTCTTTCTTCTCCGACCCTGATCCACCTCAGGCGAGAAGCTGCCACTCTGCGTCATCACTGTTTCCGGCCAGCAGCCTCCGCGAGCCGTTGGGCAGCTGCCACGAGCTCTGGAACGCAGGCAGCCCCCATCCGCCATTGCCGTTCTTCGGCGAGCACCCTCTCGATCACCACCAGCACCCTCTCAACCACCGCACATCCCCATCTTTCTCTGGCGAGCATCGCCATGAGTCGGCCTCCTGTACACTCGACCACCACCACCATCTGCCATGGACACCCTCCTCCGGCCAACAACACCTCGCTAAGGTGAAACATTTCCCCCTCTTTACACTTATATATTCGTTTTATGTATTGTTAGCTTTAGGGTTTATGTTTAAGTGTTGAGGATTACTTAGCTAACATTTAGGGTTAAAATTCCATAGGAAAGAAATAGAGTTTATGGATATACATTGAGTTAAGGGATTAAAAATGAAACAATTTTAGTTAAGGGTTACTTATATGCATTGGGATTTGTATATACAGTAGAGGTCTTATGTTAATACATATTATAATGCACAATTGATGAAAGTGCTAATTGATTAATTTTGGTTTAAATTGGCATTGGTGATCGTGTGGGAGAATATGAAATTAATCGAGGAGTAGTTTTAAGGTAAAATATTGATGATTGTATATTGCGGGTTTAAAATTAATGATTAAATTGTTCGAAGAGGATACCTGAATATGCATGTTAACGTCTGTGAAGACCCGGGGTGAAACCGAGGATTGGATCATGTGGTGGACCACGAAATATCGTGATGAACATAGTAGGATTGAGGTTGGGATTGATGATATGGTACAGATGTTTAATATGTTTAGATGTGACGTACTCCGAGTCAACCTTGGTCAACCCCCTAGTGTATTGGCCCTGGGAGTAGAGACTGAGACTGAGTAGGTGTGGATGTGTGTCGCATCCCTATCTGATGTAGAATAGATTATTGATTATTGGTTTGTATCTCATCTCTAGGTACTGGGGGGACCTGAGGGCTTGGACGCGGTACCGGGACCCCGTCATCAGCAGCCTCGCGCAGGCAAGTATACCTTGCCTTTGTTGCACTGTTTAAATTCAGTTATTGTTAGTGGCATGTTTATTTAATTTAATATTACATAACTGTGCGCGTCCGAGAAGACTCGGGTGCAGTCAACAAAAATGTTGACGTTAGGACTTGTGTCTGACTTAGTGTCTAGTGGACCCACCTAAAGTTGTGGAGTTATTGGTGTGACTCCCCAGGCCTTGACACATTTCTTACACGTGTTGTGAGTCTCATGTAGGGCACAGACTTGCATATGTGGTTGGCCACCTGTACGTGTAGGCGTGCGACGGATAGGGAATAACTGCTATTAGCGATGTATGATAAAAGACTTAGCAGTTATTAGTAGTCGGAGCATAGAATATTGTGGTACGAAGGTCCAATCCTTGTCCTTGTTTGGTTGTAAGGTTGGACTATTGTTCTAACGATAGACTATGAGCCAGAGCTACGACGCCTTGGCGTAGAAGCTAAGGCGTGTTGTGATACGACATGCATAGATCATTGGGCGGGGAGGACGATTAGTAGGCGTATGGGACACCCACCTCCTTTATACAGATACCGCACTCGACGGAGTGATACGGACGTATATATATTGCAGATACCACGTTCTTTAGAGTGTTGGACGTCACTTGTTATTTTTGCAGATACCTCACTCTATAGAACATTGGACGTTATACTATTTCAGATACCATGCTCCTCAGAGATGGACGTTATCAGAGTGCCCATGGTCTGGGGGCATATGTGGCATATACTAGTCAGTCACGACGATTGGCAAATTACGTCAGCATATATCTAGCCTACACTTTTCCTACGCACTATGTTGTCCTCAAATTGCATTCACTTAGATGGTTAGCACACCCCCCTTTATTTATTCAATATTTACTTTATGGCATGTATTTTTGTATCTTGTTACATCCCTCTGAGGACCTGGATCCCTTCCAGGTTGTTTGTGCAGTTGCAGAATATTTGATCTAGTAGAGTGTGGACGTCATTGCATGTATATTTACATTTCTAGCTATTTAAATCATGTATTACTTTCCATTTTATTCTGCTTTTATGGCCTAGTGTTTATAGACCTATGTTATTCTTTTGGTCTATTTGAGTGGATGTATTATTGGGCTGCAGACTGATGATGTGTATCATTCTTTCTTGAGATTATTTACCATGGATTAAGATTTAGATTTTAGTTGTTGTATATTAAAAATAGATTATTACTTGGATCACTTGACCATGGACATCGTAAGTGCACTTCGTCGGGTCCATTAAATTGTAAAGCCCTACGGAGTCGTACCAGTTGGCCATTGCCACGTGTCTGGTCCCATAGATTTTGGAACTGGGGCGTGACACCCCTAATCACTGACATAATGAACACAATGAGATGATACAAAACTACTCAACACAGGTACACAAGAAATCTAACTCACATGTTCACACAGTTCTCATAATCTCATTGATACTGATACTCTAGGGAACTCAATCAGCTGATACTCGACACATAGTGAACTGGAGTTCACTGAAATTATCACAACTGACACTGAACTTCCCAAACCTTACATATCTACACAACACAGTTCAAAACTGCTCAGACACCACTCCATCTCACTGAGACTCACTGAAAAACTCTGATACCTATACTCTATTTACTGATACCAGTGTCCCCCCCTCACTGCTGATACACACAGTGATGCATGATCCATTGATTATATTTCCCGATACCCTCTCAACAGGTTTTAAACTGCACAGTTCACTCAACTGTGCACACACAATTCTCATCCACCCTCACACAATACTCTAAGGAACTAAACTACCACACCCACAGCATGGTATACTAACATACCCGACTCAAACCCCCACCCCCTTGACACGGATACACTGATCCTGAAACCCGACTGATACAGTGAACTCCCCCCAATTACTGGTGCATTTCCTTCTCCAAATCACACAAACCTATCTATTATATATATATATATATATATATATATATATATATATATATATATATATATATATATATATATATATATACATCAAAACATTCAATATTAGAATGGATTAGATAGGTAAACCCCTATGAAGCATTTTATTGAATACGTAAGGTGCTGAATTCGGATTCCATAATATTACTCACAAATACCCAAACGAAAACCCTAAAATCACAACCAAAATCGTATGTAAATGATGGAACCATGCAAGGATGCATATTCCCATAACTTGGGCTTACGAAAATTAGGGGAAAAACCATCATTGGAACACCAAAACCCTAGAATCACCTAGGACTCCATGGAAAAATCGAAGGAGCCATTCCTAATTCAAATGGTAGGCTCCTAATGGCCAAACAATAATTTAAAAATAGAATTAAATGAGGTTTAATTTGGGTTTTTATCTATTGGGAGATGGTTTCCCAATGTAGCTCCTCTTTCTTCAAGCCTCCTTGGTCCAAGCTCCTAGATCTCTCTTAATGGAGAAGGAAGAGGGTTTCCAGGGCTATAATCTCCTGAAATTTAAGGAAGGAAAGGGTTTTCTATGTAGAGGCTAGGTTTAGGGTTTTTCTTCATGAATGAAGAAGCTTGAGGGAGGCTCCCTTTCATTATATAGGACTAGGGTTAGGGTTAGGGCTTCTAATGCCAAGTGTCTAAATTGCCCTTCATGATTTGTCATGAAGAACTAAAAATAAAAAGGGTTTAGTAATTCATTGAGGATTAAACCAAAATGCTAATTTAATAATTAGGGTTTGGTCACAAGGGTTTAATCTAATGGTTTTTTTCTTAGGTCAAGCCCATTAACCTATGCATTAAAGAATACCCAACAATATATTTAATAAACTTATCATACATTTTATTAACACAATAAATTAATATGGTAATTTACAATAATGCCCTAATCTAGGAATGTGGTAGTGACAAGTCTACCCTCCTAAAAAAAAATTTCGTCCTCGAAATTGAATTGAACTAGAACAAGACAAAATCAGGCAAGGAATTATACCTCAAGTCTCGAAGAGATACGGGTATTGCTCGCGTATTTCGTCCTCTCTCCCAGGTCGACTCGCCAGGAGAGTGATGTCTCCATGCAACACGAACCAAAGGAATAGTCTGGTTCCGCAACACCTTCTCTCTGCGATCCAAGATCTCTACGGGCTACTCATCTACGTGCTACTCAGGGTAGCTGAGAGTCAGACCAACCTCGATCTCCGAGTGATCTAGTATGTGACTAGGGTCTGCCACGTACCATCTCAGCTGTGACACATGGAACACGTTATGCACTCCCTCTAGTGCAGGTGACAAGTCTAGTCTATATGCCACTGAATCGACCCTCGCAAGGATACTGAAAGGTCCGATGTAGCGTGGACTAAGCTTCCCGCCTCCACCAAAATAAATCGTGCCCTGTGTCGGAGAAATTTGTAGGAACACTAGATCGCCAACCTAGAACAAAACAGTCTCAACACACAGTCTAAAATAAAATAATCATAAGCCAAAAAAATAACAACCTATACCTGAAACTCAAGCTATACCTGAAACTCAAGGGGTCTACGGTGGCTGTCGGCCCAATGCCGCTGTCTGTCTTGCGCCACTCGCAGTTTGTCTCTGATAAGTTTTACTTTTTCTGCTGCATCCACGACCATTTCTGGTCCTAGCAAGGCTCTCTCCCCGACGTTATCCCAAGATAACGGTGTACGACACCTTCGTCCATATAGAGCCTCGAATGGTGATATCTCAATGCTGGCTGGTAGCTGTTGTTGTAAGCAAACTCTACCAGGTATAGATGATCCTCCCAAGAACCTCCGTGATCTAGAACGCAAGTGCGTAGCATATCCTCGAGAGTCTGAATAGTCCTTTCAGACTGCCCGTCTGTCTGGGGGTGGTATGCGGTACTGAACTTGAGCTGAGTGCCCAAGCTAGCCTGCAGACTCCTCCAGAAGTGGGAAGTGAAACAAGTATCCTAATCCAAGATGATGCTCACAGGAACCCCATGTAATCTGATAATCTGCCGCACGTACATCTCTGCTAGCCTCTCTGTCGATGTACCCACATTGAAGGGTAAGAAGTGGACTGATTTGGTCAACCTATCTACGATGACCCAAATTGCGTCCTTCCCTCCTGGAGAACGCGGAAGTCCTAAAACAAAATCCATGGTCACGTGCTCCCACTTCCACTCTGGGATAGGTAAAGGCTGAAGAAATCCACCTGGTCTCTGCCGATCCGTCTTTACCTGCTGGCACACTAGACATCAGGATACGAAGCGTGCTACCTCGCGCTTTATACCATACCACCATACGTGCTCCCTCAAGTCTTGATATATCTTGTTGGCACCGGGATGCATCGAGTACTGAGAGCGGTGTGCCTCCTGCAAAACCTCCTCACGCAGCTCCCCGCTCGGTACACACATCCTCGTGCCGTGCCGTAAAGACCCATCATCCGCAATAGTAAAGTCCTCTGACAATCCTGTCCGAACCTGTGCCCTGATACTTGTCAAGGTACTGGTGGAACACCTTGTTCATCAAGTTCATGAATACTGTCGGTGCATTGGTTAAACCAAATGGCATTATCATGAACTCAAACTGGCCATATCTGGTCCGAAAGGCTGTCTTCGGCGTGTCTTCTCTCTTCACCTTCACCTGGTGATAGCCTGACCTCAAGTCTATCTTTAAAAACACCTTTGCCCCGCTTAATTGATCGAAAATATCATCTATCCTCGGGAGCGGATATTTGTTCTTGATAGTGAGGTTATTCAGAGCTCTATAATCGATGCACATGCGCACCATGCCGTCCTTATTTGGTACGAACAATACCGGAGCTCCCCATGGTGATGAACTGGATTTGATGAAGCCTTTGTCCTGCAGCTCCTCAACTTGCTTCTTCAGTTCTGCCAGCTCGATGTTGTTGACTCTATAGACATGTTGTAAAATGGGCTCCGCTCCTGGTACCAAATCTATAAAGAATTCAACATCTCTGTCTGGCGGCAAGCCTGGCAACTCCTCTGGAAATACATCAAGGAACTCCGCTATCAGAGGATGTGGCAACTCCTCTCCTTTCATCCTGGCTCTGCAAAATATGCTTCTGCTTTGCTCCGCTGCTCCTCTGGCGACCTTGAACTCCGGCTCTCCTGGTAGTCAAAATATCACTCTGCCTCCATGACAATCTATAGTAGCATGATGCCGACTCAACCAGTCCATTCCGAGTATAATATCGTATCCCAGAAGTGGCATGACGAGTAAGCGCACGCTCAACTCTCGGCCTCCTAATGATACTCTCCGGTCCTTGCAATAATCATGGACTAGGATAATACCTCCACCAGTCGTGATCTTGCAAGTCCTATCCAATGGTTCCCCCTCTAAATGATGCTTAAGAGCATAAGATACGGACACAAAACTATAGGAAGCACCAGAGTCGAATAATGTAAATGCTGGAATATAATCGAGAAGAACTGAACCTGTAATCACGTCTCCTGCTGGCTCGGCCTTCTCGACTGCCATGACATATGCTCGTCCCTGGGGTGCACCTCTCTGCTGCTGCTGCTGGTGCTGAACAAACCTTTGCTGCTATGGTGGAAGTGGAGGTCCCCTCTGCTGACCTCCTGGTATGGTATGTACCCTGGCTGGTCCCCACTGAGCGGCTGCTCCACCCTGACCTGGACGAGTCTGAATAGTAGGGCAATCCCTCAGTTGATGTGCTGACGATCCGTAGGACAAGCATGTGCCCAACCTCTTCCTGCAGATCTCTCTAGTGTATCCGGCCTTCCTGCAGTACGCACACTAGATAGCGGGCTGAGTCTGTCTCTACTGTTGCTGCTGCTGGGCGTGTCCCCGTGCTGGTGCCTGGTGCTGCTGATGCTGCTGCTGGTATGTCCTCTGTTGCTGCTGGAAGTGTGGACGCTTGTCTGGTCCTGCACCACTGTTCATTTCTCCTGAAGTGTCGTGTCTTCTCTTGGGCCTGAGGTCCAAGTCTTCCTCAATAATCTGGGCATCCATCAATATGCCCTCGAAGGTAGTAGTGCGACGTCCCGAGGTGTGAGACTTGATCTCCCTTTGTCAGCCCCTTTCTGAACTTTCGGGCCCTATCTCCTGGATCTTGAATCATCGATGGCGCAAAATGACTCAGGCGGCAAAACTCCGCGGCGTACTCATCGACTGACATACACCCTTGGACCAAGTCATGGAACTGACTCTCCAAGGCTCCCAGGGCAACATCAGGAAAGAACTTCTCCTTAAAGAGATCCCTGAAGGCCTCCCAAGTAAGTCCCCCGATAATGAGTCTCGGCTCAGTGCGAAACCACGTCAGCGCGATGTCAAACATCTGACTGCCGGCGGCCTCGATCTGAAGAGTCTCCGGAAGCTGTGCTAAGCACAAGTTTCTCTTTATGTCCTCTAGCCAATCATCGGCGTAGAGTATCCCCTCAGTACCCTTGAACTCCCGAGGCATCATCCTCTTGAAGTCCACGATAGTGCCCGGCCTCTGGTGGTGCTGGCCAGGATGCTGATGCTGCCGTGCAACTCTCTCCACAGCCTGGAGAGCCACCTGATGAGCATTCTCTATGCTCACCCTCATCAGCTCGGTCTGGGCTTGGTGCGCCTCCGCCTGCACCCTCTGAGCCTCCGCTGACGTCCTCTGGGCATCAACCATGCCCTGGATCAGCGCGAACATCTGTGCCCCATCAACGAGCACACCTTCGGGAAACAGAGTCGGTGGTGGTGGAAGAGGCTCCGTCACAGCTGTGGCAACCCTCTGAACAGGTGGGGGAGGAGGACCCCCAAAAAGTGCAGATACTCCCACATGCACAAGAGATGTAGGAGGTACTACAGATGTCTGTCCAACAGGTCGAGTGGTGGCAGACCTCTCTGAAGCTGCTGCTCCCAGTCTCAAGGACCTGGTCTTTGGCGGCATCCTGAAGACAGATTGAAAAGGATCAATTAAGGTAATAGGCACGATATCATCAAGGAAGAACAAAAAAAATTCTAAAGGAAGTAATCATTAAGAATAGCATTATAAGGATCAGAAATTTCCTAATTGTGATTGAGCATATTCTTGACCTAAATCCTATTTCCTAAAGTAGGCTCGTAGCAATACTCCAAGAGAGCACCACTACGATATCGCTCTAATGCGAATCTAGACCCTGCATGAGCTACCACTAAAAATGTGTCACGACCCAAATCTCAGTTCTAGAACAATGATACATAAATAAGACAGTCTAGATGCCTGTAGGTGGTATCTCCTCTAAGATGGAAAATTCCTCTAGAATTTTTGGTACAAAATCTCCCTATGCTCCCGGGACATAGTGGGTAGGACAGAAGTCCTCCAAGTCCTCTGAAAAATATTATCCAGTCAGGATTGGAGCGAAGCACAAACACTAAACAACAGTTTCATTTATGTTGACAAAAGCTATAAAATAGTGTAAGGAAATACAAGATGAAAAAAATACTGGAAATATAGAATACTAGAGAATATGTAATAAGCAATAGAACATCTAGCAATAAATAAAAATATAAGTGAATGCTAGAACAAGTGAACTGAAATAAAGAATAAATATCTGGCTATGTGTTTGAAATATCAGTTTATTATGTGATCGGCTTAGGACGAGATCAGGCTTGTTATATATGATTGGCTATGATACATGTGAGGTCAGGCTAACCATCTGGTTAGCTATGATGTGAGCAATAGTCAGGCTAATCATATATAACAGGCTATGAGGCATGTAAATGGTCAGGCTACACCCGTCGTGATATGAGGGGTGAGCTATGCTGCATGTAAGGTGGGGTATGATCACATAATCTACTAATATTTCCCCATCCCCAGCTAGCACGATAGATTTCAATCACGACTTCTTGTGACAGGTATCTAGGATGCTAACCCGTGTATCCACAGTATCAGAATCAAGTATACTATACAACTAGAATTATAGAATTAATCAACAAAAATGAAAACTGTCAGAGAATGTACTCGCCTGTGATCCTGAGGAATGTGCGAGGATCAATGTCCAAGGCAAAATCACAATGACCTAATTATGGAATATCAATGTTAAAATACTGAAATAAAGGAATAAGCATGTTTAACTAATTAAACACGAGGCTTCTAGGTCATGTCTAAGTCCATACTAGGTTAACTAGGACCATACTAGGTCTATACCTTGTTACTCTAGACCTTCCATGTTAATACTAAATAATATTTACATACTAGACTATTAGTATAAATATAACTTGTAAACCCCCTCAACCAATTTAGGGTAAATTGAATTAAATCGAGAGACTAGGATTAAATTGGATTTAATCTTGAATAAGGTACGTCAAATCTTATGCCTTATTTCCCCTTACCGTTGCTACAAGATTTGGACACCACACCAGTAGTTATCTTCCTCCCAAGGTCACGAACATTTAGTAGACATGCCAGACTACCCCTCCTGACCATTGTGTAACCTTAGATACTCGTCATTGCGTCGCATCTTAACAACGCGATATTCGGGTAAAGAGAACGTCTAGGGCACTGCATTTAATTAATTAAGTTGAGGCCAATCTCACCTCAAACAGAACTTAACAAAGCCCACATACACTCTTTCTTTGGACCAGTCCTACCTCAACAAAGTCGGACAGGCCAAGTCCCTAGGCCAGCCCATCAATTCCCCATATAAATATACATGCTCCTTATATTAAACCCTAACTCATTATTCATCACCCTCCCTTCAAACCCTAGCCGATCTCCCCACCTCCAAACTGAGCCCTCACTCCCTCCGGCTTCACAACCACCCCACCATCCACCTAAAACCGCCACTACCACTGCTCGAACGTCGCCTGACACCACAGCACTGCCCTCAGGTCACCGGACCACCACCCTAACCGCCATCACTGATCCCGCATTAAAACCTGACCCCTCGTTCAAAATCGACTGCCCCGGTTCCCGACGACCGCCTCCGACACCCTCGATCACCCTGCCAGGCGGAGTGCCACCTTCCCCGTGGTCGACAGTCACCCCTGCGCCGCCTTGGCCCTGCACTCGCCACTTCCCAGAGCTGCTGCTACTGCGGCTACCGCAGTTGTTATTCCAGCCGCTACCGCCGCTGCCTTTCTCGTCGGACACAGTCGGAGCCCCACCACTCGGCGAAGGACGATCAGCCAGCGAGGCGACCCTTGTGCAGCCTACTAGGTATTCACCCTTTCTCCTAGTATCGTGTTTGTTTATGATAGTCGTGTCGTCGTGTCAAAAGATTTTAGTCTTGGACACAACTTTGTTAACCCTAAATTATATATAGAAGGGCAAGATGATTTACAAAACTTAGAATTTGTTAGTAACTAGCAAATACCTTAATCCCGGGACCTGTCATCGAGGAGTAGCATTTTATCTGGACATATGGACATAAACCAAGTATGATGAATATAGAAACCAAGGACAAGTATTCGCACAGAGCAGAAATAGTTGTCAACCTATAACTAAATAATTATTGTCTCAAGGCATATGATAACCGAGGACAGAACACGTGTACACCCTAGCTACGTGCACACGTGACGCTGTATTCGAGCAGCCGTGAACTTACGACAGTATTCAAGTATAGCGTTGTAGTCGTGTATATTTAATGTTTAGTGTCTGATGTCAGTATTTGTTATATTATATTGTATGTCTAGGGTCTTTGGATCAGCCAGAAGATGCTACAGGAGCAGGCTATTGGCATCACAGCTTTAAGACCCAGGCAAGATACCTTTCCATATTTACTGTTTAATTTAAATTATACATATGTTATATTATTCTTGTTGCTTTATTTCATATGATTGTGTGCGTCCGAGATTGACTCGGGTGCAGTCTACGGTTGCGTCGATGATTTGTATACTTGACCTAGTCCTTAGCAGACTCACCATAGTTAGGAGGATACGTTGATATCTTCCAAGACCTGACACTTTTACACGTATTCACTGTGATATTCATATTGGGATGCGGGTCCACGTATTCGATTAGCTATCGGTGCGTGTGACATGCATCACAGTTAGTACGTAACTCAAGATATTTTATTTGTAGAGACTGACATATAGTTACGTGGTATACACGTCGAGTATTCGACTAGTGTATTTACATTGGGCGGGGAGGACAACTAGTAGGCATGTGGGGTACACACATTGGAGCTGTGATTTCGGAGAAACCACGGACCTAATGACTTCTTTTATACTGATGCCACGTTCTTCGGAGCGATATGGACAATATACTATACTGATGCCACGTTCTTCGGAGCGATATGGACGATATACTGTACTGATGCCACTCTCTTCGGAGTATGGACGTTATGCCTACACCTACCCATATGTACCAGCATTGTCCTCACATTGCATTCACTTAGATGGTTAGCACACCCTTATTGTATTTATTTTATTCAGTATTTATATATGGCATGTTTCTATGAATCTTGTTATATGGCCCAAGATAGGAGACGAGGTTCGCTATCGCAGAGGAGCTAGAGGTGCTACCTTCAGAGTTCCCGTGATAACTTGGTAGTCCTTCTGCCTAGGATTGGGAGCATCATTATCTAGTCAACCAATGCCCTAGTCATCATCTTTTATCTATCATTTCAGTATTTTACTTCGTCATAGTAGTGGGTTTGTTCCCACCAGACATTATTGGTTGTACTATGCTATCTTGAGACTGGTGTTTATCTTCCAACAGTTTATTTAGTACTTCTTGCTGTTTATATTGTGGATGAGATTAGATTACCTGTTGTTGACTGATATTGGACATGTTAGTATTTTAGGATAACGTAGCACTCTTCGCTAGGATCCATTAAATTGGGATATCCTCGAAGACGTAACAACTGGCTATTGCTACGTGACCTGGTCCCGTGTACTTTTGGGACTGGGGCGTGACATGGTTTTAGTGGTGGCCCATGCATGTCTACTTTGTCGCTTGTGGTATGATAGCATGCCCAGCGAACCTGCAATAGGATAGAAATTACTAGATCTTATCCACTCTGATTACGTTTTTTTGAACTTCCTTTGTGTTACTTCTAAATATCTGCATCCTGTTTGTTTGATTCCGTACTCTTTTAATGAAATCCTGCCTCTTGCAGCAAGATGAACTTACGCAGTGGACGAGGAGCACCCAGTGCCGTGGTGCCAGACAACACCATCCAAAGAGAGGAGGTACCCCAGGGGCTACCTGGAGGGCAACCACTGCCACAGGCCCCGCTGATACATTGGCACGAGACTTCTCAAGATGATCCTACCCAGCAGCCCAAGGGACAGACTTCACAGACGATCCCCACACCGCATTTTGAGGTCCAGACTTCGGGAGCTACACCGATACCGCAGACCGAGAGGCTGACATCTAAGGAGACACCTACCGCTCAGCCAGAGGTTCCATTACCACCACCTCCACCTTATACACCCCAGATGCCACAGTTAGATGGACAGCCACAGTTGCTCCAGTTCTTCCAGACTATGGTGCAAGCACAGTGGCATCAGACTGAGATATTAAGATAGAGTTTGATAGCAGTACTAGAAAGGACACCTGTCACAGCACCAGTACCAGCACCTGCACCAGCCCAGACAAGTGGCACTGTAAGATGGTTCCGACAGATGGGACTAGATACTTTCTCGGGCAATAAGACAGTAGAGCAGATCTTCGATTGGGTCGCCAACACGGAGATGCTACTAGAGGCTTTATAACTGCACCCAGACCTTTGGATGACCGTGTAGAAGCATAAAAAATATGCTGGATAGCTCTACGCAACATGGTAATGCAGGGCAGCGTAAGCAGGGGACCTCAAGGCCATCAAGAGTGCAACAGAGCTTTTCCGCTGAGCACGACATAAAATATGAGGGGACCATCCGCGTAAATGCAGTATGTCCAGGCCGCTTCAGCGTAGACGGGGTGCTTCATCGCCTCCATGGCGTAAAACTCATCCACTTTCATAGCAGCGTTAAAGCGTACGAGGAACGCTTCGTCTTCCCCGAAATGAACCTGTCAAGTCACGCAGTGAAACTGACATCTGACTCCTGACAAAAAGTGCTGCACGGCTACCCAGACGACGACTGAAAAGATGGCAAACCACTCGGGACGTGCCCCCCAGTATGATGGCGGATCTCTGCATTTAATGCAGAGGATTTGATTAAAACCGTCATTTACTGACATCCCCTCAGCGGAGACTGCTTTTACGCATACAAGGGGATACGCTACCTTGTTTTACACAGGCAAACGTGAACTGTTTACGCTCTGCGGAAGACAAACAGACTGCCACGTCAAAAGCTGCTCTTCGTACAGGGCTCGAGGCATGTCTCTGCACCGAATGCTCAGAATGGTGGCAGGCCTTCGGAACACGCCTCGATAATTAATGATGATGGCGGATCTCTGCATTTAATGCGAGAGATTTGATTATATCTCTAAGAGCCGTAATTTTGGCTAAAGACGTCCACATCACCTCGGCTTCTACACCCATTTAGCTTCTATGCTCGTTCGGCTTCTATGCTCATTCAGCCTTCTGTGCTTATTCGGCTTCTATGCCATCAGGCTTCTACGCCTACTCGGCTTCTATGCCTACTTGGCTTCTATGCCATGGTGACAGACATTGGCTTCTACGCCAACCTCTTCTACACGGGGGATACCTACCTACGTGGCTTCTACGCCGTGATCTTCGTAGCGATTATACGCGTTTTGTTCCTTAGTTGGACCCGCATCACACGCTCATTCAAAAGGTCATCTATACGCAGGCTTTGGTTATTTTAACCATTGTGTAAAAGGGTGCTGTACTTTCCACTACTCGGTTTCCACACCGATTGAGTGGTTACTGTCACCAAAACTCTATAAATAGAGACCTCTATCAACAGAGGAACAGGTGGAGACTTTAAAAATCAAACAAGGTCAAAACTTTGAAAGAAGATCGAACCACGGGTTGAAACATTGGAGATTGAGGAGAGGTCGAAGAGTCTTTGAGAGAGAGAGAGAAGCATCCAGAGCTCAGGCAAAGAGTAGCGATCGACGACATTGGCATCGTGCATCCATCCTCTTTCGCCACCTATGAAGCTGCTTTCCGTCTTCCACGGCACTTCTTCACCATCGTGTAGTCCAAGGGCTAAAGTGACCGACTGCAGATCAGACACCTATAGCAATCATCTACCCAGATTAAATAAATTGTACTCCCACATCCTCGTATAGGATCAAATTGTACAAGTTTATTTGTAAACCAAAGAAGGCGGGTTTCGTACAAACCTCGTATCATATATATTTCGTTCTTTCGTTTAATACCACAAACAAGATGGCGACTCTGCTGGGGAGGTCTTTCTCTTCTGATGAGGAAGCGATTGCTCAACACAATGCGGTATCCGTGGGATCCGTAAAGAAGATACTGGTCGTCCAGTTCGACCAGTCTGCCTACTAAGATATACTTCGGACGGGGGGTAGCTCTCACTCTCTCTGTACAAAATAACAGGAAGCTGCGCAAGGTCTGGATGCCCAAGACATCCTCTACCATTCCTGTGGACTCTCCGATCTCTCCGACCTCTCCGATCTCTCCGACCAATGAGGTTGTAGCATTGCTCCCTCCGTGCCCTGTACGTAAAATTCAGTCTTCCGCTACGCGTGGTATAGACGAAACTTCCGGCAAAGCCTCAGCGCTAACCCAGAAGTATCCACTGTGCTCTACGCGTAGAAACCAGTCTCCCGCTACGCGCGGTACAGACGAAACTTCGGGTAAAGTCTCAGCGCTAACCCAGAAGTATCCACTGCGCTCTACGTGTAGAAACTATTCTTCCGCTACGCGCGGTACAGACAAAACTTCGGGCAAAGCCTCAGCGCTATCCCAGAGGTCTCCACTGCGCTCTACGCGTAGAAACCAGTCTCCCGTCCGTGGCGGAATAGACAAAACTTCTGATGATGCCTCAGCGCCAAATCGGAAGTACAAAGCACGCTCCGCGCGTAAGACAACATCTGACCTCTACGGGGAACCAGATGACACCCGTGATCTCCGCAAGGGAAAGCAAGCGACGAGCTACTTAACTTCTCGGCATTCACGCCAGCAAGGGAACAATCTACCCGCCCTCCAAATTACGCAAGAAGATGATGGCCGCCTGAGGACATCCTCAGCCTTACGCCAACCAGAGCGAAGCTCGAAATTACGCCAGGTGAAGTCCCTAAGTGTACAGAAGGCTCGATTGACGAAAAGATGCGCTCCTCGAAGATTATCTGCTACCCAGATAGCCAATCTGTTGTATACGAGTGGCACAAGGAAGACTATGGTCCCCATCATCCGCACGCTTACCAATGGGAACAGGAGGAACAAGCCATCATCTTCTTCTTCTGCAACTTCTCCTGACCTGCGCAAGTATCTAATCCAGAGACGCAATGAGAGGGAATCTTCCAGCATGGCTATTACGCCTCCTAGCGAGCACTGTTGTGATGGTTACAGGATTGTAATTAATTGCTGCTGTTCTAAAGCAAAATAGCCAGTTTTTGACCGACTGAGCTACTCTCCATCTTTCCTAGAAGAAGAGCCCACGCATGCATCTGTGAACATGGCTTCACATATACCTAGAGGAAGCTCAGGCTCAAGACGTCCATCCTCTGGAACTCCGAGCCGAAGGAGATTCAACATACTCCTCAGAGACACTGAAGGCGGGGTATTCCAGAACACTCGTTCGAGGTCACAACAACTGACTTCATACTCCTCTGATTCCGACGCTGGGGGTCGCCATTCTCCCGAATCAAATACTGAGAGTATAGAGTCGACTTCTGCAGCGACCTATACACATCCTTCGACGATGCCCAGAGAAATGGGAGTATACGCCATTGGAGATGAACATGAGGAAGCTTCGCCGTCAGGAAGCGAGGAACAGCACATCACTACACTGGAGACGTCTCTGAAACAAATACAATCCATGATGGAGAACATGCACCAGATGATGCTAACTCAACAGGCGGCTGCTATGGCTCAAACATCAGTCCCGCTAGCACAGATACGTGTGGGGGTGGACTTGCCACCATCCAACACGGTCCAAGAACCTGCTCTAGATCAAGAGTCAGCTGGTCCCCCACTTCCTCACTCGGAGAATGCATTACCTCCTGCGGGAGTCATGATACAACCGACTCTACACCAATCTGTGGTCTCGCTACTGGCTGAAAATCCGATGCAAGCAGTACGGGAGTTAAAATCCCAATTCGATGCCTTGAAGCACAAAGATCAGCTCAAGAAATTGGGAATCAACCAGCCTTACCCGGCTATCTGGGAAGAGGTCCCTTTCCCTCCAAGATACAAACCTCAGACTATGGCTCTGTTCGGGGGGAAAACATTGCCAAGTCAGTACATGAACTATTTCAGTATGATGACGGTGTTGCTACAAGGGAATGACGCCCTCCTCACTCGGGTGTTCAAGGGCTGTCTCTCAGGAGTGGCTTACCAGTGGTACCGCAGCCTGGCAGACAACTGCATTACTTTCTTCGAAGACTTCAAGGCTTTATTCTTCACACGATTCTATGAGGGAGGAATGGACATGTCTATGTCCTCTCTCATCGAAGTCAAGCAGAAGGAAAAAGAGGACGTTCGTACCTTCATCGAACGTTTTCGTCAAGCCACGCTACAGATGCCTCCAGGAGTTCCGGACTCTACGTTGGTGGACATTTGCAGGAAGAACCTCCTTCCTGTGGTCTCGGTATTCACAGGACCATATCTGTTCCACGACTGGCCCTCGTTCATCATCTCAGCAGTGGCCACCGATGACAACAGTCGCAAGGCACACGACAATGGCATTATGATCTCTACCTCCGACAGAGGCAAAAGGTCATCCCCCAACGGCGACCATCCTCGCAGTTCCAAAGGAAAAGAAGCTCTGGCAATCAATACGTCCAAACAAAAGACTGCGGCAACCACGCAGACGAAACCTGGGACTCCTAGGCCCATTGAAGTATACTCTTTCGACGACGACGATATTTCGAGTATATTTGAGTGTCTCGTCAAGAGTGGCAAGATCACCCTTCCGGAGGAGAAGCGGCCCAGTGAAGTCGGCAGTGCCAACAACCCCAAGTACTGCATCTTCCACAGATACGTACACCACCCGACCAAGGCGTATTATATACTGAAAAGGAAGATCCAGGGGCTGATCGATGTTAAGGCCATCACTCTGCATAACACCGAGAAGACGGTCACGGCCAATATGATCTCCCTACAATTTGGCAATATGCCTCCCTAGGAAGTCTCGGACGGTGTGACACCTATTTCCCGGACAACGATGAACATCGTCAATCTTTCTCCAGCTAGGGGTCAAAATCATGACCTGGTACTCTTAACCACCCGGCGAGGCGAGATCATGTAGGTTCATCCAGATTTAGTATCAAAACTCGAGAAAGAGACTAATGCTGCTAAGGCTAACTCTAGGAAGAACTCCAAATGCAAACCATGCCATATGGTTGCAACTTCTTCGCCATCAGACGAAGACGAGGCTTTGGCCGCAACCCGTTCAGGGAAAGCTTACCTCAAGGACTATAGAGCAAGTTCGAAAGATGCACCGGCAGACGCTTCAGCTATAGAGCCCGCCATACCACTGGCCGATCCTGCAAGACCGACTTCGGCGGACAAGGGAAAGCAAAAAGAAGTACGCTTCGATAAACCTGTGAAAAACATTCAAAACAAAGGTTTAGAGAAGCCATACAACTTTGACATCCTGGCCCAACTGGCCAATACAACAGCCAGGTTGTCCATCTTTGAGCTACTCAGGCTCTCCCAAGACACTCGTCTAGCCCTGAGTGAAGCACTGATACAGGCGGAAGCATACTTAACCCAGCTCAAGTCCCCTGACGAGGAACCGGTGGCGTGTCCTCAATGCCACAGTGTGATGGAGGTGGTCCCGAACATCACTTTCACACAAGATGACATACTGTTAAAATATAACAGGCATGACAGACCCCTCTATTACACCAGATACGTTAGTTTCATGGAGGTCGACCGGATCCACATAGATCCGGGATCATCAATTAGCATCATTCCTCATAGTCTGCTCAGACCGCTGAGGATTCCTACCAGCGAATTGGCTTATACCACCACTACAATCGTGGGTTTCAATGCCGGAAGAAGTAAGCCATTGGGGAAAATTCGCCTGAGGATCCAGATTGGCAACCTCAGATCGGTGGCTACATGCTATGTCATCGATTCAGAGGTATCCTACAACATTCTGCTGGGTAGACCGTGGATCCACGACCACAACAACGTTCCTTCAACTCTACATCAATGCCTTAAATATGTAGACGCCCAAGGAACAGTACAAATGGAGGTTTCTGACCTAAACCCATTTAAAGGAATAGAATCCTACTATTCCGATGCCATGTTGTACTCTTAAGACTACGCGGAGGAGGTGTCAGCCCAAGCAGAGAAGGAATCCCACCGAGAGCCTGAAGGACCCTCTGTCGAACAACCACTGTCAATCAGAGTGAAAGGGCGAACTACTCGTCCAAAAGCCATGGAGCCTATGGCTATCCACCTGAACAAAACCAGGTCAGAAAAAGGGGGTGATCCTCTAGTGATCACTTTGAGACAGGAGCCTCCACCCTTGGTCATCAACCTTCGGCGCAACAAGCAACCGACTGATGTAAATGCAACCAGGAACGGAGTTCCAAATGATAATGAACATCCTCTTTTCCAGTATATCGACGCTCAGATTCCAAATCAAGAATCCTCTTCCCATGACGATATAAAACCTATAGCGCAAAAATTCTTGGAAGCTATAGATTCCTATCATCCATACATATGGGAAGTAGCGTCATCATCCAATGTCGTCGCGACATATGGACCCCATGAGGACTCTATCTTCATTGTTCCGCCTGCCCGTAGCAGTCAGCATTCAATAGTCTTCGGCCGAACGTGCAATGAATCGACTATACGAGAAGATTCCTTCAATGACAATGCTGGTGAAATACAAGTTCACAGGTACAGCCCGCAAGCCTTAAAGATCATGCAAAATATGGGTTATGACTTGAAACTGAAGCCAAGTCTCAAATATGGGAAAGACAGACGAATACCGCCGCACGGCAATCCCCACTATCAACAAACTCGTTTCGGGTTAGGGTATGCCACCTCTCTTACGACTTCCAAGTCAGATGAGGGATCGGGATAGTCATTTTAGTTCTCATTTTTGGAGGAGTTTGCAGGCGAGTTTGGGCACCCAGCTCAAGTTCAGTACTACATATCATCCCCAGACAGATGGGCAGTCTGAGAGGACTATTCAGACTCTCGAGGATATACTGTGCACCTGTGTACTAGATTACGGAAGATCTTGGGAGGACTATCTCCATTTGGTAGAGTTTGCTTACAATAACAGCTACCAGGCTAGTATAGAGATATCACTATTTGAGGCTATGTACGGTCGGAGATGTCGTACTCCCTTGTCATGGGACAATATTAGAGAGAGAGTTTTGCTAGGGCCAAAGATGGTTGTGGATGCAGTGGAGAAGGTTAAGCTGATCAGAGAAAGACTTCGAGTGGCGCAGGACAGACAACGGCATTGGGCTGATAGCTACCGGAGACCTTTGGAGTTTGAGGTCTAGTTTTAGATTTTTGTCTTGTTCTTGATATTGATTGTTTATTATAGATTAGGTTCTTAAGGTTGAGTTTTGTTCTAGGTTGGTGGTTTGGTGTTTCTGAGGATTTCTCCTATACGAGGCACGATTTATTTCGATGGTAGCAGAAAACTTAGTCCGCGATTCATCGGACCTTTTACTATTCTCGAGAGGGTCGGTGCAGTTGCTTACAGACTAGAATTGCCACCTGTATTGGAGGGAGTGCACAATGTGTTTCTTGTGTCACAGTTGAGACGGTACGTGGCGGATCCTAGTCACGTGTTGGATCACTCAGAGATAGAGGTGGGCCCTACCCTTAGCTATCCAGAGCAGCTAGTTGAGATTCTGGATCAGAGAGAGAATGTGCTGAGGAACCAGACTATTCCCTTGGTACGCGTCGTATGGAGGCATCACTCTCCGGGGGAGTCTACCTGGGAGAGAGAGGATGAAATGCGAGAGCGTTATCCATATTTGTTTGTGCCTTGAGGTATGTTCTTTCCTGTTCATTTCTGTTCTGTTCTATTTTATTTTTTGGGGGTAGTTTCATCTTTGAATTTCGAGGACAAAATTATTTTAAGAGGGGTAGACTTGTCACTACCACATTTTCTAGAAAGAGTATTTTAGTCATTTCATAATTAATTAAATATTATGCATATTATAAATTATTTATTATATTATTTATTTATTATTAGATGTTAGTCTATTATTTTGGACTTGTGTTAGTGGACCTAACTAGTTTAGATTAGATCCATGGACCAACATTTAAATCTAGTTAGAATTGAGTCCAATTAAAAATCCATTCATTAGGAGGATGATTAATTAAGTTAAACCCATTAGACTAGAATCTTCCCTCCTTAATTATTTCTTTATGAGAGGCCCCAAGGGGTATTTTAGACTTTGCATAGTAGCTTGGGGAGGGGGCTAAGGGGGCCGGCCATATAAAATAGAAGGAAGAATTTCTCTCTTATTATTTTTATTTCAAAACTAGATCTAGAATTTTCTCTTCCCAATTTCTTTATTCCCACACCAAATTTCTTCCCAATTCTTTCCCAAATCATCATTGGAGGCTATTGAAGTAAGGATCTATAAGGAGGAAGCAAGGATCTACAAGGACAAGCAATGATCTACAAGTTGAAGGCTCTTTTCACCTAATTTGGAAGTTTTATTAGGAATCCATCTCCCAATAGGTACAATTTAGTTTTTCCTCTTCAATTAGACTCTAAATCTATGATTTAATTATAAGGAACCACCCCATATGATAAAGCTATCCATATGAATTGGAATTAGGTTCATAGGAGGCCTATGGAGAAAGTTATGTGATATTTTATATCAATTTTAGGGGAATTTCGAGATTGACATATCTTGTGTTTGTCAATTGGTTAATTGGACCAAATTGACATGTGTTTGATTGTGTGTGTCTAGTATCGTATCTACAATTAGATACATGTAGGCCGTATCCTGATAATTTGGAGATACGGGTTGATTTGGGAGTTTTCCTCCGACACGGTGGTTTGTGCATGTCATATTTTGACACGAATACGTAAAGACATACCTATAGATAAAATGATCTTTTTGGTTTGTTCTGTGTTTTTTGATCTCTCATGGCTTTCGTCCAAAGCTTACGAATGCAAAGGCCTGGGGGCCGTTACAGGCGATCATCAAAGCCGATTTTATCTGTATATTTAACTCTTCGTATTATTCATAAATACTATCTTATACTTGCTCATATCTTTTGGGGTATTTTTGGTGGTATTGTGGACTCGTATCACAAGCGTATCATAGATCTAGTGTGATATGGGTGCGATGCACTCCACGTGCTTGTTTTCGTGCATTTAACATACTTGTTTATAGCCATTAGTGGTATATAATTGTATGGTTATATATATATATATATATATATATATATATATATCTATATATATCTCCCATATATATAATATATATATATATATATATGTATATATATATATATATATATATATATATATATATATATATATATATATCCACAACTCCCATATATATATATATATATATATATATATATATATATATATATATATATATATATATATATATATATATATATATATATATATATATATATATATATATATATATATATATATGTGTATGTGTGTGTGTGTGTGTGTGTGTGTGTGTGTGTGCGCGCGCGCATATAGATAGATATAGTTATGTATTTATATGTGTTTATGTGTGTGAGCGAGAGTGTGATGTTTATATGTATATGTATATATATATATATATATATATATATATATATATATATATATATATATATATATATATATATATATATATATATATATATATATATATGTTCATAGGTGTTTGTGTGTGTGTGTGTGTGTTCATAGGTGTTTGTGTGAGTGTGTGTTTGGGAGGGGTCGGGCAGTGAGCATCAACTGAAGCATAGTGTAGTGAAGCATAGAGCAACAGCAGCTGCAGCATCATGCAGACAGTGCAACAACTAGTACTGCACGAGCAGCAGCTGGCACTGCACGAGCAGCAGCAGCAACTGCAAGCTGCAGCAGCAGCAACTGCACGAGAAACAGCAGCAAATGCAGCAGCAACAGCAAGTAGAGGCCAACAACAAGAGTTCGATGCAACATCCAATAGCAGCGATAACAACATCTAATGGGCAGCAGTGTATCAGAGCATGGGCAATAGGTAAGTAGTTAGTTTGGTTAGTTAGTTAGTTGATATTTTAGTTATCTTGAGGAGTAGTAGTTTAGTTAGTTAGCCTTGTTAGTAGTTATGTATGTATGTATATTTTGATATCTAGTAGTTAGATATAAATATATACTTATGTATCTCTAGTTAGTGTTATGCATGGAGTTGTATGTGTATATATATTTATATGTATTAGTAGTTAATATAGTTAGTAGTATGGTATTAATTAATGCATGATAGTTTATAATTTAGTATATTGGGTAGTTAGTATATACTAGGATTCACATTACCTTGTGATACCAAGGTAATGCCAAGGTATTGATGGATACTCAAGGTATTGGGTTGATACTCAAGGTATTGGGTTTGAGTATCCGGATAGGTGTGTAGTGGTACGATACCGCATTGGTTCAAAGCCAAGGTATCCACTTAGCATTAGTTTAGTTAGTAATATTAAATATTGTTGATTGAATATACATATTATGATATTTTTATATCTTTAACTTGTGTATCTTATGATACAATATTCTATTGATTTCCTAGTATAACTAGTGTAGCCTAGTTACATAGTGTATGGACCCAATATCTTAGAGATAGACTCATGCAACCTAGAAATAGCTAGTTTGATTAAGTTTGACCAATTTAACTTAGAGTTGACCTAGTTTGATTATTTTGACTTAGAAATAATTTTATGACCTAGAAGTTGACTAGTTTAACTTATTTTTATTCTGAAACCTGATATTAATGTAATATTTCATATCTAGGTCTTCGAGGCATCGTACCGGACATTTGTGATACTGTTCATCGAATTTTAGGCGAGTACATTCTCTTGGGAGGTGTTCAAGGACCTCTTCAAGAGGAAGTTCTTTGCTCGTGAAAACAAGTTAGACTTGGGGAGGCAGTTTGAGAGCCTTATTCAGGGGAGCATGTCTGTGGAAGAATACATCGCAGATTTTGGTAGGCTGAGCCAATTTACAGAGTATTTGGTGAGGGAGTCGGAGGTTCGAGCTATCCATTTTTACGAGGGTCTGAAATGGGAAGTAAAGATCCTCATTTCGTTTTTTTATGAGACCTACTCGGAGATACTTGTGGAGGCACGCAAGTTTAAGCGGGAGTTGGGTTTGAAACCCAAGAGAGATCACGATTCTTTTCTAGGGGCTAACTGTAACCTCCGATTTCCAATTTCCAAATAATTAGATTTTAATTTATTTTAAAATATCAAGTTTTATAAAATATTTCTCTTTGAAATTTTTATTTGGTTTTGAACAATGTTTGTTTGTAGAAGGTAATTTATAATCTTGTATAAAAAAAAAAAAAATCATTTTTCATAAATGTCGCTTTCTTATAAAATAAGTACATAAATAATAATATATATATATTTCTAGTTTCAAATATTTATTGGCTTGAATCATAAAAATTATTGTTTTAACTAAATATTTATTTAAAAGACTAGTTGATAAAATAAAATAAATTTTTATTTATTGGGATAGTAAATAAATAAATGTCATACTTTCTAAGATTTTGCAAAATGTATTAATTAGTAGCTAATTGGAAATTAGCTAGCCTTCCTAAAAACATTTTCTGAAATTATAATCTTTATTTTTATTTTTTACAAGTTGCCATTTCCCATTAACTAGCCCACACCCTCATTTTTCCCACATGAGAAACCCTTTTATATTTAATTCTGGGCCATTCATTATTGGGCCAACCCGCAACCCTTTATCCCACACCATCTCTCCCTATTTAAGTCCCTCATCACAACTCCCTAGAAACCCTAGCTAGCCCCCAAAATTCCCAAAGCCAAAGCCACCACCATTTTTGTGTGCTCGTGTCCGTGTGTCCAGCATCACCGTGTCAGCCGTGATGGCCTCGGGTCCGACCCCGGGTGTCCTATCGTATCCATTTATTTCTTGTGTCCGGTTACAACTTTACAACCTGATTTTCGTGTCCGACACACCCGGACATAACCCCCACACCACAGCGAACACCCACCCCGTGTCCAACACCCGGACACGCCCACAGAGCATCATCCCCGTGTCCGGCAGACCCGGACACGACCCCCTGACACACCCAGAACCCTAAACCTAACCCTAACCCTAGAACAGCTGCCGGTGGCCGCCCAGATCCGCCGAGAAGTTCCCGCCGACCGCCTCGGATCTCCTCGGGACGAAGCCGTCGACCGCCTCCTCGATCTGGCCCGCTGTTGAGTCGAACAGCCGCCGCTGGAACCGAGCACCGCAGCCCTCGACCGCTGCCGCCGCCTCAGACCTCGAGCCGAGTCGACCGCCGCCTCGGATCCGCCTCGACCTCGCCGAGCTTCGACCGGGCGCAGCCGCCTCGAAGCCGCCGCTGCCCTCGAGCTCCACGCCGCTGCCCTCGAGCTCCACGCCGCTGCTCTCGAGCTCCACGCCGCCGCCTCCTCAGGACGAGAACGCCGACCACCGTGTGACCTCGACGGAGCTCCCACCGCGCCGACCCCAGCGAACCCCGCGCCGACCCCGGCGAACCCCGCCCCGCGCCGACGAGAACCCCATCGTGAGCCTCCGCCCCTTTCTTCTTCTATTCTGTGACCTAGAGTTTAGTTAATATAATTAGGGATGTATTAATTAATTTAGTTAATTAATAATTAGTTTAGTAAATTTATAATTAGTTTAATTAACTCAAAATTGGTTTCATTAATTCATAATTAGTTAATTAATTAATAAAATTAGTTTATTTTATATAATTAGTTATTTATATAATTAGTTTATTTTATATAATTAGTTATTTATATAATTAGTTTATTTTATATAATTAGTTAATTGAATTTATAATTAGTCTAGTAAATTAATGTAATTAGTATAGAAATTTCATGTAATTAGGGTAGTTAATTATTTCTTAATTAGTTAATTAATTTGTTAATCAGGAATTTAAATTTTAATCAGTAGTTAATGTAATTAGTTTAGTAAATTTATATATTTAGTTTGGTAATATATATAATTAGTTTAGTAAGATTTAATTAGTTTAGTTTTAATTAGTTTAGTAATAAATATCAGGATTTTTGATTATGTGAACAAATATATTGGATTCTACGTAAATTCTGATTTTTATAAATAAACCTTTAAATTGTAATTTTGTTAAAAAGGGAAGTTTAACAATTATTGTTCAAATATTTTCGAAATGATTTGTATTCTAGTATATGTATTTAATTTGGTATCTATGTATATATTTTTAGTATATGTATATAATTATTTGGTATATATATATACTTATATATATATATATATGTATATATGTATATATATTGTTGGTATAATTATACATATATTTAATTGGTATAATTTTATGTAGTATATGTGTAATAAAACGTATTTTTATATATGAATTAATTGGCATCTGTATATATATGGTATAAAGTGGAATTGGTAAATTAATATTAGTATGTTTAAGAATGATGGTGACAATATATATATATGTATATTTTAAAAATGTACTTTGCACACATATGTTATGGACGTATTTTGATATATGTTAATATATAAATGTACGTATTTTAGTAAATATACAACTATAGCTAGTAATTTATATTGGTATATATATTTGATATATGCATATATTAGGTTAAATTCTTTTTAGTATGTATACAAGTATTATTTATTTTAAAGTATATTTTTACACATATCTACTATTGTTGTTGATGGAAATTATAATATGATTAATTGGTAAATTACTAGGTGACCCTAGTTGACTAGTGCCATACCTGATAGAGCCCCTGAGTTCATGTATTTGTGATGTGTTAGTGTAGCACCTGATGCAAATGTTGTATTGATATATTTTAGGACTGTTGCATCCTCCAGACGATACTCTGGGACAGGATATTGGTTTTACCAGCTAAGGACCCGAGGCGAGTACATTCTCTGATTAGTTTCTAATTTATGATATCTCCTATGTTCACTGTATCTAGTGTAAATATCCATGTCTTGACACGTTGGTTACACGGATTGGTATACACGGATCTCGTCATGAGATGTTATTCCTTATTCATGGTGTAGCTTGTACAAGACTTGTTTTCCTTGTTATCTTGTGCATATACAGACACTGATTCCCGGGGAGATTTGCTACCTTCCTAGGGAATCCCATGCCATAGCGTACCATGATTGGATCTACTATACCAGTCGGGGGTGGGGAGTATTTTAGTGTAGATATGTGATCATACCCAACTTTTCATGCATCATAGCTCACCCCACATCTCACGTCGGGTGCGACCTGACCATCTCCGTGCCTCATAGCTGTTACGTGTGATTAGCCTGACCTCTACATGCATCATAGCTAACCAACGGTTAGCCTGACCTTCGTGAATCATAGCTAATCACATGTAACCAGCCTGATCAAGTTCCCAAGCCGATCACATGTTAAAGCTAGTACTCACACACTTAGTCTTAGGTTTCTTGCTCATGGACATATTATTTCTTTTCCTGCAGTTACTTACAGTATTTCCAGTATTTCTTTCATTGTATATTTCTCGTACCTATACATGCATCTGGTATATTTCCATCTAGAACTGCTACATAGTTTATGTCATTTATATAGAACTGCTATTTAGAGATGTACTTTGCTCCTTCCTGACTGGAAAATATTTTTCCAGACTGTGACATTAGTAGACTGGTTCCGACACTTGAGGATTGGAAGTTAACGATTGCAGGTATGATTATTGTGTCATTAGACTTGTGATGTATTCTTTTATTTCTTTATTTTCCTATCGTGCTGTAGTTGTGATTGAGTATTTTTGATTTATCTTATGATATCCAAGTCTTCTTATGGAGTTGGATACTAGCGTGAGATGGTTTAGATAGTACTTGACCTAGACAGCGTTCTACCGCCGATGCTGTGGCGTAGGCTGGACGTACCCACGCTCTCGTGCCCCTAAACCGGGTGCGGGTCGTGACACGTTTTTAGTGGTGGCCCATGCAGGTCAGACTTCGCAAGTTGTGCGATGTCGTGGTAGTGCGACATCATAGTTGTACTACTGCGTACCTGCTATAGAATATAGGACATAGGATACTAGGATGAGAGAGGATACTCAATCACAAATTCTTGAGAGATTCCTGGGACGACTCCTTGAGAATCTTATTATAATTTCCAATTTAAATCTTTCCTTGTTTCCGTCCGCTCTCGCTTGTTGTTACTGAACTTGATTCTTGTTGAGCAGTTATTAAATTAAATCCTTGGTATCATTGTTGAGTTTGATTCTTGTTGACCAGT
The DNA here is from genome assembly GCA_036927795.1 of Iris macrosiphon. Taxonomy (NCBI): domain Eukaryota; kingdom Viridiplantae; phylum Streptophyta; class Magnoliopsida; order Asparagales; family Iridaceae; genus Iris; species Iris macrosiphon. The sequence goes on along the minus strand of JAYESA010000019.1, from coordinate 114,432,441 downwards.
TGTTAACTTTAATTCTTGGTATCGTTGTTGAGTTGATTTCAAATTGAGATGAATTTTACGGACTAAAATTTACGGTATCATCTGATGACATATATTGATGAGGACAGTGAGAAAGGTAAAAACGTCTACTTTGGTTATGGAACCTAGAGTTTATCGCAGCCATATTAGCTGTCGTGACGAGAACGTAGGAACCTAACTTGGATGTACATACTTTAGTTATGAGATTTAGAGTTCTCGCAGCCATACCGGTTGGCGTGGCGAGTATTCTAGATGACATGATTATAGGGTTGCATACCTTAGTTACGGAACCTGTCGTTTATCGCATCTATGCTTACTGGCGTGGCGAGGATTCTGTGTGTCATGATTTCGGATAGACGTATATGATTATCAGGTTGTATCTTAAATTGGTTCTTAAAGGTATCATCTCAAGACTTGTCTATTTCTGTTATTCCAGGACTTTGTTCCACCGCTTCTTTCTTTACTAGCAGTAAGGATACCTTCTGTCCTCAATTCAGTCTTGGAGCTCCTATTCCTTGAGGATTTCTTGTTAAGCATGGTAATTAGTGGCTTGTAATTTTGTTTGTGTCTTGTATTAGTATTGACTGTGTTGCTAGTGATTTGTAAGTGTTTCTTAGTTGGGCATGTGAGCAGTAGACTTTAATCTAGAGTTAGCCCTTAGCATAGTACCTTGTACCAATGATTCTAGGAGTAGTGTCATTAGAAACTGAGAGTTAAGGAGAGTATAGAGTATCAGTGATAGTTCTCAGAGTTAGTATCAGAGCCAATTACCCGTCCTGGGTAATCATGATTATGTAATTGAGTGATCTATGTAAACGATTAAGTATCCGGGAATTGTGTTAAGGATTTATGGAGCATGATGTCCAATTTGATGATTGATATCGGAAATGTTAAAGGTAAAGAAATGTATATGTATAAAGGGTTTAATGAGATGTCATAAGTAGAGAAATATCAGGATTAGTAATGGAAGTTGTGAAGCGTATCACGGATTAGTTTAATAGGCTTTAAAGGATTGAAGGAAATACATATACAACCATCGAGATGAGGAACCATACACATACCCATGAGAGTAAAGAAACATGAGTGTTATAGAGGATACAGGTGATCATGAGTCTAATGAGCTTGATGAGATAATCCATTAATGCAGCTAGTGATGTAATACCAAGAGTGCTAATGATTCTATATCGAGGATTAGTCAAGGATGACGTTAATAACAGTAAGCACTCTGTGTGTTGATAATTAGATGATATACCAATTGACATAAATTGAAATCATGAAAGAAAATACAGTTGATGATAACTTTGATCATTGGAGGTAATAGTGCAAGTGATTCGGGCAGTACAAATTTAGTACACTGTTCTAGACAATAGAGGTATTGAGTGCACCTTGAGTATCAGAGACCGTGAGCACTAATATGTACATTGAGGAGTTATAAATTAAAAGGTGGAAATGAATTTTAAATTTTCAGAATTTTTAAGGAGTTAAGATTTTATGTTGTTAAAATATTGAGGATTTAAATTTGATTCACTAAACATAGTTAAGGCTACAAAGATTTTAGAAGTGATTAAATTTTATTTCGATGTGAAGTATCTAATTTTGAGGAGGTATATGCATTTTATTTTAAGTTGATCGGGAAGTTAAACCTTGATGATTATTTTGAGGATTAATTTTTGGTAGATGAGAGATATGAATATTAATGTATGATTAGTTGATATGGGTGCCAGTGTACATGAATAGGAATTAGTTAGTGAATGTGCTAGAGTTAAGTGGTTGATAGCAGATACCGCAAGTACTATGTTAGCAGGTTCTTTCTTTTCCTTCCTAATGTTCTTTTCGTCTTTTGATTGATTGATTCCCTAGTAACGTGGTTTATATTCGTGATTTTCTTGTTAGAACTTAGCTAGTAGTGCACCCTAACAGAGACTGAAATACCATGACAAAAGATACATGACCTATATTTTTCTTAAGTTGCATGGCTGTAGGTAGAGTTTTCTTAAACCATGACCATTGGGTTTTGACCATAGCAAAGATCTGTGACGAGGTTATGACTGACAAAAAGAGACAAGAGGATTAAATTTGTGGATGAGCATTAAATTAAATAAAGAATTTAGGGGTTGTTATAACGGAGTTGATGGATCATCGATTTTATGAAAATCGAGGTATGATTGAAATTCAAGGACAAACATTAACTTAAAGGGAGAATTAAGAAATTCACAGAGCCAAAAATTTGAGGATTTATTAATTTTAAGGAGGTCTTGATATGATTGAATTGATTATTAAAAATTTAAAAAATTTGAGAGATTATCATTTTATCTATTTGATTGCAAGATAGAAATTTTATATAGTATGAATGTTGCATTGAAGATACTGGAAGCATCGCATCGTTGAGTATTTGAGGAAAAAGAAAAGCAGGAAATAAAATCGTAAATGGAATAGGGTCAAATTAAATTCTTGGGATGAGGAGTTAGATTGGAATAAGCATCAATTGAATTTGAGTTAGATGATTGATGAGTGTTTAAAATTAAATTTTGGGATGCAGATTTTTAAGTTTTATAAATATGCATTGATTGGATTTCAATTAAAACGATTGGATAGTAAAATTTTGTATTTAGTTATTTACTCAAAATTTGAGGGATTATGATACGACTGGAATTCAATTAAAATATTGAGGATTTGAGTAGTAAAATTTTTACATTGGGATAATAAATTCAGAGGATGAAAAATAAATAAAAATATATTAGTTCAAAACCCGGAAACATTATACATACGGATAAAGAAATATGGAATGAAATGAAGCTCATGGTAAAGAAGATTATAATATAATTGATTATGGGATCATATAATTGAAGGTCGTAAGGTAAGATCATGGTATATTGAGGTTGTGATTTAAATTAAACTCTTGACCATGACAGTAACATTTGAAATCGAAGAAAATAATCGAGGTATAGTTGATGTTAAGATAAACAAACTCGAATTTGATGATAAGGATTTTGGACATGTAATAAATTTTGATTCAGAAATTCTAAGACCTAATCTAATAAAGTTTGTGGAATTTGAAACTTTTATAGATATTAGTTAATGATGAATCACAAGATTGAGAAAAGTAAAATGAACGAGGATAAAAAGGAAGGATTATTTTCAGATGGTAGTAAAGACTACTCTTTTCTTTCTTTTTCCTAGAAATTAAGAAAGGCGATTAGATGTCTCTTGATTACATTCTGAAGGATGTATTTAAGTTTCTTAAATCAAATTGTCGACCATATCTTTCGAATTAGCTATAACTTTCATGTCTATATCATTCATTATACTGGGTCTTCCTTGGTTTAGTTACTTTGAAAAGGTAACGTGCATTATTCCAATTATCTGTTTTTTTCAGTGATCGTGTCTACTTCCCAAAACCTAAACCTTCTAGAGGATTCAAGGCCGAGCCATGATTCCTTCAAGCTATTCCCGTCTTAAACCATATTTTCTTTTCTTCATGTTTTCTTCTGTTTGGTAAATATTCTCCTTATAGAAATATTTTCTTCAATGATATATTCATCATTATGAACAACAAATTTTTCTATCCTAGTCATCCTTAAAATTTCGAGGACGAAATTTTTCTAAGGTGGATAGACTTGTAACCTCCGATTTCCAATTTCCAAATAATTAGATTTTAATTTATTTTAAAATATCAAGTTTTATAAAATATTTCTCCTTGAAATTTTTATTTGGTTTTGAACGATGTTTGTTTGTAGAAGGTAATTTATAATCTTGTATAAAAAAAAAAAAAAAATCATTTTTCATAAATGTCGCTTTCTTATAAAATAAGTACATAAATAATAATATATATATATTTCTAGTTTCAAATATTTATTGGCTTGAATCATAAAAATTATTATTTTAACTAAATATTTATTTAAAAGACTAGTTGATAAAATAAAATAAATTTTTATTTATTGGGATAGTAAATAAATAAATGTCATACTTTCTAAGATTTTGCAAAATGTATTAATTAGTAGCTAATTGGAAATTAGCTAGTCTTCCTAAAAACATTTTCTGAAATTATAATCTTTATTTTTATTTTTTTCAAGTTGCCATTTCCCATTAACTAGCCCACACCCTCATTTTTCCCACATGAGAAACCTTTTTATATTTAATTCTGGGCCATTCATTATTGGGCCAACCCGCAACCCTTTATCCCACACCATCTCTCCCTATTTAAGTCCCTCATCACAACTCCCTAGAAACCCTAGCTAGCCCCCAAAATTCCCAAAGCCAAAGCCACCACCATTTTTGTGTGCTCATGTCCGTGTGTCCAGCATCACCGTGTCAGCCGTGATGGCCTCGGGTCCGACCCCGGGTGTCCTATCGTATCCATTTATTTCTTGTGTCCGGTTACAACTTTACAACCTGATTTCCGTGTCCGACACACCCGGACACAACCCCCACACCACAGCGAACACCCACCCCGTGTCCAACACCCGGACACGCCCACAGAGCATCATCCCCGTGTCCGGCAGACCCGGACACGACCCCCTGACACACCCAGAACCCTAAACCTAACCCTAACCCTAGAACAGCCGCCGGTGGCCGCCCAGATCCGCCGAGAAGTTCCCGCCGACCGCCTCGGATCTCCTCGGGACGAAGCCGTCGACCGCCTCCTCGATTTGGCCCGCCGCTGAGTCGAACAGCCGCCGCTGGAACCGAGCACCGCAGCCCTCGACCGCTGCCGCCGCCTAAGACCTCGAGCCGAGTCGGCCGCCGCCTCGGATCCGCCTCGACCTCGCCGAGCTTCGACCGGGCGCAGCCGCCTCGAAGCCGCCGCTGTCCTCGAGCTCCACGCCGCTGCCCTCGAGCTCCACGCCGCTACTCTCGAGCTCCACGCCGCCGCCTCCTCGGGACGAGAACGCCGACCACCGCGTGACCTCGACGGAGCTCCCACCGCGCCGACCCCAGCGAACCCCGCGCCGACCCCGGCGAACCCCGCGCCGCGCCGACGAGAACCCCATCGTGAGCCTCCGCCCCTTTCTTCTTCTATTCTGTGACCTAGAGTTTAGTTAATATAATTAGGGATGTATTAATTAATTTAGTTAATTAATAATTAGTTTAGTAAATTTATAATTAGTTTAATTAACTCAAAATTGGTTTCATTAATTCATAATTAGTTAATTAATTCATAAAATTAGTTTATTTTATATAATTAGTTATTTATATAATTAGTTTATTTTATATAATGAGTTATTTATATAATTAGTTTATTTTATATAATTAGTTAATTGAATTTATAATTAGTCTAGTAAATTAATGTAATTAGTATAGAAATTTCATGTAATTAGGGTAGTTAATTATTTCTTAATTAGTTAATTAATTTGTTAATCAGGAATTTAAATTTTAATCAGTAGTTAATGTAATTAGTTTAGTAAATTTATATATTTAGTTTGGTAATATATATAATTAGTTTAGTAAGATTTAATTAGTTTAGTTTTAATTAGTTTAGTAATAAATATCAGGATTTTTGATTATGTGAACAAATATATTGGATTCTACGTAAATTCTGATTTTTATAAATAAACCTTTAAATTGTAATTTTGTTAAAAAGGGAAGTTTAACAATTATTGTTCAAATATTTTCGAAATGATTTGTATTCTAGTATATGTATTTAATTTGGTATCTATGTATATATTTTTAGTATATGTATATAATTATTTGGTATATATATATACTTTTATATATATATATGTATATATGTATATATATTGTTGGTATAATTATACATATATTTAATTGGTATAATTTCATGTAGTATATGTGTAATAAAACGTATTTTTATATATGAATTAATTGGCATCTGTATATATATGGTATAAAGTGGAATTGGTAAATTAATATTAGTATGTTTAAGAATGATGGTGACAATATATATATATGTATATTCTAAAAATGTACTTTGCACACATATGTTATGGACGTATTTTGATATATGTTAATATATAAATGTACGTATTTTAGTAAATATACAACTATAGCTAGTAATTTATATTGGTATATATATTTGATATATGCATATATTAGGTTAAATTCTTTTTAGTATGTATACAAGTATTATTTATTTTAAAGTATATTTTTACATATATCTACTATTGTAGTTGATGGAAATTATAATATGATTAATTGATAAATTACTAGGTGACCCTAGTTGACTAGTGCCATACCTGATAGAGCCCCTGAGTTCATGTATTTGTGATGTGTTAGTGTAGCACCTGATACAAATGTTGTATTGATATATTTTAGGACTGTTGCATCCTCCAGACGATACTCTGGGACAGGACATTGGTTTTACCAGCTAAGGACCCGAGGCGAGTACATTCTCTGATTAGTTTCTAATTTATGATATCTCCTATGTTCACTGTATCTAGTGTAAATATCCATGTCTTGACACGTTGGTTACACGGATTGGTATACACGGATCTCGTCATGAGATGTTATTCCTTATTCATGGTGTAGCTTGTACAAGACTTGTTTTCCTTGTTATCTTGTGCATGTACAGACACTGATTCCCGGGGAGATTTGCTACCTTCCTAGGGAATCCCGTGCCATAGCGTACCATGATTGGATCTACTATACCAGTCGGGGGTGGGGAGTATTTTAGTGTAGATATGTGATCATACCCAACTTTTCATGCATCATAGCTCACCCCATATCTCACGTCGGGTGCGGCCTGACCATCTCCGTGCCTCATAGCTGTTACGTGTGATTAGCCTGACCTCTACATGCATCATAGCTAACCAACGGTTAGCCTGACCTTCGTGAATCATAGCTAATCACATGTAACCAGCCTGATCAAGTTCCCAAGCCGATCATATGTTAAAGCTAGTACTCACACACTTAGTCTTAGGTTTCTTGCTCATGGACATATTGTTTCTTTTCCTGCAGTTACTTACAGTATTTCCAGTATTTCTTTCATTGTACATTTCTCGTACCTATACATGCATCTGGTATATTTCCATCTAGAACTGCTACATAGTTTATGTCATTTATATAGAACTGCTATTTAGAGATGTACTTTGCTCCTTCCTGACTGGAAAATATTTTTCCAGACTGTGACCTTAGTAGACTGGTTCCGACACTTGAGGATTAGAAGTTAACGATTGCAGGTATGATTATTGTGTCATTAGACTTGTGATGTATTCTTTTATTTCTTTATTTTCCTATCGTGCTGTAGTTGTGATTGAGTATTTTTGATTTATCTTATGATATCCAAGTCTCCTTATGGAGTTGGATACTAGCGTGAGATGGTTTAGATAGTACTTGACCTAGACAGCGTTCTACCGTCGATGCTGCGGCGTAGGCTGGACGTACCCACGCTCTCGTGCCCCTAAATCGGGTGCGGGTCGTGATACTAACAGCAGCACATTGGCTGCTAAGCATCCTTATTTTTAGTCCAGGCCTTTTCAGCAGTCGCAGCAGCACCAGACTCCAGCTAGGGCGTCGTTTTATCAGGCACCGCAGCAGCAGAGATAGTTACAGTAAGCTCCTTGCCACTATTGCAAGAAGCCCAGCCACATCTAGGAAGTTTACAGGAGGAGGTTGGGGGTTTGTCTGTATTATGGTACCGAAGGGCATCAGCTGAGAGAGTGTCCTTCTAATCCTCATCGTGCAGTTCAGGGAGCAGCTCCAGCTCCAAGGACACAGGCGAGACCACCTGCAGTACAGCCAAGGGGACTGCCGCTTTCGATCCAACAACAGCGTTATGCCCATCTCCAGCATCAGGGAGGTGCACGTCAGGGACAAGCATTTGCTATGACAGTCGAGGAGGCCGAGCCCATCGGAGATGTCATCGTAGGTTCTGTTCTCCTTGATTCTATTCCATCTTTAGTTTTGTTTGATAATGGTGCTTTCCATAGTTTTGTATCTATTTTTTTGCTTCGAAGCATCATTTGGTAGCTGAGTATTTGCTTAGGACTTGCAAGATCATGATCGAGGGAGGCATTATCCTAGTTAATGATTTTTGTAAGGATCAGAGAGTTACTCTGGCAGGCCGAGAGCTGAGTGCGTGTCTACTTGTAATGCCACTTCCGAGCTATGACATTATACTCGGGATGGATTGGTTGAGTAGGCACCATGCTAGTATAGATTGTAGAGGAGGTAGAGTTTTGTGTAGCCCGCCAGGAGAGCCAGAATTTGGGTTTGCTAGAGGAGCTGCAGAGTTGGAAGAAGGCATTATCTGTGGAGCTATGGTGGAAGACAAGGAGTTCCTCCATTCGTTGATAGCAGAGTTCTTGGATGTATTTCCTGAAGAATTGCCAGGATTGCTGCTAGATCGAGATATTGAATTCTCTATAGACTTGGTGCCAGGTGCAAAACCAATTTCATAGCATGTCTATAGAGTAAACAACAGCGAGCTGGTCGAGCTGAAGAAGCAAGTGGATGAGCTGTAGGATAAGGGATTTATCAGATCCAGTTCTTCATCGTGGGGAGCCCCGGTATTGTTTGTACCAAAGAAGAATGGATCTGTGCGCATGTGCATTGATTACAGGATATTGAATAATCTCACTATCAAGAATAAATACCCGTTGTCACGGATTGATGACCTGTTCGATCAGTTGAGTGGTGCCAAGGTATTTTCTAAGATAGACTTAGATCAGGCTATCACCAGGTGAAAGTAAAGCCAGAGGATATACCGAAGACTGCTTTTAGGACTCGGTATGGCCAGTATGAGTTTATGGTGATGTCGTTTGGGTTGACTAATGTTTCGACAGTATTTATGAATTTGATAAAGAAGGTGTTCCATCAGTACCTTGATAAGTTCATGGTGGTGTTCATCGATGGCATACTCATATACTCGAAGACGCTGGAGGAGCACGAAGAGCATTTGCAGATTGTGTTAGATGTGCTGAGGAAGGAAAAGCTGTATGGGAAGCTGTCCAAGTGTGAGTTCTTCCTAGACAAGGTAGAGTTCTTAGGACATGTTGTGACTGGTGATAGAATTTTAGTAGATCTGAAGAAAATAGCAGTAGTGGAGTCTTGGAAGACCCCGAGTTTAGTAGCAGAGATCAGGAGTTTCTTGGGTTTGGCAGGATACTACAAAAATTTTTTGCAAGTTTTTTCGAGGATTGTCGAGCCGATGACCAGACTCACTAGGAAGGATGTAGAGTTTGTTCGGACACAGGAGTGCCATATTGCTTTTGAAGAATTGAAGAAGAGGCTGACGTCTGCTCCTATTATGATCATGACATGAACGGTTATTAGATGAAACAATTTAATGGATTAGTATATAACTTGGATGAGACGATAAGATGTCTTGGTCATTTCGAAGATAACCATAACATTTGACATTCTTGTCTTGTCCGAGCATAACTCCTTGCTCATAAATATGTCACGTTCGGATGAGGACGATTATCCTGCATGAGCGTTGGCATGGTGATATCACGTCTAGCGTGGATGATCGAACTTACAAGAGACTAGAGCGTGAGAATTAAAAGATCGTCTTGACTTGTGGTTCGACACGATAAGGCAAATTTGAGAATACAAGTGAATCAAAAGTATTTTGAGGACGAGTTTGTCTAGAATATGAAGTAAAATATGCTTAATAGTGAAGTCCTCTGATAACCCCACTTGGCACATAATCTGGTACCGTACCGTAATAATCCATCATCAGCAATAGTGAAGTCCTTTGATAACCCTATCCAAACCTCTGTCATGATGCTCCTCAGAGTCTCATCATCATACTGCGTAGCCCTGATCCTGTCCATTAGCTCAGATTGTATCTGCAATCCACACATTTGGATCTCGACACCAGGTACTAGCAGCTCAATACCCAAGATCTTAAGATCGGCTAATAAGTGTATGTCCGTTGTTAAGTACATAGCCACTGGATACATGTTCAAAGCATCAGCGACTATGTTGGCCTTCCCTCGATGGTACAATAATGATATATCGAAGTCATTCATCAACTCCAACCACTGTCGTTGTCTCATGTTCATTATTTTTTATGTAAGAATATACTTCAAGATCTTGTGGTATGTATAAATCTCTACACGCTCTCCGTACATATATTATTTTCATAACTTTAGTGCAAAGATGCCCGCTACTAACTCTAAATCGCGGGTAGGGTAGTTCTTATCATGAGGACGTAATTTTCTGGAAGTATAGGCAATCACCTTCCTATTCTATTATAGAATGCAACCCAAACCCTTCCCTAAAGCATCACTATAGATAGTGAATCCATCTGTCCCTAATGGCAACGTCAATATTGGAGCTGTCGTCAATCTCCTCTTCAGCTCATCCAAAGTGGCTTGACAATGTTCTGTGAAGATAAAATCCATATCCTTCCTGGTCAGCTTAGTTATTGGCTCTGTAATCCTTGAGAAGTCATGTATAAATCTCCCATAATAACCTTTTAGCCCCAGAAAACTTCTAATATCTGCCACTGAACTTGGAGTAGCCCACAACTCTACTGCCACAATCTTCTTCGGGTCTACTAAGATCCCGTCTCCTATCACCAAGGAATTCAATCTTGTCAAGGAAGAACTCACACTTCGAAAGCTTTACATAAAGCTTCTCCTTCCTGAAAGTCTCTAGAACTATCCTCATGTGCTCTTCATGTTGCTCCGAGGTCTTCAAATACACCAGAATTTTATCAATGAATACTACCCCAAACTTATCAAGATATTTATGGAACACCTTGTTCATCAGATTCATGAATACCAACAGGATATTGGTTAATCCAAACGACATCAATAAGAACTCAAACTGGGCATACCGAGTCAGAAAAGCTATTTTCGGAATATCCTCTTTCTTCACTCTCACCTGGTGGTAGCCTGACCTTAAGTCTATCTTCGAGAATACATTCTCTCCGCTCAACTGATCGAAGAGATCATCTATCCTCGACAGCATAAATTTGTTCTTGATAGTGAGGTTGTTCAAAGCCCTGTAGTCGATACACATGCATACCAATCTATCCTTCTTCGGTACAAATAATACCGGGGCACCCCATAGTGATAAACTGGATCTGATGAAGCCTTTATCCTGTAACTCATCTACCTGCTTCTTCAACTCTTTTAGTTTGTTGTTGTTGACTCGATAGACATGCTGAGATATTGTCTCTTCTTCTGGCACTAAGTCTATCGATAACTCCATATCTCGGTTTGGCGACAAGCTCGACCACTCCTCTAAGAAAATATCTATAAACTCTGTTATCAACAGATGTGGCATCTTTTTCTCTTCCACCATGGCTCTATATATGGCATCCTTGCTCTGCTATGCTCCGCTATCCCTATGGCGGTCTCAAACTTTGGCTCTCCTGGCAGTCAAAACAATATCATGCCTCCACGATAATCTATACTAGCATGGTGTCTTCTCAACCAATCCACCCCGAGGACAATGTCGTAACTCAAAAGTGACATTATGAGTAAGCACACACTCAACTTTTGACCTTCCAGTGTAACTTTTAGATCCTTGCAAACATCACTGACCATGATAATGCCACCTCCAGTCGTGATCTTGCAATTCCTAGCCAAAGGTTCAGCCTCTAAACGATGCTTAAGAGTAAAAGGCACAGATACAAAATTATGAGAAGCACCAAAATCAAATAAAGCATATGCTGGAGTAAAATCAAGAAGAACTGAACCTGATATCATATCTCCCACTGGCTTAGTCTCCTCGACCATCATGGCAAATTTTCGCCCCTGGAGTGTTCCTCGCTGCTACTACTGGTGTTGGACGAATCTCTGTTGTTGTGTCTGTAATGGAGGTCTCCTCTACTGACCCACGTGTGGCCTTGCTGGTGTTATCTGGACCGGAGCTGCTTTTTGAGATGTACGACGAGGAGATACAGGATAATCCCTTATCTGATGTCCCTCTGTGCCATAATACAAATAAACTCCCAACCTCATCCTAAAGACCTCCCAGATATGGCTAATTTGTTTACAGAAGTGACAGGTGGGAGTTTGCTGAACCCGTCTTTGTTGTTGCTGTTGTGGCACCTGTTGAACTGGTGCACGAACTGGAGCTTGGAACTGCTGCGGCTGAAAAGTTCTCTACTGCTAAAAATAGGGTCGCTTGGCTAGACCCACACTGCTGCTAGCTCCCCCCAAAATATCTTACCCCCTCTTGGACTTGAGATCCAAGTCATCCTCTGCCCACTGAGCATCCATCAATATCTCCTCGAATGTCGCAGTACGGTGACCCCTGGTACAATTTGATCTCCTTGACCAAACCCTTCCGAAACTTTCTCGCTCTTACTAGAAAATTCTATCCCTCCATGAATTTGCCCAATCTATAAAACTCAGTGGCGTACTCATCCACCGTCATACTCCCCTGGACGAGGTCCTGGAACAGGCTCTCCAGGGCACTCAAAGCCACATTTGGAAATAACTTTTTTTTTTAAAAGCTCTTTGAAAGCTTACCAAGTCAAACCAGGCACCGTAATCCTCGGATCCATACGAAACTATGTCAGGGCTATGTCAAACATCTGTCTACCTGTAACCTCTATCTGTAAACTCTCCGGGATTTATGCCAACCGCAGGATCCTCTTGATGTCCTATATCTAGTCATCTGTGTACAATATTTCCTCCATGTCCTTGAAGTCTTTGGACAATATCCTCTTGAAATCAACAATATTGCCTGGCCTCGGTTGCTGCTAGGCGGGATGGGGTGGAATAACCTACGGCTAAACTAGTACCACTCTCTCAATAGTTGTGAGTGCTAACTGGTGGGCATTCTCGATACCCTGTTATATCATGTATGACTGGCGATGTTGTGCCTCCATCATCTCCCTGAAGATGGCAAACATCTGTGAGGCATCGAATGGTGTTGGAGGTGGTGGAAGCTCCTCTAAAATAGCTGGGACAGCCCTCTGAACTGGTGGTGGAGCAACCCCAAAAGTGGCTAAAGCCCACACCTGAACTAGTGAGGCAACTCTCTAAACTGGAGTAGTAGCTGCTGCTGCCCACCTCGGAGCCAGAGAAGTCGCCGACCTCGTGGAAGCTGCTCTGGAGCACTGTATCCAGGTCTTCAGCGGCATCCTGAAGATAGATCAAAATAAAAGAATCAATAAGGCATAAGATACGATATCATCAAAGAAGGATATTTATATTTCAAAGAAAGTAAATATTCAGATTGATAAGGATAGCAAAATTAATAGATTGGAAATGCTTCTAGTTATGATTGAGTATACTCTCATCCTATATCCTATATCCTATAATAGGCTTGTAGGAGTACTCCAAGTCTAAGAATTACTATGCAGACCTACACATGTCACCACAAAAATGTGTCACAACCCGCACCCGATGTAAGGGTAAAAGAACGTAGGTACGTCTAGCCTACGTCGCAGCATCGGCGGTAGAACGCTGTCTATGTCAGCAATTGTCACTCCCCGTTCCCGATATACGTATTTGGAACGTATTTTTTATTTTAGCATGGTTACATGTGCATGAGACTAGACACATTCTTTGGTTTAACCTGGTTCATGGTTTATTTTGTGGGTTAGTTCAACTCATGATAGCCTTTGGTTCAACCCTCAAACCCTACCATATATAACTCAACATTTTCTTTCTCTCTTTTCACTTCTTTATTACTTCCTCCTTTTTTAGCTTTCTCTTCTCATTTTATAGGCAAGTACACCTTGTATGAGAAATAGAGAAACACTCTATATTATTGTTCCATTAAGTTTAATATATGTTTCTAAGTACTTTTAGTTCTTAGAGTTTCCTGTTTTGATGGATGGACTAGTGTAGATCTATATTTCGAACTTAGGGTTTTATTGGGTTTCATAATTTTTTTTTGGTTTTAATCTAATAAACTTGTGTCTTTGGAAACCAGTTTTTGCTACATGATAGAGTTTTCAATTTAGAGCATTTTGGCTTTTGGTTCACCCGATTTGGACTTAAAATATAAATTTTATGAACAAAATACAATTTTAGTTTTTGGAGCTTTTCTGCCATGGCCGAACCTATTGTTGGAGAAGAGAAGTTCCCATGCGGCCAGTGAGCATATGCGGCCGAGAGTGCCATGCTGCCCGAGAGGGTTATGCGGCCTAAACTCTTGCAGCATACTGACAGCATGCGTCCATCTTGTTGGATGCATGACTGCTGATTTGTACAGTGTCCTTGAACACCTTATGCTTTCACTCACTGAACGAATAAAATTTTTGCTAAGTCCTAGAGAACTCCATGCAGCACCGACACTCATGTGGCCGGGAGAGTATGTGGCTCCTATTTTTTTGGACGCATGGCTCTGAACCTTTGGTACTTGTTTCTATAGTTTTGTCTTTTCTTCCTGACATACTTTATGGCTTGTCACATCGGTCACTTTATGTCACATCACTGATACTTTATTTATTTGACTGTCACTTCAATACTTGCCTAAAGAAGTAGACTTAACCCTAGGCATGCAGCTAAGTGGTCCATACAGCCTGACTTCATGCGGCCTGACTTTTTATACGACCTAACTTTTCATGCGGCCAGGATTATCATGCGGCCTGATTTCCCATATGGCCTAGAGACCCATATGGCCTTGCTTGTTTTGATTAAATATCTTCTTAATTTATGTGACCCCGTGTATAATTGGCAATTGGACTCGAATATTGTATCTGTGCTGATACAACTATTGTTTGATTATTATTCATGATTTAATGTGCGTCGAGGAGCGACATATTTTGTTACGTGTTAAGTGATTATATTTGGATTGTGCATCGAGAATGCCTCCAAATTCCTGAATGCGTGATATTATAAATATATATATTATTTTCCCAGTACGGACATAATAAGCGAGTCAACTACCAAAGCGTGGCTAGGATATTGATTATATGAATATTGCATATACTCTCGGGTGAATCCAGATTTGACTTCCATGGATTCGTATCTAGCGTGCTCGTACTTTGTACGATATCTTAAGGGAAATTATCATGTGACCACGCCTTGATATTTCAAACACAATATAGGGCTAATTAAGTAACTAAAAGTGATGGTAATATTTGGAGGGAACAGTATCCCGAGATCATGCCAACGAACCTTCCCGCCGAGATTCATTCTAAGTGCATTTTGGGGTGGCCACCACAAATACTGTATATCATCTTCCTTAGTGGAGTGCAGTATCTGACTATTATTATGCCGAACCACTATTTCAATATAGGAACACTGAAACCGCTAATACTGTATTTTTAGCGCAGTAGCCCAACGGGGGACTAGTGCATCCTGCAAGTGCATATTTTATTATATTGGTTCGGTTTGCTTATGTTCGGCACTGGCGTTATCTGAGGATACTTATTACGCATTATTCTGAGATAACCTCAGACTCCACAAAATATTAAGCCGTACAAATGATTGGCCGATTTAGGAAGAAATGGATTTGGTTGTGATTGTATTATTCAGCTAGCCTAGGGAAGTAGACTATCTTAGTGTTGGTTCAACCCTTGTCCTTGTTTGGTTGTAGGGTTGAGCCTTAGCGCTAGGATATGCCATGGACCTAAGTTACGACACTAAACTTATGTATTATTATATATTTTTTCTTGGATTTTTGATTCTCTATTTCGTACTTTCTTGTGGTACTTGCTATTTGGGGTCTAACCCTTCTGGTTTTGTATTGCTAGGTTTCAAACCAGCACCTAAGGATCCAGCGTACTTTCTCCCAACTCATGGCGCACACCAGGAATATGGTCGGAGGGGATAGCTAGTGAGTTTTCTTCTTCCCTGCTCGTCTTGCACATTTATTTCTTTTTGGTGTTTAGCCACCGGCACCTGTTATCCGGCTCGTCTTGACATTAATTTTCTTATATGATTATATTAAATCAGACTGCAGTTGATCACCGTCATGTACTTATGTTACTTTTTTAGCTTCTTATTTTGCACAGTTGGACTCCCGAGCATTTTGAGAAAGTGTTGGGATACCTTATTGCTTATCATATATGCTCTATGTTTATTGTTTCTTATTTGAATGATTGAGACATAGAATTTCTTGACTGTAGGAGACTTGATTGTAGCATGCACCCTCTTGTCTTATATAGCCGGGATCGTCGTACGACGTATAGTACCTTGTACGGGATAACTGGCCATGTCCGTCTCATATTCCGGTACTGAGGCATGACAATGTTTTACTGGTGGCCCATGCAGGTTTGTTCTTCAGACTTGTGGGGTGTCATGGTCATAGGAGTCTCAATCAAACGCGATCCTTCTTGAAATTCTGAATTCGTCCTTTTCGATACTCAGCTTAAATTCTTTCAGATTGGTTGGTTCCTTGTTCCTTCTTGTCATATTCTTGATTATTTCTTGTGATTTTCTTTAGGGCTTCTCCTTCCCCCGATGCTGAAGCAACAAGAAAGGCAGAGTTGCCACTGGAACGAAATCCTGTGGAACCCCAGCCTAGGATCCGAGTTGAACCCACGATGAATGGCACAAAGCAGCAGGCTCCAGGTATTCCAGTACCTTTCGCAGTGCTGCTAGCACTAAATACCCCGACTTTGTTAGAGATTATCCATAGATTGTTGGCTGCCTAACAACACTAGATGATGGTGCAACAACAATATCGACATCAGCAATAACAACTCCAACAGCAGGAATAGAATATTTTGTTAAACCAAGGGTTATAGACAACCCTAGAACGAGATGAAAGAACAGATTCTGGGGCATATGTTAGATTTTGCAAACTAAACCCCAGATACTTCGATGGCACAGAGGACACAATCACGGCAGACGATTGGCTCTAGGATATTGAGACCATTCTGAGAGTGGCTAGAGTTTCAGCCGAGGAACAAGTTATCACGACCCGCACCCAAAATTTGGGCAGGAGTCATGGGTACGTCCAGCCTACGCCGCAGCATCGGCGGTAGAACGTTGTCTAGGTCACAATATCTAAACAATCTCACACGAATATCCAACTCCATAAGAAGACACATATATTATAATATAATATAAAAATACTCAACCACAGAACTAAAGCACGATAAGATATCGAAGAAAAATAATCGAAATACAACACAAGTCTAAATAAAATAATCTAACTCAAACAATAACATCCAAGTCTTAAAGTATGCCGGAAATAAATTCGGTACCATAATCTGCTAAAAGAAGCTAACTGAATAACTAGTGATCCCGGCTAGACCTCCCGGAATCACAACTGAACTACAAGATCTAAGTCTGCAGCTTCTCTCCCTGTGGTCCATAAAATGTCAGACACCAGTCCTCTAAGGCGTAGTCTGGAAAAATATTTCCAGTTAGGATGGAGCAAAGTACAACTCGAATAACAGTTTCGATTAATTGGTAAGGACTATAAAACAATAAATAGATGATGCTATATTCTGAGAGAAACAATAAATAGATGCAATGACAATAGTAAAGATCAGACAATAGACAATATGTCATAGTCAATGCATATAGGAAATGAAGAGAAAGAAGTATAATATTATATACGAGGCGATGTAGTATGTGAACTGAAATGGAGAACTGTAACTATTCTAAGTGTTTGAAATAGTAGTTTCAAAATGTGATTGGCTTGGGAACTTATATTATAGCTACATGGCCTAGCTAATCATACGTGAGGTGTATGATTAACACTAACAATATCTACACTTGAACGATAGGAATTTGATCACATCTGTCACTAGCAATTTCCTCGCCCTCAACTAGTATTGTAGATCAAACCATGCCACGTCACGATACACGATCAATATCTAATATATCATGTATAATGTCCAATATCAATGTCTAATATCAATGTCGTATACAATGTCAATACAATAACCAATGTAACATCTCATGACTGCAGATCCAATCTATATACTAGTCCATGTAGCACAGTGTCAATAATCAGATGTAAAATTTCTAAATATTTGAATTATAGAAATTATCAAATAACAGAAATTATCAGAGAATGTACTCGCCTGGGGTCCTTAGCTGGCAATACCAATGTACTGCTCCTGAAGTCTCGCAGAACAATCCAATGGTCCTATATACATATAATATAATACAATACAACATCAGCCAATACACTAGCACATACACAACCAACAACACAATAAACTCAGAGACTATGCTAGGGGGTGACACTTGTCATCTACAGGGTCAAGTGTGCGTCTAGTTGCACGGGTGTTACGTCTGTAATTGCTGTGCAAGATCAAACAGTCAAAATAATACGGGTCTTGCCAGTACGTCAGTGTACATAAGGCAGTCTACTAACAATTTACAGGGTTACATGGCCAATATAATTACGGGATATCCGTAATAACACTAGGGTCTCTCAGTACATATATAAATATATATATAGTCTTAACTAGCATAGTATTTAATTACTTATAATATATATACATACCATATATTTATATATGTATATAACAACCAATAATTATATACATACCAATTGAATACATATATATATATATATATATATATATATATATATATATATATATATATATATATATATATATATATATATACTAAATATATATTCTAAACATATACTAATTGAATACATATACTATATATATATATATATATATATATATATACCAAATACATACATACACCCATTGAACAATATACGTGTACGCGTACGAGTACGTGTACGCAACAAGAAAAGTGTATCTCGAACCTGTGCGCGCGGGAACGGGGTGTTCGTGTCGAGGTGGCTACTCCTGCTGCTATTGTTCAGGCGAGGCTCGGCCGCGTTGTCGAGGAGATGAATGTTCAGTCGAAGAAGAAGGAGATTCAGCGGGCTCGGGGCTGCTCTGTGCAGTTGGTTTCAGCAGGCTCTGTGGGCTGTCGTCGGCTTGCAGGCGAGGGATGCTCGGGTCAGGGTGGCGTGCCCAGACGCTGTGGTTATGGTGGTAGCAAAGGGAGAGGTGGTGGTGGTACGGGGAGTCGGTTCAGGCGAGGAGGAGGAGAGGACTGAGGTGGTAGTATTAATGGTGATGGTTGTGGCGTGGACTTGGGGAGATGGAGGTCGGGGTAGTCGACGAGGAGGGGGGGTCCGGTGAGGCAGGGCTCGGGTCTGAAGGTCGGCTTCAGGCGGAGGGGAAGGATGAAGCGGTGGTGACTAGAGGTAGCAGTGGTGGTTCTGCTGGCCGGTATAAGAGGTCGAGGGAGGCGGTGCTGCTGCTCGTGGGGGATGTAGAGGAAGGCGGTCGGTCGAGTATTGAAGTCGAAGTTGAGGGCCGACCGGGTGGCAATTGGCCGGGATCGGGTTCTCAAGAAAAGAGATGTGGAGAGGAAGAAGAAGAAGAAGAAGAAGAAGAGAAAAGGAAAAGGAAGGAGAAGGTTTCGATTTTTGATGTAGGAAGAGGGTGGAGAGAAAAAGTGGGGAGATTTCCCTAGGTGTTGGGATTAGGGCCAGCTTGGGGGAAGTGAGGAGTGATGGTGATATTTTATAGGGATGTGTGATGGATAGTGTGTGGTGGTGATGAGTCCCCATTTGAATGAGTGGCTAGGATTTAACATGATAAATTTTTGTTCACACAATGGAGAGGGGAGTGTGGTTGGACCGGTCATGGGTGAGGGGGTTCTTCATTTGGTTTTAAACCAATGAGGTGATGACACCTAATGCAATATTTGTAATTAAGTCCCTTAAATTTGGGTATTTGCACAGACACATGAAATGATGAAAAATTAGTGGAGGATTTGGTATTTGGTATTTTGTAGGGTGAGGGAGTGTTGTATGTTTTGCATAGATTTAATTAATGGGGTATTTGGATTGAATTGGGGTTAAAATGGGATTAGTCAAAGTTGGTATCCCCAATTTAATTAAAATAAATATAAGTGGTGTTCTAGAATTAATTAAAAGTACATGGGGACTAAAATTAGTTGGAACACAAGTGTCATGGGCATAGAAGGCTCAGAATAGAATATTATCATAATTTGGATTGCACAAAATGGATCGAGATTGTGTCTCCAATTTTGATTGGAATGCACAAGGATACAAAGTTGAATTTATATAGAATTAAATAATAAACATCTGAGACGAATATTGTGCGACTAAAATGAAGCACAAGTGAGCATTTTCATGAGTTACACAAAGGTCAGAATGGAAGACGAGCACGTCTAGGACAAGGTTGTAAAATTATTGGAAGACAAAAGATAGGGTAGCGCTCCAAATATCGAGGCAACGGTAAGGCACAACAATTAAATAAAATCATAATAATAAATTACAACCTCAATAATTAAATTCTGAAATAATACAAATTAAATTTATAACCTATATTCTGGTCAGAGGTTCAACTAGTGGGCTTCTAGGTCTAGTACACATACCCATACATTAAAGAACACCATATATAATATATATATAAATACACATATCATGCAATTATTTTAAAATAAATGCACACAATACCTATAATATATAAAATGACAAAAATACCCCTATTTTCATGATGTGGTAGTGACAAGTCTAACCCTCCTTAGAAAATTTTTGTCCTCGAAATTTAAGATCCTCAATAATTATATTTTTTTCTTACCATCAAAATTTAAATTCATCAAACCACATAATCATGAAGTAAATCCATATTGTTATTTCATAATCTTCAAAATTCTATAAATATCACATTCCAAAAATCTTCAAATTTAAAACCAAATTCTATTCTTATCACAATCTCCTCCAAAATATTGAGTTTAATAACTAAATACTCAAAAATTTGATATCCAATCCTCTAATTTAAATTCAATCAAAGCATATATATAAAATCTAAAATCCCATCCCAAATATTTGATTTTAAACTCTAATCCATTAGCGATCTTACTCTTCTATTATTTTCCCACACAATAATCAAATAATAATAAGACTCGCAAAATCTTCAAATACAACATTCAAAATATAAGCTTAAATTTATATCTTCTAGCCAAATAAATATACTGATAATCTTCTTAATTCCTCAAAATTTAATGACAAATTCAATTATATCATAATCTTCATAAAAATTAATGATTTAACAAAATCGTCAATTCTGCCGTATTGGATTCTCAACTCTTTATTTAAATCAATATTTATCCTCGAATTTTAGGGTACCTTGTCTCTTTCTGTCCAGTCATAACCTCTTCATTAATCTCTACTACGGTCAAACCCCCAATAATCAAGGTCTAAGAAAATCCTACCTACAGTCATTCAATATGCAATCTAAAGAAAACATACATGGTTATGGTGTCTTTTGTCATGGTATTACAGTCTCTGTCAGGGTGTACTACTAACTACATTCTAACAAGAAAATCACTGACACAAACTAAGGTACTAAGGAATCAATCAAATAGAAAGGAACAGAAGGAAAGAAAGAAGAGAACCTGCTAACACATCACCTGCAGTATACGTCTCCTCGACCGTTGGCTCCATTCGTGGGTGATAAGCAATCTGCGGTTCCACATGTGGCCTAACTGGATCTCTATTATTTGGGGCTGCTCGCTGGCCGGGAAGATAAGGAGCTAGAAGACAATCCCTTATTCGATGTCCCGTAGTGCCACAGTACAAACAAAGTCCTAGCCTCGTTCTATAACTCTTCCAAAGGTGACCTGGCTTCTTACAGAAATGATAAGTCTGTTGTGTCTCTCTCGGAGGCTGCTGCTGATCCTGCTGAACACGAACCGGTGCCTGGCACTGCTGTTAATACTGAAACATCCTCTGCTGTTGTTGAGTATGGGGACGCTTGGCTGGTCCCACGCTACTGTTCGTATCTCCAAAAATATTGTGACTCCTCTTATGCCTGAGATCCAGATCCTCTTCTGCAATCTGGGCATCCATCAAGATATCCTCAAAGGTAGCGGTACGACGACCAAAAGTGCGCGACCTAATCTCTCTCGTCAGTCCTTTTCTAAACTTCTAGGCTCGGTCTCCTGGGTCCCGAATCATAAACGATGCAAAACAGCTCAAACGATAGAATTTTGCGGCATATTCGTCGACCGACATAGTTTCTTGGACCAAGTCATGAAATTGACTCTCCAAAGCTTCCAAGGCAACGTCGGAAAAGAACTTCTCCTTGAAAAGCTCCTTGAAGGTCTCCCAAGTAAGTCCTTGTGCAGTGAGTCTTGGTTCCGTACGATACCACGTGAGTGTGATATCGAACATATGACTGCCGGCTGCCTCTATCTGCAAGCTCTCCGGAATCTGGGCCTATCGTAGGCTCCTCTCTATATCATCTAACCAGTTGTTAGCATAGAGTATTCCTTCGATACCCTTGAACTCTCGAGGCATCATCCTCTTGAAGTCCACTATAGTGCCTGATCTCTGCTGTTGCTGCTGCCAGGAAACTAGTGGGCAACTCTCTCAACTGCCTATAGTGCCATTTGGTGAGCATTCTCCATGCTCTCTCTCATCAGCTCTGTCTGTACCTGGTGCACCTTGGCTTGCACCCTTTGAGCCTCAGCTTGAACTTATTGAGCGTCTGCCGTCACTCTCTGGGCATCTACCATGCCTTAGATCAGGGTAAATATCTGTGTCCCGTCAACGAGCATACCTCCGGGAAGTAGAGTTGGTGGAGGAGGAAGGTTCTCCGTCATAGCTGGGGCAATACTCGAAACAGGTGGGAGAGGAGGAATTCTAGATATTTGTTCGTCAGGTGGAGAGGTGGCAGATCCCTCTAAAGTTGATGCTCCCACTCTCATAGATCTTGTCTTCGGCGGTATCCTGAAGATAGGTCGAAAAGAACCAATTAAGGCAATAGATACGATATCATCAAGGAGGGACAGTAAAATTCTAAAGTAAGCAATATTCAGAAGGAATAAGAATAACAAGATAGATAGATTGGAGAGTTTTCTAGTTGTGATTGAGTATTCGCTCTCATCCTAGTATCCTATGTCCTATATCCTATCGCAGGCACGCAGTAGTACAACTAAGACGTTGCACTACCACGACATCGCTCTAATTGCGAAGTCAGACCTGCATGGGCCACCACTAAAAATGTGTCACGACCCGCACCCAGAATTTGGGTAGGAGTCGTGGGTACGTCCAGCCTACGCCGCAGCATCGACGGTAGAACGTTGTCTAGGTCACAATACTATCTAAACAATCTCACACGAATATCCAACTCCATAAGAAGACACAGATATTATAATATAATATGAAAATACTCAACCACAGAACTAAAGCACGATAAAATATCGAAGAAAAATAATCGAAATACAACACAAGTCTAAATAAAATAATCTAACTCAAACAATAACATCCAAGTCTCAAAGTATGCCAGAAATAAATTCGGTACCATAATCTGCTAAAAGAAACTAACTGAATAACTAGTGATCCCGGCTAGACCTCCCAGAATCACAACTGAACTACAAGATCCAAGTATGCAGCTACTCTCCCTGTGGTCCATAAAATGTCAGACACCAGTCCTCTAAGGCGCAGTCTGAAAAAATATTTCCAGTTAGGATGGAGCAAAGTACAACTCGAATAACAGTTTCGATTAATTGGTAAGGACTATAAAACAATAAATAGATGATGCTATATACTAAGAGAAACAATAAATAGATGCAATGACAATAGTAAAGATCAGACAATAAACAATATGGCATAGTCAATACATATGGGAAATGAAGAGAAAGAACTACAATATCATATATAGGGCGATGTAGTATGTGAACTAAAATGGAGAACTGTAACTATTCTAAGTGTTTGAAATAGTAGTTTCGAAATATGATCGGCTTGTGAACTTGTACGATAGCTACATGGCCTGGCTAATCATACGTGAGGTGTATGATTAACACTAACAATATCTACACTTGTACGATAGGGATTTGATCACATCTCTCACTAGCAATTTCCCTGCCCCCAACTAGTACTGTGGATCCAACCATGACACGTCACGAAACACGATCAATGTCCAATATATCATGTACAATGTCTAATATCAATGTCATGTACAATATTAATACGATAACCAATGTAACATCTCATGACTGCATATCCAATCTATATACTAGTCCGTGTAGCATAGTGTCAAGAATCAGATGTAACATTTCTAAATACTTGAATTATAGAAATTATCAAATAACAAAAATTATTAGAGAATGTACTCGCCTGGGGTCCTTAGCTAGCAATACCAATATCCTGCTCCTGAAGTCTCACAGAACAATCCAATGGTCCTATATACATATAATATAATACAATACAACATCAGCCAATACACTAGCACATACACAACTAACAACACAATAAACTCAGAGACTATGCTAGGGGACACTTGTCATCTACAGGGTCAAGTGTGCGTCTAGTTGCATGGGTGTTACGTCTGTAATTGCTGTGCAAGATCAGACAGTCAAAATAATACGGGTCTCGCCAGTACGTCAGTGTACATAAGGCAGTCTACTAACAATTTACAGGGTTACATGGCCAATGTAATTACGGGATATCCGTAATAATACTAGGGTCTCTCAGTACATATATAAATATATATATAGTCTTAACTAGCATAGTATTTAATTACTTACAATATATATACATACCATATATTTATATATGTATATAACAACCAATAATTATATACATACCAATTAAATACATATACTAAATATATATATATATATGAATAATATACATGTACTAAATATATATACTAAACATATACCAATTGAATATATATATATATACCAATGAATAATATACATATACTAAATATATATACTAAACATATACCAATACATATACTATATATATATATGTATATATATATATATATACCAAATACATACATACACCCATTGAACAATATACGTGTACGCGTACGAGTACGTGTACGCAACAAGAAAAGTGTATCTCGAACCTGTGCGTACGGGAACGGGGTGTTCGTGTCGAGGTGGCTACTCCTGCTGCTATTGTTCAGGCGAGGCTCGACCGCGTCGTCGAGGAGATGAATGTTCAGTCGAAGGAGAAGGAGATTCAGCGGGCTCGGGGCTGCTCGGTGCAGTTGGTTTCAGCAGGCTCTGCGGGCTGTCGTCGGCTTGCAGGCGAGTG
This sequence comes from Iris macrosiphon, assembly GCA_036927795.1. Lineage (NCBI taxonomy): Eukaryota > Viridiplantae > Streptophyta > Magnoliopsida > Asparagales > Iridaceae > Iris > Iris macrosiphon. The sequence continues at coordinate 114,407,523 of JAYESA010000019.1, read as the reverse complement.
ATGCTCGGGTCGGGGTGGCATTCCCAGGCATTGTGGTCATGGTGGTGGCGAAGGGAGAGGTGGTGGTGGTACGGGGAGTCGGTTCAGGCGAGGAGGAGGAGAGGACTGAGGTGGTAGTATTAATGGTGATGGTGGTAGCGTGGACTCGGGGAGATTGTAAACCCCCTCGACCAATTTAGGATTTAATTAATTTAGATTGAGAGACTAGGATTAATTTGGATACAATTATTATTAATGTACAACAATTATGTGACTTATTACACCTCACCGTTGCTTCGATGTTTGGAGCGCTACACTAGTAGTTACCTTCAAACCAAGTTCATATACATTTTCTAGACATGCCAGACTACCCATCTGACCCTTATGTAACTTTTAAATACTCAATATTGTGCTTCATTTTAGCTACACAATATTCGTTACAAACGTCTATGAATAATTTTAATAAACCCAAAATTCTCATAATTGGCCACTCCCATTTGAATTTGAGGCACAAACACAACCCAATTCTATAAAACCCAAATTAGGGTATTAATCTATTCTGAGTCTGCTACATCCATGACTTTCGTGTTCCACCCAATCTTAATCCCATGTGTTCTCAATTGACAAAAGAACATCATGCGTATTATTTTTAATTAAATTAAATTGGAGGACAGACTCACCCAAAAGCAAGACCTAACCAAGCCCATGTACACCTTTCATGTGGACCAGCCCCCACCCTGAGGAGCCATGCCGGCCTAAGTCCCGAGGTTAGCCCAAAATCCCCTCCTATATAAATACATATTTTTCTATATATGAAACCCTAAAATTTTAATAACCACCACCACTTCAACCCTAGCCGATCTCCTCCTCATCAAACCCGAGCACCCTCTCCTTCCCTCGTCTGGCCATCCACCACCTCCTCCAGTAATCACCACCTCAGTCTCCTCCCCCGCTGTTTACGTCGGACCATCCCCGGGACGCCTGCACAAGCTGCACCACCGCCATCAACTGTCCCCTTCACCACCCTCAAAATCGAGCACCAACTCGACTACCCAGATCCCGACTGTCCCCAGCCCGGACCACCGCCTCCAGCACCGCCAACCACCCCTGCCAGCCCGACTCTGACCTCCCCCATGACCTAACCTCCATCCCAGCGCCATCCCCAGCCTGTTGTCGCCGCTGCTGCCGCTGCTGCAACTACTGCAGTTACTGCCGCTGCGGTTGCTGCCTTGCTTGCCGCCGTCGACCGGAGCTCCGCCCCTACGCCGGAGGACGGCCAGTCAAAGAGCAGACCCCCTTGTCCGGCCAACTAGGTACTCGACCCCTAGCTCTCTTCTTGCATAGTATCGTTGTATAGTTGTATCATCAAGTCGTCATGTCATCGTATCTTGTGTCAACACAAACCAATTATAATATAATAATATAGATGTGTATGCATGTATGTTAATTAAATTAGATGATAATAAATATATTATGCATATGTTGTATGATATCTTGTGTCAATACCTAAGAGCAGCGTCGTAAGTTATGTGTATGAGTTGCTTAGTGTCTAATGACAGTATTTGCTATATTATATTGTGTGTTTAGGGTCATTGGACCAGCCAGGAGAGACTGCAGGAGCAGGCTATTGGCATTCACAGCTTGAGGACCCAGGCAAGATACCTTGCCATATTTACTGTCTAATTTAAATTATGCATATGTTGTATGATATCTTGTTGCTTTATTTTATATGACTGTGCGCGTCAGAGATTGACTCGGGTGCAGTCGACGGATGCGTCGATGAGTAGTATACTAGACCTAGTCATTAGCAGACTCACCCCATTGGAGGATACTCTGATATCTTCTGAGACCTGACACTCTTACACGTTTCACGGTGACAAAGTCATATTGAGATGCGGGTTTGCGTACTCGCCTAGCTATCGGTGTGTGTGACATGTATCACGGTTAGTGCATAACTTAGGATTATTTTATTTGTAGAGACTTAGCATATAGATACAGGGTATGCACGTTGAGTATTCAATTTGTGTATCTACATTGGGCGGAGAGGACAACTAGTAGGCGTGTGGGATACATATATTGGAATCTGTAGTATCCGGAGGAGCCACGGATCCAATGACTCCCTTTATGCAGATTCCACGTTCTTCGGAGCGATATAGACGTTATATTCTATACAGATTCTACGTTCTTCGGAGTGATATTGACGTTATATATACTATACAGCTTCCACGTTCTTCGGAGTAGTATGGACGTTATGCCTACGCCTACCCATACGTACCAAAGTTGTCCTCATATTGCATTCACTTAGATGGTTAGCACACCCTTTATTGTATTTATTTTATTCAATATTTATATATATGGCATATTTCTATGTATCTTTTTACGTCCCTCTGAGGACCTGGTACCTTTCCAGATTTGGATAAGGCATATTACCCCACAGTGTACGGCCCAGGATAGGAGACTAGGTACGCTACAGCTGAGGAGCTAAAGGTGCTACCGTTAGAGTTTTCGTGATCAATTGGTAGGCCTTCTGCCTAGGATTGGGAGCATCATTATCTAGTCAGTCGATGCCCTAGTCATTACCCTTTTTATCTATCATTCAGTACTTTTATTTTGTCTTAGTAGTGGATTTGTTCCCACCAGACATTCTTGGTTGTACTATGATAATTGAGACTGATGTTTATTTTCTAATATTTATTCTAGTACTTTTTGATTATATTTGTGGATGAGATTAGATTAGCTGTTTGATGCTGATATTGGACTTGTTAGTTATTTAGGACATCGTAGCACTCTTCGTTTGGATCCATTAAATTGGGATATCCTTGGAGATGTGATAGCTGGCTATTGCCACGTGGGCTGGTCCCATGTATTTTTGGGACTGGGGCATGACATGGTTTTAGTGGTGGCCCATGCAGGTCTACTTATTCGCTTGTGGTATGGTAACATGCCCAGCGAGCCTGCAATAGGATGAAAATTACTATGTCTCATCCACTTTGATTACGTCTTTGAACTTCCTTCGTATTACTTCTAAATATCTGCATCCTGTTTGCTTGATTTCGTACTCTTTAATGAAGTTCTATCAGCAAGATGAACTTGCGTAGTGGACGAGGAGCACCCGATGCCGTAGTGCCAACCGACACCACCCAGAGAGAGGAGACACCCCAGGGACTACCTGGAGAGCAACCACCACTACAGGCCCCGCTGATACATTGGTGCAAGACTTCTCAGGGCGATCCTACCCAACAGCACGAGGGACAGACTTCCCAGACGATCCCCATGCAATAATTTGAGGGCCAGACTTTGGGAGCTATACCGATGCTGCAAACCAAGAGGCCGACATCTGAGGAGACACCTACGGTACAGCCAGAGGTTCCATTACCACCACCTCCACCTTATCCACCCCAGATGCCACAATCAGATAGACAGCCACAGTTGTTTCAGTTCTTCCAGACTATGATGCAAGCACAATGGCATCAAACCGAGATGTTGAGACAGAGTTTGATGGCAGTACTAGAGAGGACACCTGTCTCAGCAACCGTACCAGCACCTGCACCAGCCCAAACAGGTGGCACCGTAAGATGGTTCCGACAGATGGGACCATATATTTTCTCAGGCAACGAGAATGTAGAGGAGATCTCTGATTGGGTCGCCAACATGGAGATGCTACTAGAGGCTTCACAACTGCACCCAAACCTTTGGATGACCGCAGTGAGGGCCCAAATGAAAGGCAATGTCCATCACTGGTGGGATTCTATTGAACACAGTGTAGGCAAGAACCAAACTTGGGAATAGTTTTTAGAATACTTCAATGCGAAATATTTCTCAGCTACAGTCAGAAATGTCCTGTACTCCTAGTTCCTACATCTAGAATAAGGGAATATGACTGTAGATGCATACGACGCAGAGTTTAGCCGTCTTAGCAGATTTGGTGCCGTCCTGATACCCAATGATCTAGAGAAGGCCCAGAGATTCCATCACGACCTCACTTTCGAGCTACAGAGGTATACCACCACACAGGCGAGGATTTCTTATGAGGAGGTTCTTGCAGAGGCGAGGATCCCGGAGGCCATCGGCAGAGGAGCAAGACGTTCCAGCATGACCACACCAGCCAGAGCCCAGCCCGGAGCAGGAGGACCGATCCGTTGTCCCGGAGCGCAGACATAACAGAGGACAGCACCATACCAGAAAAAGGAGCTTCTGAATTGCCACTACTGTGGTAAGGTAGGACATTTCCAGAATGGCTGCCGAAAGAGACTGGGAACATGCATGATTTGTGGAGCGAGCCCGCACCATGCTCGAGACTGCCCACAGCACAGAGACATAGCACCGCAGATCGGACAGAGGCCAGCAGCACCAGTTCCGAGGATATTACCCCCGCTAGGAGGACAGCGTCTACTAGCACCTAGAGGATTTCAGAGGGGACCACCTTTGGACCCACAGTAGGCACAGTTCGATCGAGCCCGACAACAGACTGGAGGGCAGAGGCACGGACAGGCCTTTGCATTAGCAGCTACTGAGGAGAAAATAAAAGGGAAAGCTATCACAGGTACCATTTTAGTTGCATCATTACCTGCAACTGCATTGTTTGATTCTGGAGCTACACTATCGTTCATATCCAGTAGATTTGTAGCAATGCATAGAGTAGCTACTTCTCCCTTACCTAAGAGTTGGAAGATTCTTACCGAAGGAGGTATCGTGCCGGTTACCAGCACTATTAGAACGTGTTCGGTAGTCGTATGTGGTAGAGAGATGAGAGCACGATTCTTGGTTTTACACATGCCATACTTTGTCGTTGTACTAGGTATGGACTGGTTAAGCCAGTATAATGCCGTACTGGATTGCCGGAAGGGTAGCGTCACTTTTAGACCGCCAGATCAACTGGAGTTCGAGTACATGCGAGGGACCGTCGAGCAAGGAGTAGGACAGATAGCTGGAGCTTACATGGCTATAGAGATGGTACCCCCACCAATAGTTACAGAATTCGAGGATGTTTTTCCTGAAGAATTTCCAGGCTTACCACCAGATAGAGACGTAGAGTTCACTATTGAGCTAGTACCCGGAGCAGTATCGCTATCTTCTAATGTATACCGATTGGCGAAGAAGGAACTAGATGAGCTGAAGCTACAATTAGAGGAGTTGCAGAACAAAGGATTTATCCGTCCTAGTGCATCAACCTGGGGAGCACCAGTACTGTTTGTACCTAAGAAGGATGGAATTGTATGTATGTGCATTAATTACAGAGCCCTTAATGCTTTGACTATCAAGAACAAGTACCCCCTGCCGCGGATTGATGATTTATTCGACCAGTTGACAGGAGCAGTGGTGTTTACAAATATCGACTTGAGATCGGGTTATCATCAAGTGAAGGTGCGAAGAGAATACATTCAAAACACAGCATTCAAGACTCGTTATGGTCACTACGAGTTCTTAGTGATACCTTTTGGACTGACGAATGTACCTGATGTATTTATGAACTTGATGAACAGAGTCTTCCACCAGTACCTAGACCAATTCGTGGTAGTCTTCATCGACGACATCTTGGTGTATTCAAAGAGCCACGAGGAGCACGAAGAGCACTTGAGACTAGTGTTAGAGACGCTGAGGAGAGAGAGGCTTTATGCCAAGCTGAGCAAGTGTGAGTTTCTTCTAGATCGTGTCTCTTTTCTTGGACACGTTATCTCAGAAGATGGTATTTTAGTAGATCCGACAAAGATTTCATCAGTAGAGACATGGCCAACCCCTACCAATGTCTCAGAAGTGAGGAGTTTTCTAGGACTTGCCGGATATTACCGAAGGTTCGTGGAGAACTTTGTGAAGATCGCAGAATCGATGACCCACTTGACCCGTAAGGAGCAGGAGTTTACTTGGACAGAGGAGTGTCATAAGGCATTCGATGAGCTGAAGAAGCGTCTGACTATAGCACCTATCTTGACCATACCTTCTGGACCCGGAGGATTCGTGATCTATAGCAATACATCCGGGAAAGGATTAGGATGTGTCTTGATGCAGCATGGAAAGGTCGTGGCCTATGCCTCTAGGCAGTTAAGGACCCATGAGAAGAACTATCCCACTCACGACTTGGAGCTTGTCGCAGTGATCTTTGCCATGAAGCTTTGGAGGCACTACATATATGGAGAAAGAGTGGAGATATTCACTGATCACAAGAGCCTAAAGTACGTCTACACCCAGAAGTACCTTAACCAGAGACAGAGACGTTGGCTCGAGGTGATGACAGACTTTGAGATCGAGCTACAATACCATCCGGGAAAGGCCAACGTAGTAGCTGACGCATTGAGCAGAAGACCCATGGCATTCTTCTTGACTACCCAACAATATCTGTTAAGAGAACTAGAGCAGATGGGTACAGAGGTCATTATGCCCAGAGTAGACGGGCAGTTATCGAGTTTCCAGTTGTAATCAACATTAGTGGAGAGGATCAAGGCTGCTTTGCCGACAGACGCCATATTTTAGAGGCTTCGACAGAGGACAGAGGCTGGAATATAGACATGATTGCGTATACATGAAGATGGGACTTTGAGATATGGAGATCATCTCTATGTTCCAAATGGAGAACTTTGTCAGGAGTTGATGTCAGATGCACACAGTTCAACCTACTCTATTCACCCAGGAGGCACGAAGATGTACAGAGACTTAAGACAGTACTACTGGTGGCATGGAATGAAGAGAGAGAGATAGCCCGCTTTGTGGCAAAGTGCCTGGTGTGTCAGCAAGTCAAGGCTGAGAATCAGAGATCTGCAGGATTACTTCAACCGCTTCCAATACCGGAGTGGAAATGGGAGCACATCACTATGGACTTTGTTACGGGTTTTCCGAGGAGTCCTTGTGGTCGCAATGCAGTTTGGATAATCGTAGATAGACTCACCAAGTCCGCACACTTTTTACCCTTCAGAGTTGGGCAATCTACAGAGGTCTTAGCAGATATGTACATGAGGGAGATTGTGCGACTGTATGGAGTGCCAGTTAGCATAGTGTCTGACAGGGATACAAGGTTTACATCTTACTTTTGGCAGAGTATACAAGAGAGTCTCGGTACCCGCCTGAAGTTTAGCACATCGTATCACTCGCGGACAGATGGCCAGTCCGAGCACACCATTCAGGCATTGGAAGACATATTAAGAGCGTGCATGCTTGATTTTGGAGGATCATGGGAGGACCATTTGTACTTGGTTAAATTTTCCTACAATAACAGCTATCAAGCGAGCATTCAGATGGCTCCTTATGAAGCATTGTATGGAAGAAAGTGTCGTTCCCCAGTGTGTTGGAGCAATATAGGCGAGAGACAGATCCTAGGGCCAGAGTTGGTTGTTCATACAGTAGAGAAGGTAAGGAAGATCCAAGGGCACCTGCGAGCAGCACAGGACAGACAGAAGTATTGGGTGAATGCACATCTACGACCACTAAAGTTCCAGGTTGGAGATCATATGTTTCTAAAGATCTCACCTACTCGAGGGACTATCAGATTTGGAGGCAGAGGAAAGCTGAGTCCGAGTACATCGGACCATTCGATGTATTAGAACACATCAGAGAGGTTGCTTACAGGTTAGCCTTACCACAGACGTTGGAAGGAGTGTATGCCGTCTTTCATGTATCTCAGCTAAGGAGGTACATGCCAGATTTGAGTTATGTGCTTGACCATTCAAAAATCACAGTCGGCCCGAGCTTATCATACCAAGAGGAGCCTGTTGAGATTCTGGACATAAGTGAAAAGGTATTGCGAGGTCAGACTATCCTCCTAGTTCATGTCGCATGGAGACATCATGCACCAGGCGAGTCGACCTGGGAACGTGAGAAGGATATTCGACAGTGCTATCCCCATCTCTTCGAAGGCCTAGGTATGTAGTAGCTTTTTATTTCAGTCAGTAGTTCTTACCATACGTATGTTTTAATTTCAAGGACGAAATGCTCTAAGGAGGGTAGATTGTAAACCCCCTCGAATAATTTAGGATTTAATTAATTTAGATTGAGAGACTAGGATTAATTTGGATACAATTATTATTAATGTACAATAATTATGTGACTTATTACACCTCACCGTTGCTTCGATGTTTAGAGCGCTACACTAGTAGTTACCTTCAAACCAATTCCTAGACATGCCAGACTACCCATCTGACCCTTGTGTAACTTTTAAATACTCAATATTGTGCTTTATTTTAGCTGTGCAATATTCGTTACAAACGTCCATGAATATTTCAATAAACCCAAAATTCTCATAATTGGCCACTCCCATTTGAATTTGAGGCACAAACACAACCCAATTCCATATAACCCAAATTAGGGTATTAATCTATTCTGAGTCTGCTACGCCCATGGCTCTCGTGTTCTACCCAATCTTAATCCCATGTGTTCTCAATTGATAAAAGAACATCGTGCGTATTATTTTTAATTAAATTAAATTAGAGGACAGACTCACCCCAAAGCAAGACCTAACCAAGCCCATGTACACCTTTCATGTGGACCAGCCCCCACCACGAGGAGCCAGGCTGGCCCAAGTCCCGAGGTCAGCCCAAAATCCCCTCCTATATAAATATATATTTTTCTATACATGAAACCCTAAGATTTTAATCACCACCACCACTTCAACCCTAGCCGATCTCCTCCTCATCAAACCCGAGCACCCTCTCCTTCCCCCGACCAGCCATCCACCACCACCTCCAGTCATCACAACCTCAGCCTCTTCCCCCGCTGTCCATGTCGGACCATCCTCGGGACGCCTGCACAAGCTGCACCACAGCTATCAACCATCCCCTTCACCGCCCTCAAAACGGAGCACCAACTCGACTACCCAGATCCCGACTGTCCCCAGCCCGGACCACCACCTTCAGCACCACCAACCACCCCTGCCAGCCCGACTCTGACCTCCCCTACGACCTAACTGCCATCCCAGCGCCATCCCCAGCCCGCTGCCGCCGCTGCAACTACTGCAGTTACTGCCGCTGCGGCTGCTGCCTTGCTTGCCACCGTCGACCGGAGCTCCGCCCCTACACCGGAGGACGGCCAGTCAACGAGCAGACCCCCTTGTCCGGCCAACTAGGTACTCGACCCCTAGCTCTCTTCTTGCATAGTATCGTTGTATAGTTGTATCATCAAGTCATCGTGTCATCGTGTCTTATGTCAACACAAACCAATTATATTGTAATAATATAGATGTGTATGCATGTATGTTAATTAAATTAGATGATAATAAATACATTAGTAATTACCCTAAATATATGACCCGTTATCAAAGACTAGTAATTCACCTGAAAACCTGACATAAACCAAGTACACTTAAACATGGAAAATAAGGACATGTATTCGTACAAAACATAAATAGTTTGGTAACCCATAACTTCGGTAACTTATTGTCGCGAGAGACACGGTAACTGAGGACAGGACACGTGTGCACCTTAGCTACGTGCACACGCGACTCTGTAGTCGACCAGCCGTTATCTTGCGTCAGTACCTAAGAGCAGCGTCGTAAATTGTGTGTATGAGTTGCTTAGTGTCTAATAACAGTATTTGCTATATTATATTGTGTGTTTAGGGTCATTGGACCAGCCAGGAGAGACTGCAGGAGCAGGCTATTAGCATTCACAGCTTGAGGACCCAGGCAAGATATCTTGCCATATTTATTGTTTAATTTAAATTATACATATGTTGTATGATATCTTGTTGCTTTATTTTATATGACTGTGCACGTCCGAGATTGACTCGGGTGCAGTCGACGGATGCGTCGATAAGTAGTGTATTAGACCTAGTCATTAGCAGACTCACCCCATTGGAGGATACTCTGATATCTTCCGAGACCTGACACTCTTATACGTTTCACGGTGATAAAGTCATATTGGGATGCGGGTTCGCGTACTCGACTAGCTATCGGTACGTGTGACATGCATCACGGTTAGTGCGTAACTCAGGATTATTTTATTTGTAGAGACTTGGCATATAGATACGGGGTATGCACGTCGAGTATTCGATTTGTGTATCTACATTGGGCGGAAAGGACAACTAGTAGGCGTGTGGGATACACATATTGGAATCCGTAGTATCCGGAGGAGCCACGGATCCAATGACTCCCTTTATGTAGATTCTATGTTCTTCGGAGCGATATGGATGTTATATTTTATACAGATTCTACGTTCTTCGGAGTGATATGGATGTTATATATACTATGCAGCTTCCATGTTCATCGAAGTGGTATGGACGTTATGCCTACGCCTACCCATACATACCAAAGGTGTCCTCACATTGCATTCACTTAGATGGTTAGCACACCCTTTATTGTATTTATTTTATTCAGTATTTATATATATGGCATATTTTTATGTATCTTGTTACGTCCCTCTGAGGACCTGGTACCTTTCCAGATTTGGATGAGGCATATTACCCCACAGTGTACGGCCCAGGACATGAGACTAGGTACACTACAGCTGAGGAGCTAGAGGTACTACCGTCAGAGTTTCTGTGATAAGTTGGTAGGCCTTCTACCTAGGATTGGGAGCATCATTATCTAGTCATTCGATGCCCTAGTCATTGCTCTTTTTATCTGTCATTCAGTACTTTTATTTTGTCTTAGTAGTAGGTTTGTTCCCACCAGACATTCCTGGTTGTACTATGATAATTGAGACTGGTATTTATTTTCCAGTATTTATTCTAGTACTTTTTGATTATATTTGTGGATGAGATTAGATTACCTGTTTGATGCGGATATTGGACTTGTTAGTTATTTAGGACAGTGTAGCACTCTTCGTTTGGATCCATTAAATTGGGATATCCTCGGAGACGTGACAGCTGGCTATTGCCACGTGGCCTGGTCCCGTATATTTTTAGGACTGGGGCATGACAGAGATGGAGGTCGGGATAGTCGACGAGGGGGGGGGGGTCCGATGAGGCAGGGCTCGGGTGTGAGGGAAGATAGAGGCAGGGAAGGTCGACTTCAGGCGAAGGGGAAGGATGAAGCGGTGGTGATCGGAGGTAGCAGTGGTGGTTCTGCTGGCCGGTAGAAGAGGTCAAGGGAGGCGGTGCAGCTGCTCATGGGAGATGTAGAGGAAGGCGGTCAATCGAGTGCTGAAATCGATATTGAGGGCTGGCCGGGTGGCAGTTGGCCGGTATTGGGTTCTCAAGGAAAGAGAAGTGGAGAGGAAGAAGAAGAAGAACAAGAAGAAGAAGAAGAAGAAGAAGAAGAGAAAGGGAAAAGGAAGGAGAAGGTTTCGGTTTTTGATGTAGGAAGAGGGAGGAGAGAGAAAGTGGGGAGGTTTCCCTAGGTGTTGGGATTAGGGCCGGCTTGGGGGAAGTGAGGAGTGGTGGTGATGTTTTAAAGGGATGTGTGATGGGTAGTGTATGGTGGTGGTGATGAGTCCCCATTTGAATGAGTGGCTAGGATTTAACATGATAAATTTTTGTTCACACAATGGAGAGAGGAGTGTGGTTGGACCGGTCATGGGTGAGGGGGTTCTTCATTTGGTTTTAAACCAATGAGGTGATGACACCTAATGCAACATTTGTAATTAAGTTCCTTAAATTTGGGTATTTGCACAGACACATGAAATAATAAAAAATTGGTGGAGGATTTGGTATTTGGTGTTTTGTAGGGTGAGGGGGTGTTGTGTGTTTTGCATGGGTTTAATTAATGGGGTATTTGGATTAAATTGGGGTTAAAATGAGATTAGTCAAAGTTGATATCCCTAATTTAATTAAAATAAATGTAAGTGGTGTTCTAAAATTAATTGAAAGTACATAGGGCTAAAATTAGTTGGGACACAAGTGTCATGGGCATAGAAGGCTCAGAATAGAATATTATCATAATTTGGGTTGCACAAAATGGATCGAGATTGTGTCTCCAATTTTGATTGAAACGCACAAGGATACAAAGTTAAATTTATATAGAATTAAATAATAAACGTCTGCGACGAATATTGTGCGACTAAAATGAAGCACAATAGAGCATTTTCATGAGTTACACAAAGGTCAGAATGGAAGACGGGCATGTCTAGAAAAAGGTTGTGAAATTGTTGGAAGGCAAAAGATAGGGTAGCGCTCCAAATATCGAGACAACGGTAAGGCACAACAATTAAATAAAATTATAATAATAAATTACAACCTCAATAATTAAATCTCGAAATAATACAAATTAAATTTATAACCCTATATTCTGGTCAGAGGTTCAACTAATGGGCTTCTAGGTCTAGTACACTTACCCATATATTAAAGAACACTATATATAATATATATATATATATATATATATAAATACACATATCATGCAATTATTTTAAAATAAATGCACACAATATCTATAATATATAAAATAACAAAAATACCCCTATTTTTAGGATGTGGTAGTGACACAAATCGACTTGGTTCGCCTACAACTCCAAGATCTGGCAAGAGATTGGTGGGCTACGATAGAGGTAGGACTGAGGGTCCTATTTTATGGGAGGATTTCAGGACCCAGTTCAGGTAGTACTGAGGTATCCTATTTAAGGACCCAATTCAAGTTGACTTGGTTTGCCTACAACTGCCGAGGCAGCAACATCAACAACAACGACGAGGAGCGCCGATATGTTGCACCTTCTGTAGCAAGGGAGGTCATAGCCGGGATGATTGTCGAGCAGCTAACAGACTATATTTGATATGTGGGAGCCCCCACATGTCCATTGATGCAGAGGTGATGAGGGCCAGTACCAGCTCCAAGGGCAGTACAATAAGGAGGACTAGCAGTAGCAGCATGGCCTTTAGTTCAACGTCCGTTGCCGATATAGGCCCAGCTTTATAGGAAGCAACAGTAGAATCAGCAGGTGCCGCAACCACAGGAGCAAGGAAGACAGTAGCAGGGAGCTCAACAAGGTCAAGGGCAGGCAGTCACCTTGTCCTTGGAGGAAACAATGGTGTCGGACGACGTAGTGGCAGGTAACATTTTTGTTATAACCTTTTCTGCCATAGAATTATTTGATTCTGGGGCTTCGCACTCATCTATATATGTACAATATACGACACATATTGGATTAAGGTTTGAGGCATTGCCAGTGAGGCAAAATATATTCACTGGCAATAGGATCGTAGAAGTTAGTAAGGTACGCCTAGCATGTCCAGTTGTAGTATGTGGGCATTTATTACCTGTAAAGTTGATCGAGTTACCTATGAATAACTTTGACGTTATCTTAGGCATGGACTGGTTGAGAGACAGCCATGCAACGATAGACTATCGTGAGGGTAGAGTATTGTTTAAAATTTTTGGTCTAGAAGAGTTTGTCCTTAGCAGAATAACAAGAGACTAGCACAAGGGGGAGTCATAACAGTAGCAAGGGAAGCAAACCCGCTGTCCAAGATAGTTGAAGAGTTCATGGATGTCTTTCCCAATGATCTTCCTAGATTACGTCCAGTTAGAGCAATAAAATTCTGTATAAAGTTGATGCCAGGAGCATAACCAGTATCCCAGAAGGTGTACCCTATATCACCATCAGAACTTGATCAGTTATATCGACACGTAGAAGAACTGAAGGCAAAAAAGTTTATTCAAACCAGTGCATCACCGTAGGGAGCACCGGCGGTATTGCTAAAGAAGAAGGATGGATCGACGCAGTTTTATATAGATTACAGGCGGCTTAATGCAGTAACCTTGAAGAACAAGTACCCACTACTAAGGATTGATGATTTATTTGACCAATTAAGTAGAGCAAGAGTCTTCTCCAAGATAGATTTACGATCAGGATATCATCAAGTACGAGTCCGGGAGCAGGATATACCGAAGACAACACTTAGGTCACGATATAGGAATTACGAATTCTTAGTTATGCCTTTCAGACTGACTAATGCTCCAGCGGTATTCATGGATTTGATGAACCATATTTTTATGCTTTACTTACCCCAATTTTTGGTAGTATTCATCGATGACATCTTGGTATATTCTCGAAATAAGGAGAAGCATGAAGAATATCGCAGGATAGTTTTGCAAACTTTGAGGGAGCACCAGTTATATGGAAAGCTTAGTAATTATAAATTTTGGCTGGAATGCATATCTTTTCTTGGATACATTATTTTTGGAGCAGGAGTGTCAGTCGATCCCAAGAAAGTAGAGGCAGTATAAAACTGGCCAATTCCGAAGTCAGTAGCAGAAGTACATAGTTTCCTGGGCATCGCAGGATACTATAAAATATTTGTGTCAGATTTTGCTAAAATCTCGTCACCATTGACCTGGTTGACGCACTAGGAAGTTATGTTTATATGGTTTTCCAAATGTCAGTTAGCCTTTGAAGAGTTAAAGAAAAAATTAATCTCTACACCAATCCTTTCTCTTCCAGCAGGCTCCGGAGGATTCACAGTGTACTGTGATGCATCAGGCAAGGGACTTGGATGTGTTTTGATGCAACAAGGAAGAGTGATAGTGTATGCATCTTGATAGCTCAAAGATCATGAGAATAACTATCCAACTCACGATTTGGAGCTAGTCGCAGTAGTGTTTGCACTTAAGCTATGGAGGCACTATTTATATAGTGATCGAGTTGAAATATTTATGGATCATAAGAGTCTGAAGTATGTGTTCACGTAGAAAGACCTGAACATAAGGCAGAGAAGGTGGCTAAAGTTGTTGAAAGCCTATGACGTGGAACTTCAGTACCATTCAGGTAAGGCTAATGTAGTAGCTGATGCACTTAGCAGAAGAGGTAGAAAATTTATGTTGACTACCTAGAAGCATATTATAGAAGACTTACAAGAGATGGGTATCGAGATAGTACTTCCACAGAGTACATGAGTTCATGATAGCCTACAGATTTAGTCAACTTTGGTAGATAGAATCAAACTAGCTCAGGCAGAGGACCCGAAGATTCAAAAGCTATGAGAAGAATATGACTCAGGCCTTATGAAGGAGTTGACAATACATGCAGATGGAACACTTAGATTTGGAAATCGACTATGTGTACCAAGCGGGATAATTAAGCAAGAAGTTATGACTGAAGTACACAGTTCCCAGTATTCCATTCATCTGGGAGGCACGAAGATATACCAAGATATCAAACAACAGTTTTGGTAGAACAAAATGAAGAGGAAAATAACACACTTCGTATCGCGATATCTGATATGTTAGCAAGTGAAGGCAGAACAACAGAGATTGGCAGGATTGTTGCAACCGCTTCCTATTCCAGAGTGGAAGTGGGAACACATCACAATAAATTTTGTGACTGGTTTACCAAGATCACCGCCTGGTCGAGATGCTGTTTGGGTGATAGTAGATCGTCTCACAAAAGTAGCTCACTTCCTTTCTTTTCGAGTTGGACAGTCTACAAAACAATCAGAGAGAACCATCAAGATCTTGAAAGATATGCTACGAACATGTACCTTAAATCTTGGTGGATCTTGGGAGAATTACCTTCACTTGGTAAAATACATGTACAACAACAATTATCAGGCCAATATTCAGATGGCACCTTTTGAAGCACTATATAACAGAAAGTGTAGATCACCGTTGGCTTGGGACAACATTGGTGAGTAAAAGATATTAGTCTCTTAAATGTCAGGCAGACAATTGAGGTTGTCAAGCATATCAGAGAGAGACTTCGGGTTGCACAAGATAGGCATCATCATTAGGCAGATCAGTATCGTAGACCTTTAGAGTTTCGTGTCGGCGACCACGTATTTTTTTTGGGATTTTGCCTACCCGTGGGGTCATTATATTCGGGATTCGCGGGAAGCTTAGTCCGCGATACATAGGTCAGTTCGATATTATCGAACGGGTAGGCGATGTTGCTTATCGTCTTGCCCTTATGCTTTTGTTATGTGAGGTACATGATGTATTTTATGTGTCTCAGTTGTGTAGGTATGTTCCGGATCTGAGTTATATCCTCGATCACTCTGAATTAGTCGTTGGTACAAACTTATCTTATGAGGAGCAATCCGTATCCATATTAGACCGAAGGAAGAAGGTGCTCAAGAATTGTACTATTTCTCTTGTCCGGGTTGCTTGGGGCCATCACTCTCTTGGATAATCGATGTGGGAGCGCGATAACGATATTCGATCTCGGTACCCGCCCCTGTTTGATTCGAAAGGTATATTCTACCTTATGCCTTCGTATCTAGTTTCTATGATCTGGTGATCACCTTTATATTGTGATAATTTTGCTTACATGTGTAGTTGCAAGTAGATTTATATCGTGCTTGTCCTAACTTCTCTAGCTATTGCTTGGATTCAAATTTTAAGGACGAAAATTTTCTAAGGTGGATAGAGATGTCACTCTCCGTTCACGATATACACATTTGGAACATATTTTTATTTTAGCATGGTTGCATGTGCATGTGCATGAGCATGAGACTCGACCCATTCTTTGGTTTAACCTGGTTCATGGTTTATTTTGTGGGTTGGTTCAACTCATGAGAACTTTTGGTTCAACCTTTAAACCCTACCATCAGTCACTTTATATTACATCACTGAAACTTTATTTATTTGACTGTCACTTCAACACTTGCCCTAAGGATTAGACTTAACCCTGGGCATGCAACCAAGTGGTCCATGCGGCCTGACTTTATGCGACCTGACTTTTCATGCTGCCAGGATTGTTATGAGGCATGATTTCCCATGCGTCATAGAGACCCATGCGGCCTTGATTATTTTGATTGAATATCTTCTTGATTCATGTGACCCAATGTATAATTGGTAATTGGACTCGAATATTGTATCCGTGCTGATACCACTATTGCCTGATTATTATTCATGATTTAATATGCACCAAGAAGCGACACATTATGTCACGTGTTAAGTGATTATATTTGGGTTGTGCATCGAGAATGCCTCCAAATTCCTGAATGCGTGATATTATAAATATATACATTGTTTCCCCAGTACGGGCATAATAAGCGAGTCAACTACCAAAGAGTAGCTAGGATATTAATTTTATGAATGTTGCATACACACTACACTCTCGGGTAAATCCAGATTTTACTTCCATGTATTCATATCTAGTGTGCCCGTACTTTCTATGACATCTTAAGAGAAATTTTCATGTGACCATGCCTTAAGATTTTAAGCACAACATAGGGCTAATTAAGTAACTAAAAGTGGTAGTTACATTTGGAGAAAACGATATCCCGAGGTCATACCAACGAACCTTCCTACAGAGATTCATTCTAAGTGCACTATGGGCTGGCCACCACAGATATCTGTATATCATCTGCCTTAGGGAGTGCAGTATCTGAATATTATTATGCCAAGCTACTGTTTCAATATAGAAACGCTGGAACTGCTAATACCGTATTTTTAGCACAGTGGCCCTACGGGGGACTGGTGCATCCTGCAAGTACCTATTTTTTTATATTGGTTCGGTTAGCTCATGTTCGACACTGGCGTGATCTAAGGATATTTATTATGATTATTCTGAGATAACCTCAGACTTAACAAAATAGCACTGTACAAATAATTGGCCGATTTAGGAAGAAATGGATTTGGTTGTGATTGTATTATTCAGCTAGTAGCCTAGGGAAGTGGACTATCATAGTATGATGGTTCAACCCTTATCTTGTTTGGTTGTAGGGTTGAGCCTTAGGATATGCCATGGACCTAAGTTATGACACTGAACCTATGTATTATTATATATATATATATTTTTGGGTTTTTGTTTCTCCATTTCATACTTTCTTTGTGGCACTTATTATTTGGGGTCTAACCCCACTGGTTTTGTATGTCCAGGTTTTGAGCCAGCACCTGAGGATCCAGCGTACTTTACCTCAACTCATGGCGTGCACCAGGAATATGGTTACAGGGGATAGCGAGTGGGTTTTCTTCTTCCCTGCTCATCTTGCATATTTACTTTTTTTTGGCGTTTAGCCACCGGCACCTGTTAGCCGGCTCGTCTGGACATTAGTTTTCTGACATGATTGTATTAAATCAGACTGCAGTTGATCACCATCATGTACTTATGTTATTCTTTCAACTTCTTATTTTGCATAGCTGGACTCTAGAGTATTTTGAGAAAGCATTTGGGACACCTTATTTTTATCATATATATTCTATGCTTACTATTTCTTGTTTGAATTATTAAGGCAGAGAAGTTCTTGACCATAGGAGACTTGATTGTAGAATGCATCCCCTTGTCTTATACAGCCGTGATCGTCGTACGACGTATAGTACCTTGTATGGGATAACTGGCCATGTCCGTCTCCATATTCCGGTACTGGGGCGTGACAGCAATACTATCTAAACATCTCACATAATATATATGATGTACCTGTCAATGATATCTCAAGTCCAAATGGAGGATAATAAGATAATATGATAATGGTAATTAATACATAATCATAATATATAACTAGAGGAAGATATGGCACAATATGGAATAGAAGAAATGAACACGTAGTCACATTAAAATCCAAGTCCAATTCCAATAGTCTAAGCATAACACAATAGTCTCAAATATAATACATGTCAAAATATCTAATTGGAAATATATGCAATACAATAGTCTAACTATCTGCAACTAGCTGATCATCTCCCTTTATCGGTATCGGCTCCTCTTGAGCCACCATCTCCAACTCTACACCCACTACGTCCTGAGGTCCATAGTGTATAGGATACCAGTCATCTAAATTATTTGAATATATCTAGTCAGGATTGGACGAAGCACACCTCTGACAGTAGTTCCAAATAAATGATAAAGACTATGAAATAGTAAATAGTAAGGAATATAAATTATGAAATAAAAGTAGGGAATATATATAGGCAGAGATAAATACAATAAAAAATATAAATGAGCAGATAAGGAAATATCATATATAGGGAAACTGGAATAAGAAACTACACCAAGTGTGTGGGTACTAGCTTCGACATGTGATCGGCTTGAAAATATGAACAGGAAACATGGGTTGGCACATACGTGAGGTGTATGATTAACACTAACAGGGTACTTGTATATGAATACTTGTACAGGGCGGATATGATCACATATCTAACTAACACTTTCCAACCCCTGACTGGTATAGATAATCCAACCATGATACGCTTTGATACGAGATTCTATGAGAAGGGAGCTAATCTTCTCATAAATTGGTATCTATACATATACAAGATAACAATATATGTACAAGGTCCAAGAGAAAATAACATCTCATGACGGAATCCTGAATATACCAATCCGTGTAACATCGTGTTAGGAATCATGTATAACTACACTAGATATATGTAACATAGAAACTACCATATATCGAAAACTATCAGAGAATGTACTCGCCTCTGGTCCTGAGAAACTGATGTACTCGGTGTCCAAGCTAGTCTCACAAAGACCTATATATGAAATATCATGTCATTGGGTGTAAGAAAATGATAAATATGCTAAATGCACTAAAGCATAATTTTCTATGTCAAGGCTAGGGCATACTAGTCAAACTAGGCCAAGCTAGGTCAATACCTTGATTTTAGGGTCATACCTAACTTCTAGGTTAACTATAAGTCATAAATAATGACCTAGTATAGCTAGATATGCTTAGAACTTAACCAAGACCTAGTATCACCTAGTAATTACTAGTATAGACTTCATACCTTGGTTTTTAGGTCCATACTAGCTAAACTAGTAAATAACACTAGTATTGAGTATAACTTATATGTACATATTGGTTATCTCTATTACCTATATACTTAATATATAAATACCTTATCCATCAATGGGTATCATTAATATCTAGCTAACAACTTAATACTTAGCAATTCCTACTTAATTTCTTAGTCTAATAGCTATTACCAATAATCTTACCTTAGCTAACTTGTGCATCAGACATCCTAACTTAATACTAACCAAACACTTGCCCTTACCTCACTGCATCACTAAAACACTCCACACAAATACTCTAACTATAAAATCCGATACTCCCTCTTTGTTTGTCCTTAACACACACACATACACACACACACACACACACACACACACACACACACACACACTTTGAAATTTGATACACATATAATCCCCTATATTGCTAATCTTTTGACTAAAACCAAGTCTGAAATCGAATTCCCCACTGCCCACACACACTCTTATCCTCAACTGATACACTTCTTACAGTTACTTACCTGTGCACACATGTGCACAGGCTTACCTTCCCATTACTGCTGCTGTTGCAGTTTCCTATAGGAGTGCACATTGTTGCTACTACTTCAACCCTCAACATTCCCAGGTCTTTCACCTACTGCTACTGTTACAAACAGGTATTACTGATGGATATCTAAGTAGCAGCTGTTGCTGCTATATCAGGCTTATTTGCTTCTAATACTTCAGTGGAATTCCTCACTATACTGGCACTATTACACACACAAACAACCTGATACACCACAGTTACCACACATACACTGTCATCTCGTCCTCCTCTGAATACTTAATCCCTTCCACATATACACACTATGTTTCAGTTTCCCCTCTTAACGAACTGAGCAAACCCAAATCTGAAATTGGAGTATCACAAGCACACACATGTATCAGTCTACATAAGCCCACACTTATATAGCTAAACATACACTACAATTATACACATATATACAACTAGCAATATATATATATATATATATATATATATATATATATATACACACACACACACACACACACACACACACACACATACACTAGAAGCATTAACTCAAATATTTGGCATGCACATCCATTGTCCAAGCACCAATATCATGATATACTAAGATATACCTCTCAATTATCATGAATCACCTCCTACACATCAATTATGTTATCTAAATAATAATACTAACTAAATATAATGCAATTAATGAAGGATTAGCATCAATTGGCAAAAAATCCCAAAATGAGTCCATCTATCATAGCGTATCATAAAATACCATGATACGCTCTACTCATGTCCAATTGTGGACATGTAGCTAGTCTCACATACTCAATATAAGTCTAATTAGATCTAATTGGTTTTATGACACACACTTGATGCATCAATCTCGTAATCTCCCCTAATTTGGCATAAATCTCAATATAGAAGTCACAATAGGGGTCCTATGAACCTAGTTCTTGTTCCTATGGATAGCCCAAAGCCAATAAAGAGTTCCTAATTGTCAAATGCATGAACAGAATCTAAATTGAAAGGAAAATCAGAATTATACCTATTGGAAGATGGATTTATAATACAAAACCCAAATGGACACAATTATGATACAAGCTCCTATCCAATGCCTCATTCTCTAAGTGCTCCTTATAATTCAAGCTCCAATGCTCCTTAGATAATAAAAATAGAAGGTAATGAGAGTGAATTGAGGGTAATTTGATGGAAGGATGAACCAAATTGGGGAAGAACATAATTGGGGATCAAGATTGGAATGAATAAATAAAAAAAGAGAAGGAATTCTCCTACTTATGTGGCCGGCCCCTTCTCCCTTCTTCCAAGAAATATGCAATGCCACTATTGCCCCCTAATAATTAATTACGAGATATTTAATTAGGTGGACTATATTAGGAAGCTTCTAATTCTAATAAAAAATAATTCTAATCTCCTAATTAATAAAAAATAATGAGTCTAATGGGCCTAGTCTAATGTTGGGCTCAATGTATCATGACTTGTCCTATTGGGTCCACTAGTGTCAAGTCCAAATAAATAGGCTAGTCCACTAACTAATAAATAAATAACACAATATATAAAATATAAACAATAAAAAAGAAATAATATAAAATAATAAAATTATCCCTATCTAGAAATATGGTAGTGACAACTGCAACGGGGTCCTCGGCCAGTAGCTTGACCTAGGACAGATAAGAATTGGCATTATGCAATGCCTCGCTTAGAGCTTTTCGAGTGTCTTTGGAGAGTCAGAGAAGATCGAAGAGTGAAAACTTCGTCGGAGCATTGGCAAGTTGTGCCATTATGTCAAAGTTGTAGGACTTGTCGAGCCCTTGAGTCATTTCTTTGCACAATGGCTTATCGAAGCGAGTCTCCTTCTGCCTTGGCTTGTCTGTTGTAGGGGGATAGGATATACCCAGATAAGATACAGCAGGTACAGTTACAATGGTCAACAAAGCATCATCTTTCGGGTCATTGTATTCCTGTTGGTAGGCGAGGCCTGAGCGAGTTGCCCCTGCCCTGGCTTCTTTGGTGGTGGAAGAAACCATGTGACAGGACTTGACCTTCCGTTCCTTGGACTTGGTGGCAGAAGGTTCTGCTTGTTTTATTATGTCCGGAATAAGGTCTGGGTGGACCCACATAACCTTGCCCCGAGGTGTAGTAAGAGGTATCAGTCAGACTATTTGGTTACGAGCTAGGGGAAGATTGAAAACCTCCATTGTTTCTTTGGGGATCGGGACCACTTTATCTTAGACTTCCATTGCTGGAAAATTACTGAATTGGAGGGACACCATGTTGGTAGCGTCTGTCTTGTCTTCAAAGTCTAAGTTGAGAGGTTTGGTGCCAATCATGCACTGGATATATCTTTTCAACATGTAGCAGTCCCGTATCGAGTGGTGGACGTACCGATGATAATGGCAATATTTGGGGTCATCGACATCTGATATTGGGGACGTTTGATATCAGGTAGTTGGAGCTTTTTGCTCTTCATTAGTACGTCAAATATTGCCATGACGTTATCGTATTCGAAAGAATAGGTCTCTTTCGATTTTGGAGCCGCTGCGTGATTCTGCTAAGGCTTCTTGGTTATATTGGCGACAAGGGCCTGCTTTCCTTTGCCATCCCGGGTGCTATTTTCGTTGTTGTTGTTGTTATTGTAAGGACATTTTTTTTATCATCAGCGACGGGAATCTGTATTCCCTAGAGGCGGGCGTCCTTCAGTTTCTTCTCAGCACCGACATTATTTACGATGAACACCGTCCAATCTTTGAACTAAGAGCCGCCTATCCAAAGTCTGACTACGGGAAGGATATTTTTTGGCAGGTGTCCATCAGCGTAGACTCAGGATTATCGAAAGTAACTTCAGTGCAGCTTGCATGTACATCTTGATATACTCCCATATAGAATCTTTCTCTTTTTGCGTGATATCTATTAGAAAGGAGACCGTCATCTCATTTCCTCCATCATAGAATCGAGTGAGAAAAGACCCTTTAGATCATTAAATAATAAAATACAGTTCTTCTGGAGGCTGACCAATCGAAGGCTACTCCAGACAATGCTCAAACGAAGAGCTTGGTGAGAAGAGTGTCACTATGAGGCAGATGCCCCATTGCCATCTTGAAGTAACTCATGTACTGACGAGGGAATGTCTTCCCATCAAATGGAGTCAAGTTAAAAGGCTTGTACTTGGACGGGTACGGTACATCTCTCTACTCGAGGGGAGACGGTTGTCAAATTTCGAGCTCGCGCAGTGAGTCCCGATTGTCCATTGAGTCTAGGCGGGCTCAAAGTTCTCGTACCTCCTGTATTGCTTTCCGGACTTCATCTGCTGCGAAAGGAGGAGCCTATATAGGCAGGAGATGATTACCTCCAGTGCATGGAGTGGTTGAATTTGAATCCCCGTTGGTCCTAGGGTCCAAGCTTGCTTGACCAGAGGCCCTTACTGGTTGGGAGGCCATATTTTCTTTGATCTCCAATATCGCCTGGGTCAAGGCTTGCATCGACGCACTCACCGTCTGCATCATGGTCTCGAGGCATTGTCGATAGCTGGGGCCCTCGTGATCGTCCCCTGCCATGTATATGGTTCTCACATGAGGAGAGATGGATGGGACGGTAGATGCTGCACTTTCTTCCTCAGACTCTTGTAGTGAGTAATCCTCTAGAAAAGTTGGAAGTGTTGCATCCTCTTCGGAATTAGAGGAAACACAATCCCCAGCTTAGGAAGCTTCTTCTTCTGGATGAGGGTGGCTACCCCCAGGGGTCTCAGTATCTTTTTCTTGGAAATTGTTGTCTCATCGGAACACCGGGTTATTGTAGAGTCATGGAGGATCGCTACCCCCAGCTTGCAAAGCTGTCAGGGATCCCAAGGAGGAACTACCCACATCCGCTGATAATTTCTTCTTTTAGCGGGTGCCCAAAAAAACTCCTTCGGCAGGTGCCGCTGTTTGTCCTTCCTGGACCCGTCTTCTCGACCCGTTGGCCAAGAGTGGGGGGTTGGAGATTCTAGATTTTTGGCATGGAGGAAGATTTCTAGGCAGAATAACAAGAGGCATAGGGAAGCTCCTCCTCCCCGGGTGTTTGTACCTGTTCTCCAAGACGTTGTCGGATGGGTGCCTTGAGTTGTAGTCGTTGAAACATCGACTGTCTATCTATCGGTACTATTACTTTGGTACAACAACTGTCGATGATGATGTTGGCACAGTGATGCCTTGGGGAGGAAACCTCATATGCCATAGTTATTTTCCTCACCTTGTGTTTGTGATTGATCACGTTGTGCAAGTTATGTAAGGGCTGACTCATATTTATATCCTCTTTGTGAGCACGGGTGAACCGAGCACATGGACGTGTAGGTGTTGCTTTTTCTCCCTGATCTGGGTTTTGTACAAGAACTTTCCCCAAGCTACATGAGGAATACTTTTAAGACTGACCATGTCCGCTTGTCGCGGTGGGCTGGGTAAATGGGTTGTTATTGTATAACTTTTCGTCAGAAGTGCGTATAACAGTTAACGATGCATGCTGACTATCCATCAACTGAGCAGTTGCTTGAGCTTTGCCAGCTCGCACTGCCCTAGACTTTTTTGACTTAGCACGCACTGGTGCATAATACGAAGAGTCCAAGTTGGAGTTTTCTTTATTTCCAGTATGGCGAATAGAGTCATCGCCGAATGATATTCTGCTGAAGGCATAATCTTTGTTGTTGTCTGGGACACATGCAGCTATCTTCCCAGTAGGCCACGTAGAGTCCAGTGCCACATGCTTCTTTTTTTATATTCTTTGAAGCGCATGGAGAGTGCATCAGCTCCTGAGTTTCTGTTATCGTAGTGCTTTTCTCTGCCAGAGCTCGGTGCTGAGTACTCTTCTCTGCAGTGTTGGCTGCGGCCTGAGCAGGGGCCGTATTTGTGGGTACGTGACGTGCCTCTTGAACAACGGACAGTGAGGCAGGGAGCGCATGCTCTGCAATTGGGTGAGGCACAGCGGCCTTGGCGACCCATGTCATGTGGCTCTTCTTAGGCTTTGCTAGCCTTTGTGAAGGTCTTGCGCTACCCTCCGATAGCTTCTCCTCGAAGGCTTGTTGGTCGAAGCGTACGACCAACATCCTTTGGGTGGACCCTAGCTTCGTTGAGTCAGACTATGTCACCAACTTTTTATCAGTGGAAAAGCTCTTCCCCAGCAGAGTCACCATCTTGTTTGCCATTAAAACCGGTTTGAACAAACTTTGGTATTAATTCATGAAAAATAATACAAAGAAATCCTAAACAAAAAATCTAAGTAAAAAAAATTTTGATTCTAGGGAGTGGGACGATGAAGATCGAGCACTGCAGTAGTTCCTTTACTCCGTTGATGATCTAACCGAAGAAGGGAAATACTTTTTCTCTTCTACCTGTGTGTCTGCCTCGCTGTGCCTACCCCTATGTGTATATATGTGTGGGTTTACCACCCTAATATTTATAGCCATCGTGTTATATGACCATGTACGCGCATGTACCCTAGGTGCATGGATGTTGGAAGCTTCTATGTATACATCCTTAAGAGGATGCAGTTCTAACCGTGGGAGCGAGTCCAGGCCAAGCTGCCACGTGGACGTTTGTCACAATTTGCTGTTGCTGAAGATCTGGATGATTCTCGTCTTTTGTGTGCGTGACTTAGTCAGCTTGACACGTGGTCCGTACTTAGTTGAAGAGAATTACTGCAGTCATAACAGAAAGATTTTATCTCAGGAAACCTTACCACATTGGACGCGTGGAGTCTGGGACGTATATCACACATGGAACACATAGAGTCTGGGACGCATGGGGCCAGAGTCGCATGGGACACATGAAACCTTTATCATATTGTACACGTGGCACTGCATACCCGTCAGGAGTAAAGTTCATGCTGACATGAGGTTCTACCATTTAGCGTGCTCATGTCTTTCGAGGCATTTAGAAAGTCATTTTTGTCAGAATTCTGTGTTAGACACAATCTAGTATCAGGTCTTTATATGGCCAATATTGGGGCACATGGATGCAATTTTTTTGGGTCGCATAGTTATTCTGCGGCCTGATTTTTTCTGAGTCGATCTTGGTACACATGGTTGTTGGACGCATGGATCCATATTTACTATGCTTCTACAATGAGTAGCATGAGGCGACTTACCATTCGTCCTTCCCTTTCTAAAGATACAACCATGTTAACCAAGCACGAATATAGTGTTACGAGCGTATTTCTGACTCAGGTGAACGATATACTCAGATCACTCATATTTGTGATACTCAAATTTTTCAAGTGTGTTATACTCAGATTCAGGTTGGTTCATATATGTTACTCAGATTCAGGTTGGTTCAGATATGTTACTCAGATATTTCAAATATGTTGCTCATAAAATTCAGATTTACTTGTTTTTATGCAATACAATGACTCGCATGCGGATTTTCGCAATCGAGCCAATTTAGATCTATATGAATATGGGGTCACTGGCTTAGCCATAAATGATGATGTACTCTCAGACGGAGATAGGGAGTAGCACAAAAGTCATGGGCGTTACCCACCATCCCGACCAAACATGGAGAGACTACCATATCGAATGAGTCAGACGGGTTATCCAAGTGTAGGATGCACTACCAAGGGCCCTACCACTGTATATTGCGTCGCCCCAAACCGGGGAGCATCCTACCAATTTGGTCGCATAATTCCCTTATTCCTCCTAGGACATGATCCCGGTGCCCCAGTAATCGTCCAAGGAATCCATGTTATTACCTCGTGCATGATTTGTTCGTGACCATTTATTATTCTTTTCTTTCTTTATATTTTCTTTATCTCTGCAACGACGACATATGTACATGCGGTAGGCCCGCTACAAGCCATCCTGAGCGATTCTTGGATTATCGACTGGGTTTCCAGTGCTCCATGCAGCGCGGGTAGCGATCCTCGCTACACGTCCCTGAGATACCCGTCTATAATCTTCTTTACTTTCATTCTTGCTTATCAGTCCTTTCAATCTTGCATTATGCGATTCCCAGTACAAAAAACTGCCTTGGCATCCTTATGGTCCTGAAGCCTTTCCTTGTTTTCATTACTTGGCTCGAAAATGACTATTTTGATAGTCTTTCTGCCTTAAGGGAGTGAACCATAATTATGTGAAGTGCATCGATTCGTGGTATGATCTTTATGACGAACATCGAAACCATACGGAGACGTATACTATGACGCATTGGAAAAACTCTATTCAAAATAATGAAACATATATGAAGTTTCTATCTTTCTAGCACCAGGTTATATTCCATGTTCTAAGCAAGTAATAGAAGATGGGATTATTCTCTTAGCTAGGTTTGTTTTCTCTTTATTAGCATGCATCGATGAATTTCCCTAATGACTAGCATGTATCATCTAGTTATTAGGTATGCAGGCTACGCAAAGACAGGTTCATCGTAACCACCCACCTTAGCGGTGATTCTCCTCGGTCGAGCGATACTCAGAGCATGCCTTTTGAAAGTCTAAGTCCGAACTCCTGAAGGGCCAAGTCTGAATTCCTTTGCCTCAAGCGAGTCTTCTTGCTAAGTTAGGCGGGACGGTTCATCGCACTTGCGCCATTTGAATTGGCTCTCCATATTGACGCAGAGCGGGTCCTTACATTATATACCACTTATAACAAATCTCGTCCTCGAGACTTCGTGAGCGTAAACTATTCTATCACACACTATCGAGTCTACTCAAGCCTATTTCTCTGTCACTAGACCCATTCAAACATAACTTCCAACTCATTTTTCTTATTTCGTATCACATGCATGTTGGGTCTATTTTATTAAATGACTCTATCACTCAGTCCAAGCTGGCTATTTTTACCTGATCGTCATGTTCTCTGACTCAGTCACTATTGTGCCTTAGCGTAGAAAATATTTCTCTTAACACGGGTCATGATCTTTTGTGTACGAAGATCTATGGCTGAGGCTAACTTACCTAAATTGTTATACTTATCCAAGCGCATCTAACACATTCACTTGCAATTGCATTCGAGTTTAGCATAACACTGAGTCTGGATTGTACACATATTCCAGGCATCCCCAAAATATATGTATTTCAACCAAGCTTAGCGATAGCGGAGTCAGACAAGTTTACTCGCAAAAATCTCAAGTGTACTCGTCTTACGAATCACAATGATACCTCGAGTAGAATCGACCAAAATCTAAGTTATTTCCTATCCAACTCAAAATTAAGCAGTGCACTACCATCAAGCACGATCTATCCAATCTACTAATTAGCATCCAAGTCCTATCGTACATTATGTTTGTGTCAAAGACAAACTTTCTAGTGTATACTTACCGTTCCAAGCCTATCTTTAATCTTGTTGCCCCAGTTCTATGGTTTACTCATGCGATACTCTAAAGTCAATCACACTAGTTCTGTCAATCATCATAGGGTCGTCTTTCTAACCGTTAGGTCGGCTCACAAGGTCATAGGTACATCTTCACATTCATGATTCATATCGTACAAATTCATTGCACGATGCTCACACCAATTTCTAAGGTCAGACTATTGTTCATTCGTACGGGATATTCTAAACAAGCTCGCATTACTCTGATTTCTAAACATCGAGCACAAATTATCCTACTTCCACATCAACACGTTCATTACACAAGGCCCGAGTCCGTTTCAGCAAAGCCGTCATACAGTAATTTTATTCAACCGAATCTCAATATATATCAATGTCACATGTCAAACCTAGCGATTTGCATAGTCTATCTCCTCAAACACATGATAGAATCCACCTATCCATTATTTTCTAAGTCTAGACCACCAAGTCATAATCCATTTTCTATATCTTCGATATAAATCACAAACTCTAAGTCGTCCAACACAATTCATGTATCCATTCATGAAACATCAAGCATGTCTTACTTCACATTCTAGACTAACTCATCCTTAAAATACTTTTGATCCACTGGTATCCTGAAACTCGTCTTATTGTGTCGAACCATAAGTTAAAACGATCCTCCAATTCTCACGCTCCGATCTTTCATAATTTTGATCATCCCCGCTAGACGTGATATCACCACGCTAATGCTTCCGCGGGATAATCGCCCTCATCCGGGTATAACGGATGTGTTAGCCTGGAGTTGTGTTCACACAAGTCAAGAATGCCAAATGTTATGATTATCATCGAAACAACCAAGACTAGCCAAATTGTCCAACTTTAACGTAACCGTTCGATCAATCTGTAGTCTGCCTATAGCATTCCTCAAACAACTAAGTTTAAATCCTCTAGCCAAAGTCTATTCACCTTCATTACGTTCTATTTCATCAAGTTTGTTTGCATAATTATCGAACATATTAGGCCCTGATCTCCTGTGAGTTCGATCATTCCCGTTGGACGTAAAATCACCACATCAACGCTCCCACGGGATAATCGTTCTCATCTGGGTCTGATGTCGAGTGCTATCTTTTGAACTAGATTCAAGTTTATTCATCCAAATCTAAGGTATAATCCGTTATCGCCCACTTCAATTCATTGAACCACAAAATTCTTTAACTTGTATCATTTCGTGCTATCTCTGTCACTACCATATTTCTGGAACAGGAGTATTTTGGTCATTTATATTTTACATAAATAATTATATTATTTAATTTAATTAATTATGTATGTTATATATTATATATGTAACTATATGGTTATGGTTAATAGGTGTACTATTTAACTACTCATGACCCTAGTGGACCTAACCAACTTGACATGACAACTGAACCAACTAGTTAGACTAGTCCACTTAGACTCATTTAGTTAACCATTATTCTTAATTAGAGGATTAGGCTTAACCCTCATTAGGAAGAGAAGCTTCTACTTTAATTATTTCTTAATGACAAACCCCAAGGGGCATCCTAGGTATTTTACATTGCTTGGAGAAGGAAAAAAGGGGTGGCCGGCCCTAATAGGAGGTCCTCCTTCTCTCTCCTCTATTAATTTTATTCTATTTCCTTTCCTAATTTAGTTCTTGTCTAAATAGTTCATTCCTTCACCAATTTCTTCATCCAATCCTACTCAAATTTATCTCATTCTAATAACTAAGGGGATTAGGAGCAAGTATTGAGCAAGAGCTTTGGAGAAGAGAGCTTTGGATCTAAAGTTAGTGCCATTTGGAGTCCCCCTTGGCTTTGCATTGGGAATCCATCTCCCAATAGGTAAAATCTGAGATTAACCCTTGTAATTGCATCTAAATAGTGTAATTAGTCATTTAGAATCCACCAATGCATTAGGACTACCCATGGGGAGATGCTTGAGCTTCATTTGACCCATTTGGAGACTTTTATATTGTGTTTGGTGACCAATTTGGGAGAAATCCGAGATTGGAAAACCAAGTATTTGTCATTAGGTTTTGAGGACATAATTATGTCTGTTAGTGTGTTGTGAGGCTAGCTACGTGTCCACAATTGGATATGAGTAGGCCATCTTTTTATTTACAATGAGGACATAGATGCCATGCAGTAACCAGAAAAGAATCCAATTCCTGAGCCGACAACGGGAGTCAGAAAGGAGAGAGAGGATTAGATACTATACCCCTGAAGGAGGGAGAAACGTATCATAATACTTTGAGATACAGGATAATTTGGGGTTTTTTTCTTCGACATAGGTGCCACACACCTGTAAAATTTTTGCCATGATGCTTGGATGGCTTGCTAGCACATAAATTAGGTTCTAATTGTTATTTAGATCTTGTGGGTAAAATTTGGGTTTAGTTTGGATAGTTTTGGGGTACGTATCATGAGCGTATCATGACGTATCATGGGATGCACCCCAAGTGTTTGTTGAAATGACAAATTGATCATTTGTGGCTTAATATTTAGTTTTTGCACTTAATATATATATATATATATATATATATATATATATATATATATATATATATATATATATATATATATATATATATATAGTATCATAATCCGTACCCGGATATTCGGGCACGAGTACGTGGTTATGCCCAGCCTACGTAGCAGAATCGGAGATAAAACGCTGTCTGGGTCATCTCTAACTATCTAACATCTCAACGATATAATATGGTACATATCAATCATCTCAACTCTAAACGGAGGAGCAATATGGTATCTCATAAGTTAACTAATCTCAATCACTGTAAATTCCCTGATTTTTCAAGAATTTTTAATTTGGATTTTTTATAATTTTTCTGGAATCTTCGGGAATTTTCTGTAATTAAAACCTAGGCATTTGGTAATTTAATGATTTTTAATTGCTATTAATTAATATTAAAATATTATGAAAATAATATTTTATGGTGTAAAATAGAAAACCAGACATAGGGTAATTTTCTGTGAATTTATTGGACTCCGGAACCACTTTTAAAGCCCTAAAAACCAAGTTATAATTAACCCCAATTAAACCCTAAAATAAACCGGGTTTATTTGAAATAAACCAAACCAACCCAGACCCGGTTCACTGAACCAAACCCGGCCTTAATGGGTCGGGTCGGATCCGAATCGAACCCGACCCGGACCCGTTAACCCTAACCAAACCCTAAACCTAATCCGACTTCGATCCGCGGCGGCGCCCTATTTAAACCGCCGGATGCCGAAACCCTAGCCTCCCTCCTCTGCTCCCAAACGACCCCGCCGACGCAGCCGACTCTGCCGCCCGCAGCCGAGCCCGACTTCGCACCACCTGAACCCTAGCCGAGCCTCCTCCGTCCATCCACCACCTTCTCCCCTCTCCTCCACTCCCTCGCAGTCGTCGAACCCCGCCTCGAACCCCCTCGTCGCCGTCCTCCTCGCCTCCAGCCCAACACCACGATAGAACCCCTACGCCCACCGCTGCCGTGAACCCCATCTCCTTCCTGCCCTCCTCTTTCCTCCGCCTGCCCCGCAAACCGCCACCACCTGCAGCGCAGCCCGGTCTCCCCGCCGCGGTCAGCCCCCTACTCCGCCCTCTCTCCCTTCCTCCTCTGCCGTCCCCGTCCAGAACCGTCTCCCGCCTCACCGGCCGCCCGACTCCTCTTCTCCAGCAACCCGCAGCTGCCCCCGGCCCGCCTACGACCGCCCGAGCTCCTGCGCCGCCTCCCCGTGCACCGCCGCCTCCGGCCCTTGCCGCCCCCGCCGTCCCCTACCTCCCTCCGGCCGCCAGCAGCTGCCACAGCTCCGGCGAAGCCCCTAACCCTAACCCTAGAACTCGGACACGACACGGACAAGAGAAATTCAGATTTCACGGAGCCCTATTCAGGTAGCATTTTCTCTCTTCTCGTTGCTCAGATTTCTGTTCCGTCAGTTGTGATGCGTAGACTGTAAAACCCTCTCGATGTCCGTGCAATCCGCTCTGTGCATCGCGTCCTGTGGCGATCGCAAACCTCGATCCAAAAATAGGAAAACCAACGCCTTATTTTACCCTGGAACTGAGTGTGCCCCACAAAACGGGATGACTTGGTCGCACGCAGTCTTCACAGAAATGTGCGCGCCGTTGATACGGACGTGTGAGATTTCGCAGAAGTTGATTTGGATGTGCGTGCACACCGGAATCAACGCGTATCCGCCGACAACGCCCCGTATCTGCCTGTTCTGGAACACGCTGTAACTTTGTGTACACACGTCGGATCGAGACAAAACTTTTACCATCGGACTCGTAGCAATACGCTAGTCCTGTGACCCAAGTTTGGTTCGATTCTGAGAACGTTGACGAAATCGCGTATCGTGGGCCCCACAGGCTCCACTTGACGGTCGATTTTGTGAACGGCTCATCGAAATCCAATTCTGGAAGTTCCGTTGGGTTCGTATCATCGTTCTGGACTTGTTGACACAAAGTTTAACGAATTTGGAGACCCTTGACCCTGACACACTTTTCGGTGCAAAATGGCCAACATGTGGACCCCGATTTGACCAGAAACAGTCATTTTCGCCCCTGTGTCCAAATTGGACTTAAGGACAAGCGTTTCTAGCTATTTGATATTTTCTAAATCTAATGGTGATGTTTATTTTAGTAACCGGAGTAGTACATGCAAATCACACTGAGACCAGAGCTACAGTTGGAGCCAGAACCCCAGGCAAGTGTACCTTGCCAAACCCTGCAGTTTTGCTACTTATTTCCTTGACTTATTTATACATCGTTGTGCAAGTGTACCTTGCCAAAACTTGCAGTTCTTGTTACATAGTTGTTAGATTTATTTATTTGGTTGTGCATGCTTGACCTAGGACCGTGTGACTTACTTAGCGTCCGATTAATAGTCGGGTGCTAACACCATACGTGGAGTTGTGTATTATCATCTAGAGATGGACATTCGTGACCCTTTACATCCTCGTACTTATCTTATCAAGTACATTATACCCAGGACACTTGACACTATTCATGAGACAGAATCTTCCTGAGGTATTCATGGTGATTCTGTATAGGATACAGGTTTATGACATATACAGTTTACATGCTTAGATTATATCCTGACTTGTTGCATTAGTTATGGTCTTGCATGACATGGACATGTACATCGTGAACTGTGACGTAAGATTATATTGGGTGGGGAGAGTATTACCATATCAAGGCTGATTATATTATATATATTGTCATCTGGAAGTGTCCTAGTCTCTGACACAGAGCTTTGGCACAAGTTCTGGCCCTTCGAGAGAATACTGCTATGGGTTTCACCGACACCGATCCTATAGTAGTCTCAGCCCGAGTATGACAAAAACTCTCACTTGCATATTACTTAGCTGGTTATATAGTTTACCCTATTATTTCATTTATTGCTGCACTGCATTTATTTTGGCTTGTATTATCTGTACCTTGTTATGTCCCCTGAGGACCTGGATCCGGATTATGTCCCAAGGATTAGCTGACGAGATCTATCCCGAGGTATACGGGACCAGAGCATTAGCATTAGCAGAAGCAGGTGCATACATTGGGGCAGAACCAGGATCTGAGGACGAGATCGTACCAGAGGACTTCTCTTGAGTATTGGCTTGAGATACTCATTTATTTCTGTTTTTAGTTATTTTATTTTTAGTCTATTGCATTGATGTATCAGACTTGTTCTCGGATTGTTCTCCAAGACACTTTTATTGAGATCTGTTAGTTTATTTTATTGCATTTATTCTGGCATTTGATCTGTGATTATCTGTTGTGGATGAGATTAGATTAGACTGTGACTTATATCAGTGGACCTACTAATTGTTGTGTTACAGCTTAAGTATGCCCCGATGGATCCATTAAATTGGGTTTGTCCATCGGTGTGTGCTGCTGGCCATTGCCATATGTCTAGTCCCTTGGTATTTTGGGACTGGGGTATGACATAGTTTTTGTGGTGGCCCATGCAGGTCAA
This sequence comes from Iris macrosiphon, assembly GCA_036927795.1. Classification (NCBI taxonomy): domain Eukaryota; kingdom Viridiplantae; phylum Streptophyta; class Magnoliopsida; order Asparagales; family Iridaceae; genus Iris; species Iris macrosiphon. The sequence goes on along the minus strand of JAYESA010000019.1, from coordinate 114,373,213 downwards.
CGACTAAATTGCTACTGTTTCAACTTAGGGACCGAGCAAGCCTGCAATAAGAATAGGATAATTTTTTTAGGATCTCATCCACTTGCTTGAAACGTTCTTGATATCTATATCGGATTCGAATTAAATTTTCTTGCATCATGCCTTGATTCCAGTGTGCCTCTTATAGTTTATTTTTGATGCAGAGTAATGGATTCAAGAGCAAACGACAAAACTCCAACAAATACACCAATAGGTGCGGTAGCCACCTACGGAGAAGATGAAGTGGCACCATTGAGTGGATATCCCTCTACTTACCAAGGCAGCCAAGCAGATCAGCATGCTTCTAGATTTCGGCGTGATGACATCCCACCGCCTCCGCAGTTTGTTCCACCGATGCCTGTTTTCCCACCAGGACAAGTCATGGATGGGCAACAGATTTTCCAAATAATCTACGCAATGATGCAAGCCCAACAATATATTTATCAAGAAGCTCAGCATCGTAAAGCAGATTACTTGAGGAACAGCCTAGTAAATGCACTAGAGCAGGCCAACCTACCAACTCGACGATAACCGACGGGCTCTATTACCGATTTCCGCCAGCTGAAGCCCCGTACTTTCTCAGGCAAGGAGGAGCCCACAGAAGTTCATGAGTGGCTCACCAACATACAACATCAATTAGAAGCAGCAGAGCTTCCAAGGGAATGTTGGATGACTGCCGTCAGAATGCAATTGACGGACAATGCACATCACTGGTGGCTATCTGAGGAGACACGGCTCGGACCAGACCGAGTCACCTGGGAGGAGTTCTCCAGAATCTTTCAGGAGATGTACATTCCAGCTACCGCTCGATCAGAACTTCGGGACAAGTTCAATCGCCTCACTCAAGATACTTTGACAGTGGTAGAGTACAACGCAGAATTCATTCGTTTGAGTCGCTTTGCCCCAACCTTGATTTCGACAGAAGAAGAGAAGGCTGAGAAGTTCTTCGACGGATTAAACATTGAGCTACATAAACTAATTGGATCCATTGTACCTACATCTTACTCGGACATTCTTGCTGCAGCCCGACGCATGGAGCGCGTCACTAGGAGAGAGACCAGTCTGAAGCGGCCTTCCACATCAGCAATAACCAGAGCACCACAAGAAGAAGCTGCAAAGAGACCTCATCTACACCAACAGCAGAAAGCATCTACACCACAAGTAATAGTCCTTTCTACTTGTCACTACTGTGGCAAAGCAGGCCATCTCGCCAAGGAATACCGATGCAGGTTAGGATTGTGTTTAGCATGCGGATCCCGTCAGCATGCAGTGAGGGACTGCCCTGAGCGTAGAGAAGGAACACCAAGGGCAAACCAACAAGCTCTACCAGCACCAGAAGAATATCAACCAAGGCCACCCTTGGCACCTCAAGCAGCACCCTTCCAGCAGGCCCAGCAGCAGCAGAGGAATCCACCTCAAGGACGCGGACAAGCTTTTTGGATGACTTTGGAGGACGCACATATTCATGGAGTAGCTAATGCGTGTAAGTTTTTATAGTTATTCCTTTTTAGTATTATTTTAGCTCGTGCCTGTTGGTTCGTGACCCTAGCCTTGACCTAGTAATTTTAAACTTGCTAATAACCTAGAATGTTTTTATAATTGATAACCAAATATGTTTTATAAGTAATGAACTGTAGTCTTCTAAATCTCCTTTATACGGGAGATTGCATAACTTTTAATGCTTAGAGAAATAATTTTCCCTTTGTATTATTCTTACACCCTCAACCTTGAATCTTTTTGATCATGATGTGCTTCGAACAATATTTGCAACCGTGTCATCTCTGTTGACCATTTATTCTTTGATTACGAGGACGCAATCCTATTAAGGGGGGTAGATTGTAAACCCCCAGATTTTTTAAAAAAATTTAATTTGGATTTTTTATAATTTTTCTGGAATCTTTAGGAATTTTCTGTAATTAAAAACTAGGCATTTGGTAATTTAATGATTTTTATGCTGTTAATTAATATTAAAATATTATGGAAATAATATTTTATGGTATAAAATGGAAAATCGGACATAGGATAATTTCTGTGAATTTATTGGACTCCGGAACCACTTTTAAAGCCCTAAAAACCAAGTTATAATTAACCCCAATTAAACCCTAAAATAAACCGGGTTATTTGAAATAAACCAAACCAACCCAGACCCGGTTCACTGAACCAAACCCAGCCTTAACGGGTCGGGTCGGATCCGAATCGAACCCGACCCGGACCCGTTAACCCTAACCAAACCCTAAACCTAATCCGACTTCGATCCGCGGCGGCGCCCTATTTAAACCGCCGGATGCCGAAACCATAGCCTCCCTCCTCTGCTCCCAAACGACCCCGCCGACGCAGCCGACTCCGCCGCCCGCAGCCGAGCCCGACTTCGCACCACCTGAACCCTAGTCGAGCCTCCTCCGTCCATCCACCACCTTCTCCCCTCTCCTCCACTCCCTCGCAGTCGTCGAACCCCGCCTCGAACCCCCTCGTCGCCGTCCTCCTCGCCTCCAGCCCAACACCACGACAGAACCCCTACGCCCACCGCCGCCGTGAACCCCATCTCCTTCCTGCCCTCCTCTTTCCTCCGCCTGCCCCACAAACCGCCACCACCCGCAGCGCAGCCCGGTCTCCCCACCGCTGTCAGCCCCCTACTCCGCCCTCTCTCCCTTCCTCCTCCGTCATCCCCATCCAGAACCGTCTTCCGCCTCACCGGCCGCCCGACTCCTCTTCTCCAGCAACCCGCAGCTGCCCCCGGCCCGCCTCCGGCCACCCGAGCTTCTGCACCGCCTCCCCGCGCGCCGCCGCCTCCGGCCCTCGCCGCCTCCGCCGTCCCCTGCCTCCCTCCGGCCGCCAGCAGCCGCCACAGCTCCGGCGAAGCCCCTAACCCTAACCCTAGAACTCGGACATGACACGGACACGAGAAAATCAGATTTTACGGAGCCCTGTTCAGGTAGCGTTTTCTCTCTCCTCGTTGCTCAGATTTCTGTTCCATCAGTTGTAACGCGTAGACTGTGTAACCCTCTCGATGCCCGTGTAACCCGTTCGGTGCATCGCGTCCTGTGGCGATCGCAAACCGCGATCCAAAAACCGGAAAACTAACGCCTTGTTTCATCCCGGACGTGGTCTTCACCAAAACGTGCGCGCCGTTGATACGGACGTGTGGGATTTCGCAGAAGTTGATTTGGATGTGCGTGCACACCGGAATCAACGCGTATCCGCCAACAACGTCCCGTATTCGCCTGTTCTGGAATACGCTGTAACTTTGTGTACACACGTCGGATCGAGACAAAACTTGCGCCATCGGACTCGTAGCAATACGCTGGTCCTGTGACCCAAGTTTGGTTCAATTCTAAGAATATTGACGAAATTGCGTATCGTGGCCCCACAGGCTCCACTTGACGGACGATTTTGTGAACGGCTCATCGGAATCCAATTCTGGAAGTTCTGTTGGGTTCGTATCATCGTTCTGGACTTGTTGATACTAAGTAACTTATTGACACTAAGTTTGATGAATTTGGAGACCCTTGACCCTGACACGCTTTTCGGTGCAAAGTGGCCCACATGTGGACCCCGCTTTGACCAGAAACAGTCATTTTTGCCCCTGGGTCCAAATTGGACTTAAGGACAGGCGTTTCTAGCTATTTGATATTTTCTGAATCTAATGGTGAAGTTTATTTCAGCAATCGGAGTAGTACCTGCAAATCACACTGAGACCAGAGCTACAGTTGGAGCCAGAACCTCAGGCAAGTGTACCTTGCCAAACCCTGCTGTTTTGCTACTTATTTCCTTGAATTATTTATACATCATTGTGCAAGTGTACCTTGTCAAAACTTGCAGTTCTTGTTACATAGTTCTTAGATTTATTTATATGGTTGTGCATGCTTGACCTAGGACCGTGTGACTTACTTAGCGTCCGATTAATAGTCGGGTGCCAACACCATACGTGGAGTTGTGTATTGTCATCTAGAGATGGACATTCGTGACCCTTTACATCCTCGTACTTATCTTATCAAGTACATTATACCCAGGACACTTGACACTATTCATGAGACAGAATCTTCCTGAGGTATTCATGGTGATTCTGTATAGGATACAGGTTTATGACATATACAGTTTACATGCTTAGATTATATCCTGACTTGTTGCATTAGTTATGGTCTTGCATGACATGGACATGTACATCGTGAACTGTGACGTAAGATTACATTGGGTGGGGAGAGTATTACCATATCAAGGCTGATTATATTATATATATTGTCATTTGGAAGTGTCCTAGTCTCTGACACAGAGCTTTGGCACAAGTTCTAGCCCTTCGAGAGAATACTGCTATGGGTTTCACCGACACCGATCCTATAGTAGTCTCAGCCCAAGTATAACTAAAACTCTCACTTGCATATCACTTAGCTGGTTATATAGTTTACCCTATTGTTTTATTTATTGCTGCACTGTATTTATTTTGGCTTGTATTATCTGTACCTTGTTATGTCCCCTGAGGACCTGGATCCGGATTATGTCCCCAGGATTAGCTGACGAGATCTATCCCGAGGTATACGGGACCGGAGCATTAGCATTAGCAGAAGCAGGTGAATAGATTGGGGCAGAACCAGGATCTGAGGACGAGATCATACCAGAGGACTTCTCCTGAGTATTGGCTTGAGATACTCATATATTTCTATTTCTAGTTATTTTATTTCCAGTCTATTGCATTGATGTATCAGACTTGTTCTCGGATTGTTCTCCGAGACACTTTTATTGAGATCTGTTAGTTTATTTTATTGTATTTATTCTGGCATTTGATCTGTGATTATCTGTTGTGGATGAGATTATATTAGACTGTGACTTATATCAGTGGACCTACTTATTGTTGTGTTACAGCTTAAGTATGCCCCGATGGATCCATTAAATTGGGTTTGTCCATCGGTGTGTGCTGCTGGCCATTGCCACGTGTCTAGTCCCTCGATATTTTGGGACTGGGGCATGATAATCACAAAACAAACTAAGGAAGAATAATTCACGAATGGAATATCGAAGAAAAGAATAAAGATACAATCCATAATCTAAAATAATATACATGCCATGAATCTCCACCAAGAGTTTAATACAAGGTCAACACAAAGTATAAACTTAACCTCCTCGGGCTCTATAACTAAGTCCTTCTGGTCTATAGGAGTATCCTCTAAAGGTACGTCGTCCTGCGGCCCGTAGAATATGGGATACTGCCCTATAAGCCAATCATCTGGAAAAATATATCCAGTCAAGATTGGAGTAAAGTATAACCCAATAGCAGTTCCAATTAATTGACAAAGACTATGAACAGTTATAATAAGTAATACTTGATGAGCAGAAAAAAGAATGAATCAGAGACTGAAATAGACAACATCTATATAAAGAGCAATGAAAGTAAATATGGTGAGCCAAAAAGCATGGCAATAATGAATGTAAGTAGAGAAGAACTAAACTAAATAAATATGATGTGAGTCCAGCAAGTGTGATATGAGTCCAGCAAGTGTGCACTAAACTAATATGTTTTGAAATACCACTTTTGACATGTAAACGTCTAGGGGGTAATACGTCTCATCGCACACTTGGTGTGCGACTACTATCATTCCTGATTAGACCAGAGGGGATAATTCCAGATTTTGGGAATGTTTACATATCTACTCGAGTATTTTCCCGTCCGACTAGTATAAATGAATCAAATCCCGACACGCAATTCAAATATGAGTCCATCCAGATAAAATAGGTAATTCCAGTAGGTGAGTCCTAATGTGATGCCAGTAATGAGTCCTGAAGAAGAGGCCAGACGAGTATAATATACATATCACAACAAAATAAATCCATGCAATACTAATCCGTGTATCCAAGTATCGAGGAATCAGGTAAAACAATACTATAAACCAGAATCAAAAAATTATCAAATAATGAAAACTATCAGAGAATGTACTCGCTTGTCGGTCAAGCAATGAATGCCCAACTGTGTTCCAACTGGTGTTATACAAACCTATATATAGAATATTTTATTAATACAATGTTCTGGAATAAAATTAAGTTAAACTAGTCAAATTCTAGGTCATAAAGCCATTTCTAAGTTAAAAAAGTCAAACTAGGTCAACTATTGGTCAAACTAGTCAAAGTTGGTCAAACTAGCTATTTCTAGGTTGTATGAGTCTATCTTTAGGATATTGGGTCTATACACTACGCATCTAGGCCACATTAGCTATTCTACGATTCTAGAAAACCAACAAGATACCATATCCTAAGATACACAAGTTCATTTATATGAAAATAGTAATTTTAGATATATATACAAGTCAAATGTTATAACACTATATCAAAACCAATATAATATGATACATTGGCCTTGCACCAATGCGTATCATACCTATCTCGATACCCAAACTCAATACCTTGGGTATCAACCTAATACCTTGGTGTTACCTTGGTATCCCGAGGTAATCCAAAACCTCTACATAGCTAATACATATAGAAACCCAAAACTATTATACTAATACATGCTAACACTATAATGTATCTCAATACTATTATAGAATTAACTATAATACCAAACATACATATCCATATATAATATACCTACATATATACATATATCTATAGTTAAATTATATGCTAAACATTGCCCTTATTCTACTA